>CM067219.1:45236498-46436498 GCA_034190945.1 Octodonta nipae | reverse complement strand
GGTCTTTACATCTCGCGTCTTTAAACATAAAATTTGTTCCAAATCAATTTCACATCCAATAGATAAAGACGCCATCTTTAAAAGTCCGCTTCTTATACATCACATAAAAATGCTACCAAGAGGACATTCGTTACATCTGCTGCAACTTAATGCCTGTCGCCAATCAAAGGCTATATCTAACACACATACAGCTGAAGGAATTAGACCTACAAGACCTAAACGGTCAAAACCATAAGCTTACCCAATAGTCTCATGCAAAAGCTAATTTACCAACCAACCTTAGAAAACCATACATACATTTTGATTCACAATTACAACAACCACGTGAATAGTAATTGTGAATATGCTCCTCCTCGTAATATAAATCTGGAAAAGATTCACGAAGACCATTTCTTCCAGCCCACCTACAGTGCAGTAAACTCTAACCCCTAAGGTTCAGTTTCACAGTCTGCAACCCTACAGCTCCGCTACTTCGATTTCAATTTGAAACGTTTCGTAATATGATTATTTACTACAAGCATATGAAAACATTATTTAGTGGTAAAAAAGCACACATATTGCAATAGATTTCGTAAGTTCAATTTCACAAATATTTACTCTCACTTTCAATGTCCTTTATTTTAATCAAAACAAACTCTCAACAATGACTAATACTATCAGCTGGTATCGTACACGCTACCACGCTGCTTACAACTTCAAAGCCTCGCATAAAATAGTTGCAGTCTTATATACAATTCAATCGTCTGAAGAATTTTCCAGTCTTCTCAGGTGCCAGTCTAGATGGTATTCGAATTCTGAATTACGCCAAATTTACCTGTTTCTATATCCATAGAATTTTCTTCTTCTTCTCTTTTGATGTTTTCGTGCTGTTTTTATTAGAACGATTATTTTTTAAGGGTACTTAATTTTTGGGTGCGTAAAATGATTTTTATAGCAATATGATCAACTGTTTGCTTTCAGAACTTTTTAATTCAATTTGAACAGTTGACAAAATTTTCAAATGACAATTTATTTTGATAATCCGGTATTATTTAAAATCTTATTACAAAATTTGGTACGTTATTTGAAATACACTTTAAATATTGAACCAAATAGCCCCAAGAGTATTTTTTAGAACCATGAGGTAGAAAATTCACTCTAGTAAGCCCCAAGAGTATTTTTTAGAGGTAGAAAATTCACTCTAGTAAGCTTTTTCTTTCAGATTTAAAGATCATTGTTCAAACTGGGTATATTTAAAGTAATACCTGATCTTAAACTTCAATGAAAGTTTCATAATTGTCGATAGGTATGTTCGAAATACGGGTTTGAATTGAAAATCAATGAGACCCCAAACATTAAAAAAAACATACTTAGTTTAATTTTTTCTTGACTCTCAAAACTACTGTACCGCAATCATTTCCGTTTTGATTTTCTGTTGCATCTGCAAGTTCAAATTAAGGCTAATTCATGGACATGAAGAAACGTTGTCGGTTTTAAACAAATTTAATCGAATATAAAATATCACTGCAGGTTAGGGTAAATGTCAAGTCATGGTCATCGCCGTATAGCCAGGATAAACCCGCATCCTCCATGCTTAATAATTTATGTTTTAAAATTTTTGAGGTGACTCGTGTCACCAGAGAGTGTATTTTGAAGGATAAAAGGCGGGGATGTAAGTAGAATAAACAATTAGGACTATATTTTTGCAATCAGCCACAGAAAAATCCTAGGGAATCTCTACAAATAAAATATTTTCGAATAAAAATACAATCATTCTGCAGGAATACTAATTAATACCTCGCTGTTCGTTTTTGTTTTCTGCGGTAGGCTACACTAGTTTATGGAGTGCACGAAAGAATAAACCTATTGAAGGAAGGGCACATTTTTAACAACATTGGAGGTTTTTATTCCATTAAATGTCTAGCATATGGGAAACTATAGTCACTTATAATTAAACTGAACATAGACAATTAATAACATAAAACAAAAACTAACCACAGGTTTTCAATAAAAATATAAAACCAGGACTGTATCGCACCAAACATTTCGTTTAATAATTGTGTGAAAATAACTGACGTTTCCAACCCAGTAATAGCATTTGAATCTTCTGTAGTTTAGTTTCAGATTTTAAATAAGTTGGCTATACCTAATAACTAAATGGATTTACAATCTGATACGTCTACTGATATTCCATTTCGATAGTATATATGAATTGCGTGCGTTGGCATTGAATATTAGTAAATAGGGAAATATGTCCTCCATAATTGATTGGCCATTTTATGTTACGTTCGCATCGAAATAAACAGAACACATTAATAAAGTAGATGTTTATCTTTGATTACGTTGCGTTTAAGTTATAAGACAAGCTAACCATGGACGACATTTTTATTAATAATATTTTCAAATTTGATATTCTTAGTACATGTAGTCTTTAATCAGGCAAATTGTCAAGTTTATCCGGCACGTTCAAGTAAGTAAGGAATTTCAGTAAAAAAAACTTTCCCAGCAGAAGAAACATATTGTAATGTTTTTATTTCCACACTCGGGTTCAGTTCAGTTCTTGGATTTATTTAAAAATACAGTCCAACTCACTCTAATTTATTTCCACTACTTCTACACAAATTTATATTTACAGAAACTACTATTTACATTTTATCTTAACTGTTCAATACGACCGTCGAAAACTGAATGCCTCCTATCGCCAGCTCTTCTTATTTATATATTTATCTTGGAATTGTCTGGTACGTCCACGAACCATCGGGAAACTTGTTTATGTTCTGGAAGCTTTAAGGGAATTCCCAGTAACGCCCGCGGTCCGCTTGTTGAGAGACAAACATTTCGGGTTCCCAGAATTTATCGGAATAATGTCCCTTCCATGAATTGGTTGATGGCCGATTGCACCAGCTGTCGGATGAATTCTCGTAACATTGTCCCCTCCTTAAGACCATTTCGTCCCGGAATGTCCTAGAATCCTTCCTGGTGTGACGATATTTGCAGGACTCTCCATTTCGACATCGGGAAGTTTGGTGGAAGTAACAGTCAACGATCTTCGAATCTGGGCTGCGAATATTGAGACAACATACCAGGATGTCGATGCCACTGAATCGAAAGATTGTTTCCGTCATACTTCTCACCACCCTCCAATTCAGTCCATCCAACCCGCAGGCTATCTTTGGGACCGCCAATTTCATCAGATTCTTCTCCATCATCACATTCCTCAATTCCACCAGAGTCTTCCAAAGATCGCTGTATGTTGGCTTGTCCTGCGAGAATGTTTTCGTTATCAAATAAAAGATGTCTCTGGGTACCCATTGGTTGTTTATCTTCCAGATGAAGGACCTTCCCTACCACTGGATCTTGCTCCCGTAGCTTCTGGAACTGGCCGTACTTTTTGGCAAACACCTTGGCCATTCCTCTGGACATCTGGAGATCTCGAGCCACACAATGAGCCAGGGTATATTGTATGTGCACCTCAAACAGGTCTCGGGGTTCCTCTCTCGTTACGTCGTGCTGCACTTTCTGCCCATCAGAGTACAGTGCCATAAACGGTTCGAAGGTCATCTCGTCATCGGGTGGTTGGATACTGCGGACTTGGGCTTGGTCATCTTCGCTGTCATGACTTCCGGCATAAGGGGCTAACCTGTTGAAATGTACGACCTTTGGTTTTCCCCGAGGTAGCTTCTTTATTCTGTAGACAACATCGTTGATTTTCTTCACAATTTGGTAGGGCCCCTCCCAAGATCTCTGTAGCTTGGGCGAATATCCACGACGACGTTGCGGGTTATACAACCAAACAAGATAATCAACTTGGAATTTTCCGCCCTTGGCTTTGATGTCGTAGGCTTCCTTCATTCGGGCACTGGCATTCTCGATGTTTAACCGGACTCGTTCATGGATGTCGTTCATCTTTTGACGTAGCTGGCTGACATAATCTACACCTGCGATCTCTTCTCCTGGGGAAAATCCAAACTTCAAATCGCATGGTAGTCTTAATTCTCGTCCCATGATAATACTGACCGGGGTCTGACCCGTGGACTCGTGCACGGACGAACGATATGCCATTAGAAACAAGTGCAGATACTTGTCCCAATCTTTTTGGTGGTCAGAGACTACCTTTGAATGGCTACTCTTTCGAATGGACTGCCCACGTTATATTGCTTCATGGGAGCTTTTGGTCGCTTCTGAGGCCCATTACTTGCTGCACAAACCGTACATTTCCGGCACCACTCTTTAACGTCTACTTGTCAGTTTACCCAATAGAAGCGTTCTCGCAACTTCACCAAGGTTTTGGTCACTCCCAGATGTCCTCCGGTTGTACCGTCATTTAGTTCTCGCAAAACCTCTGGTCTCCTATTTTTAGGGACTACAATCTGCTTTCTGTCCTTGCCTTCCTCTGGGGTTTCCAGGACGCGCTTCAGAAGTCCATTCTCCAGGATGAGGGGTTCCACTGAGCCCAGTACGACTTTATGGTTGGTGAGTCTCGGGAAATCTCTTGCCACGTAGGTTTGCGGTCTTCTTCCTTCCACCGGATAACTTCTTTCAGTTCTGGATCTAATTTTTGGTATTTCTGGATCTCCTCAGTTTGCCAATGGTCATCGACGGCAATAGTCCTACAGAGAACAACCCCTTTTTCTTCAGCTCGCTGACAATGTTTGCAGTCATCATGGCATGGTCTGCTCGATGTTCAGTCTCGAAGTCGAATTCTTGCAACCGCTCAATCCACCTGGCCACTTGTCCTTCGGGGTTTTTAAACTGCAAGAGCCACTTCAGTGCTGCATGATCAGTCCCCAGGAGGAATCTTTTACCATAGAGGTACTTATAGAAATGTTCTACCCCCTTTACCACAGCCAAGGGTTCCCTGCGAGTAACGCAGTAATTCCGTTCAGGTTTGCTCAAAGTCTTGCTGAAATAACCGATGACTTTCTGCTGGCCCTCCTGGATCTGCGAAAGCACAGCACCAATTCCGACATTGCTTGCTTTAAGGGAATTCCCAGTAACGCCCGCGGTCCGCTTGTTGAGAGACAAACATTTCGGGTTCCCAGAATTTATCGGAATAATGTCCCTTCCATGAGTTGGTTGATGGCCGATTGCACCAGCTGTCGGATGAATTCTCGTAACAATATTTTATTCTCGAAAATAAATTTTCGCGTTTATTGATTGACACTTTTAGATGTGGCTATTTATTTCGCGATAAAATATTATTTCTTAGTAACCAAATAAACTGTCTCGTTCAAAAACCACCTAATATTTTTTTCAAATGGAAAGAGGCGTCTTGAAATGCCTTAAGTATTTAAAACTTAGGTACTTTTATTCTTTAATACGTTTTATTTATAGAGCAATTCATAAAGGTCTCTATTTTTACCTCCGTTTTATACTTAAAACCAAGAACACCTTATGAAAAACTTACGAATTTTTTTGAATAGTCTGAAGCTTTCATTAACAGAATATCATTTTTGGAGCTCTTGTGACAAGGACATATGGAAAGTGTAAAACTTATTTCAGCATCTTACACGCAGTAGTGTAAAAAGCTTCAGATTCGTTACTTATTTGCAGAATGTTTACTTGCGGATTTAACGCCGGTGTTAACATAATTCTGTTGAACGTTGTAATTATTTTTAACGGAATGTAGTGATAGTTTTAAGGGACTAAACTGTGAAGCGCAAATATAACACGCACATTGGTACTAAAATAAATTTGAAGGAACTCAGATAAAGAAATGAATATATTTTCCAAACAATTTGGATTAAATGAACAAACATTTAGGGTAGGACAAACGAATTAATTTAAATCGTATCGATTCGTTGACATTATTCTAACCAATCCTTATGAATCGTAAGTTATCCAAACCCGTATTTGATTGGTTGTAGGCGTTGACGGTTTAATATAGCTATTACAGTAATGAGCGGTTTCTTGGATTAAATGAAACTAATGAAAGAAATAAATACTGATCTTACTAATAGAGTAATAGCACAATAGAAACTAAAAATAGTGTGACACACAACTGCGTCAACTCAGAGGAAACTGAGTGAGGCATAATAAAGTGTTAAAAATTGTGGAGGTGAGAAATATTCTGTATTTCCATTGTTGGCGCGATTTTAGTGGTTTCCATATAACAGTCAATTAAGTTTGAAATAACATTGAAAGTCATGGTTAAGGTCAAGGTAACGGTAAAAGCAATATTCTGGAAAGGTCAAGTGTAAGGACCCTCGAACATGACTTCTTCGAAACCTTGAAATTTTACTTTTGGAAATAATGCAATCTGATAAATTTGTGACATTGTCTCAAAATAAATGACTCACCCAATATACACCTACACTTTACTTAATGCAGTATAAGATATATATTTTTAAATACTCTTGTGCCTAATGACACTATAATTGAGTGAATTAAATTTGCACTTTTACTTGATATATGCTAGCATATTCTTAAACAACAAAACATCAACCACTCAACTATTTCAAGAATACTCAATTTTTGGTAATTTTAGAAAAGTGTTATACAGAAATAATTGAACGCATAACTTAGACGGGGCAAATTATCTTAAGCAACATACTGATCTCACTTTGTTATCGTTGCTAAAGTGCCTCGTGCAAACGGGAAACTTAATAACTACGGGAAAGCCAAATTTGAGCTTCATAAGGAGAGTTTGGTATTTCATAATACATTGTCACTTCAGCATGCAAGTTTTCGATTCCCAGAGAGAGTTGAATCGACGCAATGTAGGTAGTTGTAGTTCCCATCAAGTTTGGCATCAAGTAGTTTAATGAAGTGTATGATTAGAAAATTCAGGTATTTCTCAAGTGAATTAGGTTCATTAATTCTTAGTACATGTTTTGGGTAATGATCAGTTTCCTGAAACTTCGAGGTGGTGTTTGATGATGTGAAAGTGTGCCGAGAATACAGAAGCCGATGCAGCAGACCAAAGTGTGTATAGTAGGATGTAAGTTGAATATACAATCTTTCTGCTTAATGATGCAAGATTATAATTGAGCAAGGCGTCTTACTGCATTGGGTATTTAATGTATATAAAGTTATTTTTAATTACTTATCTGAGGACCAAATAGGGATTCAAATGAAAGTGTAGACTCATTATGGAAATTCCCATTTCATAATTATTTGTATATTTGTTCGAATTTACAATGCTCAAAAGAACAGCTGTTGAGTTTTATTATCACCAACTGGGAATAGTGTGCCTGCTAAATAAATGTCTATATAGAAAAAAAAAGAAAAAGGAAAATGCTACTTAATATATATCGGAATATCCACACAGCATTTCTTGGGCATTTTTTCAACATACAACATCTCTTTTAGTCTAGGCTTTGCTGTGGACACAAAAATTAAAAAAAAGAGGCCATACTTAGACCAATTGCTATTTATTGCATTGAGACTTGGACATTGAATAAAAGGGAAAAAATAAACTACTTAAATGGAAAAGAAAGATACTATGCATTATCTATGGACCGTGCCAGGATAAGAACACGAATGAGTGGAGACATAGCTACAACCAGGCACTAGAAACGCTATACCAGAAGAAAAACATCGTAAGATAAACGAATAGACTAAAATGGGCAAGACATGTTAAGAGAAGTGTGTGGGCAGCGGCTCATTAATTTTGGGATAGACAAGAGGACAGACAAATAAGTTGGAATGATGCCGTCACAGATCTACGTACCCTAAATAGATGATTATGAGGATGATTCTGAGGAAGACAGACCGCATGGTGGCGCCAATGTATATGATGCATCTTAGGGTACACTGGTCAAATTGTAATTTAGGAATGCTTTTAATTTTTTAATTTCTTCATTTCTGTTAATACCATTGAAAATGGGGTCTGATTTAGACCTTCAACCGTTTGGAAAATTCTGACTTTCAGGTTGATGTGGTGATATTCCCAAAGGACTGAGAACAAATAATAGTTCAGAAAACAACTAGCCGCCGTTAACTTAAATAGTACTTTTATTTATTATAAAATTTTCAGTGAAGTCATCAAAAACAAAAAAAAAATATCTAGTGTACATGAATGTAAAATACAATAAAATTTAGGTTTCTTCAGGACAAGTTTTAAATATTTATTTAGAAGCATTAGCAATAATATCTATTAGATATTTCAATTTAACATTTTATGGATACTCTCTTGCGATCAATAATAAGCCGGGGATGCCAGACGGCAGAAGTGTAAAAAGTAACAATTTAATTCAGTTATATTTTATTATATAGTTTATGCTTACTTCTGGATTTGGTGATTCATTTAGTACTATGTTATATGAAGAAAAGGTAAATTAAAATCTAAAAAACAAGTGAAATTTAATGAACATAGTCGCCATCAGATAATAAACTTTATGATACTTTTTGGTGTACATTTTTTATTCAAAATTGTTCTGTATCTTATTAAGAGCTAACCCACACACGTTAATATTACGTAATCTTTTGTGAAGTTCTTGTAATTCCCTGGGAGTCGCAAATTCGCAATTCTGTAGTGTAAACATCTAGTCTGTCAACTAAGATCACAATTATGTAGCAATTTCCAAACTTATTTTGATAAAATTTTCTTACTTTCATGCAAATGAACTTAGTTTACAAATATCAAGAAATTATTTACAGATATCATGAAATCGTAAGTTTTCTTTAAAACCATGAATCTAGTAGCCATGCATGAAGACTAGGTATATATTTGGCGTCCATTGTACCCTTATATGCATTGGCGCCACCATGCGGTTGGGTCTCAAGCACGGGTAAAAGTCAGAAGGTGTTGCGAAAGTAGCTGATGGCACTGACCTCAAAGTGAAAATAGGAATTAAGATTGGACTTCTACCAGAGAGTGATCTAAAAATTCAACTCATTTGCGTTTCGGATTCCCAAGATATGGCACTGTAAAAAAGATATATTTGTTGTCTCTATGTGTATGTGTTCCTGCATTTTGCTTTTTTGCCCACTTAAATCTGCAGTTGCCTCGACCAGCCCACTTTAAGTAAATTTTTGGAAAAAAATATGACACATAAATTTTTAGGCATCCAAAATCAATCCCTAAGAATTGACAAAATGAATTTCGATTACACGGAATAAAAGTTCAAGCAAGCCTGTGACAATCAGAGTGACTGTGAAGATTCTTTTAAATGAACTTCTTGTGGGAATTATGTTTGCATTTTCCGAGTCGATTTAAACAAATGAAATTAGTTACTATTTTTAACCGACTTACAAAAAGGAGGAGGTTATCAATTCGTAGTCACGTTTTTTTTATGTATGCTCAGTGATTATTCAAAAACGACGTGGGCAAATTTGATGATTTAAATGGCATTGTATTGAGGAATATTACAGAAAGGTACCATATAATTTTCTATAACTACATTTCAGTGAATTTTAATAAATATACACTGTTTTCTCTAAAACGGCTAATTCAATTTGAATATTTTAATTTGTATTCTACAAAGAGATGTTCTAGCTTGATTCCGTATTATTATCTATGTTACGATTCATTAGAATAGAGGCTTCATTGTTTTGTATTCAAAGTCAAGTTCATAGTAAACAATGTAAAAGCTTACATGAAAATTAATATGGTTTCCAAGGTAACCTCGTGAGCAACAGGAAATAGAAAACAAAGACTTATTCATTAAAATGACTTTTCAGCAGCCACCTGCACCAGCTTATCTTTCCGTTAAATTGTAATTTTTTCAAATGTTATAAATACTTCCAAACATGTAAGCTTGGTCACTTCTCGTTCTAGAACAGTAGTCACCAAGTATATTTTAATGTTCAATTTATTTCAATGTTTAAACTTTCAGTTAAATAAAATAAATATTTTTTTAAAAACTTTTAATGTTCGGGTATGACCTAACATTTGGCGCAGTCAGTAGGATTTTCGTACGTTTTTCGAACACGCAAACCCAAGATTACGCTCACCGAGAACGGTTGATTCCAGTAGTTTGACGAAAAGTAAACCTACAATCAAGAAACCGAATTGCTGACAACTCTTGGTAGAACACGGAACTGCCTCACTGCTGGGAACCAAAGAAAATGAACCACGTAAAAGCGTGAGTAACGAATCATCTCATTATTTTTGAATTTTTGTAACTGATATTTAATTTTGATATTATTGCAACAATTTTATTGAAACATTTATATATATTTATATGTTAAAAACCAGAACGATTGTTCTATTTTAACAAATTATATTTAAGAATCTTATAACACTTAGAGATAAACATTTTCGTCTCTAAATCCCATTTAAATATTCAAGTGAAATATTTTCAAATTTATTCAATTTTCAATTTCCCAATCTTAATAAATCCCAATTTCAATTTTATTCCCAATTTCAAAAAATGGCTGAAGCTCAAGAAGAAGCTTACAAACTTTCTGAGATTTTCTCAATCGTACCCGAATTCGAGCGAGATCAAATCTTTCTCGGTACATTTTTAAATGCTTGCGATTGTGCACATAATATAGCAATCGGTGATCAAATATTCTTGCTAACGATTCACATAAAAAATAAATTAAAAGGTAGAGCAGCCCAATTAATTAGCTCGCGAAACCCTTCAACTTACCCCGAAATAAAAACCCTTTTAAATCTTCATTTCGGAGACTCCAGTGATTTACCGTCCCTAATCCAAGATCTTGAAATATCGAAACAACTTCCAAATGAATCACCATTAACTTTCTTTAATAGACTACAAGTCTTAAACGCGAAAATGCACGCAAACATACAAAAATCTGCAAATTTAACCCCAGAGCAAAGAAACGCTCAATGCTCATTAATCGATACCATGACCCTAAACACATTATTAACAGGTCTAGAACAACGCCTCGGGCAGATCTTTCGAGCAGGCAACCCCAAAGATCTACTAGAAGCAAACATTAGAATTAAAAGAGAGTTACAATTATCATATTTCGAAAATCATAAACGGCAAGACCCATTTCAAACAAAGAAACCAACTCCAATTTTAAAATGTAATTGTTGTGGCCAAAATGGACACACATCAAATCAGTGTCGTTCCAGACAACCTTATACACAAACTCAAAATACTTCTAACCACAATAGATTCCCACAGAATCAAACAAATCCCCAAAGACCACAATTTACACCACAACAAAGACCACAATTTACACCTCAACAAAGACCTCAATTTAATTTCCAACAAAGACCTCAAAATGATACGCAACAACGTACTGGTCAATTTCAGAACAGGCCTCCTGTGATTCAAAAGAATCCCACCTATAATCAACCCAGAGCACATCATTTAAATGAAAATGAATATTCCGATTCATATAATTATGAGATCTTTAATGAATTTAACGCTGAAAATAACTATTATCCTGATGATAACCAATATTCAACTTTCTATTCAAATCCAGACGAATATTCAAATGAAAATTTCCAAAATGAAAATTTTTCAAATGAAAATTACCAAAATGATAATTTCCAAAACGAAAATTATCCTGAAGTTTTTGAAAAAACTCCTTTCCAAGACCACCAATGTACATCAAAACCAATTCCCAGAACAAACTTTTATGTAAACCCACTTTTGACTGTAAGCTGTAAAAATTTATATTACATTTACGACCTTACAAAAACTTTCAAAATCCTAATTGATACTGGTGCAGGTATCTCAATTTTATCCAAAATGAACGAGCTCTTGTTTATATGGACGATATAATAGTTTATTCCCCCACAATTCATGATCACATTTCTCGACTTAAAGAAGTTTTCAAAAGGCTCAGGAATTCAAATTTTAAAATACAACCTGACAAGTGTGAATTTCTAAGAGAAGAAGTAGCATATCTCGGACATATAGTTACTCCCGAAGGTGTTAACCCTAATCCTAAAAAAGTCGAATGCATTGTTAATTTTCCAGAACCCAAAAATCCTAAAGTAAAATATTTTCTTGGCTTAACAGGATATTATCGCCGCTTCATCCTAAATTTCGCAAAAATTGCCAAACCTCTTACTAGACTTCTGCAAAAGAATGTCAACTTTCTATTCGATAATGATTGTAAAAATTCGTTTAAACAACTCAAACAAATTCTAACAACTGGACATATTCTAAGATACCCAAATGATGATGAAGAGTTTATTTTAACCACTGATGCTAGTTCATTCGCTATTGGTGCAGTACTCTCACAAGGACCCATAGGAAAGGATCTTCCTATCGCGTATACTTCTCGGACCCTATGTTCAGCAGAACTCAAATATTGCACAATTGAGAGAGAACTCCTTGCCATTGTGTGGGCAGTCAAGACATTTCGGGGGCAAATTTTTGGCCGACGTTTTGTAATTTGGACCGATCACCGCCCGTTAACCTGGTTATTTTCAATAAAAGACCCTGGCAGTAGACTTGCCAGATGGCGTTTAAAATTAGAGGAATATAATTACAGAATAGTATACAAACCTAGAAAGCAAAATAAAAACGCAGATGCATTATCTCCCATCAGAATAAATCACTTTCAAGATTCTATAAACCTAAATTTCAAAATTCATGCTTCAAATGAAGATGAAGACTCAATTCCCGAAAATCCTGATATCCAAAATTTTGACGACGAAGAAAAAATGATTTCTGAATTTAAGAGATTCGCAGAACTTTATAAAACAAAATCTTTGATAGACTATTCCAAAGTTGAAACTTCAAATTCACAACTCCTAGACAAAACCCATAAACTTATCGTAACTTTTTTCTGGCAAAATAAGCTAACCGAGCTACATGATAAAATAATCGATGACTTTTTTGAAATAAACCCTGACTTCAATACAGACAGAATTAATATACTTTCAAGTAAATCTTTAAAAGATAGAAAATACTTCATAATTCCCATACCCTTCGACCCCGAAAAAGTAGCTCCGTACTTATTTTATATATTATATAGATGCCAAAATTACTTTGAACCTTCACAAACTTATTATGTTGAAAATAATGTTGAACTTCCAACCCTAAAAATACTTTCATATATCTTTGCTGACAAAGATATAAAATTTAAAATCTGTCAAAATCTTATTACTACCCCAAACGAAGATCAAATTCCAATCATCTTAGAACAGTATCACTATGGAAAAAGTAATCTTCATAGAGGAATTAATGAAAGAATTAGAAGAATAAAAGAAAAATACAATTGGCCCGGTTTAGTTAAAAGCGTAGAAAAATACATTAACTCGTGTGAAATATGTCAAAAAGTAAAATTTTGTCGCAAAAATTTAAGCGCTCCTTTCATTGTTACTGAAACCCCTAAAACCCCATTTGAATTAATCAATATAGATATTTTTGAATACCCTGAAAAGAACCATGCTTTAACCATCAGAGAGGAGTTAAAAAAATTCACCCAAGCTTACCCCCTTTCAGACAAAAAGGCTTCATCAGTAATAAATACACTTTTAGTCTTTTTTCAACATTACGGCACTCCACTACGTTTAAACTCTGATTATGGAAAAGAATTTGATACACACTCATGAAAGACTTATGCGAACTTTACAATATTAAATTAACTTTCTCCACTGTAAACCATCCTGAATCGAACGGATCGATAGAACGTTTTCACGCTACTTTATCAGAGATGATAAGAGCAAACACCGCAGAAAATCCCAATGAACATCCTTTCAATGTACTTCCATATGCGGTTATTTGTTATAATAACACAAGAAATCAAACTCACGGTTTCACCCCTTACGAGTTAATATTTGGCCATACAGCAGGTAGACCACCTGAAACACTCTACATACATATATACGCGACTTAAATACCAAAATGAAACATTATTATAAAATTGCAAGGGCAAAAACAGATATTCACAAACAAAAATCAAAAACGCGATTTGATAAAAATATAAATCAAAATCAACCAGAATATAGAAGTCTATGTAAAGGAAAGCCAAATAAAAAGTAAAGCAGAAAATAAATTTAACGGCCCATTTGAAATAAAAGAAATTTTTCAAATTACTAAAGTAAATTTTAATAGGCTAAAGCCGTATTCTGATTAGAGTTTTCTTTCTTTATAGAATCCTCGCATTTCTCGGATTATGCGAAATTGCAAACTCCCAATATTCCTTTAATTCTGTAAACAACACAATAGGAATTTATTTTCAAGAAGAAGGAAATATAAAAATTTCAAATACTAAGTGGACGCTCCTTGTTTATAAAGAACTTAATTCAATCAAATCTGCTATAGACAATAATGACAATATTTTAGATCATATGTTAGATGTTCTTAGTGAAGAAACTAATCGTATGATGGCTCTCAAAACAGAAATTGTGACACACGTAAGTCTTCTTAGGCAAATTTCAAAAAATGTTAATGAAAAATATAGAGATATTTTCGCAGACACTAGAAGCTATATTTCAAGTAGACGCAAGCGCGGTATATTAAAGGGCTTAGGGACTATATGGAAAACCATCTCAGGCAACCTTGACGCTTCTGATGGAGGATATTTTAATAATTGTATAAATAAAATCACTCAGGATGAACATCAGATTGAAAATCTATTAAAAAATCAAATCTCCGTAACAACTTCAGTGATAAAGAATTTTAATTCAACTATTCAAAAACTTCAAGTAGATGAAGAAACATTTAATAACGATATTGTTGAAATTCAAAAATTAATTTCAGATCTCACTGATGATCTCGCATTTTATCAGGCTCAAATTAGAACCTTAGAAATATGCGAATCTGTTATGACCAGCTAAGTTTTTATAGAGGAAACTCTAGACGATGTCTTAAATTCAATTCCCTTTGCTAAGCTAAAAGTATTACACAGTTCTATAATTATCCCGAACGATTTGATGAAATCGATTCAGACAATCTCATATATACTTCCACTGTTGCACAATATGTTGATATCATTGAATTACAAGCTTTTCAAATAGATTCGAAAATAATATTTGTCCTACAAATCCCTTTAGTTGACCCAGAAAATTATATTCTCTATCGTCTATACCCCTTACCGATATTAGACAATCATACTGGATTTCATCATTTAATGCCAATAAATCATAAATTTATCGCTAGAAATGATGATTCATTGCTTTACGTAACTATGGATTCATTACAAAATTGTAAAGACATAGATAGAAGAACAAAAATATGTTCAGACATTTTACCCTATCCTATTGATAGTGAAGCTTTATGTGAAGCTCAATTCTTCAAACCAATCAGCAGCCTTCCAAAAACATGTCAAACAGTCGTAATCTACGCAAAAGAATATAACATTCAAGAACTTTCCACAAACTACTGGTTAGTTTCAGTATCAGACCCGTTACCTGTGACTATTACATGCGAAAGTCGAAACATCGTTACGTAAATAATGCCGACAAACTTCATACTAAAACTCCAACCTCAATGCAGTGCTTTCATAGGCTCAACCCGAGTCCTCGCAAAAAGGATAATTGATACTTATCAAAATATTTCATATAAAATTCATCCGGTAAACGTACCATACAGTTGCTGTGAGAACATGCCTTCAAATGTTCATTTCCCAAATTTGAAGCCCTTAAAATTGAACAAATTAAATACCGAAGACCTCAGTATAGCAGAATACAAACTATCGCAATATTCTGACCAACTAGATGATTTGATAAATCAACCATACGTAACCAAAAACCTATCCTGGTTCACAATTTTGACAATATTACTAATAATTTGTCTAATCATTTTATATGTCTACTGCAAATGCCGAAGACGAAGAAGACGAGCCCTTATAGCCATCCAAAGTTCCAGTGATGACCCTCCGATTCCACCAACCTTTTCACCAGGCCTATTTCAAAGACGCCTCAGACGCCTCGTTCCAAGACGACGCGAAAGCATCCACCTGGGAGAACCAATCGAAGAAGACGTCCAATTAAAAGACATTTCGTGAAAGAAACATGTATGTAAAAAAATTATATTTGTTAAACATTATATAATTTTGAATTTTATATTTTCAATTTATTGTAATCATAATTTTAATTTTTCAAAATATTCATATCCATTTTATATTTAATCAATTGCTTATTTTATTCAATATTATAATTTTCAACTGCAAAGCTAACATTTCCCTATCATAATTACAAATTCAATTAATCAGCAGTTTACGCATTATTTTTAAAACTTGACGTATAAGCGTCAACTTTTTTATATGAAAGGGACGTGTTACGATTCATTAGATCAGAGCTTCATTGTTTTGTATTCAAAGTCAAGTTCATAGTAAATAATGTCAAAGCTTACATGAAAATTGATATGATTTCCAAGGTAACCTCGTGAGCAACAGAAAATAGAAAACAAACACTTATTCATTAAAATGACTTTTCAGCAGCCACCTGAACGAGCTTATCTTTCCGCTAAATTGTAATTTTTTCAGATGTTATAAATACTTCCAAACATGTAAGCTTGGTCACTTCTCGTTCTAGAACAGTAGTCACCAAGTATATTTTAATCTTCAATTTATTTCAATGTTTAAACTTTCAGTTAAATAAAATAAATATATTTTTTAAAAACTTTTAATGTTCGGCTATGACCTAACATCTATAACGTAAAATATACAGTTTAGTGTAGCGAAAAGAAATTTTTTTAGGTGAGCCATGTTTTTTATATGGTATAAGGTGGTAGGTGTGTGCGTGCATAGAAATTCAAGCATCATGTAATGTGGGCAGTTGAAATCTTTGACGAAGTTAAATTACAGTTAGACAGATGTGTTCAAAAAATCTTACAAATAAATGTGATATTGGTACATAAGCAGTTTCTTATATAGGATGGTTGAAATATAAGCTGAAATAGAATTCAAGTTATAAAAGGTAGTTAAAAAAAATTGTATTGGGTGGCACATAAGTAGTTGCGTATACAAGGTGGTTGAAATAAGAGTGAAGTAAAACTGTAGTTATACAGAGTGGGTAAAATAACTTTAAAATTTTTTAAATAAGCATATGCAGTAAGAGTATTCGAGTTATAAGGCAGAGGGTTCAAAAAATGTTAGAAGCAGTTGCATATACAGGATGATTGAAATATAAGGTGAAGTTATAGTTATACAGGTTGTTAAAAGTAGTCAACAGAGTGGAGATGACTAATACTTATACAGGGCGGTCGCAACATCGTGTAGAGTTAAATTATAGTTGTACAGGATGATTCAGAAAATGACAAATAATTTATATTGGGTGACTGAAAAAACTGTGGAACCTTTGGTGTGTTACAGATGTATAAAAACAAAGTTTTGTACCCTAACACCAAACTTTTAACAGTGAACAGGAATTTGTTTGATTAGAATATCGTCGCGCCTTTCAAGTAGGCCCGACATCACAAAAATGTGCCAGTCTGATTACAACCTATTTATTTATTTTAGTGTTATATTAATTAATATTGAGAAAATGTAAATTGTAAAATAAAATAAATATTCAGCAAATCCTTATAAACTATGCTCGTTAAGATAAATTTACTAACAATAAGTGTTAAACCGTAAGAAATGTCCTACAACAAAGTCACTGGGAAATATACCTCAAGTATTAACGGCTTAAATTTCATCCTTGATATTTAAGTTGACATTTTATATTTAAAAATAAATATTTTCTAAGTTCCCTGAACGGTACTATTTTGCAATGAAAACAGTCTATACAAACTAAATTTTTTTGACGAATTACCATGTACTCTTGTTTAATAAAACATCACACCACTTTCTTTTATGTACGGTAATATTTTTTAATTGAAGCTACTGCTTATATTGAATGGAGGGATTGAGGTTCTATCAAATAAACTCATGAAATACTGTTTTTGTAAATTTTGCTGCAACTGACAAGTACAAAATGATTGAGTCTAAATTAAAAGGTATCAAAAGTTTTCTCATTCCAAAGGGTAAATGGATTCCCGAGATAAACGGTTCAATAATTAGATACAATCGTTTTGATATTAACAAACTCATATGGGGAGGACGTATGATCGATATTCCATCAGAAACATCGCACCTTGACAAAGCAAAGTTGTCACAGGTTTTTCAATAACTGGTGACTATCTGATCGAACAGGAAATATTTCAGTGTCTGCTACAGGAAAATATCGGTTCAGTTGTAAACGTTTGATTTAGGCATAAAAGAAGTATACGTCTACGAGATTTGTCATTAAACTCTGAGTTTTAGGCTATGCACTCGTACAACTTTATTGTATAAATTAATGACTCGGGTGTATTATGGCATGGGAGTTATGTGAAAATATTTTTTATCACCTAATAAAGATTTTGCCGGTAATTTTTAACAAAACGACCTTAAGATATATATTGGCCTTTTCAGTACGAGCTTTAATCAGTATTTCAGAAATTTAAGTGCTTTTGTTTATGTCTATACCAGGGCGAAAAATATCTATACTTTATTCTTTTGTCCTATATTAAAGCCTGGACATTTAATGTTTGCATTTGAAGATAAGTACTTATTTTTAACAAATACCCTTAAGTTCAATAAGCATTTCAAATTATGGCTAGATATTGTGTCTTCTTGCAATTGTAGGTAATATAAAATTTCAGTTGAATCTAAGAAATTTGAAAATTTTTCTTTTAAGGATATACAATTAGGGTAAATGTCACTTAAGCGGTTTCCTAACTCAACCTATTTTGCAGTACGAATTCAATACTTTATTTATATAATAAAATGTGTTTAATTGTATGAACAAATTTTCTTATTAAGAATTTCCATTTATTTTTAACTTTAGTTTAGTGATAAAAGCAAAACTTTAATTTATTTATTACAACAGCCGATTTCATAGTTATTAGCCACTGGTTAATAGACGAATGCCATTTATTAGCCACAATAATTTTTATACACTAATAAAATTAAACTGCTTTAGATATAATGATATTTGTTGTATATAGTTCATTTGGCTTTGAGGAGCTTTGTAGTTGGTAACTCCATGAATTCGAAAGAACTAAAACTAAATAATAATCTTAAACTAAATAAAAATAATTTTCTTTCCAAAAAAGACATGGCAGCTAAAATCACCGTCACCTAGTTTTTTTGTACATTCTGCGTGATATGATCTTTTACAAGTTGGACATTTCATTCCTATTTTTAAACGTGTCATGTTGTAGGTGAAAGAAAAGCACAAGCCTAAGTCAACTTTTTATGCTTAATAAATTTAATATACACTCCTTGGTTTTAGTTTACGGTGTTAATAGAATGTTTAAAGTAACATTTAATGTTTTATTTTCGTGTTTTACCAATCGGCTTTTTATTGCCATAAATATTTTCACTGGGTCTTATTTATTCCGATTAGCGAATTATTCCTCTTCCAGGTGTTGTTGTTCTGCATCTTTTGATAATTTCTGCTTTTCTTTTTTCTTTAAGACCTTTATCATGTCTCTTTTCTTTTATTTTAAGTCAATTTTTTTGCTGACCCCCGACGGAGATATAATATGGCCATTTAAATTTTTTTGGGTGAAAACTCAGCAAACAATCCATATGAGGAAAGGAGGAATGCAAGCTTTTCTTAGGTGGAACAGCCTGTATCGTCGCTTGTTTCTGAAGCCAACATTAAAAAGTGGTTTGTGGATATGAAAAAGTAAAGGGCTTCAAAGATATTCTTATAGATCCTTCACACATTTGCAACAGAGATGAGAAATGTTTCCTTCTAGGTCCGAAAAATGAAAATATTTCAGCCCCAAAACGCCCGGACGTTTATGAAACCGAATATAACAAAAAAAAACCTGTGACGTTCACATTTTCTGCTGGGGGTAATGTGACTTCATTTATTACAATATATGCCCAAGCCGCCTCTCTGATAAGAAAAAGCAGTCGAAACCGTCCGATTGGGGTTTGACATTCCAGCTAAGTGAGCTTTGCAGAAGTCTAAATATAGTTTTAGTTGCTTGTTATCTAAATGTGACCAGAATGATGCTTTCAAACCGTTAAAAGATACAGGGAAGTCGTCGGTACTTGACTTTAAAAGAAATAATCTGGATATAGTTGTAATGAACGAGAAAAAACAATGTTGGAAGACCCTACAAAAATAGAATATATGGAAACATAAAGCAAATTTAAGGAAATAGTTGTTTTAATTTTTTTCCTGAACAAAAATGTTAAAATAAAATGTAAGCTTGTTCATTATTTTTGCCTTTTCTTTCAGGAGCTGCTGGCCATGTAAACGACATATGTCTATGTTTTTGTATACTGGAATCGATGAACTAGTTTTATTGGATGGCACTTGGTCGATAAAAGCTATCAAAAATTCACCTTTGGCGCTATTAACTAAAGACTGTGGTGATGTACGGCTTGTGGTACTTATGTTATCTTGAGCCACTAAACTTGAATTTGTCCCATCTTGTGCTATTATTGGCACAGGATCGATGTCAAAAACTAGTATGAGTTTTTTCCACACATGTTGGCTTATATATAGTAATTATCAGTATGGTGTTCTTTAGGGTTCACGCACTTTCTTTATGGCATTGTCTTTTCCAAATTAGCAGAAATATCATTCAAAACTATTTCTTTTGAGAACTACTGCTTTCTTTCTAAAAAGCAGTAAATTGTTCATAAATTTTCACAACTATGTCCTTAAATTTGCTTTATGTTTCCATATATTCTACTTTTGTAGGGTCTTGCAACATTGTTTTTTCCCCGTGCATTTTTAAAATCGACAGCCGATGAATCCCAAGGATACAAATTACGCGTTTTCTATACGCCTTTAGGTTTAAAACGCTTTTCCATAGCTGATTGCAGTATAATTCCAAAACATTCCATAGTTACAACTATATCCAGATTATTTCTTTTAAACTCGACCATCGACGATTCCCTGCATCTTTTAACGGTTTCTCCAAATCTCACTTAGCTCGAATGTCAAACCACAATCGGACGGTTCCGACTGCTTTTTCTTACCAGAGAGGCGGGTTTGGGCATATATTGTGCTAGATTAAGTCACTTTACCCCCAGCAGAAAATGTGAACGTCACAGTCTTTTTTTGGTTATATTCGGTTTCCTAAACGTGCGGGCCTTTTGAAGCTGAAACCTTTTTATTTCTGTTGCAAATGTGTGAAGGATCTATAAGAATATCATCTATGCCCTTTACTTCAAAATACGTTTTCATATCTACAAACCACTTTTTAATGTTGACTTCAGAAACAAGCGACGATACAAGCTGTTCCACCTAAGAAAAGTTAGCATTCCTCTGTTCCTTAAATGGATTTTCATCCAAAAAACTTTTAAAAGGCCACTTAATATTTTCGTTGCGGGTAGAAAAACTTATATTGCAGTTAAAAAAGAATCATTTTGGCTGATCTTGCTCCTGAATAGTTAACATTGGAGATGGCCTAAAAGTATTTTTGTTCTTAAATTTTTCGAAATTGCAGGGCTGATCTGTTAAAATTATAAGATTCCGTTGCTTTTCTTTCTAACTCACTCCCCTCTATAGCTGTCAATGCTTATGCTCTATCTTTTTCTGAAAACTTCTTTTCATATTTGCAATTCTTGTTTCAACTCATTTACATTTGTATTTTATCTATAAGCATGAATATCATACATGAATATTACCATGAATTTCAACATGAATAACGTATCTGAAAGGTATGACAAAAGTTAATCTAAGTTAATCCCCTCTGATGTATGAAATATAGATCCCTAATTTTACATGGCATCCTGCAATGACACAATCATTGGCCAGCTCATATCTATAATCATTGGCATATGAAGAACAACAGAAAAACACATAAAAAATCGTACTTTTATAAAAAAACTCAAAAGAATGTTGAAATATCAAAGAGGTTAACTGCTAATGAAACCAGTTGGCTAACCACTATGCACCAATAAGTTTAAATTGACAGTCATAGGCCACACAAAATGAGAGGCAACAATACAACCTAACAAATATTTGATCAAAAAGTTACTAAAAAATACTAGAGTAAACTAACTAAGACTCCTATATGCCCTTTTATGTTTTAGAGAAAACGCTAATTTTACGTACCTTTTTGACTCGACTTGATAAGCACTGGTCTTCACGAATGCCGTGGTGTAACATTAAATTTTAATAAAATCATAGCTTAATTATATTAAAACACTAACCACTGTGGTAATTTTCACAAATTTATTATTTTCTTGACAATTGTTTCGCTCTGATGACAGGCTTCGTCAGAATTAAATATTAAACTAAATACTAAACATCTGAATATATTAGATATCAGATATCATCAGAGCGAAACAATTGTCAAGAAAATAATAAATTTGTGAAAATTACCACAGTGGTTAGTGTTTTAATATAATTAAAATATGAATTTTCACCAAGGAATGACCGAAACAATCATCAAAATTATAGCTGTTGGCGGAAATGCGTCTTAACTCCTAAACTTACAACAGAAAGGTAGTGTATGGTCCGAAACAAAGATAACAGATATATGCGGAACGCTCCAAGAAGAAATAACTCGCAGAATAATTCAATTAATTATGAAAGCATAAGAAAAGATATGAGATATTGCAAAAACTGCAATAAGCCTAAAAGAGCTACAACTATTTCTAAAGGAAGAACGCGCTAACAATGTAAAATCAACAGAGAATCGAAGGGACCAACGTCTTGATGCACATACAAGGCATCAAGAACAAATTTGTATTCACGTAAAGCAGCTCTACCATTTGGCAAAACACAATTGGAAATGTTGCATGTGCAAAATATAAGTTCGGAAAACATACCATACAAAAAACCCGAATCTCCAAATTACTAAATAAGTAAAGTAATTGACGTGGTAACCAGAATTTGCAAACAACGGTGGAACCGGGGTGGCCGCCTTGACAAGACCAACTGAGAAGAACAACCCGAAGATAGAGAAAAACAGGAAACAGGGAGGCACAACCGGACTATGGATATATATGCTGAGGACAACAGATTTTTCAGGTTGCAACAACCGACAATTTCGTTTGTGCTAGGCTCGAAATTGTCGGTTGTTGTAAATGGAAAAATCTGCTATCGCCGAGCATGCTTGGCTACCAGAGGAACACATTATACAATACCAAACATTCTGTCAAATACATCTCACTATCATTCCCGTCTCCGGCGGGAAGCCATCGAGATATACAAACAACGAGACAACTTCAATAGGAAAGAAAAAGGCTTAGCATAAATACCAGCGTCACGCCAGTCGACAGCTTATTCGCCTCCAGCACTCAACGAGGTATCAACTACGCCTGCGCCGCTGAAGATGTCTGCCGCAGTTGCAGAGGGAACGTTCGGAAGACATTCCAATAGACCACGGCAAAATAGCCCGGAAACATATAGTGCATCCATTAACTATAAACAGTACCAGAAAAAGAAGTGTTCATTGCTAATCACAGAAATTACCAAGGCTTAAAAAACGCCAAATTTAGTGGTGCTCGCCAACATTTATACCATGACTAAGATCAAGTGCAAGTATGGCTTAGCAACGGTCTTAACCCTCTAGAATAGAGATGGACACTGCAATTAGAACTTTGCAGTTAAAATTCTTCTTCCACCTTCTCCTGATAGTCTGCTCAACCAGGGGGTGGAAAATAAGATAGGGAATTGGGTTCACATTTTGGGCGCCCTTTGTACTCGTCCTACCTCTGTCAACCATTACATTTTATTGGTTTCTGCTTTGGTGTCTTGTAAATATAATGGCCCTTAATCGGTCTTCTTCTAATAATTTCTGTTGTAACGCACATCATTATATTTCTGGAGTACACAAAATAAGGAATACCATTCCAGTAAAGTCATTTGAACATACAGAATAGTTAATGGCTATTCAGGCAAGTCGTGTTCCTAGTTGTTTTAATAAAATGTTTAAAAGGTAAATGCATTATGGTATTTATTGCTTAATTTAATAATTGTTTTTTAGGCATCATTTTACAAAAATAAAACAGGAAATTCTAGAAACTGTCACTTCAGAAAGTAAATTATGAAGAGCTCTTTACTGCAAACGTAAATACGTGATTTGTGAAATCTATTTTGAAATGGAATGCACTAGACAGAATGCCAAATTACTGATTGACTGATCACAGTAAACGGACCTGGTATGCGTATATTTTTCGATTATGCTGTCACCAAGGTTTCATATATGTTGTTATTTCAGGTAATGGAAGAAGTGCAGGAGACAATTTTGGTTAATCGGTAGGAAAACATACTAATACCTAATTAAGTTCACCCATAATAAGAGGTAAACCAATGAAAATGGCCCAATTTTTATGTTATGTTTTCATAGAAGCTGTTGACAATCAGATAAACAATAAGAATATTGCAATCAAATGCATCCAACCCCCAAATTCAATGAAAGTACCTGAGGAAGTAGACAGGAGGAAACGTTTTAGTATGATAATTGAAGAAACTTGTTTGTCTGTAGTTTCAGATTTGATGGAACCTGCTGTTATATCTCATTTTTGCCTTTAATTCAATGTTAAAATAGAGGCTTGTCATAATGCAACATATTTGTTATTTGTTGTTGTATTTTCATACTCTATAAGTATTATAAATATTTATGTTCTGTCATAATTTCTATTTCTTAAAATGTACATATTGAATTGTATTTACATTTTATAACTAACAATTAATTTCCAGTTAGTAGTTTTATTTCGGTGATACTTTTTTGAGACAGTAAATGTAGATAAGGTAGATTCCTTTTTTAAAATTGGTAGAAAGCCTGCTACAGGTTTCTGTCCAGTAAAAGCAGCTTCTAGGTCCGCCGTAGAGGATGCTAGTCGTCATTTTTGAATATAATTTATAACTTTGAGTTTCCCATCTATTCTCTATGTATAATCTGTGTACCCAACGATGGGTTATACTGTTAACCAGTTTACGCTAACTATGACGGTCGGGATTGTTTAATGTATCACGCGATGCGGTTAATGATGTCAATAGTGACGAACCTAATGAAAATGTAGTAGACCCATCGTGTTCCTGGACTAAAACTATGGAAAGTCAGGAGACGGAAGAAGAAGATGAAGAGTTGGACATGGAGATTGACAGGTATCAGATGAAGAACCATCATAGTTCGCCTGATAATAAACAATTAATTATTTGGATTTTCTTTTTATAATTGTTGTTGAATACAAGAATAAAAATTAAAAATAAATTAATCTTGAATTTTGAAACAGAAAAAAAAACTGTTTATTACTGTGATATAAATATATTTTAATACATATTCTAATAAAAATAATTTAAGATTTGTATAATTTCTATAATAAATAAATATGGCGGAGTCACAAGTAACTGTGGAATATGCGTATTGGGGACGCCACTTAAAATAAGCATGTTGCACTCTACCTCAAACGGGGTGTGGAAAGGAGAGGAGAGTATTATGAGACAATTACCGTAACAACTATTTAAATGGAATTTTCTCAAAAACCTTGGGCCTTACGAAAAAGAGTAATATTATTTTATTGTGTGCAATTTCCCAAGTTACAAATTTGATAACCAACATTTTTTGGATAAAAGTTACTGTTAATGCAATTTGTTCTAAAAACCGTTAATCTTGACTTTTGACCCAGCGTATATTTTTTAGCGGTGTATGTATTGGCGGAGATTGTTGGGATGTTATAACGAACCACGAGAGGAAGTTTCATGCAAAATCAACTAACCCTTAATTTTTTACTTTGCTATGCATACGGTATATACTGTTACGCCTTTATTTCAGATGAAAGCAATACCGTTCAGTTCATACATTTGAATAAGCTCAAGTTTTAGTTTAATAATTTAAAGAATCGTGATAATAAAACTTAAAACTGCCGTCTACTGTAAAAGTTTAGAGTCGAGAGGCTATGATAAGCTTCGTAGTGAATTGATCTACCTGAAATTAAATTTTAGGAATTCGTAATCGTGGTCTCGTCTATGCTGAATATTTTCCTAAGTTCGACAGAATCGCATTTTCCTCATGAAATTTTAGAGTTGAGTGGGCGAATAAGATGTGACAGTGCCGAAAGTCAAAACGAAGGAGATCTCTTTAAATATTCACCCTCAGAATCCAACAAAAATACAAATTCTGATTGAGCCCGACTGCGCGAAATTCATTTACTTTAAATGAATTATAGGAAGTTAAATCGAGTAACTCTGGCGCCCCGTTTCACACAAATTTTGAATTGAATTATCAAATCAATATTCCAGTTACGGTATAAGAAAGCCACTTTATTAAATTGCAGAGAGAATTTCTTATTAGTGTTGGAAAAGTAGCAATGAAATTTTATTTTTATTCTCCGAATCGATCTGTGTCATTAGAGAATTATAACGGGTAATTCTTTTTTTTGCTTATTTGCTATCTACTACTTCTGATTTTAAACTTCATATTTGTGCATTCTTTAATATTAAAAAATATGAAAATGATATGATTTATTTTACATAAATTTCGGATAATAGACCTAATTATTCAGAGTGTATATATTTCCATTTTTGATAGATATTTTTAAAACGGCTTGTATGTGTGAGATATACCTTACTGTTTTTTTAGAAAATTGGGAAATACGTGCCATATAAAATCTTATGAATCAGTTTTATTTCAAATCTCTAACATTTATGGAGACACTCTTTATCATAATTCCACTTCAGAATATACTTCAACCTCTCTCTATATTGCAATATACTTCGTGAATTCAATTTAAAAATTATAAAACTAATATTCACTTTGACTTTTCTAGAACTTTATCTACATTTAAACAGCTGATTCGAATACAATAACAATCCCATATACGTTAGTCGTCGCGGTATCACTGAACTGCGATGGTGGCGTGCTTCTTTTATAATCACCGTCGAATTCTCCAGTAGAAATCATCATCGCTCCTTCCGCTGCCGAGTCTTTTCGAGAATCGTATTTTTTTATATTAAAGCGTTTGTTGTCGTGCTGAAATGACACAGGGTCGGCTTTGGGTAAATTTCGTAACATTGCCCCCCCTTTAATTCTGATCGTTCCGATCAGAAACATCCCCTCCATGCTAGGGAGCGAGTCGGTCTAAGTGAACCACTTTCAATTTAGCCTTGGGGTTTCGACGGATCCGGTAGACAACGTCATTTAGCCTCTTGACCACTTCGAATGGACCATCCCAGGCGGGTGTAAGCTTTGGGGATTTACCCTTGCTCCGTTGGGGGTTGTACAGCCAGACTTTGTCCCTCTCCTGGAACCCGACTGAATTGGCCTTGAGGTCGTATCGCGTCTTCATCCGGTCACTGGTGGCCAACATCTGCGTTCGGGCTAAGTCGTGTATTGCCAGCATGTTATGTCGGAGCTGGTCGGCATAATCGTCGATGTCTTGGGGAGGTTCTTCGGGGGAGCCAAATGCCAAGTCGCATGGTAATCGCAGCTCCTTTCCGAATAGGACCCTGGCTGGGGTCAGGCCTGTACTATTATGTACAGCAGAGCGATATGACATCAGGAATAGGGGAATATCCTCATCCCAATCACGCTGGTTATTGCTGACGACCTTGGATGGGTGTTGTTCCAAGGTCCTGTTGAATCTTTCCACCATTCCGTCTGACTGTGGGTGTAATGGTGTTATTCTCGTCTTCCTGATCCCCAACATCGTGCAGACCTTCTGGAATGCATTCGATTCGAAGTTACGCCCCTGGTCTGAATGTAATTCCATCGGGACGCCAAACCGGCTGAATAGTTGTTCTACTAGCACCGTCGCTACCGTGGTTGCCTCTTGGTTGGGTATCGCATATGCCTCAGGCCATTTGCTGAAGTAATCCATTGCGACCAGAATGTATTTGTTCCCCCTCTCAGACTCGGGAAACGGACCAGCGACATCGATGGCAATTCTCTCAAATGGGACGCCCACATTGTACTGCTGCATTCTGCCCTTGGTCCGGGTCTTCGGGCCCTTACTGGCTGCACAGGTGGCACATTTGCGGCACCAAGCTGTGACGTCTTCGAAGTAGTTCACCCAGTAGTACCGCTGGCGAACTTTGTCTAGGGTTTTATTCATACCCAGGTGGCCTCCGGTAATTCCATCATGTACTTCGGTCAGGATGGCTGGTACCTTTTTTTTCGGAACTACCAGTTGGGACTTGGTTTCTCGTCCATCAGCGCTTTCCCAAACTCGCTTGAGCATTCCATTGTCTACTCTTAGAGAGTCCCACTGAGCCCATAACGATTTCAGCACGCCGGAGTATCTAGCTACCTCGTCCCATCGTGGCCTGGGTGCCCCTCTCATTTTGAGTGACAAGATTGGTTCGATGTCTGGATCAGCCATTTGGTCCTGGATGCACTGTTCCGTTGTCCCGTCTTCATTGGCCTGCACTCGGATCTGCCTGATGGAGATACCCTCTCGCTGTTCCGTTTTCAGGCAATGCTTGCATTCCGCTCTACAGGGTCCTCTGGATAGGGCATCGGCATTATTGTGCAACCCGCCGGCACGGTGTTCCACCTTGAAGTCGTATTGCTGTAATTTCTCCATCCATCTGGCCAGTTGTCCTTCCGGTGTCTTCATGTCCAGCAGCCATTTAAGTGCGGCATGATCTGTTCGGATTAAGAAATGGCGACCATAGAGGTATTTGTGGAAATGGTCTACAGCCCTTATTATTGCAAGAAGTTCTTTTCTGGTGACGCAATAATTTCTTTCTGGTTTCGAAAATCCACGGCTGTAGTACTCGATCACCCTCTCTTCACCATCTTGCACCTGGGATAGGACGGCCCCCAAACCGGTGTTGCTGAAGTCAGTGTCTAAGATGAACTTGCCGGACTGTGCAGGAAAGGCTAGGATTGGGCTGGAACATAGTGCTGCCTTCAGTCGTCTGAAAGATGTTTCGCAATCCTGATTCCAACGGAAGGTCTCCTTTTCTGTGGTCTGCCGATGTAGAGGGGCGGCAATGGTGGAAAATCCCTCAACAAAACGCCGGTAGTATGAACAGAGGCCCAAGAAGCTTAGGAGTTCATGTTTGTCTCTTGGAACTGGCCAATCACGGATGGCTTCTATCTTGTCTCTCTCTACTTCTTTTTGGAACAAGGAACACTTCTTCGGATTAAGTCTCAGGTTGGCATTATTAATTCTGGAGAATACTTCGTCCAGGTTCTTCAGATGGTCGTCGAATGTCTGACCCATGACTAGAATGTCGTCGAGGTATACTAAGCACGTCCTCCATGTTAACCCGCTCAGTACATACTCCATTAGCCTCTCAAAGGTAGCGGGTACATTACATAACCCAAAGGGCATGACCGTGAACTGAAACAGCCCTTTACTGGTGGAGAACGCTGTCTTCTCTCTGTCGTTTGTGTGTAGACCAACCTGCCAATATCCACTTTTTAGGTCTAGTGTGGGGAACCAACGGGAGCCTGCTAGTGTGGTCAAAGTGTCATCGATTCGGGGTAGTGGATAGCTGTCTTTCTTCGTCACATCATTCAGCTTTCTGTAATCCACGCAAAATCGGGTGGTTCCATCCTTCTTTTTAACTAACAGGACGGGAGCAGACCATGGACTGATGGATGGCTCAATAACTCCATTTTGTAACCTGGACTCGATGTTTTCCTCGACTGCCTGTTGTTGCCCCAATGGTAGTCGTCTAGGTGGTATTCTGATGGGTTGAGCCTTCCCGGTATCTATTCGATGCTGGATGATGTTGGTGCGACCGGTGGTTCCATTTTTACTGTTACAAATTTGCCAGTGTTTTGTGATAAATTGCTTGGCTTTCTTCTGGTTCTCTGGTGTCAAGTGTGTGAAATGGTCAGCAAACTGTTGTAGGAACTCTTTCCCAGTATAAAATCGTCCTCAATATTCGCTACCAGGACCCTATGCCGGATCATGTTGTCCCCTATCTGTAGCATGACATCTGCCTCACCCTGTATTGACATGGACTTGCCGGTGACTGTTCTGAGCTGGATGTTATTGCTAACTGGCCGAATTTCTGATGCTCTCAAGACCCTGGACTTGGCATTGGACACAGCGGCGCCGGTATCGATGGTGATGGTAACTGCTCGCCCATTGATGGTGCCTCTGATGACTAGGCTGCCGCTATCTCGGCAAAATCCCCAGATGGATACTGTCCTGGGGGCTGGTGGAGGGTGAGTCAGCATTCGCCCCCTTATGCTGACTGGTTGGAGTTTCCCTGGTTCGTAAGGTCGGTTTGTTGGCTACCCCTGGTTGGTGATCGTTCCGGTAGCCTTACTCGGCAGTCACGTTGGAAGTGTCCTGTCCGTCCGCAGCGGTAACATGACCCTCTGGTGCCAGTTCTTTGTGACCGTTCTAATATTTTGTTCAGACCAGCCAGCAGCGCTTGAAATGGTGACTCTGACTCTTCCTGGTTGAAGAAAACTGCTCGGACTCTCGGCTTGAACATGTTCATGACGGCCTCTACTTCCAAAGCCCGAAGTAGATCTTCATTACTCTTCTTGACGCCACTCAGTCTTAAATTTCTTTGAAATTCCACATCTCTGATGCCGTTTATGAAACTCTGTGTGGCCAACTGGTCTTTCGTTTCCTCTGGCAGGTCTGAGTAGGACAAGTGAACTAACCGTCTAATCTCTGCTTCGAATTCTTGAAGGCTTTCACCGGATTTTTGCGTTTTCCCACTGAGTTGGACTTGGTATACCTGGCTCAAGGATTGATTGTCGTATCTCTTGTCCAGAATGGCGATGATCTTGTCGAAATTGCCTTGTTCTTCGACTGGAATGCTTTGGAGGAGTTCTAGGGCCGGACCTCTTAACGAAATTACCAGAGAGGTAGATTTTTCTTGATTATCCCATCCATTATCTGTAGCCACAGCCTCAAATTGCCGTTTATACATAGGCCAAGATGAACTGCCATCAAATGTGGGTGGTTTGATAACGGAACCTTTGGTACTCACGGTGTGCTGGTATTTTCCTCTCTGCAAATCTTGTTGCAATTTTTTAATTGCTGTTTCCACTTTATCTTGTACTTCACTGTGTACTGCGTCTTTAATTGAACTGATTTCAGCTTTTACCTGGTTTTGGATAGCACTTATTTCAAATTTCACCTGGTTCTGGACGGAATCGATGTCATCTACTTTGATTTCAAGAGTCTCCACATTATTTTTTAGGATCTTTATGTCGTCGTTTATTTCTTTTATATCTGATTCAACTATTTGCATTCTTTCATTAATTGTTTCATTAACTTGCGATACTATTTGCATTAATTGTTCAAATTGCAATTGTCTTTTTTCTTCCGTTTTGCCTTGTTTTTCTTCAAATATCTTAAATTCATGTTGTCGTTTTTCTTCTAATAATTTGAATTCATTTTGTCGTTTCAATTCAGTTTGATCTTGTTTTTCTACAAATTTCGAGAATAATCCTGCAATTAAATTATGTTGTTCACTCTTTATCGTGGAAACTAGATTTTGTTGATCACTTTTCATCGTGGAAACAAGATTTTGTTGTTTTTCATCGTTATTAGTGACAAGATTTCCTAATTCAACTTTAAGTTTATCATCAAAAGATTTCACTAACCTTTGTTGAATTTCTTTTTGATGTTGTTTCTCCTTCTTGTCACGTTTTTCTAGAATCTGTGCTATTTTTTCGTCTAGTCCCTCCGTAACCTGTTTGATAATTTTTCTGGTAGTTTCGTCGGTTTTTTCCATACTTCGAGTTTCCATAAATCAAATTACGCTTTTCACTGTACTTAATCCTTCACTTCTAACACCAAATTGCAATATACTTCGTGGGTTCAATTTAAAAATTATAAAACTAATATTCACTTTGACTTTTCTAGAACTTTATTTACATTTAAACAGCTGATTCGAATACAATAACAATCCCATATACGCTAGTCGTCGCGGTATCACTGAACTGCGATCGTGGCGTGCTTCTTTTATAATCACCGTCGAATTCTCCAGTAGAAATCATCATCGCTCCTTCCGCTGCCGAGTCTTTTCGAGAATCGTATTTTTTTATCTTAAAGCGTTTGTTGTCGTGCTGAAATGACACAGGGTCGGCTTTGGGTAAATTTCGTAACAATATGTTCATGGACCGAATTTTGGGAATCACTCGATAAAACTATAATACTTTAATTTCCAACCATCCTGTATAACTATAACACTTTATCTTCCAACGATTCTGTATATGCGACTACCTGTGGACCACACTCTAAACACTTTTTGTTTGGAATTTTTGATAACCAACTACTATAAATTTATTTCTATTCCGACCTATATTTCAACACATCGTATACATACAACACCTTGTAAGGTACCAATAAAACATTTCTTATTGTCTTCTAAACGTTGTTCGTGGCATGTTCTTGATTATTTTTATGTTTCCCCAAAGAAACATAAAAATAATCAAAAACATTTCTTTTTCTAAAATTTGTTTAATCACCCTGTATAACTACAATTCTTCTCCAGCGTATTTTGCAACCACCTTATATATGCAACTGCCTATGGGCTACAAATACAGCACTTTTGTTCTAAAAAATTTTAAATCAAGCTGCATGACAATCATTATATTCCAGCATATACGTCACCATCTTGCCAATACCCATCTAATTTAACATTTAATGAATCACCCTGTTAAACTATAATTGCAGTCTAACCTATACTTCAATCATTCTTTATTTGTAACTGATAAGAGGCTACCCTAAGGTATAACATTTTTTGCCATTTTTACAAACAAGTTGTTTAACATATGTTCTATTCCACCCTATCTTTCAACTATCATATGTAATCACCTGCTTGTGGGTTTCACGATATAATATTTTTTCTAGCTTTTTGCTAACCAACCTATATAACTACAATTTCTCTCCACTCCACTCTATATTCTAACTTCTCTGTATATGCAACTCTTATATGCCAACCAACAAAACATTTAGTTTCTAATTTATTTTAACCATTAATTATAATTCTAAATCACCCTATATTTTAACGAATGTAGATAAGCATATACGAGTAAAACTGTTTATTTGCTACATATAACATTTTTTAACCATCTTGTATAATGGATAACGATAAACTTGTATAACAATAGTAATGGCAGGAAGTGCTAGCGACACAAAGAACTCACCTTCATGTGTGCTTCAAATTAACATGTGACTCGTAATTTTTTACCCATCTTAAAATCGGCAACATTTTTTCTTTGAAAACTTTAATTAACGTTAATTCATTCAGTTTCGATATTGCCCAAAGAAAGATGCATCTTTTTGACAAACCTCCTATACAGTTATCAATAAAAGTAATCTGTGATGATTTCGTTTTAGGTTTCAAGGCTATGCAATTTTTTTATAGAGACTAACTTATTATTTTGTAAATATTATTAATAAGAAAATTTTGAATACTATTCTAACTTAAGTGCACACTATACATATGCAGACAAATTAAAAACATTCATTGGGACATATTTTGATGAAATTCCAATCTATTTTCAATTAATTTCATCCTAGATTTCGAAAACGAATAACTAAAATGTTTTAATACCAGAGCATTCACCATACTATGATATATAAGAAGTCGGTTACAATATTTTTCCGTTTTTTTGCAAAAATGGACCATTCCATGTCATTGATGACGAAATTCCAACCTCTTTTCAATTAATTTCATCCTATCTTTCGATAGAAATAACTAAAATGTTTTAATAGCAGCGCATTCACCATACTGAGTTAACAAAGTCTAAAAAAAACTTACAACCGAATTGAGCACCTCTTCCTTTTTTGAAGTCGGTTAATAACTGTAACAATGTATATTTATTCATTATATTATAAAATTCTACAAAAATGATGAATGAATATCTTGACTTAATTTATTAATATGTATTTTCAATTTTAACAATGTGTCCATAGGTAAGGTAAGTATTTGACTGTTTCAACTCTGCTTATCAATTGTTCGTTATTATGGCTTTATAGTTTACAAACTGCAAACAAAGTGTTTTGTTAACACTTCATTTATTTTCATAGACATGCTTTTTTAATAATAGGTTCATTTGATCATTTTTATGTTTTCTTTGGAAATAAAACCACAATCGAAAAACATAAAAATTATCAACAATATGCCACAAATAACACATAAAATACAACATGTTCATTTGACTAATTGCATTTTCCCAATCATAAGCAGAACAGACAATTCCTTCTGTATGAGCCATTTGGAAGGATAAAAAATAGATAGTTGAAATAGATAAAAAAATTGTGGCTACTGTCTGAATTGCCATTTATCTATTTTTTATTTACTTTAAATATTGTTAACAATTTTAAAGAATTTTTCTAAACCCCAACCTGGTCCAATTGTAAATCTAACCCATTCCAGGGACCAAAACTAATTCACAGATAGTTTCAACAAAATTGGCACAACATATAAGAGGTAGAGAAAAATACGGGCGAAGTTTAAATAGCATAGTTTTCTGAAATTTTACAATATTCTGTTCAAATTTCATAATTATGCTTTCGGTGAGAACCTGCTACAATGTAATAGACAATGTAAAAAAAAGATGAATGAAATCTGTACCTTCGTACTCAAGTTATGGTGTGGCATAGAAAAATAGGGAATCCTTTCTATATATTACGATTTTGTTTTTTTTTAGAAAATTTGATTTTGTTCACGAAAGTCACGAAAGTTCGTTTCAAATATTTTGACAATTGGGAGAATAGTGCGATTGGTCGGTAATTGGTAAGATTATCTATTTAACCCGATTTAGAAATTGGAATACCTTCAGCGATTAAATTACTTGGGACCCTTCTCATTTTGAAAGCCGCAATTTATGATCTCTGTTGGTGGTATTGCTATGTATGAGGCCATTTTTTAAAAGGTGTCTTATTTTATTCATTTTTTTCATGACATCTTTGTCATTAGTTGGATAGAGGAACAATGATTTATTGTTGTATTTTTCTGCTTTTCTTAAATTACTATTAATGTTTGGCCCTTTGTATTTTTCATTGCAAAACAAAAAAAATACATCTTATTTGTTGGTTGGTTTCAAAAATAAACTAGTCGGCAAAAAGTTGATATACATTTCTAATAACAGTACAATGGTTATAGTTATAGCTTTATAAAATTGCATTGTTATAGCTCAAATAATATGTGAATTAAATATCTTTTTCTGTCGATATTGTAAAGGAGGAACAGTTTAATTATAGTCAATAAAAAGTTGACACTTTAAGGGAAATTTCAGGTAGGATCTCAGAAAATTGTTTGAAACTGTACCCCTATTTAATTTTTGGTTGCGCTGCCAAAAGAAGTATCCAAGTGTAAGCGAGAAAGGGATACAATTTGTAATGCGCATTGTTCTTACTTATATGTGTGAAGCTGTGTTCTGAGCCTTGATGTAAATATCCAAAAAGAGATAAATATCCAAACAGATTGGATATTGAACCTAAACAGAGAAAAAAAATGTCCTCGTTTCATCCTAATTTGAAATTGTTATGTGGTGACAAATTACATCAGCCTTTACACTGTAGTCAAAGTATGTGGACACAAAGTTTACTTTATTTGTAAAGTTTGAATTGAATATAATGATAATCTTACTTATGCTATTCTTTTATAATTACTTGGAAATTTTTGTGTATACAATTCATTAAAATATATATTATTTTATAATAATTGTTTTTTAGTTCGTAAGATGAGCCAGGAAAATTTTATAAACCCAGGAACCGTCAAAAAGGTTACGAAACGCTGAACTATATTTTTGGTTTCGACGTTCTTCTATCTTCTATTATTAGAATGTACAGTTTCAAGGTTCTTCCTTCCTTTTTAACCTACTTCCAAATTTTGATGATTTAAACTGCATTATATTAAGGAACATTACAGAAAGGTGCCATATAATTGTCTATAACATGAGTTTTACGGTTTTCTAGAAAATCAGAAAAAAAGTAAATAAGGGACTAGATTTCAGCGATTTTCAATGAATCTTCACTGTTTTCTCTAAAAGTGCTCAGGCAATATTATAAATTGTATTATACAAAGCCAGCTTGATGATTCCGAACATTTTTCTATAACGCAAAACATACCATTTTTTTGAAAATCGGAAAAATATATATAAAGAGACTGTAAACATCATCGTAAATGTCAAATTTTTATCATAAATATCTAGTTTAAATGTCATGATATGCCATGAAAGTATATCGTACAGGATGTTTTTAATGGTTTTCAATTTGATGCATATGAAAGTTAGTTTTTGTTAGAGATGAAGTCAAATTCGCGTGAAATGGCAGAAAATATTCCATTAGTTTATCAAAACGAAAATTTGTTAGATATGTCCGCGAACTCTTCTATATGGTATACGGTTATAGGTGTGTGCATGTGATATTAGCTGGTACATAAGCCGTTGTATACATAGGATGGTTGACATATAAGTTGGAATTTAATTAGTTATACAGAGTGTTTCTAAAAATATTGTATTGGCACAAAAGTAGTTGCGTATACAAGGTGGTTGAAATAAGAGTGGAGCAAAATTAGAATTATACAGAGCCGATATTTGCAGAAAAATAATTACAGTTAGACAAAAGGGTTTAAAAATTGTCAGAAGTCGTTGAATATACAGGATGGTTGAAATATAAGTTGGAGTAGAATTACAGTTATACAGGGCGATTTAAAAAAGTTATATAGTTTGGAATATAATTGCTTATACAAAGTGTTTGAAGTAAGGATAAAATTATTGTTATTCAGGTGTATCAAAAATTTGTTATATAAGCAGTTAGGTTATTTGAATTATAGGACGGAGTATAATTATAGACAAAGGTTCAAAAAATTTTAGAAGCAGTTGCATATACCGGGTGATTGAAATAAATAGTACACTAAAATTATAGTCATAAAGTGTGGCCCAAAAAGGTGAATTTTGTTATGTAGGGTAGACCACGAGCAGTTACATAAATGGAATACTAGACATATGGGGCGAAATAAAATCATAGGTACATATAGTATATATATATATATATATATATATATATATATATATATATATATATATATATATATATAGTAGTAAAATTATTGGGTATTGCTCCAATCATATAAAAAAACAAACAAACCAGTTGGTAGAGGTAGTTACATCATTACTTTATTGAATTTAGTTAGAACGTTTCGCTGAAATATTATCCAGCTTCATCAGCTAATCAATATATGTAATTTTGCAGAACCTGTTGCATTTAATTTGCCGAAACGTCGTCATTTTACCATCGATCCCGGCAGGGATCAGTTATCAACTACGCGGATGAATTCCCGGAAACCACCTAAAACATTTAGTGCCCGCGAAAACTTAAAAACAAATATATATATATATATATATATATATATATATATATATATATATATAAATATAAATAAAAAAGTTAAAATACATTTGGAAAATATAGAGAAAGAATACAAATTAGAGAGGGAGAAAGAGAAATTGAATTGTACCTTAAAGCAGATAAAAAAGAAGACATGTCTGAAAATAGTGATTGATTGCATACGGTTTCTAAACGGTTTTTATTTTAAGCCAGCTGAAGTCGGTTCTGTTTTAAATATGAATTATTGAGTTTCATTTTTTCTTATTTCCAACTATTTAATTTTCCTAATCACGAACAGCCATAGCGGAACTAACAACTGGTCTCGTGACCCAAACTATTGAGGAGGGGAAGACGCTAACTCCAACCAGTGTCGTTACAACTATCGACTAAATCCTGAAAAGTCAACTTTCAATGGAAAGAACAAAAACTGATTTGGTTTACCTCATGAAGATGACAATTTATGTAGTGTTGTCGAAACGGCGTTTATGGTTTAAAAAATGATTTGGTGTTAGGGTGCAAAACTGCATTTCTAAGTGGTTGCAAATTGCAGATTGAACTGTATAAAGGTTTTATATGTTGCATCCTAGAATATTGTTGTTGTTTGTTGTTATTTACAACTATTTAGAAGTCGGTATTTATTGTAATTTTTCATTTTTGAACACATGTTAAAGCGTTATAAGCCGTTTACTAGACACCAAGAAGGTAAAGTAATCCAAAAAGAATTTGTGTAGTCCGACTGTTAGGCAAGTATACAAACTCTTAAATCTTATGTTAATGTTGCCGAACTGGGCTGGTCATGAAAATGTACCGTTCTAGGTAAGCAGCAACGGACAAGTTCATTTACAAAACTGAAGATTAGAACCCTTAGATTTACAAATATTAAAATTGCGAGCTATAAATTTGTATTTATTAAGATAAAATTTCACCGGGTTTAGTCAGTAATAATGTAATTTTATAATAGTGAATATTGTTTAGGATTGGTTCTGTAGAAAGAATATTAAATAAACAACAACATAAAAATTAAATCTTAATAAGATTAATAATATATTGGCATCAAGTAGATATCCATTCTACAAAGTTACTTATATATAGTTGTTAAGTTAATACAATCAAAAACTTCAGAAGTTGATTTTAAATTTTATGCATCTTTACGGATGAAGAAACCTCCGAATATAGTTAGAGCTATTGTATATTCCAGAATTTCTAAATGAAAATTATTAAAAGTTTCAGCAGAATGTATGAGTTTATTTTTACGAAATTGGTGCACATAATGAACACATGCTATATGATAGTAAAACTGGGCAACTTATATTTAACAACTGTTTAATACCACTAAATTAATTCTCTTTAGCTGCACTGTAATTGCATACCACGAGTTCGTATATTTAGCTATAACTTTATATACAGACATTTTACTCGTACTAGAATATAAATTAAATGAACAGAGATAGAAAGACGAAGATTATTCTAATAAAACATTGAAACATGCAAAACATCGAGTTCCTTTCTCGAACAGCGTTGCTGCATAGCAAGCGTGCAGTCCTAAGCATTCAGTTAATTACGAAAATTTGACGGAAGCAAAAATCCAAACAAGGGTTTCAACGGGGACGTTGGGACACCACTGAAACCAATACATAAGCATATCAAAGAATAGTTCAAAGGACCTATTTAAATATCCCAGGACTTAACTGAGGTTGTTTGTTTATGTATTAGCAATCAATTTTACGGTAGTGTCGTGTTTTCTGTCCTTTACAAGAGATTTTCTTGGGATTAGTTTAGGACGTCGTAAGTAATGTAGGAGTAAAAATAGTAATTTATTCTATTTAGGTCGTCTAGCATAATGAACCGAATAGGCTGGCGTCTTATCATATTTACTGGAATGACGGTAAATAACTATTTAAAAAACAACGGTGTTTTTTGTGGAAATAATTTTGCATATATTCATGGAGTTGTCAGTGTCTATGTGTATATGTGGATGTGACATGTCGAATGAAACACATTGAGTTCGCTTGATTTTTCACAAATGTCAATATTGTTGGACTATTTTGAAAGTTTCATTCTTGACTAATGTTTAATTGGACACATGATTTTTCTGTATTTTTTCGTTGTTTAATAACCATTTCTCTTATCAGTTAGTACATCATAACTTGGCAATCTTGATCTGTCGATATTTCTACAGGAGATGTCGTAGAGCTGTTCATTCTTCTTTACTTGGAGAAGGCTTGGAGGTACATTGATAGTTATTCCCGTAGAAACAAGGAATACTTTACACAAAATTGGAGCTTTGAGTAGCATAATCCTGTTTTGTTTTTATTATTATATCTTAAGTAATTTTGTAAAGATTGTTGAGATAATCTTGAAATTATTTTACGCCTTTTCATTAGGGTTTCCCTTACTTAATTTTTCTACTGCCACGGAAGTATTTGAAAATTGTAAATTGAGAACGAAGGCAATTTTGTAAAATTGACTGTAAGCATAGAAATTCTTATTGACAGTTATTCAGAGCGAAAGAGATGTCTACAAAATGATAAACCAGTATTCCTGTATATAAATAGTGTTTTCTATATTGTGTAATACTTATCTGTGTTTGGAGACGTTTCATCTCGAACTCTGGAGTCGTTGCCAATAGCTTTGTATTGCATTTCGAGGTTTTTTCTAAAAAAATCGTTTTGATGTTGATTTTCGTGTTTGTCAAAAATAATTGTGTGGAAGAATTTCTGTACGGACAGCCAGTAAACCGAGCAACAATACGAAATTGCCTTGCTACACTTTTTTCTCCATTTACAATTTTCAAATACTTATCCGTTGCAAAAAAACCTGAGGAGATAAAACCCTAATGAACAGGCAAAATAAAAGTACTATATCTTACTGCAATTTTTGTTTTAAACGTTGTAGTCTTCCCCAAGACGTTTATTATTGTAGTATATGTTTATAATTAGTTTTCAAGGCTATGTTTAACGTTGTAGTCTTCCCCAAGACGTTTATTATTGTAGTATAATGTTTATAATTTGTGAGCTGTTTTCCATATGAGCGTTATTATATAAATTAGATAGACTTTGTGTTGTTTGTTGGTTTCTTTGTGGTTTGTCGTTTTGACTAATTTCTTCGATAAATATTTTGTTCTAAAATTTCCTTTAAACATGTATTTTGACTCAAAAATTGCATTTATTAATGACACAACTTTTGCTTTATCATTTAAGAATTCAGTTGGTCATTTGACAGAAATTTAAATAGTAATTTGTACGTGTCGGTTTATTATAAATAGTAAATACTTATAGTCAAAATTTGGGCAAGTTAGAGTTGGACTCGCTTAATCATTAATTTGATTCCCAAAGTTAAGATAAGGGGTTTCGCTTTATTTTACCAAAAGACTTTTAGCTAAGTCCCATTTAATTTATTGTCTGAATAGGTAAAATTTTAAATAGGACCTACATTATTAAATCTTTTAAACAAATTATTATAAAAATAAAATATATTTGTATTTTTATGACGATTCCTTCACTGGTACATTATCCTACGGGTGCATTTAAAAAGTTTTCTTTTCCATCTAAGTTTATAAATTATTGTTAGAATTTGTTTTTTACTTTACTTGTAAACTTTGAGTGAGGCCCTATATTCTGAATTTTGTCAAACTTTAGGATCCGTAGTTCGCAGATGTAGGAGGTAATAAATAGGTCGAATTTTGTATATTTTTCATTTGATATATTTTATAAAAGTTAATAAAGTTTAATTTTCTAATAAAAGATAAAAGTTTAATTTTTTAATTTCCATTTAATTTTTTAATTTTCCCAAAAATTTAAGAGTAGGGTTTTTTCCTTATTTTCTCTATAAATATCAAGTGAGGCTATATTTTTTGACATTTCTATTCGGAACAGAATTTGTATTAGAAAAACTCAAGAAATTTAATTCAAATAAATCCATGTGTATTTTTGGACGAAAGTTCTTTATCGCACATGATAATTCAGACGCTTGGCTTATGACAAATAGGCCGAAAAAAGTGTAAGAATTTGAACAATTTTGCCATAGTATAATACCACCATGCATGTAGTGCAATATTGATTATGAATCCGAAGAACTGCGTTAGTCGCTTAGTGATGTATGTACATCATACGGAAACCCAGATACCAAACGCCAAAATTACACAGAAGTATTCTACGTATCTAAGCGGGAAGGACGAACTTTATATAGTTAATATTATTTTATTATTATGAGATTTTATTACAATAAGATTAATTTATTATGCTGATATGGAGAGGATTTACCGGTCAGTAAAGACCTTTAGGGCATTATAACAAGTTTTTTACCTAGAATCGGTAAAAAATTAAGTGTGAGTCTGACAAACATAATACTAAGGGCGGTGGTTAATTAGTCTGTCCTAGTCCCAGTTGAAGCTGTGGTGTTTGGTCCATGCGGGATTGGCTAAGCCAGACTTCCTTAGCTCCAGACTATGCGGTGCTTCCAAACCTTGGCATCCGCACTGTATCCCCAATATAGATTGTCACATTCACAGGGTATGCTGCAAATATAGTTATTTGGTATTGCAGGAGTATCCGGCTTTGTTTTTGTAATCATGCCCATCAAGGCAAATCCTGTTGATTACATATCTGTCTAGTTAAGTCTTTCCGACAAGCCTTTAATGTATGGTAATAATAGAGTTGTTATGGTGGTTTACTCTTCCTGCCTAAATGGTTTATCCAGTTCTTTAAACGCCTAGTTAATGATGGCTTCCGAATATCCATTTGTCACAAGATCTTCTATAAGTTCCACTTTTTCTTCTTTGACTGCCTCCGGTATGCTGCAAATATTTTTCACTCAATGGATTAGTGTTTTCAAAATACCAGCTTTCCTTGTTGCTGGGTGGTTAAAATTGTAGTGTAGGCTGTCTGTGTAGCCTTCCTGTAGACTGATGTTCTATCCTTTTCCAGTTCATATCAAGGAATGGTAGGCACCCATTCTCTTCTTTCTCCATGGTGAATTCAGAAAACAACTAAATGATAGTGACATACATTTGATTGGAGCCCTGCGGAAAGGTAAGGAACACACAAACAATCATGTTCTTGTTGATAAACTGATTTGCTTATGTCGGTATGTGGGTCGACACGTTGCTTTATTTACAACTAATATTGCCAAGAAATAACTGAATTGCAGACATGACAAGACAATCTAGCTTAAATAAGCCCTGTACTATAAGTCAGTCATTTATTGTAATGAAGCGTTCCGTAAAATGGTCCCGGAAGGTGCCTGTAGAAACCTATGTAGGTACTGGTTTGGTCAATGCTTTAAATCTTCATGACAGAAATTTGGGAATATTGTGTTTGCTAAAATAGCCATTGCTTCTAACGATTAATTTCGTCACTCAGTATAAATGTCTATCTGTTATTACGGTTCACCGCGAATTGCGGATATTTTTTATATTTTGTCTATTCATTGGGTTTTCTCTCCTCCAATTTTTTTCCTGTAACAGATAAGTATTTAAAAATTGTATATGTAGAACAAAGTGTAGTAAGGCAATTTCGTAAAATTGCCCGGATTACTGGCTGTCTGTACAGAGATTCTTCCTCAAAGTTTTTTCTGAGAGAAAGAGATATCTATAAAATGATCAACCAGTATTCCTCTATATAAGTAATGTATTGTATATTGTGTAATACTTATCTGTGTATCGAGACGTTTCAACTCCGAGTCTGGAGTCGTTGTCAATCATTTAGTCTTGTTTTCGAGGTTTTTTCTAAAAAATTTTCGCTTTGATCTTGAATTTGTTTTTTGTCAAAAAATTTTACAGTGACAATTTGTCGTTTGCCAATCACTTGACTTTGAGGTTACCGTTTTTTTCTTCTGTTAGCAGTAAATTCTTCCAGTCCAAATGAAGGTCGGCTGAAGGTGCTCCGATTTCAATGTTGTTTATCATCATACAGCTGGCTTCTTTAAGTTTTCTCTTTTTTAAATTTTCTTCTTTCAACAAAATCTTTGTTTTATTCCAGTCTATCCTATGGCTGCCGGTGCTCGTTAATACATGATTGGCCAAATATGATTTGTCCACATGTCTTCTGGAAATGTTATATTGATGTTCTTTTTTCCTTACCTCTAAAAGTTTTGAACTTTCACTGGTATAAGAATGGCCACAGTCACACAAAGCACTGCACACGCAATTTTTAGAACTCTGGGTTGCGTTAAACGGTTTGGTATGTGTGAGGATAGAGCGCAAGGTATTATTTGTTTAAAAACAGTTTTAACGCTGTATTTATTTCCTAACCGCTTAATTTTTTCCGATACACCTGGGATATATGGAATTATGTTCATAATTTGGTTGTCTGTTTGTGTTTGGTTGGTATTAGTGTGATGGTTATTTGTGCTGGTTTGTTGTTGCGATTTTCTTTCTAACTGATTTATAGTTTTATTTATAAAATCTTGGGGATATTCATTTTGAAGTAGATGTTCTTTGATAATATTGACTTCTTTGTTAAAGATTTGGATGGATGAAGATATGTTTTTTGCTCTATCATATTAGCACTTTACAACACCTTTCTTTACATTTAAAGGATGGTTGGAGTGAAAATTAAAATATCTATTAGTATTTATAGGTTTTCGATAAGTACTTGTACTTGTTGTGTTGTTTGTTCTATCTATAAGTACATCAAGATAAGCAAGTTTATGCAAATTTTCCATCTCTCTTGTAAATTTTATTGTGGGTTCTTGACTATTGATGTAATCTAGGATTGAGTGCGTTCTTCAGCACCATACTCCCAAACCACAAAAATGTCATCAACGTATCTCCACCACACTTTTGGTTTATTTTTATATTTGCCTATGAATCTTTCTTCAAAATATGTCATAAATATATTACTGTTTATAGGAGATAAAGAAGAACCCATGGCCATACCAAATTCTTGTTTATAGAAATCTCCTTCAAATTGAAAATATGTAGTGTTTAAGCAAAGTTCGGTTAGTTCCATAATTGTGTCAATGTTTAATTTTGTTTTGTTGTGTAAGGTAACATCTCGTTGTAATTTATTTTTTATAATTTGTAATGATTTATCAACAGGTACATTTGTAAAAATACTAACTATGTCGAAACTTACTAGTATATCATTTCTGTTGATAATAATGCTTTTTAATTTTGTTAAAAAATCATTAGTGTTTTTTAAATTGTTTGGATTATTTTTGTAAGGTTTAATTATATTTAGTAAAAATTTTGATATGTTTTGTAATGGCGAATTTATTGAACTTACAATGGGTCTCATTGGTATTGTGTCTTTATGTATTTTTGGAACGCCATATAAATGTGGAGGTTTACTATAGTGTGGTGTTAAGTGTTTTCGTTCTAATGGAGTGAATTCTTCTTTGTGTTTTGTTATAATGTCTCTAGCGGCTTTTTCTATATTTTGCGTAGGATCTTTGTTGAGCTTAGAATATGATCCTGTGTTAATAAGGTCCATCATTTTGGTGTTGTAATCATTTTTATCAAGTATAACCGTAGCGTTACCTTTATCGGCAGGTAGAATTTTAATTGTGTTGTCTTTTTTCTACGGCATATTTTTCTGTAGGAGTAAGAATGTGTTTCATTTTGTGTTGCTTCTCTAGAAGTAATTTATTTCTTATTCGGTGTTCACTGGACACTTCTGGAGGGAGTTGTTGGGCTGTGTCTTTAATCGCACCTATCAGATCTATAATTCCATATATCCCAGGTGTATCGGAAAAAATTAAGCGGTTAGGAAATAAATACAGCGTTAAAACTGTTTTTAAAACAAATAATACCTTGCGCTCTATCCTCACACGTACCAAACCGTTTAATCCAACCCAGAGTTCTAAAGATTGTGTGTACAGTGTTTTGTGTGACTGTGGCCATTCTTATACCGGTAAAACTTCAAGCCTTTTAGAAGTAAGGAAAAAAGAACATCAATATAACATTTCCAGAAGACATGTGGACAAATAAAATTTGGCCAATCATGTATTAACGAGCACCGGCAGCCATAGGATAGACTGGGATAAAACAAAAATTTTGTTGAAAGAAGAAAATTTAAAAAAGAGAAAACTTAAAGAAGCCAGCTGTATGATGATAAACAACAGTGAAATCGGAGCACCTTCAGCCGACCTTCATTTGGACTGGAAGAATTTACTGCTAACAGAACAAAAAAACGGTAACCTCAGAGTCAAGTGATCGACAAACGACAAATTGTCAGTGTCAAATTTTTTGACAAACAACAAATTCAAGATCAAAGCGAAAATTTTTTAGAAAAAACCTCGAAAACAACACTAAACGATTGACAACGACTCCAGACTCGGAGTTGAAACGTCTCCATACACAGATAAGTATTACACAATATACAATGCATTACTTATATACAGGAATACTGGTTGATAATTTTATAGACATCTCTTTATCTCAGAAAAACTGTGAGGAAGAATCTCTGTACAGACAGCCAGTAATCCGGGCAATTTTACGAAATTGCCTTACTACACTTTGTTCTACATATACAATTTTTAAATACTTATCTGTTACAGGAAAAAATTTGGAGGAGAGAAACCCAATGAATAGACAAAATAATTCAAGACCTCCTCAACAATCTTTTCGAAATTACTTATATTTTTTATAGTTTAATGATTTGCCCACATTACCTCTGTTTGTGCCAAATTGCCACACATTATTTGCTAGAACTTCTAAATTACATTTTTGTAACATGGACGCTACGTAGTATCAAATTACGAGAGTCCCTATTGAGAACAACAGTTATATTTTAAAATTTCTGAAGTAATGGAAAATAAGAACTTTAATCTATAATATATTAATTTTACTTACCTTTGAGAGAGTACAGCTTCAAAAACTGTCTGCCATTGGAATATCCTGAAACCAAGATAAATTTAGTCGCATTAACAAAAAACTCAGACAATATAGGTTTTGCTAAGTATATTGTTCTGTATCGAAATTCTTATAGTAAATCATAAAATAATTTTGGTTATGGTCAAAGAAAAAATCCATCCAGCCCATGTTGATATACCAAGAAAAATAAAAACACCCAATATTTTCAATATATTTTTCTGATATTTGTGAAGCAAACTCATAGGTCGTACATAAGGATCGGCTGAACATTCGGCTTCGACTTCGGTCAAATAAAGCACCTTCGGGCTCAACTTCGGCTTCGTCCAAAATATAGCCGAAGCCTAAGTTTTCTATCAGCCCCCAAAACCGGACGAATTTGTACGAATGAGCGCCATATTGCGTTGCGGGGGTGGCGGTAACGATGTCGAAATATTCCATATCGTATTAGTGTGGGGAATTTAGCATTATTTAATTTTTTGGAGTAGGAACATCGTATAAAATAAAATAAGTGCTGTTATCAAATTTTCATACATTTTAATTTTATATTAAAATAAACACACTTAGGTTATTTTCACTTATATTTATTTGCTGTTTACAAATTGTTTCACTAGGTTATTGGTTTCTTCAGAGTACAAAGTAAAACTAAAAGCTAAATGCCTAAAACTATTACAAAGAAATATTGGGATGCAAGTGCAGAGCTATTAAGAACATTATTGAAATTATGGGATATTGGAGCAGTTAGGATGGAAATACCACTATTAAGAAAGAACAAAATATTGGAATTGAGGTGTTTAAATGGCATAAATTACGCCTGTAATGAGTTTATATAACGGTATTGAAAAGTTTAAGTAATGGGGATGAATTGGTTTTGATTTGAACATTTAAGAGGTATGGTGAATTTTTGTTTTTGTCAATTTCTGATTATTACAAGAAGTTCTTTCCTGGTGACACAAGAATTCTTAGCTTTGTCTTGACCATTGTTAATTCTGATGTCGTTGTTGGACATATTTAGGACTCTAATTCGTATGTCTCGTCCGGTTTTATCTACAGCCCGTCCAACTAAGTAGTCATGAGCTGAATATACGGGATCCACCATTCCAACGCAGCTCCCAGGATTTCTTTTAACTGCCCTTGAATAAACTGTTTCCGCTCGGCTGGCATTCTGGTCTGCCGTCGAAAGTATAAGATACTCATATTACAAGACACAACTATACAAAAATAAGAACGGTCTACTGACGTGGTTGAGGTACACAGCTTGGGTCATATTATACTCATTAGAGTTCACCTGGGAAGCAATAATAGTGTTTAGGAACCTAATATTCGTGGAACGCAGTGAAAAATAAATGTTATCATTGCCGAATTCATTGAATTTCAAGTTTACACTTTGCCAGTTTCTTTGCTGTTCATAATGGTGCCTCCTATGTACACTCTTGTGAAGCACATGTATAAATTAAGGAAACAAAAGCTGGGTCCTAAACTGAACATGAATAAATTCAAAAAGACAATGTAGTACACATTTACTTACCACTAGGTTAAGTGTTAAGTCTAGTCTTTAAAAGTGTTATGCAACTTGGATGACAATGTGAAATGATAAATTAAATTAAATTTAAAAAAACTGATATTAACTTTCACTTTCTAGAACTTTATTCACACTCAATAATTCCAATATTTATTTACAACAGCTGATTTCTCCGAAAACAATTCATACCGAAATATAAATTCAACTAAACTACATGAAAAATACAACGTTTCTTTATGCCTAACAAGGAATTCTCTCGTCTTCCTGGAAGGGTATTCCATTGTTGGTGGAGTGTTCGATGTCAACGCTTTTTGCTCCATAGAAGGTTCAGGATAGTGCCATTTTTATTATCCCAGAACGTTAATGTTTTATTTTTATCGAAGTGACTAATGTAGGAGGGTCTCCAGCGGTGGCGAATATACATTTTATAACAGTATTTTAGGATTTAATTGTGTTAAGAATATGATTTCCTCCTAGGAAGTGAGAAAGAGACCAGGGCTGAGGCTCGTATAGAAACGTCGCATACCTAAAGTAGGTCTGTCCCCAACTGCTACCTCCTCTCAGTAAACTACTTGGTTTATGTCGTAATTATTTTAACAATGACAATATACATAGACTAAAATCTAAAAAAGTTTTATAAGTTGTATTTCAGACTGAAATATATTTCACCATAGTATAATACAGCCTTTACGACCTATTCTCATACCTATTAAATGTACACAAAAAATTGGATAACAATTTTGCTTCCTTACTTTTGTGGATTCTTTTTTTCTTTTCTCAGGACTTTGGTTCTGGGCTTAATTTATCTATTTAATTAAAGTAATTATTCACTTATCACACATATGTGTTATTTCATTAATAATATCTACTGAAACCTAATTTTCTCAGATTATTAATATTTTATTATTTAATGATTGCTACTGTATTGAATTTGCCACAACAATATTGTTTTGTGTTAGTATTTAATTATACTACCAACCCGTTTATTTTTTCTAATTACCTAGAGGTATGAAATATACTTTACGACCTATTCTCATACCTACCATAAATATATATAAAATAATTCATAAAAATTGGTCCAGCCGTTTCAGAGGAGTTCGAGTATATAAATAAATTAATTCGAAAAAATGACGCTGTCCAAATCCGGAAAAACAGAATCCGCTATCACTGATTAAGATATTTAAAATAATAAAATCTTAGAAATTAAATTATTCGTTAGGTAAGTGAGGAGTTTTAAATAGTATTCTCATCAGAAAACAATATGTGCAGGTAGCAATATTGGTGAAATATCGAAATCACGAACGAGGCTTGGTCGTTCAGTGTTAAAAAATTGACAAAACTTAACATTACACAATAAGTTCTTATGTACGGATGTACCTATTGTGTAGACATCTATGCACAAATTATCATGAAAATATTCCACGTTAACTGTTGTTCGCTACATACAAACAAAATAATAAATATGAGCAATGACAAAGTGCTTTTTATACAAAAATTAATTACCTCCATCAAGTCTCTAATTTAAAATAACATAGGATTGGAATGTTTATTAGAACGAAAAATAATATTTTGTGCAGGTATTATATATTATTGGGAAGTTATATTTGTTTATTTACTATAATTTATTCATTTTCTATAATAGAACACTCTTAATATAAAGGGTGGTCTAAAAATACGGAAACCCTCGAATTACTTTTCAGGAATGCATTTTTTGGAAAAATGTTAAATAATTTTTGTACATATTTTCCATGGCTATCTAACGGTTACCTTAACGTTGACCTTGGCCGTGAACTTGATGGTCACATATGCATGTTCTCAAATGATAACCTCCATTACTTTTTCCAAATCCGGAAAGAGCGGAAAATTTTACGTCCAAAATGACCTTGAGCTTGAGATTGATCATGACCTTGACCACGTGAAAGGTCAAAGGGACTTTCACAAACGGGAACTCCTAGTTTTCATTCTGGATTTGTAGGGGCGCAATATTAGATGACCAAATACTACCCGACTTTGAGTTGAGCTTGACCATAAGCTTGAGCGTTATATCAATGTCAAATGCAATTTTACAAACGGGAACCTTCATTTTTTATTCCACATTTGAAAATAGGCGAATATTTTACGTCCAAAATACCTCAATTATGATCTTTTCCATGACCAAGATCAAATAGATTTTCTCAAATGAGAACGTTCAATACTACGCTCTCTACAAATCCAGAATGAAAAAAAGGAGAGTTTTCATTTGAAAAAATCTATCTGACCTTGGTCATGTTTGAGGTCATAACTAAGGTCACGGTCATCTTGTACACAAAATTTTCTGTTCTCTTCGAATCTGGAATAAAAAATGGGGGTTCTTATCTGAAAAAATGCATTTGACCTTTATATGAACGTCAAGTTCATGGCCAAGGTCAACGTGAAGGTTAGTTAGCTAGGAAAAATTCTAAAGCGCTTTTATTTTTTATTTTTCAAAAAAATGCGGTCGTGAAGAGTTATTTAGGAGTTTCCTTACTTGTGGATCGTCATGGTCCCATTTAAAACTACATTTTCTATTGGTATTTCAAGATCAAGGTAGTGCAATGTCGTTCGGAACAAAGTGGTGAAACAAATGAGATTTTCTTTTTGCATTTCATTATTTTATTCATCTATTTTCATATGTGTAAGTGTGGGTCTCCGTTAAGACGCTTTCGCTTCAAAGCTTATATTAAATTATTTGAAAATTTGCTCCATTTAAGAGTTATTTTCAATGTTGATTAGATTGTCTTTTTTGACCTACTCAATATCATAAAATTAAATTACATTTGATACAGAAATAAGTTTCCGTTGTTCTTAAGAGAAACAAAGGAACAACTTAATAAGACAATGTGAACATCCTAACTGATTCGCTGAATGAATAAGGAATTAAGTCTAATTTCTGTATAAGTATTTACGTACAATTTCTATTAATTAAATTAAATTTTTGACGTACATTAGTATAGATTATTTTGTGAAAATTTTGTTGAATTGTTTATTGACAACAGTTATAATTTAGAAGAGATACAACGTTAGGAAAAATGGAGATTCAGAACCAGCTATACTATATAATTGATTAATATTATGCTTTCTATTAAATACAAGTACTATTAACAATAAAAATTTAATATTTTTACACAGTTCGTATAAAATAAATCTAGCTATTGATAATGTTGTGTTTTTCATTATATTATTTCTACTCAGCTAACATTTTTCTAACATTTTTTGCATAAATTTTTATTTATAGATTTAAATTGCCTACAGTTAAATTAAGACAAGACTATAACGAAAGTAATGATAAATAAACTACATTTTAGCACAAATCAAAAAGAAACCTTAATGTACACTTTTAACTTATTCTATATCAGAGATATTTCAGAAGCAAACTCTTTAACACACCGTAACCTATATTAATATTTCATTTGTTTATCTCGAGCTTAATTTCGTTTACTTGGGTAATTTCCTGGCATAACTTGCCCAGCAAAAATTGGGTATAAGTTATTTTCAGAACACGTAGACAGTAAGGACGGGTTCAGTAGGACATAATGCACATTTAGAATTCCTCTGCGTGTTCAAAATAACAAAGCAACTGTACAATTGTTTCCATATTACTTCTCTGGCGCGGAAGTTGAACAAAATGAGATTTCATAACTTCATGTTAACCCCATTATATTTAGGAAAAGTTTTAGACTTCTGCACGTTCAGGTCTGCGAACGCTAAGGAAAGATACATATAAATGGTGATTTTCTTCTGATATTTTTACCTGGTGGTTATATGATTTAACATGAACGAATGTGGTTTTGTTTGAAACAACGATCAACTCGAAGTTAAATTTTAAATTCAAACTTAATTATAAGCAGGTTATTTGGAAATTTAAACATTATTGTTCTGGAGTGAAATTTTGATTCTTTGTTCTTCTACAAAGTCTAATGGCAGATGTTGCCTACTGTTTAGTTCTCGCTAAGTGCCTGTCATGTTAACTGTTAGTAATTTTTGTTACACAGGCCTGCTTCTGTATTATTTCAAATTTTAACTTTTACTTTCCTTCTTGTTGGTAACCTTAGGTTTATTGTTTCGAACAAATTAACGTCTTAGGTATCCAATATAATTAAATTAAAATAATTTGGTCAAGTGCGAGTTGAACTCGCATATTAAGGGTCCCGTTCCACCTTCAAGATTCTAATATATCAGTTTCAGACAAGCAGGGAATGAGGAAATTTTCTTATATATACCCTAATATCTTTTAAAGGAAGCGTTTTAAATTTATAAAAATATACACTTTCATTTTCCACACATAGACTTTTTATTTTATCTGTTTCAGGATTCGCTTGATATTTCTAAGAATACATATTGTATTTAATTTTCTAATTTGGCCCCCAAAAATTAACATTAGAGTTTTATTTTACTAATACACTCTCAGGGAAGCTTTTTATAATCTACTGTCTGAATTTTGAGGCTCTGTAGATTGGATGATAAAGTGCAAAATAGATCAAATTATAAATTATTAAATCTGTTATTCAAATTATTTAAAAATACAAATAAAATAAATTTTTCAAAATTTAAATAGTGTAGTTTCTATAGTGGGAATTAAGTCAATGTTTAATATTATTTAATATCTTTTAAACAAGTGATTTAAAAATATGATATATTTGTAATTCACATAATGAGCCTTTTATCTGATTTATTACATGATGCGCTTGAAAATTGAATTTTTATTTTCCATTTAATTGTATAATTTGTCCATAAAATTACTATGGGGGTTTTTCTAATGATTTTTCTTATAAATTTCAAGTGAGCCTCAGTACCCCTAATTATTTTCAAAATTATAGGTAGTATGGTTTCGGAAATAAAGCGAGAAATGAGAATTTTTTATTCTTTATGTTAATATCTTGTAAACAAATAATTTTAAAAATATAAAAAGTATATATTTGTATTCCTTATAGTGAGCCCTTTCATTTGCTGTATTGCATGATGCATTAAAAAAATATTTTTTTATTTTCCGTTTAATTCTTTAATTTGACCTCCAGTATTACTATTAGATATTTCTTCGTATTTTTCCTGTAAACAAAAAAAATAGGTCTTATAGTTTGGGGAATAAGGGGGGAAAGGGTAATTTTTTAAATATTTTTTAATATATTTTAAATTAAAAAATAACTTGATCCGTCAGAAACAATTACAATTTTTAATTTTCCATTTAATTCAATAATTTGCCCCCCAAAATAAATATTAGGGGTTTCTCCTTATTGTTCTAGTAAAGTTCAGGTGAGGCGCTATCTCTATTTTTTTTTTAAATTATAGAGTTATGGTTTCGGAGATAAAGGGGGGGGGGAATGCGTAAAATTTTTTATATTGTTGTTAATATCTTTTAATTAATTTATTTTAAAAATATGAAAAAAATATATTTGTTTTCGTCATAATGAGTCCTTTAATTTGATATATAACATGATGCGTTAGAAAGAATTTTAATTTTATATGTGCCATTTAATTCTGTGGTTTGCCCCCCAAAATAAAAGTAGAGGTTTCACCTTATTTTTCCAGTAAACTACAGGTCAAACACTATACCACTCATTATTTCCAAAACTTTACGTTTTATAGTTTCGTAGATAAGGAGGGGGATGGGTAAATTTTGGTATATTTTCGTTAATATCTGTTTAATTTTTTTTAATATGAAAAAAAGATATTTGTGTTCCTCAGAATGCGACCTTTTATTTGATGTATTACAAAATGCGTTTGAAATAAATTTTATTTTTAAATTTTCATTTAATTCTATAATTTGCCCCCCAAAATTAATATAAATGGTTTCTCCTTATTTTTCCTGTAAAGTTCGGGCAACGTTCTATATTTCCTATTTTTTTCAGAATTTTAGGCTCAGTAGTTCCGGAGATCAATGGGGGGAACGGTCGATTTTTTTTGTTTTCCCCCCAGAAGTACCCCTAAAATCAAAATTGGTACCAAATTTCAACCTCATCCGTCCAGTAGTTTAGGAGAAAATTGCTGTGATGTGACAGAGGCAGAAATCCGGAGTGATATTATAAGGGTATCCGGATATTGTATATACGGAACCCTAAAAAGTAGCTGAACTTTAGCAGTTTCCCAAAAATAACAATATAGCGGGTCTTGAACTATTAATGTGTTTGAATATTTGGTAATTTTTTCAATACTTATGCAAATTCTAAATGAACAATTTATATATATATATATATATATATATATATATATATATATGTATATATATATATATATATATATATATATATATATATATATATATATATATATATATATATATATATATATATATATATAGTACCAGAATATCTGGGATCCCTTTATGCTTATGTTATGGGTATTTTCTAAAATGTCATTCATGTGTCTTGATTGACATTGAATTGACGAAAAAATAATTTATTTTCTTTAGCATAGGACAAATAAACTTTAAATGTCATTTCTTTGTTTTCCAGGTAATGATTATACCTTACGATAATGTAATTAGTGTTCTTTTAAATGTGATAATTAAAATAAACTTTGTTTTCCAAAGCAACACATAGTTTAATTTGTCGTCATAAATTCCTGAAAAGAGAAAAAATACGGTAATTGTCTTAAAAAACGACATTTTTAGTGAAGAGAAATGGAAAAGTTCGAAGCATCTGATGGAAAAACTAATGTATGCATAAGAATAATAATGCATAACCTCAATCGAGACACCCGCTGTAACGACTACAGATGTTTTTACTAAAATAAAGAATTCTATAAAGGAAAGACATCGAATACGGAAGCTATGGATTCCCTTAACCCAAGATTTGAGGAAAATTTACTTCGATGAAGGTGAGAATTTACAATTTGATGACCAATACCTAGACGAAATTACATCTGAAATGAAGCTTTGTGACAACAATACTAGTCAAAGCACTGAAAATAAAAATCAAGGAAAAATAGCAAGTGTCAAGTTTTCAGGAAAAACATCAAATGTCATCCAATGGATCGATGACTTTGAAAATGAATGTACTCGTTTTCAGGTATTAAAGGAGGCAGAAAAAATTGAGACTTGGAGAATACTTGGAAAACTGCGCCTAGATTGGTACAGTAGTATGTTAAAAAAATTTACAGTAAACGCAGGATGGGCAATAATGGAGCACAAATTTTTGTAAAACATACGGAACCAAAGGTTGGTCACAAGTTAAATAAGCATTTACATTTAAATTTCAAGGAGGTTCATTACGGGAGTATGCAATAAAAAAAGAAAGATTATTACTAGAGATAAATAGAAATATTGACACACAGACATTGATTCATCTTATTGTTATGGGTAAACATGAACATATAATCAATAAAAATAGTTATAACAAATTCATGACAAATACATTTGGTAGTAAAGTAAAAGTTGATAAAATTAAACCTTGTAAAATATGTGAAAAATTAAATGAGGGTAGCCGTTTTCACTTTAAAGGAAAATGCTGGTTTAAACAAACTGGTAATAATGAGAACAAGAGAAACTACAATAAAAATGTAAACAATACTATATTAGATGTTGTCTTGAGTGACAATGAGTCAAAAAACGAATAATTACACCATTAATTAAAGTAAAACTAACATTGGAAGGAAAATTAGACATATTTGGTATTTATGATTCTGGCTCTAACGTTTCCTTAATAAATTCTAAATTGGTAAGACTAACCTGTAGCATATTTCTCAAAAAAATTAAATGAAGTCCAGAACAAAAAAAGGCTATATATTCAGAATGCTTAGCCAATAAAGAAGCAATAAGATACTGGCAGTACTGTTAAATAGGCAAAGCTTTCACAGTATATTCCTACCACAAACCATTGGAAAATTTAAATATTAAATCTAGAATGGACAAAGAGTTAGGAGATTTATCCTATTACCTATCACAATATGACTTTAAAATAAAATATGCACCAGGAAAAAATAATTTAGAGGCAGATTGTTTGAGCAGAAACCCAGTGTTAGACGCTAATAAAGATGTATATGAACCATTAAAAATAATAAACTTAATAACATTGAACGACATATTGACAGATCAAGAGAAAAATGATGATATTCAAAAATACAAGAATAAGTTAATTTAAAAACATAATATATATTATAAGAGGATAAGAAAACGAGAAAAATACTACTGTCAGAGGAACTCAGTATAAAGTTTATAAAAATAATACATGAAAATATGTGTCATATAGGTTTAAAACAAATGCAAAAGAAAATAGGAAAAATTTATACAGGAAAGAATTTAACTCGAAATATCACCAATTTATGCAAAGAGTGTGAAATATGTATAAAAAATAAGACAATAGGACAGGCTAAATATGGTTTAATGTCACATTTAGGCCCAGCCAAAAGCCATTTGAAATCGTCTCGATAGATACAGTTGGGGGATTTGGAGGTTCTCCATCAACAAAAAGATATTTGCACCTTTTAGTTGACCATTTCACTCGTTATGCTTATACAGTAACCTCAAAGACGCAGATTGCGAAAGACTTTATAATAAAACTTATAAATATTGTACCAAATTTGCATGGTTCTAACTGACCAATATCCTGGAATTAATTCAAAAGTATTTAAAACTTTTTTAAATCAAAGATTAATCAAACCGGTTTTCACTGCAGTAAATACGCCGTTTTTTAATGGACTTAACGAAAGACTTAACCAAACACTTGTAAATAAAATAAGTTGTAAAATAAATGAAAATCGAAATACTGTAGCATGGACGATAGTTGCTCATAATTGTGTGGATAAATATAATAACACGGATCACTCAATAACAGGCTTTGCACCGAAATACCTATTGGATGGATGGTACCGATGTTTCATTCATACCAAATGAACTTAAACCAGAAAAAGAAGCAGATGACTGAATTAGAGACAGAAAAAATGCATTAAAAAGAACAATTAAGCCACATGAATTCAATAAAAGGAACAATAGAAAATAGAAAGAAATAGAACAATTCATAATTTTAAAATAGGTGATATGGTATATGTTGAAAATGGTCACAAACTAAATAGAAGAAAATTAGTCCATTTAAAATCCAAGAAAAAGTATCGCAATCAATATACAAAAATAATACAGGACATAAAAAGATTGATTCAAATCTATTCCATGTTACAAAACTAATCCCTGTCCCCATACCAGAAGAAATTGAAGTTAAAATAGTAAAAAAGACATTGAAAAAAAGTCCAAAAATTTTCTAACCTAGTGGGGGAGATGTAAAGGAGTACCAGAATATCTGCGATACCTTTATGTTTATGTTATGGGTATTTTCTAAAGTGTCATTGATGTGTATTGACTGACATTGAATTCACTGTTAGAAAAAATAATTTAACACATAGTTTAATTTGTCGCCATAAATTCCTGAAAAGAGAAAAAATACGGTAATTGTCTGAATTTATTAAATACTCGACGTTTCGACTCCTGCTTTGGAGCCATTATCAAGAGACAAAAAATGAAAAAGAGTTTCAGAGTCTAGATCGAACTCGGGGTCTCAACCTGCCTACTCCACAAGAGTCACTAGGTAACTGAACTGAAGGTGAATCTGCGCTGCTTCTTTTATTTATAGTTATCGGAAGATTAGGAGTGATGTCGTGTGATGAAGGGGCTGTGCGGTGATTGGTAGGGTGTTGGTGGGCGTGTCTGGTTTGTTTAATCTGGCAATTACGGAGGTCCAAGCTGTGGGAAGGCGAGTGCTGTCATCACGTCTATTTAGACAGAGAGGTCCTTTCTCTATTTCGATGGATTCGCGAATACTCTCCTCGAAGTTGATAGAATGCCCTGTTTGGATATGGTGATGAGCTGAAGTCGGATTTTTTTTACGAACTGACAGAGAGTGTTCATATACTCGATGGTTAACGCGCCTATTGGTACGACCGATGTAGCTTTGTGGGCAATCACGACATGAAATTTCGTAAACTCCTCTATCCTCGTTACGTACTTTGTCTTTGAGGTTACCGGTTAAGTTGCCTATAGTTTGAATGGTGTTGAAGACAGTCTTTATTTGATGTCGGTGTAAAATACGTGCTATTTTGTCAGTGACTCCTCGAATGTACGGAAGGACGGCTTTTCGATGTTGTTTGTCTGATTGGGGGTTGTTGAGATTGACGAATTATACGCGCAATGTGGTCCGGATGATAACCGTTTTGTCGAAGGATTTGTTGAAGATTATTAAGTTCGTTTTGTCTATTGTCAATATCTGTTAAACCAATAGATCTAAGAGTCAAAGATTTCATTACAGAACTCAATTGGGCAGGGTGGTGGTGTGATTGGGCATTTAAGTATCGATTGTTATGGGTTGGTTTTCTATAGACGGTATGTGAGAATCTGTCATTGTTGGTTTTTGTTTATGAGGACATCAAGAAACGGGAGAGAAGAATCGGTCTCGATTTCCATTGTAAATTGTATATTAGAATGAGGTGTTGTAGAAAGAAGTCTAATGAATCTCTGCCATGAGGCCAAATGACAAAAGTATCATCTACATATCTAAGCCAACAGAAAGGTTTTAAATTAGACGAGTTTAGGGCCTGGGTTTCGATTTTTTCCATGAAAATGTTAGCAAGCACTGGAGAAAGAGGTGAACCCATGGGGGCCCTACGGACTTGTTTGAACAGAGTGTCTTGAAATGAAAAATACGTGTGAGAAGAACAGTGTTGTACAAGTTTGATGATGTCAGAAGAGATATTGTGTTTTGTTTTTAGAATCTCTAACGTTTCTGAAATGGGGATATTGGTGAAAAGAGATACAACATCGAAGCTAACTAGGATATCATTTTCTGAAATTCTATAAGCTCTTAACATATCTAGGAAGGGAGATTGAAGGGTTTTTGCTAAGTACCGGGCTAATTCTTGAGTCGGGGATTGTACCGAACTGACAATGGGCTTAAGAGGAATGTCCGGCTTTTGAATTTTGGGTAGTCCGTAAATTTTCGGAATTTTCACGAGGAATGATGATCTTTTTGACGTCAAGAGGAACTTGTGTCCTGTTGATAATTTCCTTAGTCTTTTTCTCTAAGTAAGTAGTAGGATTATTGTTAATTATTTCGTAGTCTGCAGTGTGGAGTAGGGAATTCATCTTGTGAACATAGTCCTTAGTATTGAGAAGAACAGTCGCGTTACCTTTGTCCGCAAGAAGAATAGTTATGTCATCCTTGTTACGTAGTTGTTTTAGTGCATGTCTTTCGTTAGAAGTTAGGTTTGATTTTGGTGGCTTTGATGTGCGGATTACTCTAGCAATGTCTGGACGAGTATCTTCAGCCTCAATATCTGTTAGTTCAACCAAAGCTACCTCAACTTGAGAAATGATTCTTTCAATTGGGATAGTTTTCGGCGTCACTGCCAAATTGAAACGTTTGGATAGGACGTGTAAACTGGTAGAGTCTAAGGGGAAGTCAGAAAAGTTATGGACGGTCGTCTGAGGGGGTGATCAAAATTGTCTCACAGAATTGGATGAGGATTAAGAGTATGTAATGATGAATAAATTTCGGTGGGTTTGGTCAAGTTGATATCTGACTGAATGGATGGAATTTTGTAACAGCGCCAAACTTGCTTTGTTAAGAATACTGGAAACTGAACGTGAAGAGGTGTGATGTTTTAGTTTGAAAGTTATAAGCTCTACAAGATTTGAGGAAAACAAGATCACAAAGAAGTAGAGATTTTCGAATAAGAAGTTTGCTGTATGTTTTTGTGAGTTGGAAGAAATCCTCCCCGTAGACGCAAATGAAATGTTCTGAGACCACTCGACCATTATTCCCATTTAAGATTTCGGGGTTGGAGTTGATCCTCCCAGATATAAAAAACAACGGGTCTAGGAATTTCTTTTAAAACGAACAGTACATGAAATATTGTGCGTGTTTCGTTTTTTTCCTATTGTTCTACCCTTATTTTATGGAAAACAGTTACATCAAATTTGCAAAACTTAGATGCGTTGAACGGAGATTTGGATTTTAGATGTACTTCTGGGGAAAAAAATTAACCGTCCCCCCTTATTTCCAAAACTATAAGAATTAAAATTTTTAAAAAAATTGGAGATATAGGGCCTCACCTGAGTTTTAGAGGAAAATAAGGAGAAACATGCACTATTAATTTTGGGGGGCCAAATTACAGAATTAAATAGAAAATATAAAATTAAAATTGTTTCTAACACATCATGTAATATATCAAATGAAAAGGTTTATGACGAAAACAAATATATTTTTTTCATATTTTTTAAATCAATTATTTTAAAAATCTTAACAAAAATATAAAATTTTTCACTCCATTCCCCTTAACTTATCTCCGAAACTGTAAGCCGTAAAATTTTGAAAAAAATTAGAGATGTAGGGCGTCATCTAAATGTTACCGGAAAAATAAGGAGTAACCCCTAATATTAATTTTGGGGGGCAAATTACCGAATTAAATGAAAAATATAAAATTAAAATTGTATCTAACGCATCATGTAATATATAAAATAGAAGCCTCATTATGTGAATGCCAAATATATCATATTTTTTAATCTTTTGTATAAAAGATATTAACGAAAATATTAAACATCGACTAATTCCCACTTTAGAAACAACACTATCTAAAATTTTGAAAAATATATTTTATTTGTATTTTTCAATTTGCCTAAATGATTTAATAATTTATTATTTAAAACTTGACCTATTGTGCCCTGTATCTTCCAACCTACAGAGCCTAAAATTCAGACAGTAGATTATAAAAGGTTCCCTAAAAGATTATTAGTAAAATAAAACTATTATTTTAGGGCCAAATTAGAAATTAAATACATATTTTTAAAAAAATCAAGCGAATCATGTAGCAGATAAAGTATATGTAAAATAAAAGTGTATGATTATAAATTTAAGACGCTTCGTTTAAAAGATATTAGGGTAAATATACGAAAATGCACTCATTCACTGCTTATCTGAAACTGGAATATTAGAATCTTGAAGCTGGTACGGAACCCTAAGTATGCCAGTGTAACTCTCACTTGACCAAATTATTTAATTAATCATCGAATTCTTAATACTAGGGATCAGCACTGTTTGGCGTTGACAGTGTGGACGTAAACTATGTATTTTTTATTTTATTTTATTTAATCAATGAACCAATATTATTAATAAACTTAAGCATTCTGCACTCAAGGTACTCAGTAGCTACTAAACATAACAAAAATAAAGAAAATCGGTTAAGGTACCGAAAAGTTTTGTCTTTGCCTATTTATATAACAGTTGTTTTAATTTTGAATTTTTACCAAATTTTTGGGAAGAAACATATTTGAGATTAATATTTAAAAATCCAATATATTAAAAATATTTGCGTACAAAGTAATGACACCTCGAAGAGAGTATATTAAAAATATATTAAAGAAGGTCACATGTAGATTTAGCATTATTTAGCTTTAGAACGTTACATGGAATTTTTGTTAATCATTTAAAATGACTTATTTTCCTCAAAAGAAAAATGCAAAGTTAATCAATGCAAACAAATTCGTTTCAGGCGTTAATAACTTAGAAGATGGTAAACAATATGACTGAAAGGCTGAAACTGCCTCAATAAACCAGTTTTACAACACAATTAAGCAAATAGGTTTTAATGAAGAACTCTTTGAATACGAAATTAATTATATTCTTGCCGTTGTACAGCACAATCAGCGTAATCAAAATTATTCGGTAATAAGGCCTGTTTCTGGTTAATTTATGTCGGTAATTCAAATCTTTCAACGAATGTTGAGAAATAAGAAATATAAGATGTTTTTGAAAAAACATTTTGAGTTATTATTATACCAAATTAATTTAATTTACCTGACTATAATATAAATAGAGCAGCTGCATATCAATGCGACAAGTCAGAAAGGTGATAAAATTTTCAATTTCAGTAACTATCATTTTTTACAATATGGAACTGTATCCGATTTCCAATGATTCCTATAGGGCACACGCAAATAGTAAAATGGGGTCACATCCAATTACTGAAATAATATGTTTATATATTTTCAGAACAGATTTATATATCCTGTAAGTATTTCATTTTTGTGCGGATTTGAAAACAGTCACATAAGGATCTTTCAAACAGGCATTAATCTACGCTTTGAAGCAGTTATTTAGAAAAAAAAATTATATGTTCATTGATCGATAGCGCAATGTTAATTTTATTTCGATTCATAGTTTTGTAAAAATCCCAGGCCATGTACAAACTTATTCAAATCACCGTACACCGAATTTTCCGTGGTTCGTCGACTACGAGAGCATAATTGCGAACCAAATCACCTGCGCAACGCTTGCTCTATTCGTTTATTGTTCCTCTGCCACTTTTGTTGCACATTGTGTTCATAAAGTGTGGAAACGTTCCATTACCTTATGAGTTCATTATTTTCAGAGTAGAACTCGGACAGACTGATTTTGCATTTTAGTTTTCCACTTATTTTATGTTCTTTTTTACTCACACTGACTTACCAGCTCTGACGTCAGCAATAATGTTGTGAACAGAGGCGGAGTATTTGTGTATCAAAATTTTAAAGCCTATGTTTTTCTCGGTTAAATTACACCAATAATGTTATATTTATCATGTAAGTTACAATTTACTGAGTGTAAAGAAAATCGATACTTATAATCTGTATCATATGTCCATTTTTAGGGTTCCGTATATACAATATACGGATACCCTTATAATATCACTCCGCATTTCTGCCTCTGTCACATCACATCAATTTTCTTCTAAACTCCTGGACGGAAGAGGTTGAATGGTATCAATGTATAGTTTGGTGACCCGATCAGGAGTACATATCGTAAAAGAAGAAATTTTGATCTTAGGGGTACTTCTGGGGGGAAAAACTAAAAAAATCGACCGTTCCCCCAATGATCTCCGAAACTACTGAGTCTAAAATTTTGAAAAAAAAAATAGTAAATATAGAACGTTGCTCGAATTTTACAGGAAAAATAAGGAGAAACCATTGATATTAATTTTGGGGGTCAAATTATAGAAATTTAAATGAAAATTTAAAAATATTTTTGAATATCATGTAATACATCAAATGAAAGGTACAATTAAATGAAAAATAAAAAAATAAACTCGTTTCTAACGGATCATGTAATATATCAAATCCCAGGGCTCGTTATGACGAACACAAATATATATTTTTAATTTTTTTAAAATGAATATTTTAAAATATATTAAAAAAATATTTGAATCTTTCAAATTATGCATTTGACGAAAAACAGCTAAGCATTAACAAGCCGTAGAATTAGTCGTAGAAAAATTATAAAAAAGAATTTTGTTCATTTTTTTTAAACTATAATTGCCCTCTATAAATTTTTTTTGATAAAATGCATATTTTTCGTGTTATTCGCAAAAAACCTGAAAAAGTTGTATTTCGAAAAACTGGATAACTCGAAAAATATTATTTTTACGAAGAAAACGTAAAGAAATTTTCCATCGATTCATATAGTTAAAATTTAATAGAAAATTTCCACCCCCCAGGCGTAGTGGCAGCCACCCCAAGGTGTTAACGTATGATATAAAAAATGATACTTGCGATATTCTCTACTTCTGTGCAAATTTCAAGCAAATTCACACTGGACGAAAAATTGCGAGCCAAAATGCTTCATTTACTATATTATTATAGGTGAACTAATCTTAACGCTAATAACCGAAAAAAGTAATTGAGCATTTAATTAGTTTATGGAGTAATGTGTGTTGTTAATAACTTTGTAACGGGAATATTGAACACATTATAAAACTATACCATCAGTTGCAGCAATTAATTAATATAATTTACTTTACTTTATAACAGTTGCAGTCTGTAGTAACTATTTACCGAACACTTCAACTCTAGAGTCATTATGGATATGGTTTATGCTGAAATTGTAACTGATAATTGATTATATTTACCATACATACATATTGAATAACATTTATTATCTCGGAAGTTTGGCAACACTTTAATTATTGGACACATGAACAAGCAGATAACTCAGATGAAACTCAGGGAATTTGGTGCTCGGGTAAACATTGTCCAATTAAACTTCCATCTACCATCAGAGTTATGAATAGTTTTAGTACAAAAAATTGATTATTGAAATGTTCCAATACTATATTAATAGACCATATACATCTTTAACTGTCTTCTGTCTGGAATGTTCCTTTAGCATTATTAACGTGCATCTTTAGTGTATTATTTTGATTTGTTTTCTGTTGATTTTTAATACTACACATTTTACATTCGTTATTTTACTAATTTCTTAATAGTTATTAATTTATAATAGCTTCTAAGGTTTTTCAAACCAAATTACTTGGTTCAGTACAGATAATTTGATTAACGTTCGTATGGGACTCGGTTTATCGAATGTCCGAGAATGCCTTAAACATATATATATAGAGATTGTTGCTGTTCAAGAATTAGTGAGATACTCTGTCTTTTGGGAAGCATTGTAAGTTGAAGATAATATGTATTTGATAGGTTTGTTTGGGGATTTATCTTACAAGTTCTTAGTCTTCGTCTATTTACTAAATTTTTCTAACAAACGAGTGTGTGATTTACCATTTATCCTAAGTTAAATTTGGTAATATATAATAACTAGCTCAGGCTAGACCAATCGGTGTATTTGACGTGTTTATCTTCAACATTTCTTTCATTTCATTATTTTCGCATCCCCAAAATTTTTAGATTTTGTTGTGAAAACCATTTTAATTTCATTATTCATAATGGAAATTTATATGGCAACAACAGCTTCAAAAAATTCATTTAAATAAGATGTTTGATATTATGATTTCCCGTGTATGATATTAGGTTTTTTGACTTGTCTTTTCATTCACTTTTGACATTTTTAATATTTTTTACATTTGTAAAATTTTTAAATTTTTTTACTTGGTTGAAACTTTTTTTTGTTTTTGAGATTTTAGACTTTTTTTATTTACGGTAACGTTAACATTTTCAGTAATTTCTGTTAGATTTGACATTTATACGATTTTTGTAATTCTTGACATTTTTGGCATTTTTTGACATTTTTGCCATTTTGGCCATTTTTGTCATTTTACATATTTGACATATTTTCCATATTTGACATTTTTGACGTTATTGATATTTTTGACATGTTTGCATTTTTAAAGTTTTTTGACATTACGGTTGCGTTGATATTTGATTTCTGAAATCAAATAATACATATTGTCAAATATTTTAATTTTACATCTTAGAATTGTGCCTTTTTTATCCATAGTTTCTTAATCATTGACAACGGGGTCTGATCTAGACCCCGAAATGTTTGGAATATACAGCAATTTTGTTAACTGTGGTGTTATTTCCCAAGAAGTACTTAGACATCGTAGATTTGTCTGATTTGATATAAAATTTCCAGGACGCATGGTTTATACAGGGTTACTTATTAATGGAAAAAATAATAGATGCCCACTTTAGCAATATTTACAACTCACACTGTATAATGTATGAACAGATCCAAAAATAGTTTCTTTAACATTATATTAACTGACCAACTAGATCTTCCTATTTATTCAACGTTATAATAAAAAATGTGTTTACTAAAAAATGTATATGGGAAACACGCTGTAATAAAAACTAATTTATAGTAATTTTTTGTGCAATATTTATGTCAAACAATGTGCAAACCAGGTTTTCTGGAATAAACAAAAACAAAACACATCTGTTATGAGAAAACTGATATGATAAAGGTGACATTTCCGAAGTTTAACACTCTATATCTCGAAAACTAGTCATACAATTTTAATAATATCCTGTTCAGTAAAACACTGAAAATTTGTTAACGTAAAAATGTAATAACATTCAAAGTTGACGGAGAGAATTTAAAACTATACATATTTAAAAATACATTTTTTCAATATATATAGTTTTTGCAATCAGTTTAACATCCCGTTGAGTATAAAGAGAAGGATAATATGTATGTTTAATGTCTTATTAAAATTGCAGCACGAATGGTTCGTACAGGGTGACTCAATGATAGGAAAAAATAATATATGCCTTCTCTAGCTATATTTATGGCTTACACTTACATATGAAGCACATCCAAGAAATTATTACTTTAACGAGATATTAATTGTGTAATAACATCTTCTGATGTTTTCAACGTTGTAATTAAAAAAATATTTTTTCCAAATCACATGTTACGAATATTTAAAATTCCCTGTAAACCACCAAAACTTATGGCAAATGTTTTGTGAAATATTTATGTCCAATAATGTACAAATAACAATTTCTCCAATAACCGGAAATAATGCACGTTTCTCATTGGAAATCTGATATCAAAAATGCGGCATTTTCGATGTTTAACACTCTGGATCTGGACAAGTAGTCATATAATCTTTTTGAGCCCATTTGAGCCCATGGACTCTTTTTGTCAGAACGTCAACTTCTACAACATACCAAAATTTCAAACAAATTGACGGAAGTCCATTTTTCCATAAGAAAGGTACCTGGTCCTTTAAGTAAACACACTCCACTGGCCCCATCGTGCAATGGAAATTTTATCAAAATAAAATATCCTGCGGATAGTGGAGCTTTCGATTAGCGAAGTAAATTTTAAAAAGCGTTCACTAGTTCCAGACATTACTTTCTACAAAGAAACAAACAAATTTTACTTCATTATATATAAGAATATATACAGACTATAATAACTATTCACTACTTATAGAAACATAGTGGCTAAATAAATTTTAGACATTCCGGAAATATATTTTTACTCCGACATTTTACAAGCAGCATCCATCTACTGTCTTCAATTAAGGCGCTTCATATTTCACTCAGACTAAAGAATTTCCATTTTAATCTTTGTTCCTCTTGTTTGTACAACACTGCTCTAGTTTCACCCTCTTAATTCAGATTGAGTAATTAATTGCCGGGACGATTTAATTTCACGTCTTAGTATAATTGTTTTATTTAGAGGTCTTTTCTCTTCTCTTGGAGCCTACTTTATTCCAGGCAGTCCATGGTCGGATAACAAAGCAGTAACACTACAAAATTCATGACAAATTTCTCGGTAGAGTTCTAAATCCAAATCTAAATGAAAACCTGAAATTAAGACTTACAAAAACATATTTTAAACTGCTTGACTTTTAGTTAATTCTAACAGAGTTTAAAGCTATGTTAAATTTATGAATATATTATGATTATACCTAGAGAGTTTCCCGTTAGTTGCAGAGTATTGTGGATTTACATTCCATTGGGAGATAAACTTGATAAACTTGTATATAATTAAGATTATCTTGCCAAACTATCTCTACTTTATTTCGGAAAATTGCATTTCCACTACGGGAGGTTCTCTATTTTCAGTTGTTGGTGTCACCTATTTAACAGTTCTTGTCTTTGAAAGATATACTAATTATTTAATTATTAAAGGACAATAAATAAATAAATATTGTTACGGATTAACTGTGTGTATTTTTTTTCTTTTATAAATGTATAAATTGTAGTTAATGATTAATATTCTGATGTAGAGTATAATTAAATAATTAGTGTCAAATATTGTCAAGCTGTCAATTTCTATAAAGATGAAATTTATCCCTTTTTTGATTCTCTTTTTGAAATGAGTGGATAGGCCTTTGTGATCGTCGAACAATACAATCCCTTTCAAAATGTTAAGTTTGTCTGAACCTGTTAAGGTAGGCTGGACATCAGTTTTTTTGTGGGTTTCTCTAAGGCCTGTTTTAATAAATTCTTATATAAATATGCCTTTCGTCTCTGTGCTTCCTTCTTTGTCTTGCTGAAACAAGCCTGCTCTCGTTTTTGGCTAAGACATATTCATGAGAGCTTCAATGTGTAAAACTTAGAGAAAGGGTTTATTGAATTTTTTGTTAATATTGAGTTTTACCACCTTTAAGTTCCTTAATAAGGGAATCTGTTCTCGAAAATCCTCATGTGCACTGGAATAGTGCAAACATTTTATTTATATAGAAATAGAACCAACTCTTTGTCTGCTGAATTCGAATCCGTGCTAGAGAAAAACTGACCACTGATTCATGTTTAGCGGTCAAAAATACTCCAGAAACCAATTATCGATTTTTTCGGTCAGACATTTTTTTGTGGGGTGGTGTAATTAACCTTCCCAGCTTTGTTCACTAACTTTTCGAGATTTTTCAATCCATTGAACGTAAGAAAACATATTGGTTCTAGTCGGGAACATTCTTTAGTTACACTCCCCTCAACTGATTGTTTATGGATTTGGCACATATAACTGAATTTCATATTTTACCGCGAAATGAATTGCGACATTTATGCTAGTTTTATCCGAAACTCTTAGAGTATGTCCCACGTAAACGCCATATGCGCGGTTCGGGCGGTACGATACGGCAATGACACAATCATTAACTTCAACTAAAGGCTAAAACAATCCAACTGCACACAAGAACAATAGTGTTACTTTTATGTTTTTTTGGGGAATAACACCACAATAGAAATGAAATGAAAATTTTCAATTTTGCAATCACATCAATAAATATAAAGGCATTGACAACGAAGTCAGAATAGACTTTGAAACGTTTGGTATTCCTGCAATATACGTAGTTTTATTTCTATTGTGGTGTTATTCCCCAAAAACATAAAAGTAATCAAGAATATGTCACAAACAACGTTCAGAAGACAACAATAGTTTTTCTTCAAAACAATAACCGTTTAGTGGACGGTTCAGTTTCGTGTACCAAGTGACACGGTGATTCATTCGCAACCAATTAATGTACGGTAATTTCGATCACCGGCTTCACGGTGGAATCGGTGGTGCAGCCACCGACTGGTACATGCATCGAGTTGCGCAATAAACGGTTCATGTACCCATGCATTAACCAATTGCCGATCGGTCGACACTCGGTTGAAGGAACGAACCTATACTGCATCCGATGATCTTGCATAATTTTTGTTCAGGCTTGAAAAATGTGAAGATTATATTGCAAAATTCTAGCTGAAGTCTTATGATGAAAGCACTTTTCATGAGACGTATTTTAAAGGTAATATACTAAAACTAATAATTTGACGAAAGTATGTATAATTTGGGTTATACCATTATATTATTGTTGGATTCAAAAAAAATGATATCGGGACTGCAGTTTTATTATGTATAAATAGAATTATAGATTATAGAAGAAACGACAATTATCACAGTTGTCTTCCCCCAGAGATCTTTATGAAATGAAAACTGTAGGTTCAAATTTGTAAAAAATATCCAACCCCGACGATTTTGAATGGTAGACGGATATCACTGCAATTTTTTTTTAATAACAATAACCAATTCATAACAATGTTAAAATGACTCCCGTTTTTTTCTACGTTTTGTGACATGAATAGTTTTCACAGTTTGTTGGTGAGGGAAAACTCTCTTTCTTTGAGTCGTGGCGTGGAGACATGGTTTTTTTATCTTAGTTGATTATCCCTACTTATAACTATATTATTTGGATAAAAATAAGACGTATTTTAAAGGTAATATTAAATACGAGTATGTATACACAAAAAATGATATCGGGACAGTTTATTATCCTTCTGCAGATCTTTATGATGAAAACTGTAGTTCCAAAAATGAAAATAGAATTTTTTCAATGTAAAAACTCATGATACCCGTTTTTGTTTAGTTTTCCTTTGTTGGTGAGGTTTAGTTGGCCTTTATCTTAGTTGATTATCCCTACTTATAACTATATTATTCAAATGTAAATATTATTCACAGTGTAACATAATGCAGTGCAGATATGTTGGTAGATGATAGAACTTATCAGTATATACAAAAAAGTCTTATGCAACAAATGTCAAAAAGTTTATGCTTAACGAGATGAAATTGTTCAAATTTGTCAACCAAAGTACGCACTTACCTATGTATTAACCTATTTATTTGCAAATTTGTACAATACACCAAACCTCTATCATTTTTATCAATTAAAGGAATATTTAAAAAAAATAATTTGGCTTTCGTACTTTAAGGGCAGACCGTAATAAAGAAATTATTGCGAAAGATCATGGTTCCGTAGTACAAAAAAGTAAGGTGATATTTATTTAATTATACTAAAACATTTACGACTGTGGTAATTTTCAGTAATTTATTAGATATGTCAGGCTTCGACAGAATTAAATTTTAAACTAAATCCTATACATCTGAATACTGTATATACTGTTGTAAGATAATGATGGAGAATTTGGGTACATGGGTAGAACGTACAATATGTTTCCGACATAAAATTAAGTAATGACGGTAAAGGTAAATACTACTAATTAATATAATCATGAATTTTGTGTTATACAAGAATATTAAGATTAAGTAAGAGGACATATTTGTATCTGTTTGGCCATTTAAAAAATGTGGTTAATTTTTATTTTTGTTAATGTCAAGTGACTACATGAGATTTTTACTTTTTTGTTCTTAAGTGTAATATTTCGAAAGTAGTTGGTGGAATGTGATTTTCTTTTCATAAATAGTCGACAAATGGAGATATGTTGTACCACTGATTTCCATACGATTTTAAATGTTTAGACCAACTTGATTAAAACATATTCTCTTTTAGAGTCACTTGATCTCAATAAAAATAAAAATACCACACATTTTTTAAACGACCAAACAGATACAAAGATGTCTCCCTTACATAATCTTAACATTCTTGTATAATACAAAATTTATGATTATATTAGTAACTAGTACTCACCTTTACTGTCATTAATATTATACACGATCATTATCTTACAACACTATATAATGGATTCAGATATTTATCATTTAGTTTAATATTTAATTGTGACGTAGCCTGTCAGCTGAATGAAACAATTGTCAAATAGTATCTAATGTTTTTATTTTCAACACGGGTTCGTGTTCTTGGAAAATCTAACTCACATTTAATTTAATATTATTAAAATGAATTTTCACCAAGGAATGACCGAAATAGTCATCATATATATGCTTATTTTGACTGTACAAACAACCGAGAAAACTGAATTCCTCCTAGCCAGCTTTTAAACTTCTTGGAATTATCTGGTAGAAATCGGGAATTTCACCTTCGAAGTGTATAAATATTATGTAAAGATGACGCAGCTATTACACAGGAAACAACTGCGAAGTCTTTGTTAATGGTTACGAAATATGAGTTTTGAAATGATAAGCATTGAATAAAAAACGACAGAATATTAGTGAGATATTTTCTATGACAAAATTCATGTGGAAGTACTCAACGGTTTAGCCTGGGATGCGAATTTGAGACGCAACTAAATGTTGATAAAGTCAGGTATGAAATGTTTTAACTTCTCACCACCCTCCAATTCAGTACCTAGATTTTGACCGCCAATTTTCTGATTTTTCCATTTAATTTCAATTTAGATGAGTCTTCCAAGTTATATTACTGCTTAGTCGGAGAAATGTTTTCGTTAAAAAACAACTCAAAGTTAATAATAATTCCCTTATAATGCTTCAGTTAATCAAACCTTATAATAGGACATAGTTGTTTCATTCATCATCATCTTTTGAAAAAAAACTATTGAGAATATATTGAAAATTAACAGTAATATTGAATACAATAAATACAAAAACTACATATTCCTGAAATTGAAGACTTAATACTTAATAGTTTTTAATATGATCTTTCGGTCTCGAAAGTTTGCGAGATGTAGTGATTTCCAAAAACTATATAATGGAAAATGGCCTTAACTATTCCAAGATAGAGATGTCTTTGTTAATAATTTTTAGTTTATACTAACCAGTCAACCAGTACTATCTACAGCCAAAATAACTGCACTGCATTATGTTTCACCTTGTATAGAGCGAGTACTAAGGCTGTTTGGACCAACAGCATTATGTTTCCAAATTTTCGTTTTATTGACGTATTAACGTGCGATTATGTCCGATTAACCTTGGATGCTTTCTCCTGGGATAAACTTCAAGTTTTAGATCAGTCCCATTATAAACTGGCCGGGGTCTGAACCCGTGGAGCACACATAACTAACCTTTTAAAACAAACTCTTACATTTCTTTGGTGCAGAGACTACCTTTGCAAATTCTTAATGGTTCATATGTTCTACACCATATGGGGTGTAATGCCGGATTTTATTCAGATCTTCTTATACGTCGGAAAGATAGACTCGAAGTTATCTACCGGTGAGAATGGGCAATGATCATTAACAAAGTATCAATTCTATGATTGTGTGAGGCTACGCTTATTAAAAATAGATCTGTATTTGTTTTGTCGGAAGAAATCTGGTAACTAAATGGTATCAGACAATTCTGTGTTTACTGATCAGCCATTAGGCGAAACCATTTTGGCATTCTAATAAAAATAAAAGAATTTGGCAGTTTAAATAGAAAACCTCTCAACTTCTTTTGTTAATGTTGTGTAATATTATTATTAAAACATCTGTCTGTATTTTGACAAAAATGGAAGAAATTTCTTGCTTGGCCAAACATTTTGGGTTTGTTTCCACATATATTAATACTTAATAAGGATTTGGTTTATGGTTTATAACTATAGATCTAATATATATGTTTAAGTTTCTTCTTTTTACCGATTTTTTTAATGATCATACTGCAGAGAACACCCCTTTTTCTTCTGCTCGCTGAAAATGGAATAGCATTCTGTAGAAACACTTTGTTTTAGGTCAGTAAAGTTGCAACCGCACCACCTTGCCATTTTACAGATTTTTAACTCAAATTAAAACATGCTGCATGGGAATTACGAGCTATTTAGGAGCTCTTGATTTTTACCTAAGGTATTGATTTTTGACCTCAATATTTACCACAGCTATGGAAAAAGTTCCCTGCAGTAAACTATTCGTTCAGTGCTAACTTGTAAAGTTCCGATGCACCGCCCTCCTGGATCTGCAGAAAGCACAGCACCAATTCCGACATTGTGAAGCGTCTCAAATTACGAAGTTTCCATCTGGCAAAGGATTTATGAGCTTCAAAGCTTCTTCAATTGATGTATTGAACGTCAATGGTACCCCTTTTGTCTAAGGGCTTGCATGTTGGCAAAACCGGCTACCCCCGAAAAAATAGTACGTGAATTTTAACCCCAGGAAACTTTTAACTGGTGGATTTAAAATCTATTAAAATTATACGATTTACGAGCTTTGACTTTCCTGGTGTAATGCACATCAACATCTCCTTCTGCGGAAAAATGTTCAAGGGGTGATATTGCAACCCTTCTTGAACAGCTGACAGTTTTTTCGGGCTTAATTTTATGATTGATCGCCGAAATTCCAGGTTGATGTGGTCTTCAAAATCTTCCACCAGCATGATCTACGATTTACGAGCTTTCCAACGGTATATTACACGACTGTTTCCACATTCAAATTACTGGCAGGGTTACACAGCAAACGGCACCCGTGAATTGATAAAGTCCTGAGCCGATGGTATTATGCACTTTTTTCTTTTATGATTCCACCTATAACCGCTCTTCAAGTCCAGAAAAATCTTCGACCAGCATGATCTAGGGTATCGATTTACGAGCTTTCTTTGTAGCAAGGGTACATTACAAGACAACAATTCAAATCTAACTGGAAGCCCAAGGGTGGATGGTTCAAACCACCCCCCCATCTCGCGGATTATGCAGGCTTTTTTTTTAGCAAGGTATTTTCGCCGATGATTTATGCCCAAAATTTTGAAAAATGTTTCACCAGCATGATCTACGATTTACGAGCCATTCCAACGGTATATTAGTTTCTAACGACTACATTCTCTCTGGTTTGGTTTCAAATTACTGGAAGGGGTGCAAACCACCCCCAATTACGTAGTTTATTGGTAAAATTTTTTGATTTGTGCTTCTGATAAAGGACACTTTAACAAAAATACCAGCATGATTTACGATTTACAAGCTTTACAACGGTAATTAAATGACTACATTCAACTCTTACTGGAACAATCTCCCTGGGGTGCAAAACAGAGTCCCCCAGTGCGATTATGCACATTTCCGTTTATTCGGGAAAATTTTATGATTTAGCTAAATTTTAAAAAATACCAGCATGATCTACGATTTACGAGCTTTCTAACGGTATATTACATCCTCTGCTAGACAACATTCAAATGTCACTTTCCCATGAAGAGGTGCAAACCACCCCCCAATTATGCAGTTTTTTCAAATTTTATGATTTATAAATTTGGCGCTCAAAAAATACCAGCATTCGATATACGATTTACGAGCTTTCCAACGGTATATTACACGACTAAATGCTCAAATTACTGGAAGTTGTGTTTCCCAGGTGCAATCTCTACCACCCCTTCTCCTGCAATTATGCAGTTTTTTCAAATTTTATGATTTATAAATTTTGAAAAATACCAGCATGATCTACGATTTACGAGCTTTCTAACGGTATATTAAACGACTACATTCAAATTACTGGAAGGAGTGCAAACCACCCCCCAATTACGCAGTTTATTAAAATTTTATGATTTATAAATTTTAAAAAATACCAGCATGATCTACGATTTACGAGCTTTCTAACGGTATATTACACGACAACATTCAAATTACTAGAAGAGGTGCAAACCACCCCCCAATTATGCAGTTTTTTCAAATTTTATGATTTACAATTTTTAAAAAATACCAGCATGATCTACGATTTACGAGCTTTCCAGCGGCATGTTACACGACCACATTCAAATTACTGGAAGGGGTGCAAACTGCCCCCCAATTGTGCGGTTTTTTCAAATTTTATGATTTATAAATTTTGAAAAATACCATCATAATCTAGGATTTACGAGCTTTCCAACGGTATATTACTGGACTACATTCAAATTACTGGAAGGGTTGCAAACCACCCCCCAAGGTTTCCTCAAGGAAACTAAATTTTTTCAGTGTTGGATTATTTTAGTCCATTTTCAAATATCTATTTAGAACGTTATTTTTGGCCTATTAAAGAATTTTCATTTTAGATTTTGATGTAACATTCGAAAAAGCCTTCTTGCCGCTGTTTGTAATGGCCTTTTCTGTAGCATGAAAAAATAAATTTGAATACACTGATTATGAGAATATATTGGAAACAGTTCTCTGATAATTGTTATCTAATATTTGATTGGTGCAACTGGTTCTTGTCGAGGCAATATATTTTATTAAAGCCTCTGTAGTAAAAAATTCGTAATGTGGTATTTTCTCCCCTTTGTATTGCAGGGGTGACTTAAATTCTTAAATCACATAAGTAATATACGCCACTCTGTACTCATCCTTTACGTTCAAACTCATATATAATATACTTTATTATACAATTAATCGCTATCATTTGATTTAAGAACATTTATTTTTGAAATTCAAGTACGTTGAAATTCTCTCAATAAGTAGGTACCTATATTGAAGTAGTTATTTATATAATTAATATCAATAAACATTTCCTCAACAAATGAGAACCAAACTGTTGCTTACCCTCCTAGAAAATTCGAATAGCAGGTTGCAGATTTATACACACAGCAATCAATGACACTGGATTTTAACAAAAAATTCTAATATATTTTATGACATTAACCAGTAATTTCAAATATGATATCGCCCATCTATGGAAATTTTACGGAGTTATTAGTTACAGGTAGGAATATTGGCACCTAGATGGCGAGACAACACATTTGTTTAATTCATTCAAGTACCTTTGATCTTTTATGTATTCCTATTTGTATTTTTGGATTACTATGAATAATTTGATTATTGTGGGTACAAAAATAATAGTTGAAAGAATAATAACGAAATACATGCCCTCTCAGATACCAAACTCCTGTTTTATATTTCTTGTATAGATTATAGATTCAGCCCATTTTCAAATGGTAAAGGTTAGATAAAAATAAGAATATTATTTGACTTATATTTTCTTAACGTTGTTATGACTCGTTTGGCGAAGGTTGGTTGAAAAATGCCGACTGGAATTAATCTGTGCATTTCGTAATACATAAAAATATTGCTATTTCTATTTGAAACAACTAAGTTTTAATATGTTAATTAGAAACAAAAAACTTTGAGGTAATTATTAAAACTTCGAGCAACAGATTTTGAAGAAGAAGCGAGTTGAATACAAAACCAGAAGAAACGGTAACAAAACGTGGTCCATAAAGATGGTTACAATTTTTCGTTAGGTTCAATACTTAATTAAAAGAACATAATTCATAATACAATTATTTATCCGAATAATGACTACAACAGTAGCCGTTTTTAAATATATTGTTGGAAAGCTTATACATCGTAGATAATTACACCTTACACCATTTCCAAGTTTTCAAATCACAAAATTTGTAAAATCTAGATTTCTTAACCTTTGCCGCAGTAAGGATAATATTTAATATTTTCATCCATTTTAAAACTCTGACAGTTTAAAAATTTAAGAACTACAAATTTGGAAAAAATTTCATAAATTGGGGGTTGTTTGCATAATTTGAAAATAATCGTGTTATATATCCTTGAACAGCTTCTAAATCGTGGATTAGGCTGTCAGTTTTGAAAATGAACAAAATCACATAATATAGACAAACTGAGAAATTAAGGGGGTTGTTTGCATCCTTCCCAAAAATTATAATGTAGTATTTTAAAGCTCGTAATTCGTAGATCATCCTGATATTTTTTAAAATTTATAAATCATAAAATTTGAATAAACTGCATAATTGGGGGGTAGTTTGCACCCCTTCCAGTAATTTGAATGTAGTTGTTTAATATACCGTTGGAAAGCTCGTAAATCGTAGATCATGTTGGTATTTTTCAAAATTTATAAATCATAAAATTTGAAAAAAAACTGCATAATTGGGGGGTGGTTTGCACCCCTTCCAGTAATTTGAATGTTGTCTTGTAATGTACCGTTGGAAAGCTCGTAAATCGTAGATCATGCTGGTATTTTTCAAAATTTATAAATCATAAAATTTGAAAAAAGTGCATAATTGGGGGGTGGTTTGCAACCCTGCCAGTAATTTGAATGTAGTCGTGTAATATACCGTTGGAAAGCTCGTAAATCGTAGATCATGCTGGTATTTTTCAAAATTTATCAATCATAAAATTCGAAAAAACTGCATTCTTGGGGGGTTGTTTTCACCCCTTGAACATTTTTAGATGTTTATGTGCATTACACCAGGAAAGAGCTCGTAAATCGTAGATAATTTTAATAGATTTTAAATTTAAAATTAAAATTCAATATTTTTTCGGGGGTGGTTTTTGCCCCTTAGACAAATTTAGGGGTTGACGTTCAATACATCAATTAAAAGCTCGTAAATAGCTCGTAATTTGAGACGCTTCACAAAATTTTTTTGTTTGTTTTTCTGAGATGGCGGTGCTAACTTTACGTAAAGTTAGCACCGCCAATAGTTTTTTGCACTTTTTCCATAGTAAATATTGAGGTCAAAAATCAATTTAGGTAAAAATCAAGAGCTCCTAAATAGCTCGTAATTCTCATATGTTTTAATTTGAGTTTCTGTAAAATGGCGGGGCTTACTTTACTGACCTTTTGTATTTGTATGTTCAGTCCAATATGTAAATAACTTCGAGCTTATGTCCTCTTATAGTAGGGGAGCCCAAGCGAGTATTTTGAGCGTTACTCGAGCGCGTCAGAAAATCATATAGGGAAAAAACTTACCATTTGTAATACCCCTACATATATTAACCCATAATATAGAAGCGTGCATTGAGGGTAGCCGATCAGATATTTAAAAAAAAATTGATCCTTAGAAAAACTCGAGCGCGTCAGATTAAGACCATGGAGAACAGTGTATAGTTCAATAATCTGACGATTTGTGAGTGATGTAAGGAAATAGTCGAATCATAAAGTTGTAAAAAGAAACAGGTCACCTCGAAATACTCGACCGTGATTGATTTTTTTTTATTTTGAAGGAAAACCTGTAAGGATTACTGAAAATATATATTCCGACGTTGTTAATGGGGCGATGTAGCTAAAATCATCAACAAAGTGTGGAGCTGCAGGCTGCTGTGTATTTCCCACTCCGCGCTCCTCTTTCCTCATCAATCTTTCTTTATCTCTTAATCTTTCGCACTGTCTGTCGCCATAATGCTATATCCCAGCTGATCACAAGGACGTAGCGGTGGGCCAAGCTGCTGCTACTTTGCAGAAGCAGTCGCAGCTGTATTTTCATATCAATACATGATAGATTTAGAAATATATTTATATTGTTTTTATTACAGCCAGTAATTTTTTAAATCACAATTCAAGTCATTACTCATGAGAAAATCCCGACCTCACATTCCTTTCGCTAAAGGTAATCCACACAAGGTCTTTATCTACGATCTAGATATTGAGTTTAATGGAATTTTAGTACCCCCCAGTACTAACGCACAACCTCATACTCATAACAATCAAATAACAATCCAGGCACGAACTGAACAAATTTTCAAACTTAAATATGTTAATACAAAGGGGGAATTTCTGACTTCGATAATAAACGCAAACGCAATGTCCAAAACTGTTAACATTTCCAATCTTCATTTAAAATCCCTTGACCAAACACACCCTCTCTTAAATCTGAATACACACGATTACTCTGAACCTATCAACTTTGACAGAAACCTTACTATCAGGGAACACATTCGGACAGAACATCTTAACGACGAAGAGCGAGAACTTATCACGAGTCTCTGCTTAGAATTCGAAGACATTTTCTACCTGGAAGGCGATATTTTGACGTTTACTAACGCCGTCAAATACTCTATAGACACTAATAACGCCAACCCGGTTTCACAAAATCGTACAGATATCCTCAAGTCCATAAGGAGGAAGTGAAAACCCAAATTTCCAAAATGCTTGATCAAGGCATATCAGGCACTCTTCTTCTCCTTGGTCCTCCCCCGTATGGGTCCTCCCCAAGAAACTCGATGCTTCTAGTAAGCAAAAGTAGCGAGTTGTTATTGACTATAGGAAGTTAAACGTATAAATATCCTCTGCCCAACATTTCAGATCTCCTCGACCAACTTGGTAAGTGTCAATAATTTTCGACAGTGGACTCGCTTCCGGGTTTCACCAGTTGAAAATCCTTGAGGAAGACATTCCCAAGACACCGGTTTCTCAGTTGACAATGGCCATTACGAATTCGTTCGTATGTCATTTGGTTTGAAAAATGCACCTTCTGCCTTTCAGATGGTCATGGACAACATTCTTTTGGGTATCCAAAATGAAAGTTGGCTTGTATACATGAATGACATTCTATTCTATTCATCTAGTCTATTCATCAACCATCCACGAGCATATGTCCCGTTTGACAGAAGGCTTTAAGCGTCTTAGAGAGTCAAACTTGAAAATTGAGTTTCTCCGTAAGGAAGTTGCTTACCTAGGTAATCTTATCACCCAAGAAGATGTTAAACCTTTTCTTGTCTCGCCGGATATTACCGAGGATTCATCCCAAATTTCGCAAAGATCTCGAAACCTTTCACGAAACTCCTGCAGAAAGACGTCAAATTCATCTTTGACGCATCTTTCTATAGCATATGCTTCCCGTACTCTCTGTGCTGCAGAAACTCGATACTCCACTATCGAACAGGAACTGCTAGCCATAGTTTGGGCGGTCAAGCACTACAGACCTTATCTTTATGGGAGAAAGTTTACTTTACTCTGCGATCACAGCCCGCTTAGTCGGCTCTTCTCTATCAAAGATCCTGGCATTCGTCTAACCAGATTGCGCCTCAAGCTAGAGGAGTATAACTATAAAATCGAATACAAACCCGGAAAGATAAACTTGATCGCAGACGCTCTTTTTCGCATCAAAATTAATCACTTCAAATAATGCACCGACTTTATTTCTAAAATCAACATTTTTGCAAATAACGAAACCGACCAACAACAACCAGACTCCGATAATGATCAAGAACCCGATGATCATGACGAACTAATGACAACAGAATTTAATCGATTTGTTCAATTATATAAAACCGAGTCGATAATCGATTATTCAAAAATAGAAATTTCTAATGCCCAACTCCTAGACAAATCTCACAAACGAATAGTCACTTTCTCCTGGCAATATAAACTCAATGATTTACACGACAAAATCATCGAAGACATTTTTGAAGAAGACCCAAACTTCACTACTGACTCTCTAAACGTTCTAGCCAGTAAAACTGGAACGCAGACAAAGACATAACACTAAAAATTTGTCAAAACATTGTAACAACCCCTTCCCAAAGCGAAATTCCCATTTCACTGCAACAGTACCACTGCGACAAAAATAACCTACATCCTGGAATTAATGAGACCATTCGACGTATTAGGGAAAATTATAACTGGACTGGACTAATCAAAAGTGTAGAGCAATTTATTAAGTCTTGCGAAACTTCCCAAAAGGTAAAGTTTTGTAGAAAAAACTTAAGTGCTCCTTTTGTTATTACTGATACTCCAAAAACACCCTTCCAACGTATCAACATTGATATTTTCGAATATCCAACGAGAAACTACGCACTGCCGATTAAAAAAACGCCCTCTTAATATTTTTCCAACATTACCGTACACCTCTTGGCATCCATTGCGACTATGGACGTGAATTTGACAATACTCTAATAAGGGACCTGTGCGAACTATATGACATAAAGCTGTCCTTTTCAAGCGTCCACCAACCCGAATCAAACGGTTCTATAGGAAGGTTTCCCGCGACAAAAAACAAAAGTACGATTCGGCCAACATGTTTCAACTAACCAACTGGAATAAAAAGTAGGCGACATAGTTTACGTGAAGGAATCTCAGATTAAAAACAAATCCGAAAACAAATTGAATGAACCATTTGAAATTACCGCGATACGCAAAAATTCTGCAACAGTCATGAACCTACAGACTAACCAAATAAGTAAAATTAACTTTGACAGACTAAAACCCTATTTTGAATAAATCCCTTATTTTCAGATTCTTTGGACTATTTACCAATACAAAAGGAGTTTTCTTCCATGAAGAAGGCACACTTTTTTAACGACAAAAGGACATTTCTTGTCTTCAAAAACGTCAACCCTTTCAGAGATGCTATTTCAACTAATGACGCTATACTAAACCGAATTCTAGAAACAATTAGTGAAAACACTAACACCAAATCATTTAAGCCAAAAGTACAGACACATGTGAGCCTCTTGAAACAAATTTCAAAATCCGTTAACTCTAAACATATAGACATTTTCGGTGACACTCAAACTTATACTACTAACAGAAAAAAACGCGGACTTATTAATGGAATGGGCTCAGTTTGGAAAGCCATTTCAGGAAATTTAGATTCGGCAGATGGGGAATACATTAATGCCTGTATAACCAAAATTACTAAAGACCAACACCAAACTCAAGAATTAGTAAAAAACAAATATCCGTAACTACTTCAGTCATTATAAGCCTTAACAACACCTTACAAAAATTTCAATCGGAAGAGAAAATATTCTCAAATAATATCGAGAAAATAAGACAGTCACTACATTTCGAATGATCTTGACTTTCATGAATTCCTAATCAATATCCTGGATCTGTGTGAGAGCCTAATGGAGACCTATATATTTATCGAAAATACCGTAAATGATGTTTTAACTGCAGTCTCTTTCGCCCGCTTAAAAATTTTACATAGTTCGATTATAAGCCCGGTAGATTTGGTCGATTCCCTTCAAAAAATTTCTTAGTACTCCATGAAAATAATTTACCACTCCCTATTTACAGTTCAAATGTTGCTCAGTACATCGATTTGATAGAATTAGAAGCATTTCAAATCAGCACTAAATGTACTCATAATTCGTTTAGTTGACCCTGAGATTTACACTCTTTATCACCTTTATCCTATTCCAATTTTGGATGATCGAACAGGGTTTCATCTCATACTTTCAATAAAAACAAAATTTATCGCGAGAGGTGACGATTCGTTATTTTATACATTCATCGAAGACCTGAGTGACTGCAAGCCATTAAACACACAGCATAAAATTTGTTCCTAGTCAATTCCACATCCGATAGACAAAGATGCCATCTGCGAAGGACAACTTCTCAGACAGCCAATCTCCACAATCTGCAACATATCGATATTATATGCAGAAGATTATAATATCCAAGAGATCAAAATTAACCTTCAGACCTTTGCCCATCACCATCAACTGCAAGGGAGAAGATGTTGTTACACCAACCGTATCGACGAATTCATTAATGGAAAATTCAGCCCCACTGCAACATCTTCATCGGCAATACCAGGGTCCATGCGAGACGGATCACCAAAAATAGCATCACACTCAAATATCATCCAGTAAATATCCCCTACAATGCTGAGACGACATGCCTACTATCAGTCAAATTCTCAGTATTGAACCCCAAAAACTGCAAGAACTAGATATCCGAGACCTTAACATTGCCAATCATAAACTCAGCTAGTACTCTAGAGAATTGGAACAACTGATGAACCAACCATTCGCGGAGAGGAATACCTCCTTATTCCCAATTATCGCAATCATGTTAGCAGTAATTGTTGTCGTCCTGCTCACCGCCACAGCAATCCGGAAAAAGTTGAAGTTTACTAAGTCTAACCCTATTAGCGAGCCAGGACCACTACCATGCCCAGCAAACAGCAATTCCAGAGGAACGCTTCACAGCCTACTAAGCCCCACCAAAGACATAGAACTTCAGGACTGCCCTTATAAGTTGATGATACAGCATCAACTTTTTCAAATGGATCAGAGTTGTTATATAAGTTTATATCATGAACTTTGTGTGAACTTATGTTGCAACTATATATCGTCGTTCCCAGCTGACTCGGACACGTGCAGTGTCACATTAGAGCACCTCCTAGCATTTGTGGTAATCGCTGTGTCGACAGTGCTGATTCAGCATCCATTAGGTTATAAATTGTAGAATTTCACCTAGTCTTTATTCATTATTACTCAGTTATTCTGTCAGTTTATATTGTTATTTTCATTTACATTTTAAAGTTATTATTGTTTTGTTTATTTTAATAAAATCTTTTTTTAAAAGTTAATTAATAGAAGTGTGATATAATATACATATAATTGATACTTTGGACTAAAGTCACCGTGCTCACCGATTTAATAAGGCATCTTGGCATAGTGAATAAAATCCGACGACGTCTTAAAGTCATATTTTTGAGATAAGTATATCTATATTTGTCTTGAAACTATTTCCAAGAATTCGCTTGAACGCATGTAGTGGCGTGGATATCTCAAAGGCATATATTTTGAACAGAAATGAACACTTTGCTCGACAAGGTTAGTTATCTGTGTTGGTATTGCAAACTGATCTAAAACTTTTTCCAAGTTAAATCGGAGATGGTTTAAAGAGGCAATTATGTGTCTCAATATGAGTAATCTTATTACTAATATTTAAATAAAATGCAAGGAGAACATTCTTGGAAATTTCCCGATTTATCATAATTTCATTTTAAAGCATTCACTGTTAACAGACTACTTAGATACTACTTTAGCACAGTTTTCACAATAATACCAATTTATCCAAAATTGTAACGACGCGACAAAGTGGTGACACCTATGGTTTGTGCAGATGTAAAAAACAATCCTCTGAACAGCGGAGAGTTAGGCTATAAATAGTTAAATGTTTCAAGCTGCTCTTCAAATGTTTAAACATTGCCATTGGTGATATTTAAACAGAAATATCGATGTCTAAGTGCTTCTTGGGAAATAACACCACAGTTCAAAGAAAATTGCTGTATATTCCAACGTTTCGAGGTCTAGATCAGACCCCGTTGTCAATGGTTAAGAAACTACGGAAGCACTTAGACATTGAAAAATATGCCACAAGTATCATTCAGAAAACAACTAGAAATATCGTTGTTATTTTTAAATTCAACTAAATTGAACAGAACAATTATATGTAGTCATTCAACTATAAGAACATTTACGAATAAGCACTACAGTTTTAAGGCAAAATGAAAAAGCACCAGAAATGATCTGCACGTTTTTTCTTTAATTCATCGATTGAAAAGAAGGAGTCGTCAGAGCATTCAACAGCTGCTTAGTATGCGAATCGCAGACTAAAAGGGAAAATTTATGGCGCTCAAGGTATTTCTGTAACCAACCCGATGTGTTAGCCTCACCATTTATATCTTAATTTTCCTGGAAAGGCCGACATTTGCATAAAGCGGTCGATGGCAGGAACTTAAAAAATGTAAAAAGTACGCAGATAAGGGGTAAACATTAAAATTTACATCTTTTAGAATTCAGAATGTGAGAACTATTTTCTTATTTTAATAATTAAAGAATACATAATTTCTATTAGAATTAAGGTAATTAGATGGTTGTATTCAGCTTTCTTTTATTTAAGAGATAGAGCTTTCAAATCTTTGAAGTAGTATATTAAAACTTTTAAACTTAAGTTTCAGTTAGATAATTTTGGACAATTACATAATGGCGTCCCATGGATCTCTTCCCAAAATTAGACCCTTGTGTTACAATTATGCAGATCCACCTTTCGCCTTACGTATGTGGTCTGCTAAGATACATTGAATTTCCTTCTATATAGATCGTAAATTCTCTCATCGATCTGTATATTTGTTAGGTGGGTTCCGGGAAACCACTTAACAAATTTAGTGCCCGCGAAAACTTAAAAACAAATAAATATATATATGTTAGGTGTTAATTATAGACACGTGTATGATGCAACGGTATCATATTACGCTTACAGCTTCCTGGTACTACGATGTTAACGTGGGAACACATCGTATGAACATCGTTTCGCTTACTTCAGCTTTTAGTAAATTATAAATCAAGTGAAGCGATCCCACGGTGGTCATTATATTACTTTATTTAGTTAATTTTATATTCAATTTACATTTTTTTTCAAGTTTAAAGTGTTAATTTTTAAATTTTATGTTTTAAATAAAATATATATTTTTAAAAGTCTGAGTGAAATCAAAGATATAAAATATATACATTGAAACCGTTACCACTGATGACGCTTTTTGGTGCTGTTTCCTTTCCTTGCGGTTTTGAAATGTTCATATGAACTTAAATTCTTGAATAAATGCTTCTCTTGGATCTCCCTATTGGTCATTCGTGGTTACCTAAGAGCTTGGCAGTTCTTGATACCCCCTAACCTTCACCAGAAATTCGTCTCAGTTGAACATAGTTTACTTTTATTGAATTTGTTCATAATTCATGCTTCCGGTCCACAATAAAGGCGTGTTCCTACCCGACGTAAAACCGATAAGCAACCGGTAATTGTATTGCGCGTAACAATATTGTAAACGGTAACAAGTCACCGCGCACGAATATTATCGTTTGTGTATCGGTAATTCAGTCTGTTGGAACGAACCTTGAGTTACACTTGCGGTACACGTATTATATATATATATATATATATATATATATATATATACGTATAATAATTGTTATAATTTCCTTATACTCTAACACCATGGTGGTGAGTTAAGGGGTCTAATTGATTTCCTTTCTTTATTTGCACTTTCTTGTGTTTCATCTCAGTCCACTATTTTACTAAATATCACTCCTAAGTATTTATATGGGCGAGTCACTCACCTATTTTTTGGTTCTGAAAGACTTCTATCTTATTATTCGCAAGCGACATTCATTCTGGCTTATTCATATTAATATTTAAGCCAGTAAGTTTATAATATTCCTGCAGCATTTTTACAACGTCTTCGATTACCGCCATTTCATCGTCCGCAAATGATAATGTAATAACAGTGTTCATTGCGACACCCATGTTTGCATACTCACGTCTTATTTTGTAAGGTTTAATTACCTATATATTTTTTAAGCATTGTTGAGTCTCAATCCTTTATTAGTGTTAAATGACTGTTACTTAGTACCTACCTTGGTGTGTTTACTCTAGTCGTATTATTGTGGTATAGATGCCTTGCAGGTATGAATGTAGTACTTATTTTCCATAACAAAGGTTTCGGTACACTGCCCTACGCTCTCACTATGTTAATTGACGATATATGTGTTTCTAAGTCTAAGTTCTTTTTCCGTCATGATTGTCATTTCATAAATTAACTTTAATTACAATAAAATTTTATCCCGACCACTTAGGGGAAATATCTATCAAGTAGTGTTTGGCCATTCAAACAAGAAACCTTGTGTCTATTGTGTCGACAGACTCATACGATTACGACCTTGAGAAGATGATTTAAGACCAGGGGCGTATTATCAGCATTTTTATTGGGGGAGGGGGCAAGAAAATAGAATACTGTGTAGGCGCACACCTTTTTACTAACTCCTTTGATTCCAAACATTTTTTTGGGAAATAGCACAACATTTGAGAACAACGCTGTATTTAAAAAATACCAAAGGTTCAAAAGTCTCATGGTTACCTCATTCTCAGTGATATTATACCTGAATTAATAAAATATAAATGTTTAGTTGATTTTTATGACATAAAATCAAACTTAAATTTCAAATCTCATGAATACGATGGTTACAATCAATATGCATGGTTTTGATAATTTTTTAATACATCTTATTTTTTATCAATTGCTTTAATTGGATATTGCTTTCAAAATATATTAGCCAAAGTTTCTAACACAGTGAATTAAGACAGTTATACTATTTCACCGCAATTAATGGACAATTTGTAAAAGAAGTCGCTCTGAGTTGTGAATTGTATAATTGAAGCGACCGTAACATTATGGAATGGTGCAAAATGTGGAGAAACACAATGTGCTAATGAAATGTCAAGAAACCCCATTTCCCGCAGACAAATAGGAAAGCTGAAAATAGCAATGTAATAGTTATTAATAGGGAGTTTCTTGCTCTTCACTAACAGAACTTGAATTTTTGTTCTTAGAAACTTTAATAGCAGCATAATGTATAGGCTTGCAAAATTCAATAAAGTCCGTGTATTGAACCTAATAGATGTCGGTGACATCTACCGTCTATTGAGTAATTTAAGTATATGAAGGCATACTATGCTATAACATATACCATACTCTTGAAAGATGGTTCGAGTGTTTTATATAAAAACACATAAGTAAATATATATATATATATATATATATATATATATATATATATATATATACAGATATATATATCCACATATTTAGAACTATATCATTCAACGTATGACAGCCGTTTCGAACCAGGAGTTCTCGTCAGATACGCTTCCTTGAGTGACAAGTTCTAAAGTGAAATACTTGGATGTTATACACATCAGTAAGACAACCGTCAGTGTATTGAACCTAATAGATGTCGGACAATTGTCCAGGTAGATGTCAATACACTGATTGTTGTCTTACTGATGTGTATAACATACAAGTATTTCACTTTAGAACTTGTCATTCAAGGAAGCGTATCTGACGAGAACTCCTGGTTCGAAACGGCTGTCATACGTTAAATGATATAGTTCTAAATATGTGGATATATATCTGTATATATATTCAATAAAGTATTTAATTTATGGACAGAGCGTTAGTACAAAAAACTAAATCAGAATAGAACTAATGTTTTACTTTATTAAAATTTACAAAACTCAATGCTTATTTATTACCGCCTAAAAATTTTTTGGGTTGTATGCAAATTGCTAGGAGTAAAACTTATTATAGGGAAAGTACGAGTATATTTTTATACATAATGACGTTAAGGTTATCAAGTGGTTAGAAATTCAGTTCCTCTGATACTATTTCTTAGTTGAAATAGTGACTATAAAAAATAGCAGTTGCTATTAGATAAATAAATTCACAATATTTCAACTGATCCTCCAAAATCAATTTGAGTGCGAGGAAAATAGATATCAAAAATACTGCTTATGTGCAACGAATGGTACAATAGACGATTTTCTGAGAAACTACACATTACAAGTCATAGACCACTTCGAAATCTTCCTTTATAGAATGCAATTAAAATATATAGAAATATGCAAGAGGTTTTGGAGAACTCGATACACCTTAAATGGTGTAGAGATGTGCTTAATCTCAAATTAAATCCATTTATAAATAGAATACTTTTCACAAACTTAAAATTTCACCCATCCGGACGTAAACTTTATTTAAAAAAATAATGATACAGATCGGTTTGCAACTAGAAAATAAATTACATCTTTTTTTTGGAAATTGGTTAAAAAAGAAAACGACGTTAAAATGGTTTTTGCTATAACAGCAAAAGGCTGAATTAAAATTTCTCTTCTCTAGAAGTTAAGTTAAGTTAAGTTGGAAAATTATCCTTTAGAAAAAAGTGTTTCCATATGTTACTCTTTGAGTAAATAAACAAGAAGGGGTTCAAATGTAATCGGATATTATTCGATTGCTTCTGCCAACGATAGAAATATGTATTGGTACAATTATTATCGTTTACATTATAAGCATTGTATATAGTAGATTCATTCTAATATTTAGTGAACTCAACGACGCGGTTATTGATATGCCGATGCCTCGTTACCAAACAGTACTCACATTAGTCTCATCCATTGAAGAGTATTGTAATAGGCATCGTTATACTCCGAAATATTTGATCTGCACTTAGTCGCATATGTCTCTATAATAGAGCCATAATTTTGTGATTTCAATGGAGTATATCACATTACAAGAATAAATATGTGTGTTCTAAGAACGTATTTATCGACTACCATGAGACAGTTTACAAATAAACAGTTTATACACCAGAATATACCCAAATGGAAGATATATACGTCATTAAATTGGTGAAATAACTTGTCAGCCAAAAATTGATGTGTGCAAACTAAGCATATACAGTGAGGTCCTAAAGGAACAGATAAATTCACTTTTTACGTAACAATAACTGTAAATGACAAATGCTGAAACTGGTAAACTTTTAAATATGAAACTACATTTTTTAAATAAAATTACTCGCCTGCCTCTTCAATCCCCTCGGGGTAATAGCACCCCTATAAAAAATTTAAAAAAATTTAAGACTTATGTAATACCGGGTCTCAAAGGGTTTTCAATTCTTCATTCAGGAATATAGGAGGTTGGTAACAAGAAAAAACAACTTTAAATTGATTAATTTATAAAATAATTAAATATGCTATAGAAGGAAGTAATGTTTGAACTAATTAACAATATTTACAGTAATTATAGTTTAAGATATATGCTTGAACTGGTCATCATTTATTTATTCACAAAAAATAAACGGTGTTGAAATTTTTCGAGAACGTCTTCGAACATGGCTGCTCTGATTTGATTAATTTCTTGCGCTATTCAGTGATTTAAATCATCAATATTAGTTGGTTGACTCTTGTAGATTTTTTATTTAAGTTGCCTCACAAAAAATCCAGTGGAGTCAGACAGCAAAAATGAAGCCGTCGTTCAATTCTGCCACGTCTATGGATCCATCGGTGGGAAAAACTTGATTGAGATAAGCTCGTACTGCTCTTGCATAATATTATAAAGTTGATCTTGTTGTATTTATATGTTTTTATTAATGTCTGCGGTGTTAACAGTACCAAAAAAAAATCAGGTGTAGAAACAAAAAAACCCAAGTAACTCGCCCTACTTAGTGCCCCAGAACAAAATATGGTAACATTATTCTGCTAATTATTATGCCAGCCAAAAGCTCACTTTCATTGGACACTGGATGTGACTTTCTCTCATCCAGAGAGGCTTTTGCTTACTCCAATATCGACAATGAAGAAAATAATATTTTTGGGCAACATCGATTTTCCTTGGCATCTGTTCGTACCAATTTCACAAAATTATAATCTACGAGCAGTTTCGTCATCATTTAGTTACTGAACCAGTTTAATTTTATATAAATATTTCACTTTGGTTTCAAAATCTTCAACACAGATGTTTTACTCACAACATTATAACCAGGTACTTATCTTGCAGGTTTCTGAGGGTTTTCCCTCAACATTTAGCAATATATCCAATTTATTTGTCATTCGGTTGTGATCTTCCAGGTTTGGGAAAATCTTTTGACAGTTCCAAATTGAAGGATTTTTTAAATTTTACTCACCGTAGACTGGGCAAGATACTGCCCATTAAACATTGTGCTACCTTAGAATACGTTCTTGTTTTAGCAACAACTCCAATTAATATTAATATTTTACTTCTTTGGGTATAAGATAGGCTCATAAAAAAATGTTTAGAAATTCCTAATAAACGATTAATAATTAAAAATTATTTACGACGTACTGCACACTAAATCGTCTATATTATGTCACTCAAAGATAATTTTAAATACGTCTTAAATTTTCAATGTCTAAGTGTTTATTGGGAAATAACACCACACTTTAAAGGAAATTGCTGTATATACGGATTAAAAAGGTACCTTTTTAATCCGTAGTTTCTTAGCCATTGACAACGGGATCTGATCTAGACCCCGAAACGTTTGGAATATACAGCAATTTCCTTTAAAGTGTGGTGTTATTTCGCAATAAACACTTAGACACGTCTTAAATGTTACAAAAATACTCTTTTTAACAACAAATATCAGACTAGTAAGTCGTGACATGTATTTGACTCAAGGGCTACTTGTTTGTATAAAAAATAGTACTTTTTTGAGAATTCACGCCCGAAAATCGAAACATAGTATGTTACTAAGAAGATAATTGACTTGATAACTCATTTAAATGCATTATCACTCGGTGCACTTTTTATTTAATTTTTGTTAAGGCCAGTTGTTACCTCTAAGAGGGTTAAAGGGCCAGGTGAATAATTTTATTCAAACAGTGTAGTTTCATATATAAAAATTGATTTGTTTCAGAATTATTCATTTACATTCATAATTGGCTTTCTATAAAATTAATTTATCCATTAGTTTACGATCTCACTGTATTAAGTTCCGTTTTGATTCCGTTGTGCAAGTAGAGATACATATGTCGTTTGAAAATTTAAATAAAGAGCCACCAATTACGATTACACCTTACTGTTGCTGCGGTGTGTGTGCGTTTATACATTCTTGTTTGATTCGGAGATAAACATGTCATCCAATTGGAGAAATAGCTTGTAAGGTAAAAAGTGGTGTGTGCAAACTGAGCACATGAAAATTTAATGCTACCTGTTTCGTGGCTGTAGGGGCAAGTAAACATACAACAATAATAAAAAAGAAATCTAAATTATTCTCAGATTGTTTCAAAAATTTAACAATTACTTAAGGAATATTTTTGTGAAATTATAATGGTTTATACTTCTGAAATCAGAAATTAAATATAATTATCAGAATACTTATCATCTCTTCCTCCAACACCAATCACAGTGAGTGACGTCATTTGTGGATAACCTCAATGTAAACAATATATAGTGGGTGATAAGTTCGTTAAGTGTTACAGTATTTATAAAATACATTAGTTTAAGATGTTTACCAACCAAAGTTTTAGTCAAATCTTTTATGATTCGGAACATAAAATGTCTTTCCTAGTATAAATTTGAAATTCCAAGATAAATCTTGTAGTATCGGTTCTAATTGAAACCTCTTGGTGGGCTTTATTGGAGTATATTGACGAATGCTAATTGTGCCTTTAAATAGTATCATTGATTCGATGGGATTATAGTTATGTTGTACACATCAAATAAAAATTAAAGAATAAAAACTACCCGAAAAAAGTTGAAAATAGAACATTTTTAAAAATATTATTGAGCGACATTCTAGTAGAAATAAATAGTTGGAAATAATTAACAAAATATAACACAACACTAAACAATAAATAGCACACATTCACTGTTATTAAGTAACCACACACAAAGGAAACAACAAAAGTTCCTCGTTATGATCAAATTAATGATTTACCTAGTGTATTTTTGAACTCGGTGTCTAGCAACAATCAAGTTTAATGAAATACTAGATATGTAAAAAATACAGGATTTTAGGTTTGCCTGGCACCGATTGTAAAAATATCTTAGATAGGTAGGTAATTAATTTGAACATAATAAGCACCATTTACTGTTTAATTTTTTTTAACTTTTTGCGTAGATACTTAACAACAGTGAAAGTGCTATTTACTGTCTACTGTTATATTTTGTGAATTATTTTTTAGCCCCACTGGGAAGTCGGTTAACATATTTTTAAAAAAAATTATTGAAACTAATGAATAAAACACGTATTATCTACTAACAGTACAAAAATTAGAAATTTCGGAAGTACTACAGTGCACTTGCAACTAGAGAGGGGTAGGTCCGTTCATAATTCGGAATTGGATCTGGATATGAATCCAGTCCAAAGATGTACATCCAAGACTCGTGTCCGTCGGACCCATATGGGTCTAACTGTGTTTACCAAAGTTGGACTGCAAGAGGAGTGTTGGATTGTAATACTGCTACCAAGAAATTATGGTGCTGAATTGTTGTTTTTTATCCTTTATATAATAAAATTACGAGAAAACGATAATGATTTATAAAAATAATAATTACAAATAAAAATAGCCATATTTGACAACTAAAACGATAAAAATATATAACCATGAACCAACAATACTTCTATAGGATCAAACTATAGGTAATGCCGTTCCCCTCACTCTGATCCGCAGTTCCCAGTCCGCTATCATTGATTCAGTACCGCTCATGGCATGTTTCGATGCCGCTCCCGCGTATAATATCAATAAGTGGTTCCACCGATCGGTAACGATGTACATCCATCGTTCTCACAGGTCCGAGAATTCGTGTAATTCCGAACCTACACATCTCTAAAACTATATTCAGCACCGCTCATTGCATGAGTTTCTTGTCACTCCGACAGGTCTGCGGATCTGTGTCCGAATTGTTGTGGGATGTACATCCATCAGTAGGGATGCAGGTCCGGACATGCGTGTCCATCCGGACCTGCCTATCTCTACCTGCAACTGCTAATGCTGGAAATCATTCAACGGGCAAAAAAACAAATAGATTTTATTTAGGTACTCGTAAATATTATTTCTAAGGCTGCTGGTACACACGTCCCTGGTCCGCAAAACATGACCACCCACGTTGGGTTCGTATCCTTCTTTAAAATGCGTTTTTATGAATGCATATATTCATTCTATTCCCTAAACTACCCAAACATGTTACGAGGATTAGAGATATTTCGACCAATTTGTACACTTTTGCTTGCCTTCGGTGTTAATTTTATTAATGCAGGTGTTTTTCGATCCTTCAGTCCTATCGGCCAAAGGTCGGTAACAGCAAAAGCTCGACTCGATGCAAGGGATTGATGGTTTCGGGTCGTTTCCTAGTACGAAATTTCAATAACTGCCAGGCCAAAATATTCCGGGCGTAATAAAAAGTAATAAAACATAAATCTGCAAATGCCGAAAGAAAGAAACCTTATCACATAGTTCAGTTACTGGAGGTTTTTAAGTGATATAACACTTAACAACCGTTAAAATTTATATATTGAAATGCCCTTAAATTTGCTCTTTTCATTGGTAGATTGAATCCTAATAATTTTCAAAGTTGGTGGTCGTCTTCTCGGACGACGGACGTTTAGGGACGTGTTTGTGTGTGTTAATAAATGGTGCTCCCGATACATTTTTATGTAAGTGGAAGGTTGAAAAGTGTCCCCGAATTATACCTGGCATCTTGCGGACGAGGAACGTGTGTCCCAGCAGCATAATAATATGTCAATTATACTGAGAATAAACAAAAAAAAAATAGACGAAGTTAATACATTTTCTCAGATTTTGTTCCTGCTAGTTTTAATGATTGTTTCGTTAGGGCTGCGTTCCCTGGCAGATACATTTATGAATATTTTACTTGGGGTAGTTACAGACGTATTCCGACATTGAAGAGCCATCCAATAACAACATTTTTTCTTTTCATTTCGAACAAACTTTAAGAAAACTACAAATTACACTCTATTAATATTAGATAGTAGTTTCTCTGGGTCACACATGATGTCACGCGCTCTGAGATGACATTAAATACCCTTTTCGAGGCATTTTTCTAATAAACAATATTAAACATCATAATGAATTATGTACAAATAAATGATGTTTTTTATGGGAATAAGTATCCAGGCCGATCAGTTTAAAAGACTGTCTGAAAAGCTGTCCAATCCCCTATTATAATTGCAACTTGCTGTTTTTGCCGTGTGTGCCAAGTTGTGCATTGTATTGTATGTAAATAAATCAAATGCCATTGAAACTACTGAATCTCTGCGTTGCAAATTACAACCACCAATGAGTATTTTCCTTACAGATGTGGCCCAATATTGGATCCAAATGTATCGGCCGAATTACTGGTCCATTTCGGTGCTCCACCTTTTATATATGACGTGAATTTTCTAATATTTTGATTCTACTCCGTTTATAGTAAAAGTGTAACCGATGCGGGCTGTAATGAACCTCAGACCAACAGACTTCGCTCAAGACGTCCGCCCCTTAAAACAGCTGCCAACATCCTGGCGAATAATTAAAACCCTATGGGGTTGATATACCAGTGGAAACAGTAATGGAATCACAACAATCCCCACGATCCCAATCAATTCATATGTTCCATAGTGACGACTCATGATTTCTAGTTAGAACACAAAACATGGACTAGGCTTAACGGAATTAAAACCAATCATGGCAGGTGTACGGATTTCCTCTTCAAGTGGAATAAGGCCCTCTCCCCACTCTGTGACTGCGGGGCCGTACGCCAAACTATTCCCCACATTATTTAGGACTGCCCTTTGAGAGCGTGCGGTGGCCCTCCTGAAGACTTCCTGGTCCCCGCAACAGAGTCAATTGAATATATAAGACACCTAGACTTAGACTTGTGATACGTAGTGCTACATTATTTTTATATTTTATTTTAGTATTTTTTGACTTACATTGTATTCGTGCTATAATGTCGACCTTTTAACTCCTATATAAATTATTTATTTTAATTGATTACTTTTTGTGTTATATTTTATGGATAACTTATAAATTCTGTAATAGCCTAGTTGTGCGCCAATACGTCGCTTCACACGTATCGGTTGAATTCACCGGGCATCGGGCCGATCTCGGTTAACATTATAGGTGGCTGTCGGCCAGAAGCCGGGTGAATTTGTCCGGCATGTGTGAGACGGTACGTAAGGGTACATGCAAGACTGCCTTCACTACCCTGCGTCGGGCCGAATTCAACGGGTACGTATGAAGCGACGCATTACGCTAAATAAATAAATAGTAAAATAGTTATTTATTCAAACATATTGTTACGGGAATTCATCCGATATTTCGTGGAATCGGCATTCAGCTCATATTTGGTGGAATCCAAGAGATTGTTCGTCTGGCGCCTCGAGGCCAGCGGCTGGCTTCGCTCCCGTTCTCGAAGAATTCGAGAGTCCATTAAGATAATCTCTCGGCAACTATTTGACCTGCTAGAGAATTCTGAGAAGAAATATATAAATACGGAGAGCTGCCGAAATCATTCATTCAGTATCCGATTGCCGTACAGTAAACATCGGGTGTTCAAGACAAATTGTATATAGTTGTGTGTGTAATGGAAATAAATTATAGTGAATTCGACTGTGGTTTAAAATAAATCCAAGAACTCGATTTGAGAATAAAAATATTACAATACAATTCAGCAAATCAACTATTTGGCCCAAAAATTGATTCTTCCTACTCTCCAAAGAGCTTGATACACAATTATAAAAATATATCTAACTTGTGTAAACAATAACACACAGAAAGTCCTCCCCAGTGGTTAGAATTTACTAAAAATATCACATTTGTTTTGAGCAATTTATAACATTCTATATTAGTTGTTTCATATGTAGAGGATTTAGCATATCTCATGAAAAAACAATGCGTATACATTTCTTTTTTATTCTTTTCCTTTTCTTCAACTCAAGTGTCCTGAATAATTCATATCTAGAGAATTTCCAAAAAAACAAGGAAAACAAAAATTAACGAAAAGGGTACCATTAATAGAACAGAAATTTTCATTATCGCCTACCTTAATGATGCATTTCTGATAAGAACAGCTGCTTTATTATTGTTAAAAAACATTAATCGTTCGGAATTTATCATTCATATCACAACCTACATAACGTTGCCAGGATTTAATAATGCGCTTGTTTTCTGACATTGCAAATCGCCTTTAGTCCATTCATTTACTTTAGTTAGAAAATGAATGAGAAAAAATCGAATTTCACATGCACCATGTGAACTTTTAAAAAGTTCCGAGCAATTCACCACATAGAAGAAAACTTTCCCAAGGAAATTTGTTAACTTCACGAAGCAAATTCTTGCAATATTTCTTCCGTATAATTTATTTTTGAGAAATTGGGAACTCTTTTTGTGAAGGGCAATTCGTTGGTTTCGCCAACTATGAAACAAATACTTCAGTAATTTATCATGAATATCTCAAGATGTTTGAGTGAAATCTAGATGTGGAGTTATTTTCCAAGGTTTTCAGCAGAAATGCGGTCGTTTACCCTTATACGATGATAGATTCAACTATATTGAAAATAACGACAGAGAAAATATATATTGGGATATTTGTCTTCAGATTTTTTCTTAATGATTATCGTTATTTATTTTATGATATTGTTACAAATTTTGACCGTGGGTTCTAAAACACTACATTTTCACCAAAAAATATTCATGTTTATTTACAACGAAATTCGAATAATAACACAGAGACAATTTACTACTTTAAAGGTCGATGGAACTCTTCCTTCGATACCAGCTATTCTGCTACTTCGATATCTACTAAACTAAAATCTTTCTGTACGTCGACGTTTAAGTCAGATCGTAGTTGTTCTCGGTCTTTCCCGTCGTGATTTTGGCCTGTTAACGTCCATAATTCCTTTTCTCTCAAATAGGGTGAACATTTTTTACTTATCCTTACCCGTACGTTCAGAGAAATGTTTTTTACTAACCGTTTGTTTATTCGCAGAATTAGTTTTTATTGAGGAAAAGTAATTTCAAGAAAGGTTCCTATTTTGGCTGCGCAATATAAAATGTAACATTGTTGCCTTAAATTTCGAACGGCCCGAACGAAACCATCCGCTCTATAACACGGAGTCAATCGATATAATGATACACCCCCATCTTAACTCTCAGATTCCGGCGAATGAGATAGACAAGGATAATAATCGGTTAACTTCATGGGGCGATGCTTCTGGTGAGCCAAAAGCCAAATCACATGGTAGTCTCAACTCTGGCAGGAGTAATTCTTATGCTGTTGCAGACACTTGAACTTTGTTGGAACTCCATTCAGACCAAGGGCGTAACTTCGAATCGAATGTATTCCAGAAGATCTGTACGATGTTGGGAATCAGAAAAACACTATTGCACAAACACTCAGACCGAATGGTGGAAAGATTCAACAGGACCTTGGAACAACACCTATCCAAGGTCGTCAGCAATAAACAGGGTGATTGGGATGAGCATATTCCCCTATTCCTGTTGGCTATCCCTAAGCCGTACATAACAGTACAGGTCTGACCCCAGCCAGGGTCCTATTTGGAATAGAGCTGAGGGTACCCTGCGATCTGACCTTTGGCTCCCCCAAAGAACCGTCTCAAGAAATCAACGATTATGCCGACCAACTCCGACATAACCTGCTGGCAATACACGAATTAGCCCGAACGCAGATGTTGGCCACCACTGACCGGATGAAATCACGATACTACCTCAAGGCACATTCAGTCGGGTTCCAAGATAGGGACAAGGTCTGGCTGAACAACCCCCAGAGGAGCAAGGGTAAATCTCCAAAGCTTACACCCGCCTGACATGGTCCATGTGAGGATCAATGACGTTGTCTACCGTATCCGTCGAAACCCCAGGGCTAAGTTGAAGGTGGTTCATTTAGTTCCACTCGCCCCCTACCATGAAGAGGATGTTTCTGATCGGAACGATCAGAATTAAAGGGGGGCACTGTTATAAAATTTCTTCGTAGCCACTGGAGATAACATTATTCATTCCGATAAAACATCAATCTCTGGGATAATAAAAAAAGAACAGGAATCTTTCAATGGAGCAAAAACTATTGATCTCGAATGCTGGGCGAACAAATGTAATACTCATCCAGAACGAAGGGAAAATTGGATGAAGGGTATATAAGGCATTATAGAGTTCATGACATGGTTAGTTCAGCTTAGATTGTGTTGATGTAAATTCTTTGCGAAATTAGCTGTTATGTTGGATTTTAAGTGTAAATAATGTTCTAGAAAGTGAAAGTAAATATCAGTGTTTTTAAAACATAATTTGAACCCACGGAGAATAGTCTGGCGATACTATGATATTTGAAAGTATATAAAATAATTTTCCTATACTTTAATCTGTTCAATTAGAGTGACTCTAAATTGAAGACAAGTAAATATGTGAGTGATCTTCAAAAACTTTAAAATAATACAAATTATTGCTATATTACCTTATGGAGATTTTTCAATCTATTGAAAACAAGTAGTTCTAGTACAGAACCTTTATCAGTTGTGCTCCCCCAACTAATTGAAATCTCAAATAATTATTTATATTGTTGTAGACACATTCCAATAATTATTTATGTTGTCCAAACACGTTGTGCTTTATTGTCCCTTTAAGTCTTGTACTATAGTATTTTCCAAAAGATGAATTTTTCTAGAAATCAATAGATGCAAATTTTAAGAAATTATCAGCAGTTAATTATTTCAGCTTTTGTTACTACTAGACTACTATCGGTCCAACACTTAAGTAGTTACATATTCACAACAGGTTTTCTTGAGTAAATATGAGCTTTTCTAGAGATTATATAAAAAATAGAAAGTTCATTTACTCTTCCCTCCCTTTAGAACGAAATGAAATAAATACTTGCTTGGCAATGACAATGACGTCCTGACTTTTAATAAATATAACAACATGTAACTTAACATTCCATTTGTGTTTCTCTTGTATCATAATACGAAAATATTAGTTTCCTTGGAAAGCAGGAGAAAATTCCAAACTTGACGTCATCATATTGCTGGTTGATATACATTTTATGGGCAACCTGAAAGAACCGAGTTTTAAGGATCTCTTTTAAAGTTGAAAATGGTTTATTTTAAAATATTTTTTATGAGAATTGACAAAATGTTGAGATAGAACAGTTTTTTACTGAACTTATAAAAACTTAATGGGAGAAACTCTTATAATTATAAGTTTTTGTTTAACCACTACTGTGCTGAGATTATTTCAAACATCATTATATTTGCAAGACTTATAGAAACTATTTTTATTGCTTTTAGCAATTGAAATTTATTTGCCTTTTTGATATTCAAACTTTATTGTTCCATGGGCTTTGGCAGCAGTTTTTATTTTCCCTCACCGTAAAAGAAACTTCGCTTCTAAATATTAGTAATCTCACATGAGAATAATTCCGTACGAAACGTGTGGTTTCTTTGTGGCTATAACTATAGTTCCTTTGTCGCCGAAATACACAAAAACTTTATGCAAGATGCGGGTTGAGGACTTTACATTTAAATATATTATACCTCAGGAACTTCTTAGCAATTCAGAGTTTTCTGCTAGAAATAATTTCATTAATAAAATCGGGAAAGTGTTCCAGTTTAAACATTTGAGCAGCTTAGAATTCAATATGAAATATAGGTCAACTTTGGGTATAATTTAAAACAAAATTCAGCTTATATCCAAAAGAAACTGATTAAACTAGTTTGATATATAAAGGTACAGTATTGCTGATTAAAACCTGCAACAATAAATAATAGATATAAGTGTCTTGGATGAATGTGTTTAATTAATAAATGATTGTTTATATTTTATTCTTTATAATAGTATCCCGATATTGAAAATGTCATTTTCAAACAAAATGTAAATTAATGAAAATTATTAGCTGCTCGAAAAATTTTAACGCACTTATTAGATCAAGATGTTTGGGTTACGTAATGAGAATTGATTTCAGCTAATCTTTCCGCATTGGAAATATTATTGAGGCAGATGGTCAAGATCCTTCTCCTATCATCTTAAGTAGTTTGAAAAGCTTAGTTGGTATCGTATCTTATCATGGTGTTCTATTGCTTTAACTTCTTTCTAGATGGACCTCTATTATTCTCGTCATTTACAGTCAAAGTTCCTTACAGCGTTGGTCATACTGGCTTATGATGTTTCCATCTGGGAGTTTCAATATATCAACCTATTTCGATTTTCTGATTCCAGTAACATTTTTTTATTAAAGTCATCATGCTTTTTCTTTAATTGTGTACTTCTTTGCAGGAATGACAAAGCCATTCTTATTTTATTCTTGAACTTTGTACCTAATTAGTATTTTTATTGTGGGATAATTCTCTCTATCTTTGATTTTATGTCTCATCGCTGATCCACAAGATTCCGGATTTGCTCCACCATCCAATTAATATTAATTGCCTTTAAAGTATAAGTTAAAACTTTTTTATTGTCAAAAAAATTTGTGACTGCTTCCGATTGAAGACCCTGTATCTAGTAATTCATTGACACTGATTTTTTTTGCCAGAAATATGGAGTGCTGAGTAAAAGGAGGACACACTCTGTGTATCAAAAAGTGTCCACAAAAGGGTATCAATTTGGGGGCGCCACTGGGACGACGGGGTAATTTGTTCGTAGAATAACATTTAAAACACAATTGAAAATTCTAACCTATACATTTTACAAATTACAACAGCAGATTACTTATATGTTTTTTTTTATAATGAAAAGTAAGTATTTCTAAAAATAAATGCTTTAAAGTTTTTATTTACTTGTTATAAATGTAGTATTAGTGACATGATTAAATTGAAAATTATTTTCAGTTAGTTATATTCCCACAAAATATTTTCTCCATATGATCTGCGAAATAAACCAACAAAAATGTGTGGTTAAATAAGAAAAGATGGTTTTGTTACATGCCTGAGAGCTAACATTAAAACCAAAAACTGACGCTCAAGATTGGTTAATTATTAATAGGAAAGAAGAGTTTATGCAGTTAGGACAGAACCTATCAAGAATTTTTTTTTAAATGTATTGTAAAGTAAGTACACATCCAAAAATTGCAAATTTAAACATCATAGTTAAACAACCAGATTTATAATGATTGGTAAAATTTGTATTTAATATTAATAAATGTATTCAGTCAATGAAATACATTGTACACAGATAAAAATGACTTGCAAGCAAAATTTTATTTGTACATTTTTTTAGGAGTCAAGATAAATATCCTACACAAATTAAATCCTGAAGAACCCATTATTATATAATTACTAAACTGATTATGGCATTGTCCATCGAGAACTTCAACAAACTTCTGAAGATATTTTTCCAGGGCCATTCACCAGGCGTACCTTTGGAAATATTTAAAATAGACCTACAGCAGAAAGATGCCAAAAATAGTCATTTAATTGTAGTTAATGGAGACAAGAAAAAATATATGGAAAACCAGTGTGTGAAAATGTTAGAATCATTGAAAAAGATACTATTCTAGCATAAATGCAAGTGAAATTTGTTCCATAATGATAACAGAAGAGATAACTTAATTATAGCAGTTTATTCAGTGATGAAAAGAATTGTTAATTACCTTTTATCCAGAGAAAGGTGAACAAGGAACTAGAAACACCAACTTTTCAAAATAAATATGTAATATGAACACAAGAATGTAAAAATAAATAATTTTTATTTACATCTAATTCACCAACATCTATTTGTTAATAAGTATAAAAATATTACAAATATACAAATTTTTCCCAATGTTTAACTGTTTCAAATAGTTTTATAAGAAAATAACAATTATAAAATCACCCCGTTTTATAAAAAGTCAAAACTGGGGCATACGCTTATTAATTTATATCACAATTAACACACTATAAACTCATCACTTGCAGAGATTACAAAAACGGAGGCAACTATTTACAAAGAGAAGTTCACATAACAGATTTTCTACGTTTTATTTACGATTTTTACTAATAATTTTACATCATTCTCACTTTTTCAGCCGCTTCACTTCTAAATGTAGGCTTTGTGTATTTCAATCCGTTGACAATTAACTTCATAACATACCCTGTGGACACACTTGCGCCATTCTGGTCATTTCTTGAACTTCTTATTTGAAACCGTCCGCTGGACACTTTTTCCGTTTTATTCCCATATAAGTTTGTCCTCCTTTCACTCTACACTCCATAGCCAGAAAAATAAAATTCACATTTAGAAAAAAATCCTAACCTATCTATGCTGTTTCATGAAACACACAGAAATTTATCTGGAGATTCTAGAGAGACAAAACATCTATGAGGAAGTGATTGCCAGAAAGAAGAGATAAGTTTCTAGCTTCTGGAGGTAACCACTAAAGCACAAATATCGTGACAAGACTAAAAAGAGAGGGAGATAGATAGAGAGGGACAGAGAGAGAAAGACCCACTTTCACTTTATTAGATAATTAATTTCTGAGTTAGAATTGTTAAGAAAAATATTGTGTGATGTATTTGATGTATTCTCTTTACGAATAATTTTAATATTATTACAGTTATTATGTAATCTTCTCTATTTACTCATAATATTTTTTAATTCGATTTAATTCTTCTATTAAGTTTCTATAAGTTACAAGAAAAGCTGAAATAATTATCTGCTGATAATTTCTTAAAATTTGCATCTATTGATTTATAGAAAAATTCATCATTTGGAAAATACTACAGTACAGATTTAAAGGGACACTAAAGCACAACGTCAGCATTGATAATTGAGATGAATCGTTTCCCTTAATAATCATCATTTGAGTAAATAAAGTAAGATACGATTAATCTTACATTATTGGTATGGTAATAGTTATCTCAGTTTAATTGAGCACTACAGGTTTTGGATACAAAGGACTAGTATTTCGGATTTTAAAGAAGATTCAGAAAATTTTACAGGAAAATAAAATAGAAAACTGTTATCAATGTTGTGAAATCAGCTACTACCCTATTCAGTAGAGCTTTTACCAAGATAAGCTACTTCGATCGCCTCATTTTGTCGGCTGTACGACGCTGTTTTATAGAGTTACCATCCATCTAATTTTTATGTCCAAAAACAATTTTAGAGCTGCATGGTCATTTTTCAGGAGGAATTTTGACGTTAAAGGTATTTGTGGTAATGATCAACATATCTGATTATTGCTAGTGGTTCCGTTGTTGCTTACAGAATTAGAGAATTTTGACGGTAGTATTCTATCATGCGTAATTTTAATGTAAGACATTGTTACTAGTCACATCTGTTAATGAAAAAAAGGTTTGAATTTTTGAGAACAGCTTTCCGTTCGAGTTCAATTCAAATGATTCTAAGGATTGTCATGTTGGAGAGATCCCATGTCATATTTAAGATTTAGAAGTAAAGGAAATATAATATGAGCGCTCTAATTCTCAAATCCTTTAAGCCAGAAAATAACTAATACGTTGTCTGTATGAACTACAAGAAATAAATATTTTTAAGGTTAAAAAAAAAAACTGATTATGCAACTCAAAACAATTTATAGGTATAAAAGCACTCGAAACAAACGCAGGTAGATGGATGGTCGCATAATAAAATAGAGTATAGTCCAGAAATCGAAGCAATTTCAGATGAGATTTCTTGATGAGACAATTGGTATTGATAACCAGATGATCTCCGGACTTAAAAGATCAACAAATTATATTCCTTTTGCTATTGAATATTTAGGTAACTTGTGCGAAGTGACAATTCCCAACGCTGGGGCGACTACGATAAATCAAGTGAAAGTAGAAAAGCTGTACACCCAGTTTGAAATGTCACTCCAATTCCAATGTCACCATGATCACAATTATAACTCCCTTGCACCCACCATGGTCTGGCGGCGGAGTAAAATGCAACAACTATCAAAAGTTGTTCATAAAAACCATCCTGGTTGGGATCAAGCGATATTGTTTCTCATAGGAAACTGACTAGTTTAATCTAATTGCATGGGAATTAAGAAAGTTTAAGCAAAGGAAGCAGACCTGTTAAGACCTGAATGCAACTTCGACTGTATTTCAGCAAAAGGATAGGGTCTGACTGTTCAAGAAGAGAAGCGGAAAATCATCAAAATTTACATCTTCATGGAAGCCACAACTAATGTTCAAAATGAGGGTATGTGCCTTCCATTGGCTCCATATGGCGATAAAGATGTATTTGATAAGGACGATAAGAATTAAAAATTCACCTCAATCAATTCCTCTTCCGATTACAAAAGACTCTATCTTTCGACCTTTCGAAATGGCTATAAAAAATAAATATCGGAGAAAATAACAAAAAGACGTTTTGCCGATGAGGTGTTTCTGAGATTTTTTAGAATAAGCCTAATTGCGCATAGAAATAAAGACGTATGGATATTTAGTTAGTTAAGTTCTGAACCTTTGTAGTTTGGCAATATTATTCGATGTTAAAATATTGTCAAAGTTTGTAGAATTTTGAAGTAATAAAATTTAATTAGTCGGATAATTGTTTAAATGTTTCGAAACATTACGACATATTTTTATAGGAAATTTTCTAAAATTTGGGCTTTACATAGCTTATAGTAGATATATTATAAATAAATATAAATTTATGAATTAAGTATAAAAATAATTCTGAATACTAATATAAATAAATGAGTACATTAGTTTAAACGATTGTTCATTTTCACTCTATCATTGGAGAAGATATTTGTGTAGAATAGAATCGAGTTGAAATTTTACATTGGATTTCAACTGTTACGTTGATTTTTGGTTTGTTTCAGGGTTTTTATGGTTAAAAGTAAGATATGGATTACATTAAATGCTGAACGATGTCACCTGTGTATATCAGGTTTTAGTAGTAGAAAACTCGAAATAAGGTTTACCTACTTAATCCTAATGACGTGTAACTTTTTAACGAGACACCAAATTGAATGTGAAATGAGTTTACATTGCGGTCTCGTGCAATCATCGTCCGCAGCAGAACTTACACGATTTCGCTATTAGAATTGTTTTCGAAGACAAATATAACACCGCGAGCACTCAAGTTGGCGACATCACATTGAATTCATATAACGGATTGTTCCAGCTTGCTTTCTGCAGTTTAATCGTTCCTTATCAACAGAATTGGAAACAATTATCTATTGAATAGTATCTACAGAATGGTAAGAGGATTAATCATTCCTTTAGAGGAATTTCCCTGCAGACACTAGAATGGATATGTGCGAGCATTTTCGCTGAAGATAGTTCATTGTTGTATGCATTCCCATTGTTCAACTTTTCTCATTACAAATATGTATCTTTACGGTCTACAAAATTTCTAATGCAGGTAACCTTCTGCGTTGTGTAATGTTTCATTATAATTGACTAAATGAATTAACACCAGAAGTAATAGTCCCTCGAGAACTACTGATTACTTATAATTTAGTATGATGAATCTGTTGTTCCCAAATATTTAGTTTCTAGTGAAATCGGAAAGGATTCCTATAGGATTTGTTTGAGAATGGTTACAAAGCCGTATTTTCACATAGCTAGGTGAATTAGCTCTAGTATTATTAATTTTTGGCATTCTATTTTTAGAATTTACAAATGGTTGTAAAATATTTATGCCTATGATAGAAAATTTGTTACTTATCCCAATAGACCACTTACGTTGATAATTAAATAGATACCTACATTGATCGGCGTATTTACAAGAGCAAAAAATTATCTGCAGTTAACATACTTTGAGAAGATTAACAGCCCGAGGAAATAAAGATTTCACTTCATAAAGAGACATTATAAGTTGAGTATAATTTCGTGAATATCTCGTTTCCTATGCGTTAATTAACATTTCTTATAAATCTTGTAGAATATAAAATTCTGTAAAATATTTGCTACAATTTTTAATAGAATCAATCGTTTTTCAGGTAAAGCGAAATGAGTGCGCAATGCTCCGTTATACATGACATACAGTAGAAGATCCGAACTTAAGTCGACCTTTGCCGAGCTGATAATAGAATGAAACATATCCTATAATAAATTTAGTATATTGTTTAAAAAAAAGAAAAATAATTAAATGTTGCATCATGAGGTTAATAAGAAAATTTTATCATTAGTAAAAGTATAAAACCTGTAGTCGTTGGGTTGCCTATTATTTACCTGGACGAACTACTGGATTGCTAGATATAAACAGGTACGTTGATGACAGTTACTTTCACTTGATTGGATAATACAAAAAATTCAAGCAAGATAAGCCCTGTTTTCTTGCGAACACGTTGATATAGGGTTGCCTGCAAAAAATTCGGTCCTAATAGTGCAGTCGCACGTGATGGGAACTCGAATATAAGAAATAATCTAGTAAACAGTGGGCATTATTTTGGACGTATACTTAATACAAATATACTGCTAGCAGAATCTAGAGAAAAGAGCAAACATCACAGTCTAGACGTATATATGTCTATAACGTTTTACTGTACTTCGGAACTTATGGGTATGTTCGAAAATGTCCGAATTGGCTCTTATGTTGTTGGTTATGTCTTCTCTCTGTTTACTTCTTGGCAACCCTTGCGCAAAACGATTTAGGTACAGTTAAACGGTATAATCTGCTGTCTCTCTTGGTTGGTGACCCTTCCGCTTACGGGAATAACATAAAAAAACTAAAAAGGAACAAAGTGGGCAGTCTAAAATTTTAATTAAAAAATAACAAAAAAGGTAGACTAAAGATTTTGTATACGTTTAAAAATTTAAATACAGAACATACAAAAATAATGTTATCAAAAAATAAATTTTAATAAATATTTTCTATTCAATATCTGACTCGTCAGAAGTATAATTGTGATTTCCAAATCTATCGGATTCAATAGATTCTTCTTAATTTTCTTCCATTTCGATAATATCCTGGAATTTCAAAGGAGTTTGATCTCCGATAAAACGTGTTGGTTTTAAAAAATCATTGAAATGTCAACCGTAGTTTTCAAGGTTTAACTTCACACATACGGAATCAGTTGTATTAAGAAACAAAGAAAAAATCAATAGAAATATCAACGTGTTCGCAAGAAAAAAGGGCTTATGTTGATATAGGTTTTTTCTATTATCCAGTCAAGTGAAAGTAATTGGCGCCTCAGTAGTTCGTCCATATAAGTAATAGGCAACCCAACGACCACATAATCTATACGTTTTATATTTTTACTTAGGATAAAATTTTCATTTAATTAAACATCTTTTTTTTTTGATAATTAAAAATAGTTTGTCCTTGATATTTTTGGGCAACCCATTTTTAATATATTTTCAAATATACTAATTTTTTAATAAAATATGTTTCATTATATTATAAGCTCGGTGACTTAGGTTCGGATCTTATGGCGGCACTACACTTGGTGTATTTTTGTATTGTATCGCTATATTCGTCCAAATATTTGATGTATTCGCAAATATTGCACATGTGCCATCCACATATATCGCAATACAGTCAAACATGCCAAATATGTTTGAATAAATAAACAAAATTAATGAAAAATGTTTTTTATTTATTTTTACCTACCACAGTATTCGCAGATGGGTTGCATTTATAGATGGCTCCCAGAAAACCATTCATGTATTTGTAAGCAAACCATGTGGGTTTGTATACGCTAGACGTGCCTGCTCCTGATGTTTCTGATTTCTTAATTTTTGTGTTATAACCCCTGAACGAAGACATCAAAGATTCCCTCTATTTCTTTAAATCAGCAATTGTGCATGGTTGTCCAGTATTGTCTTGGATATCTATCCAAGCATCATTTATTTTATTTTCATTTTTGTGGCTGGTATGTTTGGGGTCCCAAATGCATTTGATACAACTCGAGAAACTTCATGATGTTATTGTTCGACCACTCCATTTTGTCACAAACACTACTTTGCCATTAAAAACAACACTAGTTGATCACGATCGATGCGTCGCGTGCAACTGTATGAACCAAGTGTGGACGGCTAAAGCAAATATTCGGATTATTTGACTCCTTTGATGTGTATTGAAAACCGACAAGTGGACGGTAAGGCGTATTTGCTCCTAGCGGTATTCGAGATATTTGTTCAAATAAAGCAAAAATAGCGAATTACCCCTCCCCACATTGCCGTTTTGGACAAATATACGAATACGCTACACCAAGTGAAGTGCCGCCATTAGACTAATAATGCAACGTCAGTTCTCGAGAAAAAAGCTACCTGTACTAAGTAAATATTGGCAACAAAAAACATTTCCCTAAACGAACAATTGATAAGAGAAAAAGTACCGAAAATTCCTATCGATTTTAGTTTAGTAGAAGGGACACAATCGTTTTCATTCAAAAGAATTAAGGCAGACTCTTTTATTTTTCGTTTTGTGTTATGTTATTCTTTGTGAAGTATAGTTGAATAGTCAAATGGTATTTTATGGCCTAGGTCCCATGCATGTTCACAAATTTTCGATTTTTCAAATTGTCGTTTTTTATGTAATTTTTGTGTTTATTTATTCGTATGCTTAATGATCTCGATGTTTCTCCAATATAAAATTTATTGCATTCGCAAGGAATCTTGTATATGCAGTTTTTTGAGTTCTGAGTTTTGTTGGTTGGTTTTGTTTTCGATATTAGTGATTTCAGTGTATTTCTTGTTTGGAATATTGTTTTAATATTAAATCTGTTGCCCAACTCTTTCTGACAGACCCTGTATGTATTGTAACTGTAATGTGGTTGTCTTGAGTAGCAGTGTTAATAAGAGAAGTTCTGGGTTGATGCGGAAGGTTTGTTCTTTGTTCAAGTCTGTTTAACTCTTTGTTGATAAATTTTGTGGGGTAATTGTTTCCAGTGAGAACATTTTTTATAATTGCTTTTTCTTTGTTGAATTTATTATTATCAGAACAATTGGTCTTTTCTCTATCATATAATGATTTAATAACACCTTTCTTTACTGTATTCGGATGATTTGAATTAAAATTTAGGTATCTGTTAGTATGAGTAGGTTTTCTATAAACTTCTGTTTCGAATGAAGATTCTGTTTTTGTTATTAATATGTCTATGAAAGACAGTTTGTAATTTTGTTCAATTTCTAGGGTGAATTTGAGAGTTTGTTCTTTGTGATTTATGTCAATTAATAATTAATCTAATTCTTCAAGACTGTGTTCCCAAATTACGAAAATGTCGTCGCCACCATAATAGAAGGTTTATTTTCTTTTGATAAAATTACTTGTTGTTCAATTTTTTCCATAAATATGTTACTTAATGCTCGTGAGAGACAAGAACCCATGGCCATGTCAAAATCTTGTTGGTAAAAGTCATCGTTTAATTGAAAGTCTGTAGTTTTGGTGCAATATGTTAGTAGTTCTATTATTTTTTCTACTTTAGAATTTTTTGTGCTACCTGTATATTTAAAAACAACAAAAATCTTATGTCAACGTAAATGTCATAAATCAAACTTTCAATTTTGCCAATTACATTTTCATTATACATTTTAAAGCCATTGACAACGAAGTCAGAATCGACTTTGAACCGTTTGGTATTTTCTTTCAATATACAGCTTTTTAACTCAATTGTGGTGTTATTCCCAAGAAAACTTAAAAATAATCAAGAATATGCCACAAATAACATTTAGAAGACAACTTTTGTATTTGTGAGGGAATGAGTAAGAAATATTTTCTACCAACGAAAGTAAATTCTACTTGTTGCTTGGTCGCGACAATCTGGACGAAAAATTAAAAAACATCCTGGAATAAAAGTAAACAAAAACAGGACAGGATAGTAGCAACTTTGGAAAATAAGTCTTGTAACCTCTATAGAAGAAAAACAGCAAACACTGATTACCACTATAAAAAGTGGAAAGCAGAATCTAATAGAAAGGATAGTATCCAAATTTCAAAGTGAGCACATACAAGAACAAACTGAATTAAAAAAGCAAGATGTACTAAAAACGTTTGAATTAAAAAGGTAAAATTAACTTAAAATTGAAAAGGTTAAATGTTAGAAATTTCAAGGGAAAAATTTGAACAATTAATGCAATTATTAACACATTCACCAGAAAATACAAATTGTAGAGTCCGATATAACAGCAATAATTGACGAAATTGTGAAAAAAGTTGAATGGATAGTTTCGAAAATGAGGTCAAATATGACATCAATTCAATTCAAAGTAAAGAACAGTGAGAGCTTCTACTATCTAAAGTTAAGTGCAAAGGGTAATTAAAAACACCAAACGAATGCTGCAAAGTGGAAAATATCACGCCGTAAATTCCTTTAAAACACCACTCATATTTGAGGCTAATACATCTTTGCTCATGTAGAAATACAATCCAGTCATATTAATCCAATAATAATCTAGTTCTAATAATGTCTTGAAATACTGCTCCACTGCATGGCAGTTATTATAAATGAGATGATAATCGATCATTGAGCCGAGTATACTAGGAGCAAGCAAGTGGAAAAACAGAAAAATCTGTTGAAAGTATACAATAGTTTGAAGCAAACGTTAGCCGTTAAATAGAGTTAGCGTACCCTGACCAAGCAGTTTCCGTCAGTTGGGAAGTATCAAAACCGCATCTCTGGGAAGTACTGTCCGACATAAACAAAATGTTCGAGATAAAATAGAAATGCGTAACATAGGGACATATGTTATCGTTGTAAACGTATAAGGCATTTCCAACGTGAATGCCCAGTGAGAATATTGGACAAGGTACCAGTCAGAGTTGGCTATCGTAATCATACCATCACCAAGAACAGTAAATCAGTCAGTATAAGGGGAGAACGCTGACTAAGCCTGTGCCAGACCCCAAGACATAGCCCATCCGATAGATTTATGGTACAGGTGAAGACTGGACAACATAACAAATGGCCCAAATAGATATTGAACCATCTTTTCACTCAAGACGAAGAAGAGCACCCAGGCCACGATGAGACAGGGTAGCTAACTATTCTGGCATCAATCAGGAAACTGCTGCCGGAAATGTGACGTCTGCGCAGTCAGTAACTCGGACCTAGGGTACCATCTGGCAGTACAATGAGTTCTAGAAAGGTAAGAAATGCATTCTGGTTGCAATAGATTATTGAAACATATGCCATACCCAATCAGGAGGCGACCATGGCAACAGTGCTGGTGGTACAGTTTTTCAGCAGGTTTGGTGTACCGTTGGAGTTGCATTCGAACCAAAAGCGGAACTTTGAGTCCAACGTATTTCAGAAGGGCATGTCCAATGTTGAGCGTTAACAAAACGAGAACCTTGAATTCACAATCAGATAAAATCCTAGGTCATTAGTGACAACCAGCTTGATTAACATGATCCCCCTCCTTCTGTTGGCATATTGGTCAACCGTTCGTATTATCACAAAACTTACTCCAGCCAGAGCACTGTTTGAAAAAGAGTTAAGACTACCGTGTGATGTAGCCTACCACCGAATTCAATGTCTGTACATATCAACCGAGACACGACAACCAGCGATCGAATGAAGACGTTAAAACCTCATGCCAAATTCAGGCGGGTTCCAACAGGTTGGTTTATACAACCTCCAGAGGACCAAAGGTAAGTCTCTAAAGCCCACACCAGCATAGGATGGTGGACGAAGTGATCTTATGATTAAAGATTGAATTTATATTGTCAAAATTTGCCTGCAGCTGTAGTACAGGATCTTATTAAAATTACAAGATCAAAAAATTACAGCATCAAACTGTTTTTAGGGTTTCGTATATACAATATACGGATACCCTTATAATATCACTCCGGATTTCGGCCTCTATCACATCACAGCGATTTTCTCCTAAACTACTGGACGGAAGAGGTTGAAATTTGGTATCAATGTATAGTTTGGAGACCCGATCAGAAGTACGTAAAAGAAGAAATTTTGATTTTAGGTGTAATTCTGGGTGGAAAAACTAAAAAAATCGACCGTTACCCCCTTTGATCTCCGAAACTACTGAGCCTAAAATTTTTTAAAAAATAGGAAATACAGAACGTTGTTACAGGAAAAATAATGAGAAACCATTAATAGTAATTTTGGGGGGCAAATTATAGAATTAAATGAAAATTTAAAAATATATTTTTTTCAAAAGCATCATGTAATACATCAAATGAAAGATCCCATTCTGAAGAACACAAATATATTTTTTTTCATATTTTATAAAATTAATCAAAAAGATATTAACAAAAATATACCAAAATTTCCTCCATTACCCACCCCTTATCTCCGAAACTATAAAAGGTAAAGTTTTGAAAAAAATTAGAAGGTCTGACCTGAAGTTTACTGGAAAAATAAGGAGACACCTCTACTTTTAATTTTGGGGGGCAAATTACGGAATTAAATAGAAAATATAAAATTAAAATTGCTTCTAACGCATCATGTTATATATCAAATGAAAGGGCTCATTATGACAAAAACAAATATATTTTTTTCAAATTTTTAAAACAAATTATTTACAAGATATTTACAAAAATATAAAAAAATCTACCTATCCCCCCTTATCTCCGAAACCATAAGCTGCAAGATTTTGAAAAAAAATAGAGGTATAGTGCCTGACTTGAACTATCCTGGAAAAATAAGGAGAAACCCCTTATATTGATTTTGGGGAGCAAATTATAGAATTAAATGGAAAATACAGAATTAAAGTAAAGTAAAGAATCAAGTAATATACCTATCAAATCAAAGGGCTCACTCATTATGACGAATACAAATATATTTTTTTCATATTTTTAAAATAAATATATTTTAAATAAGAAAAATATATAAAAAAAATTACCTATTCCCCCCAAACCATAAGACCTAAAATTTTTTGTTTACAGGAAAAATAAGAATTAAATATGGAATTAAACAGGAAATAAAACAAATATTTTTTAACGCATCATGCAATACATCAAATGAAAGGGCTCAGTATGAGGAGTACAAATATATATTTTTCATGTTTATAAAATTAATTGTTTCCAAGATATTAAAAATATATAAAAAATTTCATTTCCCGCTTTATTTCCTAAAAATACCTAAAATGTTGAAAATAATTAGGCCCATTATGTGAATTACAAAAATTTCATATTTTTAAATCATTTGTTTAATAGATATTAACAAAAATATTAAACATCGACATAATTCCCACTTTAGAACCTACATTATGTAGAAGTTTGAAAAATATATTTTATTTGTATTTTTAAATAATTTGTCTAAAAGACTTAATAATTTATTATTTAAAACTTGACTTACTTTCCCCTTTATCTTTCAATCTACAGAGATTAAAATTCAGACAGTAGATTATAACAGGTTTACCTGAAAGTGTATTAGTAAAATAAAACTCTAATGTTAATTAGAAAATTAAATACATATTTTATGAAAATCAAGGGAATCATGAAGCAGATAAAATGAAAGGGTTATGTGTGGAAAATAAAAGTATATTTTTTATAAATTTAAAACGCTTCCTTTAAAAGATATTGTAAATATAAGAAAATGCACTCATTCCCTACTTGTCTGAAACTGGAATAGTAGGATCTTAAAGGTGGTACGGAACCCTTAGTATGCAAGCCCAACTGGCACTTGACCAAATTATTTGTACATGGGCCTATCTAACACCCGGTGGTGTTAGATAAATTATTTTTTAGTAATTATTTAATCAATCTGAAATAATAATTATTGCATTCTTTCGTTGCGTGAGAAAATTTATCGTCAAGTAAAAATTTGTCGCTATGCACTAAATAAGCAGTTTTGTACTAAAATAGGTCTTCTTTAATAGAAAGGAAGTGTAAATATCAAATACACATTTCGATATTTAACACTCAGGCGAAAATCTTATTTTAAACAATGTTGAATAGTTAGGACATTGCTGTTGCCGTTTCGATCTTTTTGTCGACTAAGGTTGTTGTTTCTTAGTTGAAATTGTAATATTGTATGTGCGGAAAAGTAGCAAAAATCAAAGATGGCCAAAACGGCAAAAACTCGGAAAAATTTAGTCATCAGTCTATTTGGGTCGAGTTAAGAAACTATTCTAAAGAGAGATTTTTAAAACACTGTCTCATAACTAACCAATGAGGCGACAAATAGAGGAAATTTGTTTAAATTAATTCATATACGGGGGAAACCGAAATTTCGCGGGTAACATGATATTAAGAAAAAAAGTTAGTCTTCATCAGGACTCGAAGGAGTCTTCATCGAGACCCGGGACTTGGTGGAGTTCGGGGCCGGAACTCAAGAAAACTAGTCGTACGTGGCGAGACGGCTTTAGGGGACATAAAAAGGGTGGAAACCAGACTCCTAAGAGAGGGGTGGTTCACCTGTCCACATAGGGTATCAGGGACGTGTTTAAAAGTTGTCTAAATTGATCGCGGAATTTGGGACTGTGTTTTGTTTTAGTAAAGTTTCAGCTAGCCAGAAAGTTAGTTTAAGTTATTTCTTGATTCACAGGTAAACCTCTTTTGTTAAATTTTTAATTTGGAGTAGTATAATTTAACATAATTTTGCAAAAATTCGATTATAAATTCACTATCGTAGGACAACTAAGTGTTTGTACTTTTTGGGGCATGGTCTGAGATTCATTGGAAAAAACAAAGCGTACTGCGATGTATAGGAAAATACTAGCATTCAATTCGTTTTTGTCAAAATTCGATTTCTGATGCGCAAAAAATACGACGCTAGGAAAACCTTAAATTATAATTTAACTTCAGTTTACTCTCAAACTACTCTTCTCTGTTAGTCTATCTACTTATATGATTTTGTAGTTTTCAATTTGTAAATATTATATGTTGCATGTCAGAAACCACACAAGTTATTAATGTCCTCGAAAATTCAGTTAAATTTTTTGATCAAAACGACAGTGTCATTTTGTTACTATATTATTATCTTTAATTTTTACATGTGACTTCTGGTTCTTCAACAGGCGATCCAATTGAGGATCATTATGGTCTTCAACAGTGAGTTCTTATTGACTAGATTCCAGTTTCGATTAACTAAAAAAGAGTTTACTTGATCTATTTTGAACTAAATTTGAATTCACTTTTAAATTAGATAAACTTTTCTTAATTTTTGCTAAACGTGTTAACTATATGTGGATTGGATTTGTTGACGAATCATTTTCAGAGGAGATAATTTTGGATTTAAATGAGATTTTAGTCTAACCTTAATCTAACACACACCCACGACCGGCCACCCCGCCATCTTGAACGGAAGTCTTAACATGTGACAATATGTAAGAAAAAAATTTGTAAAATGTGTCACAATTTTGTGATATAATAGCATATGTAGGAGCGGAATAGAACTGACGGAGTGAACCAAGCCTAACAGAAGAGTTTCTGTTCCATGCTCCTACATGTTCTGTATTCCATGATAGTTACATTCTACATGATCTGTGCATTCTAAATTCCGTTGCCGTACGTGTAGTAATTTGTTTTCATCTTGTTTTTATGTGTTTAGATGATCTCTGTTGGGTGAGTGTAACATTATTTCTGTAGTATCATTTGTGGTGGGTTAGTTTCTATTGTATATTGTATAATTGGTCCGTAAATTCTGTAGTTAAGTTAGTGATAACGTTCATAAACTAGTAGTGATTAAACTTGGAAAATGCTGAAGTCGAACAGTTATTTGGATTCAGAAAGTGATGAAGGTGATGTAAGTACAACATTTATGTCTATCCATCCCCTTAACAAAATCATTGTTTATAACATGGTACATAATGAGGTTACTCTATTAAGAAAATTTAGTTTTATTTGTTTGATTCGTTGGTTATAACAGGCATTAAAAAAATTATATCCTCAAACATTTGAACTCATTCCACGTTTCTTGACATTTAATTTCCTTTTGTGTTAATAAATAAATTAAATTTCTCTAATAATTTAAACAATGTACATTTTTAGTAGAAAGCAGTTTTGATTAAGTAATGATCTAATATTTTCACCAAATGATAAATCTGCATTAAATTGTTTTTTTTTTATAAGAGATGCTAAACAGCCTGGTGATGTTCATACGGAAACCAAAACATATTACAATTGTAAATATTGTATGTTTCAACTTCTAAAGGAAAAATTTAACTTGACGGAGCATTCTTGCTTTCAAAATATGAAATTAACATATACACTTTACAGTGATGACAAGGAAAATCTATGCATAGGTAATATAATATATTAAAATGTAGTATAACCTCACTGCAATTGTAATATATGTTTTTAAGTTTTCGCGGGCACTAAATGTGGTTTGCGGGAATTCATCCGCGTAGTTGGTAACTGATCCCCGCCGGGATCGATGGTAAAATGACGACGTTTCAGCAGAACCACAGCCTTTTCAGGTCGGCTCGAATATTCGAGTGACTAGAAGCGTAAGCAGAAGGCTACGAGAATTATGTATATAGATAATTTATTATTCTCATTTACCATAGGTGCCAAGGAGTCCAGAACTGGGGATATCAGTGGGGAGAGTTGCAAGTTATACCAGCAAGCAAAAAGTGGCAGCAACAAAATTAACTATTCATGGAAAGACTATGATGAATTTTTAATAGACTCTGCCAAAAAGAAATTTCTGTCTACTAGTAAATAATAGAAGTCCTCAAAAGATTAGTCTGGCATGGGAAATCATTTCAGAAGATTTTAATGGTAGTTATTGATTATATATATATATATGTTTGAAAACAAGTTGGCACGGACGGAACTATGTGTAGCTCTCTTGATGGTCCGGGTGTCCGTCACTTCAGACGCCACGGAGAGCAGACCAAGCGGAAAACGACCTAGCCGACGATCTCGGATACGAAGTAGTCCGGAAAGGTCCGAACCTGCAGCCACCCTTCGTGTTGGAAGAAGAGGAAAAGCCTTATGAAAATGCCAAGTGAGATTTTGGCGAAACTTCAGGAGACCGTTCCTTTACAGGGACAAAACTTTCAACGGACGAACCCCCGGACCATTCAAGAGAGCTACATATATATATATATATATATATATATATATATATATATATATATATATATATATTGTAATGCGACCGTTCCTTTACGGGGACAAAACTTTCAACGGACATGAACACCTGGACCATACAAAAGTTTAGCTACATCTGAATAAGTAAATGATTGGGGAAATGTAAATATCATTCATATATATCTATATAACATTTGAAAAGAACTCTCATTGCAGGAATCAAAGTTTGAAAGTTGAACGAGATAAAAATATAAACTATGTAAAAAGAATGTTTCAACAAAGCAAATTGTTGAAAGGATAAAAGGTGGCATATAAAGTTACCCAGTGGCTATCATGCAGAGTGTAGTAGAATTTGGATGACTTACCATGAGAAAATCTAGGCTTTTAGGAAGTCACATTTAGGTCAAACTGATCAATTTTTGGGAGAGGTTAATTCACTTATGAAAATCACAGTAGAGCTTGTAAAACAAGTTGACGATCACATATTAGGCCATGAGAACACTTTGAATTGATAACTATTTAGATCAAAATTATTATTTTTAAATACCGTAGCTAATATTTGTTAACCAATGCAAATAATGACAGTAATTGTTTAAATGTCAGAATTATAAAGACCAGTTCCTAAAAATCGGAAGGAATGAGTGGAACACTAAACAGATTTACACCGTTAGATGCTAATTCTGAGCTTAGAGCATCTCGCCACCCAATTAAAATATCAATAGTTCAAAAGATATAAAGTCTTCCAATTTCAGTAAAATGCCAATTTTTTTTAAAGTACCTGTTAAATGACTGGTGACCAGCAGGTTACAAGTGTCAAATCTTTAGACAATAACATGAATAACAATAAGTGTATTTAGACTAAAATTTAGGAGAATAAACGGTATGTGAAATTCAAATTAAAATTTCTTTATATTTTTGCCACATATGATTTAGAACAGAACATCGTCATGGGTTACTAGGTAGGTAAGTTGTTTTAATAAAATAAATTAATTAGCGGAAATGGACCTATAGCAGGTGGCAAAATCTTATTAAATAAAATTTTTTATATTGGAAAATCATGACATTAAAAAGTCCTCTTTGTTTTCCAAGCGTCGACGAGATGTCTTATAGTTCAATTTATTCCTGTAAAATCACGTTTCCATGACAACAAGGTAAATGATCTGCTGAAAAGTTTTATCACTTTTAAATACCAGTGTTCCATGTCTAAGGTTTTTGAACAAGAAAATTAAGTCATTGACAGTTTTAAAGATTTTTGAAGTTTTGAATCATCAAAACTTTGAACCTATTAAGAAATTGAATATTATAAAAGGGTAAGTTAGGTTTGAAATCCTTGGATTCTAGAGATAAAATCATATGTTGTTGGAATTCGAATATTTTTCCTTTGAAAGTATTGGTGCAGCAGTTTAAACAAATTTGCAATTAAGCAGCAGAATTTAGTTTATAAACCAAAACAGAAATCAGGAAGCAGTATACTCAAACTAAAATTAAGAAACAAGAAACCCACTCCGTAATTTTTGAAACATTATTTAATAAACTAGGTTAGTTGAAATCTCAAATGATAAACACGGCAGTGGCAGTGACTAGAAATAACGCTGTTTAAATTTAGTATCATGTGATGACCAGCTATTTACTGTCCAGTTTAGAGGATTGAATTTTTTGCCTAACAAATTGATAGAAAATATTAATATTTTAAGTAACCATAATTTATTTTGTTGTAAAGGCAATATTATATATCAGAATTGTATTGTGGACAAGTAGTACTATCAAGCAAATAAATTTGTAATTTTTGAGAAAAAAAAAAGTGTAGTGTGAAGAAGAAAGAGAGATTTATAAGATAAGTATAAAATTCATTTATACAATATATAAGATCCAAAGGTTTTGTGCAACAAATCATCAATCAGTAGACAACAGAAATGACATTAAAGATTAGAGTTTTGAATGGGTTAATTGTTATCTCTATTTTTGGAATCGTTTGTGTGTAAATGACGAAAACTTTTAGGTTACATTGAAAAATCCGCCAATAATTACATCGAACATGTTGCATAGACACTATTACATCCTACAATAGTGTTACGAGAATTCATCCGACAGCTGGTGCAATCGGCCATCAACCAATTCATGGAAGGGACATTATTCCGATAAATTCTGGGAACCCGAAATGTTTGTCTCTCAACAGGCGGACCGCTGACGTTACTGGGAATTCCCTAAAGCTTCCAGAACATGAAAGAGTTTCCCGATGGTTCGTGGACGTACCAGACAATTCCAAGATAAAAATGTAAATAAGAAACAGCTGGCGATAGGAGGCATTCAGTTTTCGTCTTTCGTATTGTACAGTTAAGATAAAATGTAAATAGTAGTTTTTGTGAATATAAATTTGTGTTAAAGTAGTGGAAATAAATTAAAGTGAGTTGGACTGTGTTTTTAAATAAATCCAAGAACTGAAGAGAATCCGTGTGTGAAAATAAAAACATTACAGTGGTGACAGGTGTGCGGTTTATTTGTGGAACTTTAGAAGTGGAAAATAAATAGACTGACAATGTTTAGAAACGTAAATTTGGGCCAATTGAAAGTGACGGACTTAAAAAAAGAACTTGAGGAAAGGGATTTAGAAATTAGTGGAAAGAAAAGTGAATTAATACAACGGCTACGAGATGCCCTAATAAATGAAGGTAACGATCCTGATACTTATTTGTTTGAAGTTTCTGGTAATGGTGACATGACTATGCTATTTAAACAAATGGAAGATAAATTGCTAAAAAATTCTAAAAACTTGAAAGAGACGTTAGAAGACAAGCTAGTAGAAAATTCTAAAACTCTAGAAGACAAATTACTAGAAAATTCTAAATCCTTAGAAGATAAGCTACAAATGTTACAAGAAAACTCTAAAACCATAGGAGATAATTGCTGGTACATTCTAAAACTCTAGAAGAGAAATTGCTAGAAAATTCTAAAACACTAGAAGATAAATTGCTGGAAAATTCTGTAAACTTGAAAGAGGCGTTAGAAGATAAATTAGCAGAAAATTCTAAAACCCTGGAAGACAAATTACAGGAAAATTCTAAATCCCTAGAAGAAAATTTGAAAAGCATGGTACAGAAAAATTCAGCAATGCTGGAAGAGAAAATATCCGAGAATGAGGCTAAAATGGAGGAGCTAAAGCAGATAATAGTCGAAAATGAAACGCTGATAGAAGACCTAAAACAGATAGTGGAGGGTGAGATCAGCAAAATAAGAGAACAGGTAGTCACAATACAAAAGAGAGAGACTCCACCAAAGACCGAAAGCAGAAACAGTCCAGAAGTAGTGAAATCGAAAATTGGCCTCGAAGGAGCAAGACACAAAAGAAACCTCCACAATTTGATGGGATATCGTCATGGACTAACAATAGGCGCCAATTCGAGGCTGCAGCAAAGTTAAATGGGTGGTCAGCAGAGGAAGAAGCAATAGCATTAACCCTAGCCTTAAGAGGGGATGCTACATATATCTTACAAACGTTGAATACCTCGGAGTAAGAAGATTACGCTCAACTGGTCTAACATTTAGAACTGAGGTATGGCCAGACATATTTGGAGCACGTCTACCACTCCCAATTGAAAAATCGTCACCAGAAATCAAATGAATCCCTACAAGAGTTTGAAGCTGATATTGCCCGCCTTGCATATCCAGCCACGCCGGAAAATGTGATAGAAAGGTTAGCAGTGCAAGCGTTTTTGGATGGACTGCGGGACAACTTTGGGCCATTGTTCAACAGTTTCCCCTGTAGTCAGAAGCACACAGCATGCAGAAAGGCCACCAGGTAAACTATCTGAGGAACTGGAAAGACTCATCACCGATTCATCTAAGAATTTGAAACCAAACCAGAAAGCAAAATTGAGGGACATCGTTAGAAACTACCAGGATATCTTCGATGTAGGGAATGGCAAAAGAGGACGAACTGATCTCGTGAAACATAAAATTAATACTGGGGACGCTCAACTTATTCGACAGTCGGCGAGAAGACTACCCCTTGTTAAAAGAGAAGAGGCCGACAGAACAGTCCGCGAGATGGAGGAATAAGGTGTTATTGAACCATCCAACAGCCCTTGGGCTTCTCCAGTTGTCTTGGTTAAAAATAAAGATGGTTCGACTCGATTTTGCGTGGACTATCGGCAATTAAACCACGCTACAAAGAAAGACAGCTATTCCTTTCCAAGAATAGACGATACCCTAGATACGTTGGCTGGATCGAAGATGTTTTCCACCCTGGACTTGAAGAGCAGTTATTGGCAGGTGGAACTTGCTAAAGAAGACCGAGAAAAGACTGCTTTTACCATCGGCGCAGGACTTTATCAATTCACGGTGATACCGTTTGGACTGTGTAATGCTCCAGCAACGTTTGACAGATTGATGGAAACAGTGTTAAAAGGGCTTTCATGGAAAACGTGCCTGGTGTATCTTGACGACATTATCGTTGTTGGAAAATCTTTTGAAGACCACGTGAGGAATCTGGAGGAAGTATTTCGGCGACTTCGAAGTTCCGGACTAAATTAAGCCCGAAGAAGTTTCAGCTGTTCCAAGAAGAGGTGCAATATCTTGGATATGTAGTTTCCGCACAGGCAGTAGCTGTTGACAAACAGAAAATCAAAGCCGTCCAGGAATGGCCGATATCTAAAGATATCCACCAGTTAAGAAGTTTCGTGGGGTTATGCACGTACTATCGTCGGTACGTCGCCGGATTTGCCAACATCCCAAGCCACTTACTAGACTCACAGAGGGGAAGGTGCAGTACCGGTGGGACGAGGAATGCCAACGATCATTCGAGACACTGAAAAGAGCATTGACGAGTGCCCCCGTCTTAAGTTATCCTTTGCCAGATGGGAACTTCGTTTTGGATACCGACGCAAGCAATGTCGGAATTGGTGCGGTGCTTTCGCAGATACAAGACGGTCAGAAGAAAGTCATCGGCTATTTCAGCAAGACCTTGAGCAAGCCGGAACGGAATTACTGCGTTACTCGCAGGGAACTCTTGGCTGTGGTAAAGGGGGTAGAACACTTCTACAAGTACCTCTATGGTAAAAGATTCCTCCTGAGGACTGAACATGCAGCACTGAAGTGGCTCCTGCAGTTTAAAAACCCCGAAAGACAAGTGGCCAGGTGGATTGAGCGGTTGCAAGAATTCGACTTCCAGACTGAACATCGAGCTGGAACAAGCCATAAGAATGCTGATGCCCTATCAAGGAGACCATGCCCTGATGATTGCAAACATTGTCAGCGAGCAGAAGAAAAAGGTGCTGTTATATGTAGAACTACCGCTATCGATGACCATTGGCAATCTGCGGAGATCCAAAAAGACCAGAAATTAGATCCAGATTTGAAAGAAGTTATCCGGTGGAAGGAAGAAGACCGCAAACCTACGTGGCAGGAGATTTCCCGATACTCACCAACCATAAAGTCGTACTGGGCTCAGTGGAACTCCCTCATCCTGAAAAATGGACTTCTCAAGCGCGTCCTGGAAACTCCAGAAGAGGGAAACGACAGAAAACAGATTGTAGTTACCAGAAATAGAAGACCAGAGGTTTTACGAGAACTACATGATGGTACACCTGGAGGACATCTGGGAGTAACGAAAACCCTGGGGACTATTTTAGTAAATGGGCCGAAGCGTATGCCTTGCCGAATCAAGAAGCCTTGACCGTTACTGATGTCCTTGTCAAGGAAGGTAGAAACTTCGAGTCTACTCTTTTCCAAGACGACTGGAAACTCTTGAAGATCAATAAAACACGGACGAAGGCATTACACCCGCAATCCAATGGAATTGTAGAACGGATGAATAGAACCCTTAACCGCCATTTGTCAAAGGTAGTCTCTGACCACCAAAGAGACTGGGACCAGTATCTGCACTTGCTTCTAATGGCATATCGTTCTTCTGTGCACGAGTCCACGGGTCAGACCCCGGCCAGTATTAAACATCGAGAATGCCAGTGCCCGAATGAAAGAAGCCTACGACATCAAAGCCGAGGGCGGAGAATTCCAAGGTCCTTCATCTCGAAGATAAACAGCCAGTGGGTACCAGAGACATCTTTTATTTGGTAACGAAAACATTCTCGCAGGACAAGCCAACATATAGCGATCTTTGGAAGACTCTGGTAGAATTGAGGAATGTGATGATGGAGAAGAATCTGATGAAATTGGCGGTCCCAAAGATAGCCTGCGGGTTGGATGGACTGGATTGGAGGATGGTGAGAAGTATGATGGAAACAATCTTTCGATTCAGTGAGGTCAGTAAAGTTAGCACCGCCATTTTAAAGAAACTCAAATTAAAACATATGGGAATTACGAGCTATTTAGGAGCTCTTGATTTTTACCTAAATTGATTTTTGAGCTCAATATTTACTATGGAAAAAGTGCAAAAAACTATTGGCGGTGCTAACTTTACGTAAAGTTAGCACCGCCATCTCAAAAAAACAAACAAAAAAATTTTGTGAGGCATCTCAAATTAGGAGCTATTTACGAGCTTTTAATTGACGTATTGAACGTCAACCGCTAAATTTGTCTAAGGGGTAAAAACCACCCCCGAAAAAATATTGAATTTTAATTTTAAATTTAAAATATATTAAAATTATCTACAATTTACGAGCTCTTTCCTGGTGTAATGCACATAAACATCTAAACATGTCTAAGGGGTGAAAACAACCCCCAAGTATGCAGTTTTTTCGAATTTTATGATTATTAAATTTTGAAAAATACCAGCATGATCTACGATTTACGAGCTTTCCAAAGGTATATTACACGACTGCATTCAAATTACTGGAAGGGGTGCAAACCACCCTCCAATTATGGAGTTTTTTCAAATTTTATGATATATAAATTTTAAAAAATACCAGCATGATCTACGATTTACGAGCTTTCCAACGGTATATTACACGACAACATTCAAGTTACTGGAAGGGATGCAAACCACCCTCCAATTATGCAGTTTTTTCAAATTTTATGATTTATAAATTTTAAAAAATACCAGCATGATCTACGATTTACGAGCTTTCCAACTATATTACACGACAAAATTCAAGTTACTGGAAGGGATGCAAACCACCCCCAATTATGCAGTTTTTTCAAATTTTATGATTTATAAATTTTCAAAAATACCAGCATGATCTACGATTTACGAGCGTTCCAACGGTATATTACAAGACTACATTCAAATTACTGGAAGGGGTGCAAACCACCCTCCAATTATGCAGTTTTTTCAAATTTTATGATTTATAAGTTTTAAAAAATACCAGCATGATCTACGATTTACGAGCTTTCCAACGGTATGTTACACAACAACATTCAAATTACTGGAAGGGATGCAAACCAACCCCCAATTATGCAGTTTTTTCAAATTTTATGATTATTAAATTTTGAAAAATACCAGCATGATCTACGATTTACGAGCTTTCCAACGGTATATTACACAACAACATTCAAATTACTGGAAGGGGTGCAAACCACCCCCAAATTATGCAGTTTTTTCAAATTTTATTATTTATAAATTTTCAAAAATACCAGCATGATCTACGATTTACGAGCTTTCCAACGGTATATTACACGACTACATTCAAATTACTGGAAGGGGTGCAAATCTACGATTTACGAGCTTTCCAACGGTATATTACATGACAACATTCAAATTACTGGAAGGGGTGCAAACCCCCCCCCAATTATGCAGTTTTTTCAAATTTTGTGATTTATAAATTTTGAAAAATACCAGCATGATCTACGATTTACGAGCTTTCCAACGGTATATTACACGACTACATTCAAATTACTGGAAGGGGTGCAAACCACCCTCCAATTATGCAGTTTTTTCAAATTTTATAATTTATAAATTTAAAAAAATATACCGTTGGAAAGCTCGTAAATCGTAGATCATGCGGGTATTTTTTGAAAATTTATAAATCATAAAATTTGAAAAAACTGCATAATTTGGGGGTGGTTTGCACCCCTTCCAGTAATTTTAATGTTGTCGTGTAATATACCGTTGGAAAGCTCGTAAATCGTAGATCATGCTGGTATTTTTCAAAATTTAATAATCATAAAATTCGTAAAAACTGCATACTTGGGGGGTTGTTTTCACCCCTTAGACATTTTTAGATGTTTATGTGCATTACACCAGGAAAGAGCTCGTAAATCGTAGATAATTTTTATAGATTTTAAATTTAAAATTAAAATTCAATATTTTTTCGGGGGTGGTTTTTACCCCTTAGACAAATTTAGGGGTTGACGTTCAATACGTCAATTAAAAGCTCGTAAATAGCTCCTAATTTGAGACGACTCACAAAATTTTTTTGTTTGTTTTAACTTAAAGTTAGCACCGCCAAGAGTTTTTGGCACTTTTTCCATAGTAAATATTGAGCTCAAAAATCAATTTAGGTAAAAATCAAGAGCTCCTAAATAGCTCGTAATTCCCAAATGTTTTAATTTGAGTTTCTGTAAAATGGCGGTGCTAACTTTACTGACCTGATTCAGTGGCATCGACATGCTGGTATGCGTCTCAATATTCGCAGCCCAGATTCTAAGACCGTTGACTGTTACTTCCACCAAACTTCCCGATGTGGAAATGGAGAGTCCTGCAAATATCGTCACACCGGGGAGGATTTTAGGACATTCCGGGACGAAATGGTCTTAAGGAGGGGGCAATGTTACGAGAATTCATCCGATAGCTGGTGCAATCGGCCATCAACCAATTCATGGAAGGGACATTATTCCGATAAATTCTGGGAACCCGTCTCTCAACAGGCGGACCGCTGCCGTTACTGGGAATTCCCTAAAGCTTCCAGAACATGAAAGAGTTTCCCGATGGTTCGTGGACGTACCAGACAATTCCAACATAAAAATATAAATAAGAAACAGCTGGCGATAGGAGGCATTCAGTTTTCGTCTTTCGTATTTACAGTTAAGATAAAATGTAAATAGTAGTTTCTGTGAATATAAATTTGTGTTAAAGTAGTGGAAATAAATTAGAGTGAATTGGACTGTGTTTTTAAATAAATCCAAGAACTGAAGAGAACCCGTGTGTGAAAATAAAAACATTACAATAGTATACATAAATAAAAAATAATTTCATAAATTATTTCTACAAATGTAATTCAAATGAAATAATAGAGGTAGCAAAGGCCTGGCCTACTTTTCTAATTTCGCCTCAACCCTATTTCTAATAGAGACAAAATAACGTCAATAATGTTCAACTTATAATTTTAATGAATAGGGTCGAATTTCGACCACTGGGTTACCGCTAGTTTATAATAAAATTATGTAAGCATACTGTAGCTAAAACAATGTTTTGAGCATATGTATTGATAGGTCTGTTATATATCCTCCAACAAGCAACGAAAATCCAAAAGGTACATTCTACCATACGTTTTGCTCTGCTCTGTCTATAATCTCTTTCTTCTCTAAATTTTGTCCTCTTCTTCTAACGGGATAAAAATATGCTTCATCACGTATCAAAACATAAGGCAGTGTTGTCTCCCCAACTTTATGGGGAATTGGAATAATCAAGCAATTAATTTCAAAGGATTTTTTCAAAGTGGAGGTATCGAAAATCTCACCATCACTTCTGCGCCATTTTACTCCAACATCAACAATGATAAATTGATTATGGGAATCCGAGACTATGAGCTTTTTGTGATTAAAAAATCACTGAGCTACTATATGCAGGTGCTTACAAGTTGAATATATTCAAATAAAATACAAAACTCCAAGTAAATCAATCTCTATATGTCTTGCATCAATTGCTCCAATGCAATGAGGAAAATTCCAAATATTATTAAATTCTCTGCATTTTTTCCCATTATTCCATCTTTTGCAATTCTCCAAAAATAAAACGACTCATTCTTAAATAATTGAAATACAATTGAGGATCTGTTTCTTCCAGCATAACTATGAGGTTATCGCTCTCTACCTGCAGTAGTCTTTGCTCACTTGTAAATATTGGTTCAACTCACATTGCTCTATTATTTCTTTGTTGCATTTTTTATGAACAATGATAACATTTTTTCTGAGCCCCAAATTCTGGACAATGTTGTTGGATTCGAATGGGTTGCAGCAATAGCCATATCTAAAAGTAACTTTTTCAAATTTTCCATTTTAACTCAACTGAAAGAAACACATGTATACTTGAAAGCACTTGTTAACAGATTCTGCCATTCCGTTCCTCGATCTTTGATCCTCCACCTTTCAAATGGAGCGGCAAAATGACATTTAATGCCATTTAAAAATTCAAAGTCTATTCAAATAATGTAAAACCCAGTGGAAAGCAAATCCTATCAATACGGTTTCTAATCATATTTCTATCATAAATATAAAAAATAAGTATTTTTAATAATGTTCATAAAAGTCATGTCTTCATTCATAATGCATTCGTTGTACGTTTTAGTTTCTATTCCGCTTCATGTAAACGGAAGGTAATAAGAATCGACGAATAAGTGGGTTGCAGGATTAGATATGTCATTTTTTGATGAGCAATAATTGGCTTCATTAGAACATTACAATTACTATTACTATTTTGTATGTTCTATGCTCCTCAGTTACGCTGCATCTAATTTTACCCTAACGAACGTTTGTAAAGCTCAATATAGTAGATATTGAGAAAGTTTTGGTACACGTCTAGGTAGCAAACTTTCATTGATCGTAAGGATTGAAAATTTTCGAAGAATAACTGTTTTCAGCAGCAGCGGTATCTCAACCGCTCTTATCGCAGAATATCATATTTAGGGCTCACAACGCCGTCCTTGTTTCATCACAATAACGGCATGGTGTACGCATATCATAAAGCCGTTAAAGAGAACACATGCGGAGAGTTCTGGCGTAAATATAAACGCTAATGTAGCCACACAGCAGCGGGCATGCGACATTCCGAAAGAGTTATATAACGTAGAATTTTGTTTGCAGTTAAACTTTACTGAGTTTCTAGAATTTGCATCGTTTCTCCAAATGAAAATATCATACCATTAAATGCCTCAACTAATTATGGTTTGCGTGTAATGTAGTGTGAAGTAATTCTGGTTTTATTGTCAAGTACCAAGTTTTAATACGACTCCATGAATTAAATTATTTAACTGCATATAACGTTTGTTCAGCCATTGTGTGGTTTTCGCTAAAGGGTTTTCCTTTTTTATTGTTGACTGTTAAAATAAACTTAAATATCATATCAAATATTGCTAATGATGCTAAGAGTATATGACACTTTCAAACATAAATATAAATAATTTTATGTGTAGAACTGTATTAATATAACGTCAACTCACCGCCGAGAGTTAGCGAACAAGTCATGCAAAATAATACTGAACTGAATACAAGACCAATCATAGTAAATATAATAAGATTAAAAAACAAGAGTCCTATGAATACTATATATAATTTTTGAGGTTTTACGATTCTTTGAATGCAATACAATATAATGTGTATAGTCGGAAAGTTACATCAGTTGCACTTTGTTCAACTGATTGGAATCTCCAGTATTAAATTAAATATTTTATACATACAAAATATATTATGAGTAGAATAACATGTTTTGAAATGTGTTTTTAATTTCAGCTTTATTTTGAAATTTTCCAAAGGTTAGATAGAACAAATACGATAATGATCTATCTAGTTTCAGACTTAAATAATTTATCCCTATTATAATGTATGTGATATTGTACATACAAAAATATTATGTGAGGCGATCCTTTTTTTTTAAAGAAAACTAGTATTAATATGCCTGATTTGGCGATTTAATTGTACTATGTAACTGTAAAAATTGCTTGTTAAGATGGGTTATTGTTTTTATGGAGATTTTGTTCATCTTGCATAACTCGTATTATAAGGTTTTTCATATAATGAAACAAAAAAAGTTCTCTTATTAATTATTAACACTTTGCATCCGCTTTCTTCATGAAATTATAAAATATTTTAATGTCAGTAAAATAAACAATACATGAAATGAAAAAGATAAAAAAATAAAAATATATAAATTTTTAATTTTTGACATTTAAATCAAACATTGACATCGAATTAATACAATTATTACCGTATATGACAGAATTTTTAACTTTCGAATAAAATTTAAAAAATAATAAGTTTGATTACATTATTGTTTATCTTTTTTATAAACACAGCTGCACAAGAGTAATATAAATATGATAATATTCTAAAAAATAATAAAACTTAAAAACAAATAACTAAGTAGGTTATTGTTTTTTAGTATATAGTACAATTTACAAAATATTATGGATGTGTATTTTAAAACACAAATTGGATATGGGACCAACCATTTCTGTTAACAAGTTACGTTACAAATAAAATTAAACAAATTTGAAATATCTTAGCTTATTTTTTATATTCGTTTCTTAAATGATGATGAGATTTGAGCTTATGATAGCTTATTTTATCGATTTTTTATTCATTATAATGTTGCTAATACTAACAAAAACGGTTTTGTGCATATTTTGTGTAAAAACAAAAAAAAAGACAATTTTCAGACATTTTTAGATGTTATAGTGTTAACAAACCAAAATTTTCGAGTTTTTGTTGTCTTGATTTTATAAATATTTTAATTAATTTATATTTGAAGATACGTGACATACATGCTTTGCCTAGTTAGTGTTTTATTGAGATTCCCTCATGAAGTTTTTAATTACAAAATTGTAAATATATAATATTTATCGGACTCCAAATGTAAATAAAAGTCTACATAACCAGGACCACAAAACTCCAATGTAACTACAGAATCGGGGAAAGTAAATATCTTAACTTTTGAGCCTTGTTTTCAAACAGGTTTCATATCATTCTGGCCACAACGTTTACCTCAATTATATTATTCATTATTTAAACCTATTTATATGGGGCAAAATGGTAAGAACATGAAATTTGCTTCAACCAAAAATATAACTAAGTACATTTCCGTAGACTAAAGCTCTACATTGTTTTTTGTAATATTGTTTAAACCATAAGGAATGCTTGCAATATAGAAAATAAAACAGAAGAATGGGGGTTCTTTATTGAAGCTAACAAGAAAGACAAAATTTATCTTGGAAAGAAACAAATAGGATTACAGTTTGTATATACAAATTTCTGGTGTATTATTTGTGTCTGGAATACTAGGAAGAGGAAAAACCGTTATACGAAGAATGAGTGGCACTAAGGAGAATCTCTTCTTACAGAAAAAACAATTAAAAAAATATAAATTACACACAGATACTTGGTTGCTTTATAAACATTTAATGAAAGCAGTGTATTGGAAAGGTCTGTCAAGCTGGAATATCCATTTTGTATGGCCAAAATCTAACCTGTACCACAATTTTTTGCTAATTATTACGATGTGTGAAAATCAGTTGCTCTCACCTCCCTACCGAGAAAAGGTTGGCTATTCCAGGATTGACCGTCAAGCTAGCATAGCCAGCCCGATATATCGGAAACCAATGGGGCTACGTGGGTGCTCCTTGACCCAAAATTAATTGCTAATTAATTGCTGAAACCTAGGCTATGACAGACCGGGGCGAGTAGGATGATGGCGGGGTAGTCTCTCACAGCCTAGGTTCCAGCAGTTAATTTTGGAGCAAGGAGCACGCCCGTAGCACCCTTGGTTTCCCAGATATCAGGCTGGCTAGCTTGATGGTCGAAGTTGGAATGCCCACCTTTTCTCTGAAGGGGAAGGGGAGCAATTGAATTTTCTAGCAACGTAATAAAATAGCAAAAATGTAGCAATAAATTATGGTACAGGTTAGATTTTGGCCATACGAAATATTCCAGCTTGACAGACCTGTATTGGAATGATGATGGAATTTCAAATTTGAGTAAACATTTCCCAACTCTATAATACTAAATAAAAGAATAGTTGTAGACCAAATATTAAGGGAGTTGGTAACAAAAAAATTAGTTATGTTAAATAATCACTTGTGATCTCAATTTTCTTCGAAAATAACCGATGCAATAACTATAAAATATCAGTAAATTTGCCAGAGGACAAATATTACATTAATTTAAGAACATATTTCTTTATACACAATCGAATTTTCAACTTTTTTTTGTTATAAAACGGAAAAGCATCGATAATAAATGAATTTCATGTCAATTAGTCATGTTTTGTCATTAGAACATTTTGTTCTACTATTAATTTTATCACCATAAGGTATTTTTCTCCGTAAATGACCTGAGCAAGTCGTCTCTAATAACAATTTTCAGTGAATGTGTCGGTGGGTATTATTTAGAATCATTTAATTGGTGCACATTTTCAACCACAAAAGTTAACTGGCGAACTATATCATCAGTGTTAGTCTGAAGCTGGTAGACAATGCAACTCGTTCCTCGATGTTTCTTTGGACTTCTATCGTCTTGAAACGTGAGATCAAACATTTCAAGACGATGGAAGTCCAAGGAAACTTCGAGGTAAACTATTAGTTTTTAGAGATAGAACTACCCACTTTGTTGGAAGACGTACCCATTAGAATTAGACAGAACAGGATGTACCACAAGTTCTGCGCAAAAATGTTAGAACAAAATTACTATATTTGTAGGCAGTTGTATGTATAGGTTGGTTGCAATATTGGTTGGAGAAGAATTGTAGTTAAACAGGGTGATTAAAACAATAATGTAAATATAGGGAGGAATAGGAATAAATTTATAGTAGGTGGTTAACAAAATTCCAAACAAAAAGTGTTTATAGTGTGGTCCACATACAGGCAGTCGCATAAACAGAATGGTTGGAAGATAAAGTGTTACTGTTATACAAGATGGTTGGAATATTAAGTGTTATAGGGTGGTTCACAAAAATATGTCCATAAGAATCTAGAGAGACGTTGAAGTATATTATGAAGTGGAATTATTATGAAGAGTGTCCCAGTAAATGTTAGAGAATTGAAATAAACTGATTCAATTAGTCTCAGGATAAATTTATGTACACAGCACATTATATATATATATATATATATATATATATATATATATATATATATATATATGTTATATCACACTTCTCAATATTAACTTTTTAAAAAAGATTTTATTAACAACAATACAAAAATTATAACTTTAAAAATGTAAATGAAAATAACAATATAAAGTGACACAGTAACTGAGTAATAATGAATACAACATTAGAGCAGTTTTACAATTTATAACATATAATATGCCGAATAAGCAAAGTCGACGCTGCAATTCCCACGGATGTTGGCCGTGCCGTAATCTGACACTACACGTGTCGCTGAGTCAGCTGGGAATGTTGAATTGTCGTTGCGATATAAGTTCGTTCTAAGTTCATAAAGTTCATAGCATAAACTTATATAATATATATATATATATATATATATATATATATATATATGTGTGTGTGTGTGTGTGTGTGTTTTTTTTTTTTTTATCCGAAGAGGGGTGAAATACATTGCGTACTTAGCTAGCACGTGCTGGCCGTCGTGCGGGACTCCCGATGCAATGACTTCAAAGCAAGAGTAGATCGTTGCATTGAAACCAGTATACCGTATACCCGCTAAAACCCTAACCTCTTTCTCCTACAACCATGGTCCCTTGCGGCACTCTTACTCAATACTACTTCGCAAGGGTGGTTCATTGCAGATGTTTACTGCTCTTACATTGGAAGCCTCTAAAGCCTACTCCTCGAACGTATTGCGGAGTTCTTTGAGGATAGTCTCCGCGTAATCTGATACCAACTTCCAGGCTTGGGGGCCCTTCAGCATGGCTTCTACTAATTGTTCTGGAACGATATTAGTCTCCAGAATCCTCTCCACTTCAGCACGTTGATCCTGAAACCGGGGGCAGGAGAAGAACACGTGTTCCGCGTCCTCAACCACGTCCGTACAGTGTGGGCAGTTTGGGGAATTTGCCCTCCTGAACCTGTGCAGGTATGCTCGAAAGCATCCATGTCCAGTCAGGAGTTGAGTGATGTAAAACCCAACCTCCCCATGCTGGCGGTTGACCCAACGACTGATGTTAGGTATCAATCGATATGTCCACCGGCCTTTAGTAGAGCTGTCCCACCTCTCCTGCCATTGCCCTAGACTCATGGCTCTTTCATCGCTGTTTCCTGTCGGCTGGTCTTTTTCTAACTTTCCGCGATAAAGCCGTCCCCTTTCTGCAGCCAGGATGTCGATTGGCAGGGTAGAGGCAATCACAATCACCGCCTCGTAAGACACAGTGCGGTAGGATGATGCCACTCGAATCGCTGAGAGCCGCTGGACTGATTTCATTTTCCGGCGGTACGATGGTAGCTCGAGCGATTTCTCCCATACCGGTGCCCCGTACAACAAAACAGAAGTAGTTACTGTTGCCAGTAGCTGTCTTCTTATCTGTCTAGGGCCCCCGACATTCGGCATTATTCTAGATAATGCCCCCTATACCCCAGCTGCTTTCTTGCTGGCCGCGATTATGTGCTCTTTGAAGTTGAGCCGTGTGTCCAGGAGCACCCCCAAATAGCTGATGAAGGGCTGCGACTGTATGTAGGTGTCGCCTATTTTGAGGGTGATGGTTTCCCTTGCCTTCCGACTGCTAACAAGAAGTGTTTCGGTCTTTTGCTCTGCTAAACTCAAGTCCGCTGCGAGCATGCAATGCTGAATTGTGGCTATAGCGAATGAGAAGGTTGTTTGTATCTCCTCTATGTGCTTGCGCACTATGATCAATGCCACATCATCGGCGAATGCCACTAGCCTGACGCCCTCAGGCAGACCGAGCAGGAGCAGGTCGTTGTACATTACGTTCCATAAGAGAGGGCCAAGAACAGAGCCCTGAGGTACACCTCCTGTGATCTTATAGTCTACTTGCCCATTTTCAGTTTGGTACAACAAGATGCGGTCCTTGAAATACGCTGAAACCATTCTGCGCAAGTACTGCGGAACTTCCATCCTGGCAAGAGCCTCCAAAATGCGGTCCCAGCGGGCCGAGTTAAAGGCGTTCTTGATATCCAGGGTGGCTATTAGACAGTACTTTTTTCCACCTCTTCTCCATCTCTTTCCCGAGATAGCCTCTCTGGCGATGTTGGTAACGAGTGTCACGGCATCGATGGTTGATCTCCCCTTTCTGAACCCGAATTGGTTGGTGGAAAGTTTTGGCTCAACGTAGGGCTCCAGCCTATCTGCTATTATTCTTTCAAGGAGTTTTCCCGCAGAGTCCAACATACCGAGGGGACGATATGATGACGGTTCGTCTGGAGGTTTCTTTCCCCCTTTAGGTAGGAGCACAAGCCTCTGCTTTTTCCACTTAGTCGGGAAAACCCCCTGCTTTAGGCAGGTCTCATACATGTGTAGAAACATGTCAGGCCTATTGGCTATGGCGCATTTTAGCGCGATGTTAGGTATGCCATCTGGACCGGGAGCCTTACCGTTTTGGAGCCGGTTGCACGCGCCCATCAGCTCATTCATAGTCACTGATGCTATATCTTCGTCCCTCACCTGCCACGAAGGATAAGCGGGTAGCTCAGGCTTCGCAGGAAACAAGTGAGTGACAATGCGGTGCAATGATTCGGGGCAGTTCGTTGATGTCATGGGGGTGGCCTTGATTTTATGCATCACGATTTTATACGGTTTTCCCCATGGATCTTGGTCAACTTTGTCACACAACTCCTTCCAGTAGGATCTCTTGCTTGAGAGAATGGCTCTTCGTAGTTGTTGTCTTTTGATCTCATAGTCGAGCCTTAGTTCTTCTGTTCTGACCCTGTCGCGTCTCCGTGCTCGTTGATGCAGCCTTCGTGCTTTGAGACACTCTAGTCGGTGTTGTGAGATCGTGTCATTCCACCAGTAAACTGGTGGGCGGCTGTTGTTCTGCCGTCTCCTTGGCATGGATGCATCGCAGGACTTGACAACGCTTGTCATTACCTCTTTGGCAGTGGCTTCTGCGCTTGTTGCTACTGACAATGGTTCTTGCTCCATAACCAAGGCGAATGAATCAGCATCGAAAGCATTTTTGTTCCAACCGACTGGCTGTGGCCTCGCACGACTGACACACAATCTTCGTTTGGGAGTGGTGTTGATTTCCCATATAATAGCTTGGTGGTCGCTATTAGTAAACTCCTCATCGACCCGCCACTCACAGCCCCCTTTAATTAGGTTGCTGCTAACGAATGTCACATCGATAATGGAGCTGGCTGTGCCTTTGCGATATGTGCTTACGTCTCCTGTGTTGAGGAGTACCAGGTTGAGCGAAAACATGGTCTCAAGGAGAGCTCGTCCTCTCGCGCTCGTTTCTCGGCATCCCCAGTCAATTGCCCAGGCGTTGAAATCTCCTGCGATGGCAACCGATTCACGCTTCCGTACATCCTCCGCCAAGGTGTCCAAGAATAACTCGAACTCCTCGAGCTGTGCACTAGGAGGTGCTATAGAAGTGAACCCCTCCCACTTTGGCTCTCACAAGCCATGGTTCGGGGGTATTTGGGAGTTGTTGGAACGGAAGTTTACCGCAAGCCCATATCGCTGCTCTGTCCGTTGTGTCATTTACCCAGGACAGGGTGTCGAAGTTTTTGTACTGCTCGCAGATTATGGCTACGTCGCAATCCAATTCCCGCACCCGCTGTACCAGTAGGTCTTGGGCTGCTTCGCAATGGTTGAGGTTGAGTTGCAGTACTTTCATTTACGGGCTTGTGCTGCTCTCATCGCCTGTTGGTAGATCGGACATTTCCAACTACCCGCAACGTGCCGGCAGTCTGACCTACTATCTTTCTCTTTGCAGAGTAAGCACTTGGCAGGTTGTTGACAAGCCGAGGCATTGTGACCAGCGCCTCCGCATCTGTGACAACAACTGCTTCGGTCAGTCTTGCCTCTGCACGCCTGGGCGTTGTGCCCAAAGTGCCAGCATTTGAAGCACCGTCGAAGGCTGATCCTCTCGCGAACACGTACTGTGCCCCACGCAAGTTTCAGCTTTCCAAGTGCGATGGCTTTCTTGGCCTGGACCTCTGGGAGACAAACAACTGCCGTTTGTGTTGATCTATATGCCCGTCGAAGTGATTTCACTGCCTCCTCAGTGATCTCTGCCAGGCCGTCGATATTATCTTTGAGCAGGTTTACTACGTCTTCCTTGGTACTGATCTCGTCTCGTCTCGTCTTTAATTTCAATCTCGATTTGCGGTATTCGAGATTGTACAGTGGCCCCGCTTGGGAGCTTATTCTTGATGGCGTTACAATAGCGCTCCATCTCCTGAGCGTCTGCCTTGGCGAATAACAAAAGTAGATCTCCCTTAGCTGTTCGTCGGATCTTATTGACTTTTTTGCCTATATCCTGCAAGGTGGGATCATTCTTGATACCTCGCAAGATATCTGCATGGGAGCTCTTCTCGCCTTTCTTTATAAGCAGCGTACAATGTGGCGCTGGTTTTTGCTTATTGGTCCTCGGGGCCTTTTTCCTCTTTACCACTTGCCAGTCAGTCGACTGGTTTGCAGGTTGGTTTTTGGTCTGCGGTTTAAACTTGGATTTTAATCCATTGTTTCTCTCCGCTTCTGAATTGACCACCCTACTTGTTGTTGCCTGGGTGGTTTGCCCGATGTTCTGGCAACCTTCTTTACCGGGCTTTAGCTTGCTAGCTAGCACCGGTTTAAGAGTTTTAAGTGGTGGTGCCTTACTTGATGAGGCTACTGAAGGCGAGGCCTTCGGTGGCGAGGTCCTTGCTACAGAGGCTACTTTTATTGAAGTCGCCTGCTTTGGGGCCGCCGGTGTTGATGCAGCCGGTTTTGAGTTAGCTGCTTTTGAGGCAGCCGTTTTTGGGACCTCCTTTTGCTGTCCACCTTGTGTCTGTGTGTTTGACACCTGTACTGGCGATGTCTGTGTTGTAGCAGGTTTCGCTACAGGAGGTGGCCGCGTCGTTGACGTCTGATATTTGTCATATTCTGACTTAATGGCGTGTGCCAGTTTCTTGATCTCATGATGTACATTGTGCCTAGGCCCAATGAACTTCAAGAGCTCATCGATCTTTGCTCCTAATTTGTTTGGAGCGCCACTCTCATTTGTTGCCCTTTGTTGGACGTCAACTCCACTATTCGCCTTTTGGAGGACCTGGCTGGATAGTGTCTTGCTGCCAGCTCTAGTTGTAATGGTCGATGTTGTACCATTACTAGTGTTCTTCTTCTTGTCACTATGTGACGGAACCAGTGATAATTCGCTCCCCCCAGAATCCGTGGAGCGTGCACCGGCCACCGAGGCTTTCACTCGATCAGAACCGGCGGCGGGATTATCCTCTGCAGAGGTACCCACCTGGGGTATTAAGTTCACCTTATCACCCATATCCATAAATGGTTTATTTTCGGGGTTCCTTCCCCTATCTGATTTTGGTCCGCCCTGAGGAAATCCTCAGTACTCCCCATTGCTGGAGAGCGTTCCCCTATCCGCCACCTGGGGAGGCGCCCGGTAGTGGACCAACAACCACCCCGGGTGTGTGTGTGTGTGTGTGTGTGTGTGTTTGTGTGTGTGTGTATGGGTGTGTGTGTGTGTGCGTGTTCACATTTCTTTCACAACCTTGAATGTGCGAGTGCAGTTCTGTTATCCAGATATTAACATATTAATATTTAAAATTATACATTCTTCGAGTTTTCATTTAATATTTTTTTTATAAGAGATTCCTCAAAAAACTTGATTTTTGTCTAATAATAAAGTACCCCTGTTTTGTCTATAAAAATTTGTTATAAAACAAAGTCAGTAACAATTGAAACATACATCCAGTTACGCCATTATGTCACTAAAAAGCACATAATAGAAAGTTTTAAAAAAATCACCGACTTCAATGCATAGTAACAATAATGACAATAGGAAGTAAAAAATAATTTAAATGGATATTTTAAACGAATGATATTATATGTTCTATTTAATATTTCAAGTTTAAAATTATAAATTATTAAATTTGTTATTCAAATTATTTAAAGTAACAAATAAAATATATTTTTGAAAATTTAAATAGTGTAGTTTCTAAAGTGGGAATTAAGTCGGTGTTTAATATTTTTGTTAATATCTTTTAAACAAATGATTTAAAAATATGATATATTTGTTATTCACATAATGAGCGTTTTATCTGATATATTACATTATGCGTTTGAAATTTGAATTTTTATTTCCCATTTAATTGTATAATTTGTCCCTAAAATTACTATGAGGGTTTTCTAATAATTTTTCTTATAAGTTTCACGTGAGTCCCAGTACCCCTAATTATTTTAAACAAAAAACTTTAGGTCTTATAGTTTGGGGAATAAAGGGGGGAATGGGTAATTTTTTAAAATATTCATTTAAAAATATATATTTGTATTCGTCATAATGAGCCCTGTGATTTGATATATTACATGATCCGTTAGAAACAGGTTTAATTTTTTATTTTTCATTTAATTCTGTCATTTGCCCCCCAAAATCATTATTAGGGGGTTACTCCTTATTTTTCAGTAAAGTTCATGAGAGGAGCTACACCTCTATTTTTTCAAATTTTTGCGTCTTATATTTCGGAGATTAGGAGGGTAAATTTTTTAATATTTTTGTTAAAATCTTTTAAATAATATATTTTAAAAATATTAAAAATATTAAAATAATTAATTGATTTGATATATTACTTGATCCGTTAGAAACAATTATAATTTTTTATTTTCCATTTAATTCTATAATTTGGCCCCCAAATGATTATTAGGGGTTTCTCCTTATTTTTCCAGTAAAGTTAATGTGAGGCGCTATACCTCTATTTTTACAAAATGTTACAGCTTATGGTTTCGGTGATAAAGGGGGGGTGAATGGGTAAAATTTTTTATATTTTTGTTGACATCTTGTAATTAATTAATTTTAAAAATATATTTGGTTTCGTCATAATGAGCCCATTCATTTGATATATAAGATGATGCGTTAGAAACAATTTTAATTTTATATTTTCCATTTAATTCTGTAATTTGCCCCCAAAATTAAAAGTAGAGATTTCTCCTTATTTTTCCAGTAAACTGCAGGTCAGACCCTATACCATATAGTTTCGTTGATACGGGAGGGGGGTATATTGAGTATATTTTCGTTAATATCTTTCAACTCATTTTTTTTAAAAATGAAAAACATATATTTGTGTTCCTCAGAATGGGACCTTTCATTTGATGTATTACATGATGCGTTTGAAAAAAAATATTTTTAAATTTTCATTTAATTCTATAATGAATATTAATGTTTTCTCTTTATTTTTCCTGTAAAGTTGGGGCAACGTTCTATATTTCCTTTTTTTTTTCAAAATTTTAGACTAAATAGTTTTGGAGATCAGGGTGGGAACGGAAGATTTTTTTAGTTTTTCCTCCAGCAGTACCCCTAAAATCAAAATTTCTCCTACTGATCAGGTCACCAAACTATAAATTGGTAACTAACCTAACCTCGTCCATGCAGTAGTTTACTATTTTTATCAGTTCATTTAATAGTTGTTTTATTTATGACTAGCTGTCGCCCAGTGGTCGAAATTCGACCAATTGTGTCAATATCTCCGGCAGGTTAAGTAACATGAAAATTTTATAGTGACATTCTATCCTAGGACTTTAGGGAGAACAGCAATTACACAGAACGGATCCAGATTCGGAACCTCTGTGTGATAGTTTCCTCGAAATAAGTAACGAAATTCAAGTTTTTTTCAGATATAATTCATAGAACTTTATTTGTGTTCAAATTCGTGATTATTAATTTAATATGACAACAATTCAACTGCTAATGGGCTACCCTACATATTTATTTTTTCTAACACCCCTGTATAGCTATAATTGCACTCAATTCTCTAACGTTTATTAAAATCCTCATTATAATAATTCCATCTCATTATATATTTCCACCACCCTGTATATGCAACTGCTTATGGACCACGCATAATATTTTTTAACATTTTTCAACCACCGGGTAAACCGTTCTGTATATGCCACTGCCTATGACCCACCATATTTACTCTTTTTGTTTATGAAATTTTTAATTATCTTCTGTAACTATAATTCTACTTCGACATATATTTCAATCATTATATATATGGAACTCTTCGTGGTCTACTCTATAAATCATTTCCTATTCTAACATTTTTTGTCACCATCCTGTAGTTCTATAATTCCTCTTACCCTATATTTCATCTTGACTATATATACAACTGCTTATGAGTTACGAAATGTTGCATTTCCATTTCCGCCACCCTGTATATGCATTTATGTATAACATTTTTTGTACCACCCTGTATAACTGTAATTTTACTGCACCTTCTATTCCAAGAACCCTGTAAATTCAACCGCTAATGGGCTTCCCTATATAATTATTTTATTAGTTATAATTGCACTCTACTCTATATTTTAAACGCCCTAAATATGCAACTGCTTATGTGCCACCCATTATTTCTAACATATCTGGAATCGCCCTGTATAATTATTATATTCAACGATTACTTTACCCACTAAACAATAACAACGCTTGCATGCCACCTCCAGAAGTACATGCTCTAAGTATATAATAGCATTGGTCTGTCTATATATAATTACTCAATGGTTTGAGTCTGGCGGCAGCGGCACGCGGCACATTCATTTGTTTGGCATTGACATTATTGACGTAAATAATGAATTTTTATTATATTTTATTTAATTAATGAACCAATATTATAAATTAAGATTAGCATTCTGCACTGAAGGTCGTCAGTAGCTACTAAACAAAACAAAAATGAAGAAAATCGGTGGAGAAACAGAGGAGAAAATGGTACCTAATCGTTTTGTCTTAGCCTATTTATATATAGATTTTTTAAATCAATTTTCACATTATAGCCACATGACCAGGCAAACAAATGTTTTAAATCATACTTTATTACATTAATTATCATGTACCATATGACAATGCAAAAAATCTTCCATATTGTTTTATGTGAAAACCTTGCTTCGGTTGAAAGAAAATCAACAAATCAACTTTGTTCAGTATGAATGAGAATTACTAAAATAATTTTCGATACGAGAATAACTAGTGGCATACAATATTTTTCTTGAAATGTTGTACATAAGAAAGTTACACTCAGTGTATAGTCGCTGTATACCAAATTTTATTAAAATATCTAAACTGGTTTTATAGATATTATAAAAAGAAAATCATTTAAGATATAAGTTCATATGAAGATTTTTTCTCAAAACGATCGGCCTTTAATTGTTTTTATCTTACCTTTGAAACACCATGTATAAAATAGATCCATTTGGGCACACGCATGTTGATCATAGTTTAGAAATTTCTTTCTCTCAGACCATTCCTGAAAAAAATCTCTATAAAGAAACACTAATAATTTGGTTAATTTTTTCAAACTGCTCCCTACACTGTACACAAATTTCAAATAGGAATCTCTTCCAGAAAACAAGTGAGGTTAGAAAACCCCAATAAACAGTCAGATTAATTACGGACCTCTTCGACATACCTTTCGAAAATAAATATGGTATATTTTTTAGATAATTAAACAAGACTTTGATTGAATAAAAATCAACTACAAACAAGCAAATTAATTTTAGACTTCTTTGTACTGCTGTAGCTCAAGTAATTTCTGATCGATCTAATATATAAAGTCTATTTATAAAATTACTATTAAGCAGATATGACTTGATATGAAAGGATAAATCTTCAAACACAACGTTCAATTTCGCGATTGATATCGTAGTCATAAAGTTTTCTTCATCGGCTTACCGTAACATTATAATTTCTCTTGAATACAGTCTTATCTTGGCGTAATTGAAAAATTGCCAAGTATTCAAATCAGAGCTCAATGTAGTGCTACACCATTTACCCCGTCAAAGAGATCAGGTGGAACGATAACTCTAAGTAACTACACGACTAGGTAATTTCCCGAAAGTGAAGTTTCTCTTGTGAATTTTTTATTTTTCTATTTCGCTCAGAATAGAGCGAACTCGGACAACCTGAAAAGATTATTTACCTAATCCAAATATTTACATTTGAAGTGCAGCGAAGGAAACACGCAAGGCGTAGAAGAAAGAATAAAGTAAACAGTGGCCGTCCACTGGCTTGGGATTTAAGGATTAGCAATTTCAAGAAGTTGAAAGTTTCGGTGAACAGGAAAGTAATTTCGTAGTGAGTGGTGGAGAATATTAATACCTTCTCTGAGTAACTTTAGAAGTTGCCATTTGTTTGTTAGGTACTGGTCTCTGTATCCAATTAGGGGAAGCGGAATCAATAGAGTTGTTGCGTTCTCATATTGCTTAGTTTGAAATATTTATTTTATGACCCAGCTTATTTATTTAACGTTTTATTTTTAAGCTGTTCGAAATTAATTGTTATATTGAACTTTATACTTAGTTTTGTTTTTTAATTGTGCCATGTTCAACCTGATTAAAATTACATGATACACTTCTTTAGTTCTAGAATTCTAAAATAAATTTCAGTTATGAAATCGTGAACAAGAATTATATATTGGACTTTACCATACTTTGGGCACTTACTAAATAATAAAGTTCTTAACATTTTCATAAATAAAAAAAAAAATGGTCCAATAAATTTCAAAACCTTAAGAGAGTCATAGTCACGAACGCAGAGGGGGTCCGAGCCTAGTGCCCCCACAGTTCCCCAAAGACTCGCAATCAATTCGGATTCTGAGGCTAGCAAAAAAAAAGGGTTTGTAAGCTGGTCCAATACCTCAAACCAAGGCCTCTGTCTGGATTCATCGCTGCTTGGAGCGATCAAGCATTTGTGTCCGGTCTCGATATACGCACAGCGGAGGTCCTCCGTTACAGCTTTTAATCCCACACCCGAAGATTACAGGCGACCGGTATAGAGCATATCTGGACAGGAGATCCGAGTCAACCCAAAATCTATGAACCCTTTGTATGGATGATGTTACCGTTCCATGAGCAGACCCGGAGCATGATACAGCGGTCAGGGCTGCATTTCTAGGTGTCCAGGCGCGGATGGGAATCGAATTTGACACATATACTAGATAGGTTTACTCCGTTTTCAGGATAGGAGCCCCCTCTCCGAAACCTAAAACGGCCGTCGTCTATCCCCCCGCTCTCAAGGTCATGCACATGAATAAGACTATGAGTTCATACATGTCCGCCCAGGAGGTTAAAAAATACATATCGTAAATTCCCGTGTAGTTGATTTTAAAGAACCATCTAAACTTGACACATAGGAAAGTTTCTGCTTCAATGCCCACAAACAGGAATTACAGAAGTAATCTATAATAAAGTTTTTGGTTCCCATATACAACTTCTAAACATATGATCTAATGAATATCCAACAAGAGCGCCTTACAATATATTCTCACTACAAAGGCATCGTTGCAATGAGTTATAGTCCAATTTTAGTCCATCTCACCAAAAATAATAACTTCCAAAAACCAATAAAACAATATTAAACATTTGTAATAATTTAACACAAGTCTCGGGAAGTTTTAGAATAGAGAGAATTTTAAATTAACTAGCTGTCGCCCAGTGGTCGAAATTCGACCAATTGTGTCAATATCTCTGGCAGGTTAAGTAACCTGAAAATCGTAACGGGACATTCTATCCGAGGACTTTAGGGAGAACAGCAATTACACGGAACGGATCCAGATTCGGAACCTCTGTGTGATAGTTTCCTCGAAAATCCTAGATGTCGGTCTCACATCTCGCTTCTACAAATAAGTAAAGAAATTCAAGTTTTTTTCAGATATAATTCATAGGACTTTATTTGTGTTCAAATTCGTAATTCTTAATTTAATATGACAACAAAGCAACCGCTAATGGGCTACCATACATATTTATTTTTTCTAACCTGTCTGTATAGCTATAATTGCACTCAATTCTCAAACATTTATTAAAATCCTCATTATAATAATTGCATCTCATTATATATTTCCACCACTCTGTATATGCAACTGCTCATGGACCACGCATAATATTTTTTAACATTTTTGAACCACCCGGTAAACCATTCTGTATATGCCACTGCCTATGAGCCACGGTATTTACCCTTTTTGTTTATGAAATTTTTAACTATCTTCTTTAACTATAATTTTACTCTGACCTATATTTCAATCATCATATATATGGAACTCTTCGTGGGCTACTCTATAAATCATTTCCGTTTCTAACATTTTTTATCATCATCCTGTATATCTATAATTCCTCTCACCCTATATTTCATCTTCCCTATATATACAACTGCTTATGGATTACGAAATGTTGCATTTCCATTTCCGCCACCCTGTATATGCATCTCTGTATAATATTCTTTTCACCACCCTGTATAACCGTAATTCTACTGCACCTTCTATTCCAAGAATCCTGTAAATTCAACCGCTAATGGGCTTCCGTATATAATTATTTTATTAGTTATATTTGCACTCTACTCTATATTTTAAACACCCTATATATGCAACTGCTTATGTGCCACCCACGACGAAAAAATTATTTTGAACATATCTGGAATCGCCCTGTATAATTATAATATACAACGATTACTTTACCACTAAACAATAACAACTCTTGCATGCCACTTCCGGTAGTACATGCTCTAAGTATAAACAGCATTGGTCCCTCTATATATAATTACTCAATGTTTTGAGTCTGGCGGTGGCGGCACGTGGCACATTCAGTTGTTTGGCGTTGACATTATGACGTAAATAATGAATTTTTATTATATTTTATTTAATGAATGAACCATTATTATAAATTAATATTAGCATTCTGCACTGAAGGTCGTCAGTAGCTACTAAACAAAACAAAAATGAAGAAAATCGATTGAGAGACACAGGAGAAAATGGTACCTAATCGTTTTGTCTTAGCCTATTTATATATAGATTAGGTAACGAACGATTGATAAGCATAAATTAAACTTTTAAATAAAGGATATATGATTGTTCAAATTGATCAGTTAATAAAATCGTTTGTGAAATTGTTACTTTGTAATAGACACACATGAAGAACAACATTCTAGATGGTGTTGCTTCACTGTTGATTTAATTTTGATTAATTTAGAACATCTTGAAATTCTAAAAGCAAAGTCATTCTACACATAATTTAGCGGTTATATTTGTATTTTTTGAATCCAATATATTCCGTTACAATTTGATTTTCACTCTTAAATATCGAACTTAGCTTCCTCTTTCCAGTTTAATATGATTAATTTATATATTCTGTGGTAAGTGTATTACAATTTTACGATTCATAACAAACATGTTTCCTTGTTATTCCTTTTACCTTAAACGTATACGTATATACAGTGTGTCCGCGGATGGATGGTGCAAGCGGAAAAATCTTAATTTTTTATTTTACAGGAAAATGTAACTATTTATAAAAAGTTCTGCTTGTCGAGATAATCAATCTATAATATAAAAATTTGCAATCGAAAGTACAGAGTGTTAAAAAAATAGGAAAAAAGAAAGTGCCTCATGAGAAAAGTACTAATATTTAAAAAAAATTTCAAAAATGTTATATAACAAAGTAATTTATAAACCAAGACAAAGACTAAGTACAAATAATCTCTAATGACAATATAATCAGCGAGCCCAGCGTCCAAATTAAAGACGTTTGGAGACCTCTTCTCGAGCTACTGCCGCTAAGCATCACCGGAACCAATCGCCAGGTACGGGGATGAGCATGACCGGTTAAGGCTATAAATACGAGCTATAATCTGAGATTCAAATCATTCACCTGATGACGATAGCATATCCAAAGCTATTGAAACGTTGTGAGATCAATCATTTCAAAACGATGGAAGTCCAAGGAAACTTCGATGAACGAGTTACATTGTCTACCAGCTTCAAACTAACACTGTACAACTGATTGCAAATTTTTATTTATATTGTAAATTAATTTTTTCAATAAGCAGAACTTTATGTCGTAAAAAAGATTATTTTCATCTTGTGCATCCCATCCGCTGTCACCCCATATAATTATTTTATGTATGATTAGATGCATCGTTTAGACTCGGAAACTGGTCGTATGTTTCCAATAAAATTATATTCTACTAAGCTTGTAGGTTTCAGACTTTTTTATGTTTCTAATGATGTATTTCACGTATCCACACTGGTTATTACTCAGAGAGATCTTAATGGACGAATTGGTAATACCACAGTTAATGCGATAATATAAAAGTTCAATCATAAAAAAACTCTAAACAAAAGAAAAATAGACTGGCTAAACTAGAAATAAGTCTACAATTGCATTGCACTACAACGCAACTAAACAGGAGTAGCTTTATATGTAGACGATAGGTATAGAATTTATTTTTGAAAAAGTCATATAAAGCAGAATCAAAACACCATTATTTAATGCAAGAGGCAAGATACTGCCAGCAGAACTTTTAGTGTTCAACTGAACTATCATAAATTGTAATGTAATAATAAAAATAAATCCATTGAAGAGTTAAAAAACAAAAAAAAAATAGTAGTTTACAAGAGATAATTTATTCGGGTTTCTAAAAATAGCGAAATAATGATTTGAGGAATCATGAATTTAATATTTTAGAGAATTATCTAGAAAACCGACAAGAAACAATAAAGAAAGGAACGTGATAGGTAACAACGACAAATTAGAAAACAAAAATTTCGTATTTTAGAAAATTATTATATCAGAAGCTACAAAAATTGAGGAACAACAGAAATCTTTTATTACTAAAATTATTTCTACCTGCATAAACATAAGTGCGATTGCAGGACCATCGAAAATTTTATCAAAAAAATAGTTAGAAGATAAGATAGCTGTTTCCAATTTTATTTAACATAAATATTTCATTAAAATTAAGGAAATGTAGAAGTTGCAAAATGAAAATGGAATGCTCATTGACAAAAACATACGCCCGACCTCATTGCTATGTGCTGAATATCTGGTATTAATTGCCTAAGGACAAGATGACTTGAAAAAAGGGGCTTACTTGTTATAACAACAAGAGATTTGGTATTTGGATTTCTTTAAAAAATAAGATATGGCATAACACTACACTCTAAATGCTGAAGATTTAAAATCCAAACGTTTCAGAATCTGAATCTAGAAACATAACATTTCTGTAAGATATTCATCAAGCATATAAATTTTATTAAACCGACGACTCAATTAGTTTCAATATAATAGGTGAAGATCTTGTTAAGATAAGACTTTTTAATTAGTGATGGGCATGGTCGAATAATGTTCAAATTTCACTATTACAACATGATTGATTTAAATAACAGTACGATTGCTCGAATGACCGATCACTCGGATAGTACATTTCTCTCTTGTTTTACTCTCAAATCATTAAGCATTATTAAATTAAAATTTCCGAATATGCAAACAAATTTCGTACAATAAGAAAAAGAAAGAAAGATATAGGTATATATATTAAATTATAGGTAAAAGTAAACATAAATATGAATACAAATAAGATTTTTTTTAGATATTTCTTAAGTTGTAATTTAAAACTTCTTAGGGTCGAATTTGCTTAAATAGCATCAGGTAAATTATTATATTCTTTTAGATCTCTAGAATATATTGAATTTATTCCAGTTTAGACTAGTTTTACTTAGATGAAAATCCTCCTTAGATCTTGTGTCATACATATGAATTTATCTATTCGTTACTACATTTTCAGCTAAATAATTTGGAAATAAACTGTGAACCATTTTAAAAATGAAATCATACAAATATATTTAAGTCTAATGGCAATAGACATCCATTGCAGCTCATCTAACATGAGTGAGATGGGTGTTTATCTGTTGATTTTCAGAATGATTCTCATACATGTGTTTTACAATTTTGGTCTAAAAGATGCAATATACCTGCACAAAAGTTGAAATGAGGAAAATTTATAGTGTTATAAACTCTTATACTAGTCATAATAGATAATTTATTTCCAATTCTGGAAAAGAAATAATATATTTTTATATTTATATTTTTCTCCAAATAAGAAAAATGTTCCATGAAGTTCAAGTTTGTGTCAATTACTAATCCTAAATATTTAATACCTACTTTTTGCAAATTGAATTTTGTCATTGATTCTAGGTTTTGTAAAATCTTTTGCTTTCGTATTTATATTTATTTGTTATGATGAGAGCTTTCAATTTATTTCTATTTAGTTTTATTTTATTTAGATATTTCTTATTTGTTCCAGTTCTATGTTCTATTTTTAAATGCATCATTTCAGTGGGTGTCATAAATGGCAAGAAGTGTGTCGTCTATAAACAAATTAATGAAATTACACTTTGTGTTTGTTACCATATCATTTATATAAATTATAAATAATAATGAACCCAAGTTACCTGGTACACAAAATTATTTTTTTTAGGAATACAGAACAAGTTTCCGAATATAGTTCTTTGGTATCGATTATTTAGATAATTAGTTTAAGTCAATATCTTTAATACCATAATGTTTTAATTTAGTAAGTAAAATTTTCCAATTGACGGTTTAATAAAATAAATGTTATCTATATTGTTTTCCATTGTGATATTGTTAGTTGCAATGACGTTTCACAAAAGTGTTTCTTCCTAAAGACGTACTGATATTTAAACATACTTCCTATTCCAATATTTGTTCCATACCTGAAAATACTGTACATACTTTTTATGGTCCACTAAATAAGTAAAAAAAACGACTGCATAAGTTAGAAAACCCACGATAGTTCCTGATATGAATGCCAAATGGCGGAAAGGCAAGCAAACCATTCCTATCCTCTAGTATCAAGTATTGCCCATATTTCATTGCTCATCGCTCATATCTCATCCCTAGTCGCTCATATCTCATCGTTCATCAAATCATTTGGTGAATGTTTCAAGTTCCAAGTTCAACATGTCTCCTAAATAGTTGAGTATTTTTCACTCGAATAGTTCGATTCCATGATCGGAACATTCGAATGTTTCTGATATCAAATGATCGATTATATTTCCTTCGAATGACTATTACTACACTACGATGACTACACTATTTGTAATTTGTGTCTCTGTCGCAAAAGGAATGTTTTTGCCAAATTCCAGGTTAACCGGGTTTCAGATATTAAATGATCATTTTGTGAGGCCGTCTGCCGGTTAAACTATACAATAATAAAAGTAAGTGACAAGATGTATGGATTGGCCAAGGTAAAGATGCCCATTCTAACAGGAGATATGCCAAATATCTGAAGCCAAAAATACGAGAAAATTTAATAAATATTGTACTTTAGATTTAGATTTAATTTGCTTTAAGAAAATGACAAGTTGGTACTTAAAAAGGCTAATGCGTAAAAATAAAGGTTTGAATTTAAGGTATACAACTTTGTTTATTTATCTAATAACGTATTATGTTACGAAAAAAGATAGATGTTCATTTATTATTGACATTAAATATTAATTACTAAATTTGTGGAGACAAATATTATTGTATATCGGATTCATTTTAAAGTACGTCCAATGGTGCAGTGGTAGTAATAAATATAAACTGTAAAAAACTATACAATACAATGAAAAAAATAATAGGTTGCCAACGGTAATATTTTTTATCTGCAATACATAGATGCCGTAAACGTCTATGAACTCTAACGATAAAAAAATATATAAAGCATACAACCTCTATACCATTCCTGCCAGGCAAAACAGATGTTACTAATAGAATAAAAATAACGATATGAAATCTCAGACATTTTCTATTCGTTGAAATCGGTAAATGTTTGCTGATAAAATCATTCAATAAATTACTAAAGTCTGATTATTAAATGCACATTTAAACAGCAGCATATTTTTTAGGCTTGATCTTAATTTCCGTTCATTTGACGGATATTGTTAAGATACAAAAATATAAAAAACTAAAAAAACCGACAACATAAAATTAATCCTCTAATTTAAACTCTATATATAAATAGGCAAAGACAAAATGATTAGGTCCCATTTTCTCCTCTGTTTCTCAACCGATTTTCTTCATTTTTGTTTTGTTTAGTAGCTACTGACGGCCTTCAGTGCAGAATGCTAATCTTAATTTATAATATTGGTTCATTCTTTAAATAAAATATAATAAAAATTCATTATTGACGTTCATAATGTCAACGCCAAACAACTGAATGTGCCGCCGCCAGACTCAAAACATTGAGTAATCGTATATAGAGAGACCAATGCTATTATATACTTAAAGCATGCACTTCTGGAAGTGGCATGAAAGCGTTGTTATTGTTTAGTGGTAAATTAATCGTTGTATATTATAATTATACAGGGCGATTCCAGATATGTTAGAAACCTTTTTTTTCGTGGGTGGCACATAAGCAGTTGTATATATAGGGTGTTTAAAATATAGAGTACAGTGCAATTATAACTATTAAAATAATTATATAGGGAAGCCTATTAGCGGTTGAATTTACAGGGTTCTTGGAATAGAAGGTGCAGTAGAATTACAGTTATACAGGGTGGTGCAAAAAATATTATACACAGATGTAAATACAGGGTGGCGGAAATGGAAATGCAACATTTCGTAACCCATAAGCAGTTGTATATATAGGGAAGATGACATATAGGGTGAGAGGAATTATAGATATACAGGATGATGCTAAAAAATGTTAGAAAAGGAAATGATTTATAGAGTAGCCCACGAAGAGTTCCATATATATAATGATTGAAATACAGGTCGGAGTAGAATTATAGTTAGAGAAGATAATTAAAAATTTCATAAACAGAAAGAGTAAATGTGGTGGGTCATAGGCAGTGGCATATACAGAATGGTTTACCCGTTGGTTCAAAAATGTAAAGATTATGCGTGGTCCATGAGCAGTTGCATATACAGGGTGGTGGAAATATATAATGAGATGGAATTATTATAATGAGGATTTTAATAAATGTTAGAGAATTGAGTGCAATTATAGCTACACAGGGAGGTTAGAAAAAATAAATATGTAGGGTAGTCCATTAGCGGTTGAATTGTTGTCATATTAAATTAAGAATTACGAATTTGAACACAAATCCTATAAATTATATCTGAAAAAACTTGAATTTCATTACTTGTTTGTAGAAGCGAGATGAAAGACCGACATCTACGATTTTCGAGGAAACTATCGTTCCGTGTAATTACTGTTCTCCCCTAAAGTCCTAGGATAGAATGTCACGATAAAATTTTCAGGTTAATAAGCTACCAGAGATATTAACACAATTGGTCGAATTTCGACCACTGGGCGACAGCTAGTTTAATTTAAATTAAAAAACCAACACCGACTTCAGAAAAACGCAAAAATTATTTAACCAAAAAGCACAAATAATATTGTTCTGTAAAAATTGAACAATATTTCTGAAGTCGGTGCACTTTAATTTGGTAACGACTTGAGCAATATTATTTAATAGTCGCAGAAAAGTATTATTTTTGCCTTTTGGTTAAGTTACTTTTGTGTTGTTTATGGAGTCACAACTGTAAAAAAACAGTTTTGCCCCCTAACACCAAACGTTTATTTAACACACTCTACACACCGTTGCAACAACTCTAAGTTGTCATCTTCATGGAGCAAAGCAAAACGCTGATTTTGACCAAGTTTCGAACATTTGCTTGCTTTAATACTATCGCTTTAGTCAAAGGTTTCTATATAAGAACAAGTTTTAGCCGATTTTTAAAAAACGGTTTAAGCTATGTCATTGAAAACAATAATATATAATGACATAATCGAATTTAAACGATCCGAATTCCTTGAGCCGGCTTAGAGTAATCGCTATATACTTACAAAAAAACGTGTGCATATACAGACGAATTGAGAATCTCGGTTAAATGGTTAAAAACAAGTTCTATAATGTATAGAACATCGTTAGAGAAATATAGAATGCACTACTACCTGTTTCTTTCATCTTACCCAAATAATATTAATTCAATGTTATAGGAAATACAGGCGGAAACGAATGTAACAAAATACATTTGTTATTCAAAAGCTTAACCACACATACTGCTGACATTTGTTTGCCCTTAACTACAATTTTTGTAACTGTCAAATTACAATTTTATATAATGGGCCTTTTAGGTTTGTTTCTTACATGGGCCGCGAAAAAATGAACACTGCATATTACGTTCTTTATTTCTTATACAACGCTCCTATAGATTATAAAAACATGTATTCTTCAATTGTTAGTTATTACTCTTATAAAAAGAATCGGTAGTAATGAAATTGGGTATATATAATTGACTACAGGCCCTTGTCAAAAATTGATGGGTCGTTTGAACCACCAGAAGACCTATATAGAATGATATAAGGGCATAAATTATAAGATTCAGTACTATGCCGACACTTGTAAACTCCCAACTGAGTGCAGGTGAGAATTCAAAAACTCTGGTAGAGTGGGTACATTTTGGTCATGTATTTTTGTACGACATTCCATTCCATCTATAGATCCATGAAAAATAATTAGAGAAGGCGCAGTGCCGTGCAAAAGTAGTGCGCCACAAAGTCGGAAAACTTTTTGTTTTTCCGTCTTTCTTTTAGGGTAAATTTGGTCATCAGATTGTGTACGGCAATGGTTCCATACAGTTTCAATACTCTTCTAATCCATAATTCCGCAAAAATCATGCCACAAGGGGAAAAATTCGAGGGTTGCAACCCGCTCTCTTTCAGTGGCCTGGGGAGTGATTTGACACAACCTAAAATTAATTTATTTTGAAAGTATTTTGTGCATAGATAATATTTTCTCACATTCTGTATATTTTTGTTGGTCCAAAGGTCAGTAGGAGGGAGAATACTCCAGATAAATCCATGTAACGAAATGTACTTCAGGGTGATTGTTAATAAGGCAGTTTATTATACGGCATTCAGATAGTTAATTTATTTGTATTTAATGCAATTGTCTATGAAAACTCAATGTCGTACAAATCTGAAAGTTCATATTAATAACAAAGAATAGAAACGATATAGTTCTGATACTCCTAATCTACCTTAGGGGGGATTTCTGTCGATCATAGATACTTTATACAGAGCGGCGCGAAGGTAATAAATAAATTGATTTTCTATGTAATTGTTTAAATGAAAAATCTCCAATCTTTATATATGAAACTACTACTACTACTACTAAATATCAACGAGATCCAAAAGAAATTTTAAATACGTCTTAAATGCCACAAAGAGATAATTTTAAATACTTTAATATGGCCCAAAGATCCGATTTTGCTTTTTTTCAAAAATGTAACTAATAGACTAGTAAATAATAACGGTTTGACCCGTAAGCTAGTTATTGATATAAAATAAATTTAGATTTCCAATATTGAAAAAACATTTGAACGCGGCGTCATATGCCAGTCCTTTTCATTTAATTTTTTAGACGTTGTTATTAGCCCTAGGTAGATGAAGGAGGGGTGAATAGCTATTGAAAAAATTGTTTTTCATATATAATAATTTGGTCAAGTGCGAGTTGGACTCTCATATTTAGGGTTCCGTACCACCTTCAAGATTCGAATATTCCAGTTTCAGACAAGCAGGGAATGAGTGCATTTTCTTATATTTACCCTTATATCTTTTAAAGGAAGCGTTTTAAATCTATAAAAAAATATACACTTTGATTTTCCATACATAGACTTTTTATTTTATCTGCTTTAGGATTCGCTTGATTTTTATCAGAATACATATGTATTTAATTTTTAAATTTGGCCCGCAAAACGTAACATTAGAGTTTTATTTTACTAATAAACTTTCAGAGATGCCTTTTATAATCTACTGTCTGAATTTTGAGGCTCTGTAGATTGGAAGAAAAAGGGCAAAATAGGTCAAAGTTTAAATTATAAATTATTAAATCTGTTATTCAAATTATTTAAAAATATATTTTTCAAAATTTAAATAGTGTAGTTTCTAAAGTGGGAATTAAGTCGATGTTTAATATTATTGTTAATATCTATTATACAAATGATTTAAAAATATGATATATTTGTAAATCACATAATGAGCCTTTTATCTGATATATTACATAACGCGTTTGAAAATTGAATCTTTATTTTCCATTTAATTGTATAATTTGTCCCTAAAATTACCATGGCGGTTTTCTAATAATTTATTATCCGTTAATATAATAATAATTCTCATTATTTGGGGGCCAAATTAATAGAATTAGGATTTTTTTCATATTTTTCCTATTAAACAAAAAAAAGTCTTATAGTTTGGGCAAATTGCCTTATAATAACGAGGCAGAATGGTGTAATTTTTTTCAACAATATTCTCCTTTTAACTAATATCTTTCATATTTATTTTATTTGGCAATGCAATTATAAACATTTTACTCGAAATAAAATCGTATTCTTATTATGTTTGTAGGTTCGAAAATCATTTACTATCAGAGGCACTTGGAGTGCTGTTGATTTGATCATATGTACGAAGCACTCCGTGTAGAAACAAGTTTAAATTTTATCCTTGTCCCACAGGTTCGACATAATTTGTACAGATACATTTCTGCTTAAATCCTTCTAGAGGAGGTAACAGATCAACGGACAACCTCACAAGAAGTGGCGAAAACTTAGGGGTTTCTCAAGGTGGCGGCATTATCCGTAAACACAGTTCAATGGGTAGTGAACAGGGATTCATCCGCGCATTATAACTCGATTGTTTTTTCAAATTTTCTAGCTCGTAATGGTTTCGGGATAGGGGGGTATGGGTATTTTTTTAATATTTTTTTAATATCTTTTAATTAATATTATTTAAAAAAAAATATGAAAAAAATATTTGTTTTCGTCATAATGAGCCCTTTCATTTGATATATAACATGAAGGGTTAGAAACAATTTTAATTTTAATTTTCCATTTAATTCTATAATTTGCTACCCAAAATAAATATTAGGGATTTCTCCTTATTTTTCCAGTGAAGTTCAGGTGAGGGGTTACTATACCTCCATTTTTTTTCAAAATTTTCCAGCATATGGTTTCGGAGATAAGGGGGGGGAATGGGTAATTTTTTAATATTTTTGTTAATATCTTTTAATTTATTTATTTTAAAAATATGAAAAAAATATATTTGTTTTCGTCGTAATGAGCCCTTTCATTTGATATATAACATGATGGGTTAGAAACAATTTTAATTTTATATTTACCATTTAATTCTGTAATTTGCCCCCAAAATTGAAAGTAGAGGTTTCTTCTTATTTTTCCAGTATACTTCAGGTCAGAACCTATAAATCTATTTTTTTCAAAACTCTACGTTTTTTAGTTTCGGAGATAAGGGGGGGGGATGGGTAAATTTTGGTATATTTTCGTTCATATCTTTTTAAATATATTTTTTTTAAATATGAAAAATATATATTCATTTGGTATATTACATGATGCGTTTGAAATTTTTTTTATTTTTAAATTTTTTTAATTCTATAATTTGCCCCCCAAAATTAATATTAATTGTTTCTCCTTATTTTTCCTGTAAAGTTCGGGCAACGTTCTATATTTTTTTAGTTTTTCCCCCCAGAAGTACCCCTAAAATCAATTTTTTTTCTTTTACGATATGTACTCCTGATCGGGTCACAAAACTATACATTGATACCAAATTTCAACTTCTTCCGTCCAGTAGTTTAGAGTAGTTTAGGAGAAAATTGCTGTGATGTGACACAGGCAGAAATCCGGAGCGATATTATAAGGGTATCCGTATATTGTATATATGGAACCCTGTTTCAGGATTGATCCGTTACTTTAGGACCTCACTGTATGAAGTACCTTTTAAGTATGAGACTGTTGTGTATATACAAATAGTTTCTCTTAAGATAAACTAACTTAAATTAACTACATTTATCAACAGTTTCAGCAACTTTTCAGAGAAAAGCTAGAGATACGTGCATACAAGGATTGCTATGTTAATAATATTAGATAGATAACTGTCGATTTGATTTACTTTAAATACACGTTTCTACGTGTCTAACATTGCCTAATTTCCCCTGTCAGATTAATATGTACTTATAACACGTCCATGACTTGTTATTTATGACATATTGAGAACAAATCAGCATTAATTTGTTCAATATTATATTACTTAGCTGTAGATATTTTATTTCAAATTCCCTGGTCAAAATATTCTGAATTTTCTCTACTCGCAAAAATTATATTTAAATTTTTCTTATAGGTATTCTAGATGGGGATGAATATTATTACACAGAACCTGTATTTAACCGTATTAAGCTGCTATGCAAAGATGTACTTCATCCTTTAGCGTTGGTAGATGCCGCATATGGGAGAAACAATAAAAAAATACCTTTGCAGAAGATTCAATTTACATATTCATGTGAGTACGCGAATAAATATTCATTACGGTAAATAAGCAAAGCAAAAGAGTCATTTTTCTATTTCGCTCTACTCTAATATTCCACCTGTGACTCTGCCAACGCCACGGAAAAATAAAACGTAAAAGAGGTTGCGGTTGCTTTGGTTGTACAGTGTTGGCGAGAGCTCGGCAATTTCCTGCGAACCTTGAAAGCTAAAGTGCCTTTACATCCGGTTACGGTCAGAGAAATTACAAAAGACGCTGATAAGATGTATAAAGATGCCTTAGTTATGATAAAATGCGATATCATTACCACGTCACCGCCGCGTCGCGTCGCATCCACCCTATGGCCTCGACTCGAAAAGTTATAAATTTAAAATAGTTACTTTGTGTTCCGTGTCTTTTAAATGGTTTAGGCCGTAAAGAGGGAGGCGAGAGAATATTCAATTACGCTGAGGGAAAACAAGGGGTATACGGTAGCGAAGTAAACAGATTTTCTTCAGAAAGAAAGTTTTGCTTGCCTTTAAAGCTGGAATAATAACGTTGTTATGCGTTTATTGTCTTAGTTCCGGTGCTCTAAAACTTTTCCAATATTTTAGAAAATGAAAGCTTTCTCATTTATTTCATATTTTTGATGAAAGCTGACATTTTCGTATTTACATTAGATGGAATTTATAGTGGCGGTTATACTGGATAAAGCTTTTCACCTTCGGCCATATAAAATTTTAAAGCGTTCTAATTTAATTTAATATTCAACGTTTACATATTCCTTTATACAGAATATTTTTGTTTTATTGAAACATCTAGTTTTGAGAATAAATAAAAGGTGTTTAAATAAGAGCGCAAGATAACATGTGGCGCCGTCCTGCTGCAACCACATGTTCTCAAGAGCTTTTATTCCAGTTGAGACACAAAAATCGGCATTATCCTAGCACGATAACGTTCGTCCCTCACGGTTAATTCGTTACCTACCTCATCTTCAAATAAGTAAAGCCCAATAATTCCCCTGGACCACAATGCACACCAGTAATACTTTTTTTGCATTGCTTTTTGATGAATCTGTCGTGGATTTTCTAAGCTCCAAATGGGGTAATTTTGCCGATTAAAGAAGTCATCGATGTTAAAGTGATCCGGATCAATAACAATGATTTTGTTCGCTAAGTTGACATTCACTTCTATTTGATCAGGGATTCAACTGGTAAACTCTCTTCGCTTGCATATCCTATTAGCAAAAGTTGGGTCAGTTGGACTTTGTAGGCGGGTCATTCTCAGATAAGAGATTTTGTATCCATAGAGAATGCGGCGAAGGGAAAATCTTGGAGTTTCTTGATTAAACAAATATTTGACGATTTTGGTTTCTTTTCATCAGAGGAGAGACTTTGATGTAATAAAACAATTAATACAATCAACTTTAATCTAACATTGTACTAATATTATAACTGCAATATTACGATATGTGAATCATTCATCTGACGCCAATAGCAGATATTGAAACGTTGTGAGATCAGTCATTTCAAGACGATGGAATTCAAGGAAATTCGAGGAACGAGATACTAAGTGTACCAGCTTCAGAATAACTCCCTTTAATTGTGATCTCTTTTCTGCATTATATAGTCTCTTTTACTGGAACATAATCTCATATTAGAATCATCTTTAAGGAAATTCATGACTTTCCTCTTAATTATTTCATAGATTCCTTTAACTTTTCGGTTAGTTTCCTTCCATCAATTGTACTTTTCCAAATTTTCTCAAAGATTTAATATATTTTTCGTTATGTAAAATGCCATACTTATTAACCGTTATCCCACTTATAATTATTTTAAACACTCGTTTTTCCATTTCATTTGGTAGAGCAGAACAATTCTGCAAACAGTAGTATTCTTTATTCTGTCTCTAGCTTTTGTAGTCTTTGTAATATTTCTTGTATCGCGCTAATTTAGTCCTCAGATTATTTATTCTTTCATCTTTTTATTAACTAAATATCTTCTATCTCGGTTTGATTTACTATTAGCAGCTATCACTCTTCTATAAAAATTCCCTTTCGGCATTTGAACATCATCCGAAATAGGTGGCGTCATCAGGACATTAGAACATTTCGAAGGGCAAATCGATGCCTACGCCCACTTGCTATCTTTTTTTATATGTTTCGTGTCTTTCGTTGCTATTTGGGGGTCATTTGGTCGATCGTTTTTATTACTCCTCTTTTTTTTTTGTTTTTGCAGTTCATATTTTTCAGGATAATTTTTAATCGTGACATTTCTCGTTTCACTACTGGTACCACACCTTCCCCTCTGTGAGTCTACTGAGGGGCTTGGCGATATTGGCAAATCCTGCTACATACCGATAGTAGGTACGTGCATAACCCTAGGAAACTTTTTAGGTGGTGGATATCTTTAGGTGTGGGTCATTCTTGTACGGCTTTGATTTTCTGTTTATCCACAGTTATTTCGTCTACGGAAACTACATGTCCAAGATACTTGCACCACTTTTTGGAACAGTTGACACTCTTCGGGCTTAAAATTACTCCGGAAGATCAAAATCGCTAATCTTAAAAATTAAAGAACATATCATATTGATCATATCATCATTTCCCTGATGACGATAGAAGATATCTATTGAAAGGTTGTGAGATCAACCATTTCAAGACGATGTAAGTCCAAGGAAACTTCGAGGAATATCATTTTGAATAGGAATGCTTCTTGAGAACGTTGGTAGAAGTCAGCTATATCTGAATTAGTTTGCACAAATATCTTATAAGTCCACATTATCTTCCCTGGTCAGTGAGTATCTCCCCTGACCTTGCGAAACCAGTGCACCCCACAGTTGCATCGCATCAACTGACAAAGGCAGCAATCAAACGGCTCTTTTGTTTAAGTATTACTAAATTCACGTTGATGCACGTTCTAGAGCACTATTTAGAATATGGCCGTCCAATATTTCTGTTAGTATTAACGGACAAAAATTCGCCAGGGAAGATAAGCAAAAAAAGCGGGACAAAAATCAAGTGTGAAGATTATTGAAAATAAACAAATATTGCTGCATTTCACCTTAATAATACTTAAGTATACTTGTTTAAATTCCTGCTAAATATACTTAAGTTGGCAACTATGCTAAAGAAGGTAAGTACTGTCTGCGTGTTTAATTAAAAACGTGAAAGGGACAGGCCAGGGTAGAGACTTTTTCAGACTTAAAAATCGAATTACACGAAAATGTTCTTTAATTGGAGATTAAATCATAATGCTATTTATAAAATACATTCAGTTGCTGTGATTTATTGCATAAAATCGCAACATATAGAATAAAAAAAGCTATTTTATAATGATTGCGGTACATACATACATCAATAAATTTTATTTCTATTGTGGTGTTATTCCTCAAAAAAACCATAAAAGTAATCATATTACCTCTTATCTGAGAATGACCCAGGCACTTATATGTCAATTTTTTCACGCTGAAGAGTGGCTGCTAAAATGTTCCAATTCTTGTTCACGATAAGGAATCGTCGTCTCTCATGTAACTAACTGAACCAGTACTTCGAATTTTTCAATTATTCTTTTCGCCGTTGGTGAATTATGAACATTCTGTCGACCGAATATTGAACACACTTTACTAATTGTCGTAATCAAATTTTTACAATTTTGATTAGAAACCCGTTGTGCTAGCGTGTAAATCTCCATGTTTACTAGCCCCATCTGTCAACTTTCAATCTTTCACGTTATAATGTTCCATTATGACTGTCAGACATCGCCGCCAATCCAAATCTTACGTTCTTATCGAAACACCCATTATATATATGTATAATGGATTTTTTATTGTAATTAAATTTCGAGTTGTTTTATTATTTAACTGGTTATGAAAACTCTAATTCTTTTTGATACGGCTATTTGAGACTCAATATTTTTAATGTAATCTTTTACTATTCAATCGACTGTTGTCAGTAAACAAAACATAAATTTCCAATACATTTTTGTATTATAAATTCAGTCAAAACAACCAATGGAAAAAATGCAAAATTAAAATTAATAATAAAAAATATAACACTTAACTAAAGGTGAAACCAATGTATTAATCTAAAAAGATTTGTTGAAACGAAAGGTTATTTATCACAATTAAAATTTTAAAAACAATGCCATTACAAATCCAAGTTACTAAATTTAGATTTTTAAACCCGATACTAAAAATGTATATTTCGTAAATGAATAAAAATCACCTATAAATTACATTATTTTAACTGAATATGAACGCCTTATGAAATTTTTAACATTACTGCAAAATTACTGATTACTTTAAGTTCGTATTAAAGCATCCACCACTTTATCCTCTTGTTTTGATCTATGTGTGTTGACTGAGTTTTTCTGCAACTGCTGCTTCATCTGACTGCTACTTCAAACCGCTTCTCCGTACATCTGCACGTACATCTCTCTAGAATCTCCTTCCAATACCTGATTGATGTCTGCTTCTTTATCTGCCAGCTCCTTAATCTGCCTGCTTTCTTTATAAATTTTCTGTAATCTCAATCCTTAATTTGACTACTTTCTTTATAAATTTTCTTCTATAACAACTGCACTACAAAAGCTGCTGTACACACCTACTCTCTTTGAATCTTCTGGCTAATAGAATTTAAATTTCGAAAACAATTTCACTGACATTTTTTTTTCTGACAGTTAAACGTCAATTTACAACCCCGAATAATATTTACTCTTCATCTGCTACAATTTGAATACCCCGACTGACACACACTGTCGCTTATTTATAATTTTTATATTTACATAGAACGAAAATTCATTCCTCCATATGTTCACCGCTTGTTCAAATTTCACGTCCCATATGCTTAGATTTTCAAAATACCATCCCGTCTTCATAAAACTTGTGGTCGCCCAGTGGTCGAAATTCGACCCTATTTCATGAAATTGTAAAAAGTATATTTTTATAAAAAACAGAGTTGTCGAGAAATCGGAGAAGTAGATGTAATGACCAAAATGGTTCACTCATATTGACAAATCTATTGAAATAAAAAAAAGATAAAAATGCAATCAAATATCTGTAATCGAAAAATATTCGATATAATAATTGTAAGTTTCACTCAAGTTCAGGAATATTAAAGAAAAGAGAGAACCAACAACCCTAGGAGAACTTAAATATTTAATACATTCTCTATTGTCTGACAATTTTTTACACAACACCTTCGGGAAGGTTGTGATAATAATATATTAATCAAATAATTAAATTCACATTAAAAATAGAATATTTAATATGAACACGTCCGAAAAATCAATGCTGATCTACTATATTGACTATTTTACCGCTAACAATAACAACGCTTGCATACCACTTCCAGAAGTACATGCTCTAAAAATATAACGGCATCTAACGATCGATCCCTCCATATATAATTACTCAATGTTTTGAGTTTTAACCATCGGGCGGCGGCGACTGTAAGTTGTTTGGCGTTGACAGTATGGACGTAAATAATGAATTTTTATTATATTTTTATTTCATGAATGAACCAATATTATAAATTAATATTAGCATTCTGCACTGAAGGTCGTAGTAGCTACTAAACAAAACAAAAATAAAGTAAATCGGTTGAGAGACACATGGTACCTAATCGTTTTTTGTTTGCCCATTTATATATAGATCTGTATTTTTCTTTCTTCTTGTTTCTTGATCCAGTTGTTAGTACTTCAAAAATATAACGTTCTCCTAATTTGCGAAAAAATTTACATTGTTTACTCCCAATCGTGTTTTCAGTCTAACCAGCTATAAGTCTTTGTCGTACTGTATAAATTTCAAATGAATCCGATGGTCGTTTATGTCAAAATTTTGTTCCAATAATTATCGGTGATGTCAATTCTAATTTTGAAGTATTTATATGGAAATAATGAATGTTCAAATGCCTTTTTTCCTGAAATGGTCTAATAAGATCCCAAAGATACTAATTGTAATCCTCGCTGAACCAAAAATATGGAATTATTGAAAATCTGGATTTTGAAATTTAACATTACTTAAACATTTTCGATATGATATATTGAACTACTAGAATATCTCTTTATGCTTGTCTAATAGATTACTCGTTTTTTAAGAAATTTTGATCAAACTTTCAAATTTATTGGATTGCTCTACTAGTTCTATTTCTTAGAACCTGCATTAGAAGTTACCAGTTAATGACCTGGATTTATTATTTTACGATCCGAATAAGATTATTGTATCTATACCTCCATTATATATATCGAATGGCCAGTTTAGAATTGTTACTCTCGTAATGTAACTCCATTCTGATAATACAAGTTCACGCCTTAACAATAAATTACACAGAGAGAGATTGAGTAACTATACAACGAAATTAAAAAATGTCTTGAGGTTACTGAATGCAATGAAATAGAACAGAGATTAGGAGATTTCACACACTATTAAAAAGTGTTCAGGTAAGAACGCAACTGAATTTATCCAGGCAAATATACATAATACGATAGAAACTTCCGTACAGTATTAACCACTATTAGGAAAGATGGTACATGGTATCCCGACTTGACCATACAATGTATGGCATCACACTCCCTCTAAGGCACGCTAAGAGTGCCTTTAGGGGAAAATTCACTAAACCCCAGATATCCTAGATATCAAAAGGGTTTAGCTCTGTGGGAGCCCTTGCCAGGTTTTCAGGCCCGTGGTTGGAGTCGTGGCGGCAGTTTCCCATGAATTTCCTGATCGTCCGGGCTATCCCTAACAGGACGGCTTTTTGCATTTGTTTGTAAAGATGTTCGTCCAGACCTAGGTATTTTAAATTGTTTAATAGATGTTTTGGGACTATTCCTGTCGTTGACATAACAATTGGTACAGTACGTGTGTTGTTCATGTCCCACTGAGTCTTTATTTGAAATTCCAAATCTCTATATTTGGTTATTTTCTCAGCCTGCTTGACATTTATATTATTGTTGTTAGGAATTGCTATGTTAATTAAAGTTGTTTTCCGAGCGACTTTATCTACCAAATCTATATCTGGTCTATTGTGAGCAACAGTCCGATCAGTCAGTATCGTGCGGTCCCAGTACAGCTTGTAGTTGTTATTTTCTAAAACAGATTCTGGTTTGTATTTATAGTATGGTAATCTTACCGACTGTGATAGTTTAAATTTCAGTGCTAGTTCCTGGTGCAGTATTTTAGCCACAGCATCGTGTCGTTCTTTGTATTCAGTTGCAGCGAACGCTTGACAACCTCCTGTGATATGCTGGATAGACTCAGATGTTTGGCAACCGTACCTGCATTTGTCGTTGTTAACAGAATAATCTTTAACGATGTACTTTAGATAGTTCTTAGTTGGGATTACTTGATCTTGGATTGCCAATATAAAGCCTTCCGTTTCAGGAAACATGTGACCAGAAATCAACCAGTAGTTCGACGCTGCACTGTCGACATAATCTTGGTTGACGTCATTTATATGTCTTCCATGAAGGGGCTTCTCTTTCCATTTCAGAAGTTTCTGATCAGTGGTCTGGTGGTGTAATTCGACGTGTTGTTGTGTCAGTCGCAGTGATGTTGAGTCATCAACCTGGCACATGACTCTGTGTAGATCAGAAAATTCTGCGAGTTTCTGGAAATGACTACGCAAAATAGAAATTTGTTGATCTAATAGTTTGCTTAGATCTGCCAATCCTCTTCCTCCTTCATACCGTGGCAAAGTTGTACGTTCAACAGAGCTCTTTGGATGGTGATCTTGAGCTTTTGTTAGTAAAACTCGAACTTTTCGTTGTAATTTTTCAATGTCTGTCTTGCACCAGTTAACTATACCGAAAGAGTAACTGAGCACTGAACATGCATATGTGTTAATAGCCTGAAACAGATTTTTACTGTTTAGTTTGGTTTTCAACAGTCGTCGTACCCTTCTATAAAACTCTGCTGTTAGGTTCTTTTTCATAGTCAAGTGATCAATACGTTGAGCCTGCTTTATTCCAAGGTATTTATAAGTATGACCTTCCCCTATAGATTCAATTGAGGTGCCATCTCCCATTTCGAAGTGCCCCTGCTGTATTTTGCCTTTAACTATATTAATAATTCGGCATTTGCTAAGCCAAATTTCATATGGATGTCACTAGAGAACCCTTCTACTATTTTAAGCATGGTATTATTATTATTATTATGAGAAAAATTCATGATATCAAAAGGTTTAGCAAATAATTATGAAAATGCTTTTTGCATTTGTTTGTACAGATGTTCGTCCAACCGAGGTTTCTTTGTTTTGGGACTACATAACAATTGTACAGTTCGTGTGTTGTTCATGTTCCATGAGTTTTAAATGATATTTGGGTAAATAATATTACAGCCCTGGTCTATTGTGAGCAACAGACCGATCGGTCAGTATCGTGCGGTCCCACGAGTTGTTATTTTCAAAACTTTTTTACTTACGACTGTGTAAAAATTATCCGGTAACTAGTTCATATAGGAAAATGTGTAAATTAAAAACATATTTAAAAGTCAGTTTTGTAAAGCATGCATGTTATTTCAGATAATTACATTTAGTCGCAAGTCATTGGCACATGACTAGAAAATTCTGCGAGTAGACTACGGCAAAATGTTGCATCCTGTCAAGTCAAGCTTCGACAGAGCTTTTGGATGGTGATTTGAGCTTTTGTTAGAAAACTCGAACTTTTCGTTGTAATTGTTCTTTCCTTAACTGAAAGAGTTAGCACTTAGGTGTTACAAACAGATTTTTACTGTTTAGTTTGATTTTCAACAGTGTGCACCTTTTCATAGTCAGTGATCAATACGTTGAGCCTGTGGTGGACAATAATTCACTCATTTCGAAGTGTGCTTATTTTGTCTATATTATAATTCGGCATTTGTCTAGGCCAATTATCAAGAGAACCCTATTGCATATCATGCAGCTCATCGTCGTCCATGTATAACAAATGGTTTAGACGTTGTTGTGTTTGATGAACCCAAAATGCTGGTTTCAAATATTATAGTTAGTTAATGTTAAATGTATGGGTAAAAATTACAGCCCTGGATTTACACAACAACTTAATGTGTAAAAATTATCCGGTAACAGTTTAAAGGAAAATGTTAAATTTATGCCAAATGCAAATTTTAATAGAAAATTAGGGCAAAATGTTGCATCCAAATCAAGCTTTTCAGAGTTTACTTTCCTTTGTTAATTAACATTTAATGAAATGTGCACAGAGTTGCGTGTGACAATAATTCACCAGAGGTTTTAGTCTGAATTATCAATATTGATCATCAGATGACATTCTTTCTATATATGTTTCTCAAATTTTAATATTATCGTGATGCGGGTATTTGCATAAAAATTCCATCGTTAAAAATTCAAAAAAATCCCTATTCAGACGTAATATAATTGCCCAATTTCTCATCGTCAACTTGTCACAGATTTTTATATAGACGATCCGACAAGAGATTTATAGGTTATTCTCGAAGTGAAACTTTATACAATGCGACGTTCTTATAAATAGTGATATAGTCGCCAAAAGTTGTCGCCTGGAAACAAAGTTTGTCAAGTATAAAATCGTGTTATTGGATCGTAAACCAACCCATCAAAGTTCTGGTGATAGGGTGAATATTAAAATACATCGTGTGAAACTTGCTTTGAGGAATTTCGTAAAGAACATTCCTGCTTCACCCGTTTCTGATCGCTCCTCCGCCCTCTTTCAAACTTATTCAGCATCTCTACCGAAAATTATATTAGTTAAATTCAAGTCACTACTTTCTGAAATTTTTCGCCTGCGAGATATAAAAGCAGGCACGGATAAACTTGTCACGGATAACTTTAAACTCATTTAATTACAGAACGTGTTTTGAAAATATTTGAGGGAAACCAAGAAATTACTATACTTATACTTAATATATAGTATTATCTATCATATGTAGATAATTCAATTCAAACAAAGTAATAATTAAAGGAGAACATTTAACAAAAAGTTTATTGTTTCAAGTGCCTTATGCTTTGGCGAATATTATGGCAAAATAGCTGGAGAACATGTTGTAATTATACTGACTGTTAAAGAATTCGCAACACCCAGAAGAAGATCTTTAAATATAATATTGCTATTGTTAATGGTTAAAATGTGGTGAAAGTTTTTTCATGTAAACCTTTTTTATCAATTAATATTGTAGTCGTTTTTGCAATTTCTTAAAATTTCCAAAAAACTGTTTGTTGGCATCCAAAATCTATGTTTAGTAATGCTAAAGTGCCTAGAGTAGGTGTACGTCAAATGTATCGCCAGCTAAGTAAATTATTGGTTTCCGGGAGAACAAAAAATCCAGAAATTATCAACCGAATTAACAGAAAACCAACTACTGTCATGAGATGTTGCCAAGCGTGGTTTGATAATACCCAAAATCAGAGTAGAGTAGGCACCGGACGTCGAAGGGGCACCAATGAAGTTCAAGATCGAAGTCTAAGACCGATTTTCGACAAATCGAAATATGGTTGACGAGTGGTGTTGGCCACCAGCGACCGTATGTTGTAAGTGTCCGAAGGGTTTACCACAGTATAAGGTCTTATGAACTGCAGCATTATCGACGCCATCTTGTGATACCTCTAACCGCTGAACATCGACGACAACGGCTATTATTGTGGTGCAGCGAAAGACAATATTGGAATGTGGAATTGAATCAATGGTCTTCTCTGATCAAATTCAATTCTGCTTGGGTGGGCATGACGGCTGAAAAAGGGTTAGACGACGTGGAATGGAAATACTTCAATTTGATGTACACCGAACAGAAGAAGTTATGGTATAAGGTGCTATTGCATATGGAAGTAGGTCACTTTAAGTCTTTGTTCATGACAGCGCAACGTTATCTTCAGGAAGTAGTGGAGCCGTATGTACTCCGTTACAAAATTCTTTATTCAATAAAATGTATACATTTTACAGAGATATATAAAAGACATTTCAGCCATCCTGTTACCCGGCTGTAGGGTTTACAATTTTATGAACAGCTAAGCTGTTCTTATGTGTCGTTAACCTAAGTGTCAAATCATGAGAATCCTATAACCCTAATCAGTATAATTATAATATTAAAAAAATAATATATCTAAAATTATGTCAAATTGTAAATGGTAACAGTAAACATATAAATTAAAATGACAGAAATATCAGTTTAAAAAACATAATATACAAAACAATTTGAATTTCTAATTTTTCCACACGACAAGGTAATCTGACCTTCTCAAAGACTGTCGATAAATTGTTAATTCGGCACTGAAAAAATTCACCATTTTATCTACGACCGTGTTTTTCAATTTAAGAATATGTATTTAGTTTTTTTCTGACAAAATGTTTGTCATATTTAATATAAATCTTTTTGTATCTTGTAAATATTTGTACAGTTTCTCACAAGTTTATATATAAAATATTATTATAAGTTAGGTGTTCTTTATTTTTTAATTAATCATGTACAATGTATACTTATAATTAACAGAGAGATATTTGTTTTTGTATAACGAAATGGAATACCTTTGATGTGATCAAAGGAATTTCTTTTCGAAAACGGAATCATAATTGAGTTCGTAATTATTCGTTTTGAGAAATTTGGCAACCCCGCTTGTAAAATTTTATGAAGCAGATACTGATGCATTAATTTTACAGTTTTTTGACAATTTTTAGTTAGTTTTCTTCTGGGTTACTTGACAATGTTCTCTTTTTTTGAATTTGTAATTACTACAAAATTTGGCAACATTGTTTAGGCGTATCGAGGTCTTTTTACTGTAGAGTTATAAATTTGGCAACAACTTTGTTACACATTTTGACTTCCTTATAAAGGCAAAAATTTAACTTTTTATTATTTTGTTTTCTAAATTAATCAATATTAAGAAAACTGACAACCCAGCACGGAGAATCCTTCTGACATTGTTGCCAAATGTGTAATTTTCATTCTTTTTAATTTTACTAAATTTCTCGTACTATGTTTTAAACAGGAATCTCAAAATCCAATTATGTTGAATGTAACACATTTTCTTAAAATTAATCCTGTTTTTGGTTGATTTTAAAATTAATAAAATGTGGTAAGTTTTACCAAATGAATTTTATATTTTTTGGCACTATTTCTTAAGTTTATGGTTTGTTCTAATTTCACAAAAGACCACAATGGTTTTGCTTTTTACAATGTTGCCAAATTTAAAATTCTTATCTAATTCGCACATTACATTTTGATTACAAAAAATCCTAACTTCACTTAGTTCTATGATATCACAACTATGTTTTTAAACATCAAATACAGGTTATCAAATTTGTGAAAACTAAAATCGCTGGTTGGGAATTATTTTTAAAGCCAGAGCAGGACGAGTAAAGAGGGACTCTGAAAATGCTGTAAATAAATAGATGCGTTGGAAACAGTTTAGATTAACGACACAAGAAAGTTCAAACAATATTGTTTATTGTAAAAAGAAACAAAAAAAAACGCTATTGTTCCAACAAATAAATGAACAGTTGATTCATATTTTTCTGAATTATCCTGTTTGGACCCATAATCTCGCCATGGGCCACAGGAGCGCGTTTCTCCAAAATTATTTTCACTGCATATTATTTTTTTATCGGCTCATGGATCCCATATATCAACTAGATAAGTCTCCGTCTCATGTTGCTCCAGTTAGTTTAAACTTTTTGAAGAGACCCATGTGAATCTGTTTGCCATGACGTTATGTTAGTTACGAACTGATCAATTTGTTTGTTATTAATAATGTTATTTTCTTTGACTTTTGTCTAAGTATGGCCGATTTGAACATAGAATCTCCACGGGAAGAATACTGGAAGTTCAGAGGCTATCCTATACGAGATCAAACAGTGGATTAGATATATGATATTAACTGGTATGGAAGTTTTAACAAAATGTTTGTTTTATTATAGCCGCCTACACGTAATGCTGATATCGCTTCAATTAAATTTTACAACTGTTTTTCGAGGATGAAGCATTTTTTTCAGGGTGTTAAAGTTTTTGTAACAACTTCATTTGACCGAAAAAAACTTCATGTTATCATGACATCTCCCATTTTCAGCGCTACTTGTCACTCACAAGATACCAACCCATACGATGGTTGATATCGTTGAAGATATTTTACACCAGCAGGACCATTTCCTGGATTGTTCAAAGTGCTGCTCTTCAAACAGCAAATTCATGCACAATGCATCATTGCTTAGATTTATAATTATGACATCTTGAGATGTTTGTTCATGCTACACCACTCACACTTTTACTCCTATTCTATTCTTTGAATAAAAAAGAGGCGAAAAAATAATTTACGCATAATACTCGTATATGTATTGCCAACATCATAAAAATACTACTGACATTGGTTCAGAACTAGTTTTTAACTAAAAATGTTTAAATTTTATTCTGCAAAGAAATAAACTAAAGTATATTTAACTAAATAAAAGTTAAACGTCTAAAAAAGAAATCAGTTTGCTGCCTTAGTAATGCTTAGTGAATATTCAACTTAAGCTTATCTTCACCATTAAAAATCGATATTCTAAATCTAACTAATTTGCTGGGGGTTGAACTCCAAAGGAATCCATCAACATATTGGTTTCACGAAAGCATGAGGCATTCAAACTTCGAGTTGTTTTTAGTTGACAATTAATCCTTCCTGGTTAAAGCCTCAGAAACCCTCTAAAAACATAGGCCGTTCGGAATTAATTACTAAAGTTTCTTACTCTGCTAAAAATGGGAAAAACATATAACCTCGCATGATATATATTACCTTATTGTAAATATAATATGAGACAAAACTATAAAGTATCAAATATTTAAATTTTTTCGCATTTTTTTTTTGGGGATAATCACACCACAATTATTGCAAAGTGAGAAAAAAAAATTAAAATTAAACAATTACATAACTAAGAGAATTTATTGTTATTATTAACCTACTTAAAAAAGGGGAAGTTCTCAATTTGGTTGTATGTTTTTAGAATTTGTTACCTCAGTACTTGGGTAACTATGAACCGATTTAGATCATTCTTTTTTCATTTGATAGAATATACTTCCAGATTGGTCACATATTTTTTCAATGACACAGAATAGTCAATTTTGCAAAAAATCGGAAAAATCTTGTAACTGACTTCATAATTTATCATAATATATGGTGTATGCGCTGGTATTAAAACATTTTAGTTATAGTTATTTGAAATTTAGGAAGGAATTAATTGAAAATAGGTTGGAATTTCATTATCAATGACATGGAGTGGTCCATTTTATAAAAAATCTTGTATTGTTTTCTTAATGCATCATAATTTATGGTGAATGCGCTGCTATTAAAACACTTTAGTTATTCTTATTCGAAATCTAGGATAAAATTAATTGAAAATAGATTGGAATTTCATCAAAATATTTCCAGATGTAAGTTTTCAATTTGTCTGCATATACAGTGAGGACGCGTGGGTTGGAACAAAATTATTTAAAATTCAGGTGTTGTTTTATTGCAAAAACGCACGGACACATCGGTTGTTTTTTGGACTTCCTATTTGCGCTTTAATCCTTGGATTTTAAGGAGTTAAGGTTCTGTTAACTCTCACTCTCAGTCAGTCATAAACCCAACTTCGCTTTTTTGTCAAATTGAAGATGCAGTATCATTAGATGATTCACTCCAAAGGTTCTGGACAATTGAAGATGATCCTACCGCACTGGTTCAGTCCCCTGATGATCTTATCTGCGAAAAAATATTTTCCGAGGGATGCAGGAGATTGGATTCAGATAGATTCGTTGTGCTCCTTCCTTTTCGAAATACACTTCCTGCTTTTGATGGAATGTATAATCTCGCCGTACAACGTTCCTACACGTTAGAAAGACGTCTTCTACAGCAACCAGATCTCTACAAACAACATTGTGATTTTCTCAAAGAGTATTTGGAGCTGGATCATATGGAGTTGGTTCCCTATCCATCATCTACTTTTTCTGATTGTTACTACATACCGCATCATTGTGTTTTGAAACCTGATAGTAGCACCACCAAACTTCGTGTAGTGTTTAATGCATCCGCTAAGATACCTCATCGGTTATCTTTGAATTATTGTTTGTTTATCGGTCCCCAGTTGCAGCATGAGATTATCGCTAATTTGTTGACCTTACAGAATTTAGTTTTGCCTCGCCGGCTTGCTATAGAAAACGTTTCTAGTTTTGAACTTCACGCATTTGGTGATGCTTCTGAGAAAGGTTATGCCGCTGCTGGTTATTTTGTGTTCGAAAGCGTATCTGGATTTTGTTTTTTTTTGTATTGTCTAAATCCCTTTGAAAACTTTCGTCACTTCCCAGATTGGAACTGCGTACTTCAGTTCTTACCGCTAAGTTGGCTCATTATGTTTATGAGCAATTCAATAGTCGTTTCTTGTTCAAGGTGATTCGATGCTGGTCAGATTCCACGGTAGTCCTTTCATGGCTTAGTTCTTCCCCGCACCGTTGGAAGACATTTGTCAGTAATGGAGTTCCTTCCATTCAGGAAAAATTTCCTTCTTCGCATTGGTTTTACATTCAATCTTGTGATAACCCCGCTGACTTGGGTTCCCGCGGCACTTTGCCGTCAGAGTTATTAGGCAATACACTTTGTTGGAAAGGCCCACAATTGTTAGTTACCGCCTGTTTGCCACATGCTTGGTCAGACTCAAGCATGTCACCGCTAGTTATCACTGAAGCCCGTATAGTGGCGCTTCAAGTCACCGCTTCACCAAATTTATTTGGTACTTTGTTAGAAGAACATTCTTCTATTAATTGCATTACCCGCATTATAGCTCATATTTGTCGCTTTGTTGATAAGGCTCGCAATCCAGACCGTAGGGGTTCTGGATCTTTTTTGGCTGCTGAGTTATATCAGACTCAGCTTCGCATTGTTCGATATGTTCAAAACCAAATTTTCACTAAAGATATTTCTCTTCTTCGAGAACGAAAACTTTTGCCCAAATCGCTTCGTAAACTTTCGCCGTTTCTTGATGAACAGGGAACTCTTAGAGTTGGTAGTAGATTGGCTAATGCTCCATTGCCGTTTGATACTAAATTTCCCGCACTGCTACCAAGTAAAAGTCATTTCACTAATCTAATTGTCGAAGATTGTCATGCCACCAATCTTCACGCAGGAATCCAAACTGTTCAATTTCTTTTGCAGCAACGATTTTGAATTCTATTCGCAAAGAAAGTAATTCGTAGTGTCATTTCTAAATGTGTTTCTTGTTGGAAGCTTAATCCTTCTGCTTACCAACCCTTCATGGGAAATTTGCCCATTTCCTGCGTTTCACACCAGTAACCCTTTTCTCATGTTGAAGTAATTTTGCTGGTCCCTTCACTATAACCATGGCTAAAACTAGAGGGTCAAAAACTTTAAAGGCCTTATCTGTGCTTGTTTAAGTGCTTTGCAACGAAAACTGTTCATCTAGAACTCGTATCACATTTGTCTGCTGATGTGTTCTTGGCAGCTTTGCGACGATTGATTGTACGTCGTGGTCGATGTAGCCATATCTATAGTGATTGTGGTACTGATTTTGTGTGTGCTCACAAGCAGATCTTAAAAGCTTTTAGAGCTACGGCTCCTCACTTTGGAGGACTATGGGAAAGCGGAATTAAATCCGTTAAAGCTCACTTAAGACGTGTCGTTGGAGATTAAATCCTAACCTACGAAGAACTTTCTACTGTATTTGCGCAGGTAGAAGCAGTTTTAAACTCGCGACCTATAACCCCTTGTAGCAACGATCCATCGGATCTTACCGCCTTGAGTCCTGGAATGTTTCTTACAATGGAACCTTTAACAGCACCTCCTGAATCTGATTTCTTATCTGTCCCATATAATCGTCTCAACAGATGGCAGCTACTGCGTGGATTGCAACAGGCATTCTGGAAACGTTGGTCGCAAGAATATTTACATACTCTTCATCAACGGAGTAAATGGACTGATCCCTCGGAGGTTGTTAAGCCAGGTACTCTTGTTATTTTGAAGCAAGACACTTCCCCTCCTTTGAATTGGCCATTAGGGCGCATTATTGACGTACATCCGGGAGGTGATGGTGTTGTACGCGTTGCTACAGTTACAACTGCAAGTGGTACTTTGAAGCGACCTCTTGTAAAGCTCTGTCCACTGCCAGTGGACCCTTAGTTTTGATATTAGTAATTCAAGGCCGGCGGAATGTTGCGTTCCCGCAATTTGTTTAGTGTATTGTTTAAATTTGACTGAATTACTTCATTGATTTTTAAACTTCTGCACCTTTTCAAAAACCTTCTGTTGCGCTAATGCTAATTTTAAGGTTTTTTTTGCGTGTAAAATAAAGACAGTATTCGTGATTCGTGTTTTGACTTCCGAACTATTCGGACGCTTCTTTTGATTCCGTCTTAAGACGGCCACTTTTCGTTGTTATTGTGTTACCATTTCGCGAGTTATAGTTCCGGTCGTAACAACCGCTAAACCGCTTTCATTTTGTTTCTTTTGTGTTTACAAAAGCGCATCATTGATTGTTGAAGCCGCATTTTTTGTAACGTGTTGTCCAGACGAAGCTCTAAAATCAGTTCCTGCTGTTGCGGGGCTAGCCTCTGAAGAAAGAAGAACCAAGAAAACACCACCTGCAGGGCTTCGACTTAAAAGGTCAGTGATTAACTTTTATTTGGTGATTTAATTTAGGCGACGCTAGAATGTTTTATTGATTGTTCCGCTAAAGGTCCTTCGTCAATTACATACTTGCATTGAACCAGCATTGAACTAAAACCGCAACATCTAATTTATATTCTTTTTGGATATTATATGGAATGAGCCATCGAAGACATTTCACATGTATTCACATTTCTTCCGCAACCTTAAATTTGCGAGTGAAGTTCTGTTATCCAGATATTAACATATTATTATTTAAAGATATATATATTCTTCCAGTTTTCATAGAATGATCTGACTGATCCGGAACCTATAATAAAGCTGTTACATGTCAGTTTTTTCAGTTTTATACGAGATTTGTCAAAAAATAATTTTGTCTAATAGTAAAGTAGCTCTGTTTTGTCTATGAAGAAAATTTGTTATAAAACAAAGTAAGTAACAATTCAAACATGCATCCAGATACGCCATTATATCATTAAAAAGTACAAAATATATAGCTTTAAAAAAATCACCAACTTCAATTTACAGTAACATTAATGACACTAAAAAGTAAAAAAAAATCAATTGGATATTTAAAACGAAAGGTATTATATGTTCTATAAGACTGCGTTTGAAGTTGGTGCCAAGCCTGAAAAACATGTGTGTAACAAGGCGTATCAATAGCTTTATTAATTAATAGCAGTTTAATTCATAAAGCTGTTTATATTCTTATGTAAAATATATACATTTCTTAGGCCTGGCATCAATTTCAAACGCAGTCTTGTAGAACATATACAGTGTTTCGTTTTAAATATCCAATAGAATTATTTTTTACTTTTTAGTGTCATTATTCTTACGATGCTTTGAAGTCGGTTTTAAAAAAAGCTAATTATGCATATACTGGGTAGCACAAAAAACTATAGATCATATAAGACCTTTTACGTTGGAAGAATTTTATGCGACGCCCCTAGGTGTGCTTTGTTGTTTCAGCCAACCCAATAAATTTACAAGGGAAACCTTGGGAATCCTTATGGACTATCTCGTTACAGGGTTGTTCAAAAGGTAATAAATATTACCGACAGAATTCTCCGGAAGTAGTATCCAAGCAATTACTTTCATGTAGTAAAATTAAAGCTGACTCCTTTAGCTATCGTTCTGCGTTGTGTTCTTCTTTCTGTCGTTCTTCGTTAGTTGAATTACGAAATTATATTTTATAATTAGGGCACCAATTTCAACCAATTTTCGACTCTTCGAATTACCCAAAAATTCATAAACCCAGGATATATCTGAGACCAAGCATCACTTCAATAAATACTCTATGTAGTACACGCTTTCAATAGCGAAAGGAGTTTTTATATTTTCTTAGTTAAGCTACTTTATATATCAACCAATTTTAATTTAAAATTTTACATTTTCTTATAATTGACATTAAAACTGTGTCTAAATCTATAATGCCACCACTTTCATGGAGACAAGAACTAAATTTATAGAATATAGGTAGCCTTTTTGTTAACAGCTTTATAATATTTGATTATTTGAAATAATTTCTTATGTGTGAACAAAGTAAATGAATTTTTCTCTTATTCTGATTTCTCATACATCTAGCTTTAAGATGTACGCAGTAAGTGATTTACGATGAATACCATTTTAATTATTATAGGCTTTTTTGGGTAGATTTCACTATTTTATTGCTTAATGATTCTCAGTATCAAAAAACTATCCTGGACAAAATTTCAATACATATTTACATGTATAGAAATTTTGTGAAAGTACGAAATATAAGATTTCACAAAAAATTCTTCCATATGTCAGTTTAAACGTTTTGTAGGCTTTTTTGGGTAGATTTCATTATATTAATGTTTAATGATTCTCAATATCAAAAAAGTATCCTACACAAAATTTCTATATATATTTACATGTATAGACGCTTTATGTATGTACGAGATCTCAAAAAGTCCTTCCATTTGTCGGTTTACACGTTTACAAAATTACTTGAATAGAAATTTTGGGTTTATATATAAATATCAAATGTATCAATAAACCCAAATGTCAGTTTCGATCGAAATTCCTTCGGTAGTATAATGCACGATTTCCTTATTCAGGAAACATTTCCAGACAACTAAATTGCATTCACCTACCCAACGAATTAGTATAAATGTTTAGGCCAAGCGATATATTCAGAGACATAAGCTACTATTATATGTATATTAAATATTCAGATATTAAAATAAGAAATTGTAAATGTAAAGTTTTCAAAGGTAGGCAAAATATAGCTGCTTTTCGAGATTAAATGTATCAGGCGTTGAATATGATAGCAGACATCGCTGACAGCAGGCCCCTGTTGTTCAGACCAAGGAAAACCTAAACAACCATCACAATATCAGTCACGGCAACAACGTGAACAACCAATGCGGAGTCGAACTAGAATGAAAACCTCGTTCGCAGACAATGTTGGAAGAGCCAGCAGCCTGTTCTGATGGGAAAGTAATTCACTGGTCCTTACCAATCTGCATTGAGCCAGCGTGGCAAGGTAAGTCAGATAAACCCAAACTTATCGAAACAAATCACGGAACTGTACCTCAGATGGGGTCACAATCAATCAGCGATTTAGGAATCCTCATCATTAAAAGATGGATGAATAACATCATTGAAATTTTCCGGATATCAGAAGGAGTCGCTATTTCAACAATGTCACTTTCGAAAAGAAACTGTATTCAAATAATAAAAGTTTATCTCCCCAGAACAAAGCATTCGGACGGAGAGATCGAGCAACTATCAATGAAATTAGTATGACACTAGATATTGACAACAGCCATTTCAAATTTCAAAATGACGAGTTAGGTATCAGTGAGTCACTTTGGATTTGATGAGCGGCCACTATCAAAAACCATTCAGGTACGGAAGCGATCATAAGTTGTGAGAGTAAGCATTGTCCTTAATAGGAAACTGGAAAAATTCAAACCCACAAGATAAATCCGACCAATATCATGCAGTTCTGGAAGAAAATCTTTAAAAGCATGATCACACACAAATAATAAATGCAATAATAACTTTTTGGGGTTTAGTGAATTTTCACCTAAAGGCACACTATGTGTGCCTTAGAGGGAGTGTGATACCATACACTGTATGGTCAAGTCGAAACTTTTGCGAAAGAAACAAGTAGGGAACACATCAGCGAAAACAAAACCACAAATTAAGATAGAAAACAAAAGCGTTACTACAGAAACGAAGGTAATGAAGAAAGAAATTAGACGTAAAACTTGTAGAATATACTGAACTCTGCAAGACCATAACAAAGAATACTGTAGAGGACATCAAAAACTATAAGGAATTATCAAATCAACATACGAATAAGAACGCTAAGTAACCTCCATACCACCTTACACCTTTATAAATACCCTGAACTAGAGATGACGGAACAAAAAACACAAGAAATACTGATGGGAGAAGCGGAGTCAGCCGCCAACAGCATGAAGAATGGCAAGACAGCGGGGTCGAGGGTTTAACGGTCCAACTGATAAAATAAGTTGGTAAGGAAACATGGATAAGCCTGAATAAAAATCCATTCACAGTCTCTCAGATGAAGGCACATACAATCCTGTTATATTTGCATTAGAGTAAGTAAAAATCATCTATTCCAGCCCTAGGCGGTAATCTGCACCGGTTCTGGAGCAGAGAGTTCCTATACTAGAACGTTCAAGAAGTAGAAATTAAATCAAAAACAAAGTTGATTAAGACAAACGTATAAATGAAGAACAAACATTGTAAGACAAGGTGTTAAGAATAAGATGAGAATCAAGTAAGAAAGAAAATATGTTAAAGTGTTATATGTTATAAAACATTTAATGATGCTAATAAAAATTTATTTTCTAATCAGACTGAAATGCATCGACTAAATTGTTATATTCGGAGTCGTTTTTGAGTTAACATTTTGATTTATTACATAATAGAAATTATTGGTATGCATTATCATTTCTATGATGTCAGTTATCAGACTATATTTTTATTAAAACCCGGATAATTTATAAATGCTGTTTAGTCCAAATATCATTTAAAAAAATATATAATATCGCATATAAATACAAAATATAACTCTGTATATTATATAAACTTATTTTAGTTGTAGTATCATAAATATAATAATATTAAATTCACAAAGATTAAACAAGCAAACATCATTGTCATTAAATTATTATTATTATCGGCAAATAAGACAACTCATAATAAAGTGGGTGAAATCTGTTGAATTGGAAGAACAGGATTTTTGCTAAAAATAGTGGACACTTGAGTTATTGTTTTGTATTAGCCTGCAAAAGCTAGTAGGCAGAAGATTTGTGTGAAAAATTGATCATTTGCATCTTCAGACTTATGTAGATAGATATAGAATAAATCGGCTTGGCCAGCCAGATCGCCAGATTTAAATTCACTCGACTTTTTCTGGCGAGTATACTTAAAAAGTAAAGCATGCGTGACTTGAACAATTTAGATGACTTACATTTACCCTATTGTACGTACAATGATGGTTCTTTTTAATTTTGCAATAAAATATAGGTGTTGGTGTTAAAAAAATTGATGTAGAGAGGTAAATTTCTTGGTAGACTATTTGTAAAGTAAACAAATTTTTTCGAAGATGATCTTAATCAATTATATTTCGTTTATCACGACAAAAAATGCTCATTTATCAATCACTAAAAAAATTACTAAATTATATGAATATCTCGTAACATTTGTAACATTTAAAATAGTCAGCACTATAAATATTTGCAAATATGAGATTCTGAACAATCGATTTCTAGAAATCCAATCCCTCTTTGTATCAAAGTAGTTTTCGAAAGGGCAATTACATACAAACGTTGTATTCGTAAAACTGGACAAAGCAAGCAAAGATACAGCAAAGTATGCATACACACTACAAGTGAACTGACAGACTAAGAATATTATCGGAGATAAATCTCTCCGATAGTGAGTGGCAACTCAATATTTCAAGTAGTTTTAAAGTATTCAACTTTCATAGATATTGTACTCCGATACAAATACCAAGTATCAAACTCCGCAATAATCCGGTCTTGTTCCTACATCGGAATACTGGAACAGTCGCAAAAACAAAAGCCCGTTGAATTCCAAAATGCAAAAGTAAAATAAAAATAAATCGAAATACATCCAAACAACATTCCCTATTCTCTCCAACAAATGAGGTCTACTGATTGGAAATCAATCCTCTCAAGAGATTCAGCAAACGATTCCGAGGGTATTGTTCATTGAAATTTCCACTGTATCAACATAAAAACCGGCTTTCACCTCTTTAGTTGATTTTCCCGATGGCTTGGGCCTTTAACAAGGCAATAAAATCGTTAATGATGAAAGTATTGTTCCTAGTGCTCCTTTTGTTGAATATGAAAACTATGCAAATATAACAAGAAGATTGAGAAACTTTGTGATGATAATTATGTACTGATTTGCGGAATTTATGATGCAATACATGTTTTTATAACAAACTGTTTGAGAATCCTAGCCATGAGCTGCTCGTCGGGCAGCAAACAGTTGTTTGTGAGAATTGTGAGATGGCATAACTAAACACTAAAATCCAAATATTCATTTTATATAGAATTTACCAAACGAATATTAAATACAATAATAAATAGGAGGAACCAAACTAACGGATATATTATATTCATTTGCTATGTAATTATGAATTAAATGAAAAATTCCGAAACTGGTCAATTTTAAAATGAAACTTTTTTTCTGTCGCCTCAAATTTTGTCGATTGTCTTTATCAAATCGCATTAACAGAGCCTTGGATGCATTCGATGCATTCCGGCAGTGATCGATCGGTTTTGTACCGGATTTTGATATTTTCCAATTTGGTTTGATATTCTGCAGATATTTTGGTAGGTGATCACTATACATAAAAAGCTCTGATATAATATATGTCAAATAGTTTATGGTTTATGGGAAACAATATCAAATTTATCAGCCAAAGTAAGCATGTAAGTTTCTATTTAAAAAAAAAACATCTGCAAGAGTCAAAGAACTACCAATTAAACGTAACAATCAAAAAAACCTCAACCATTCCTATTAAATGAATCTACATTTAAGTCAAATTATTCAAGAATCTCCAATAGAGATAATGAGATTGAAATCATGGTGACATTGGAATTCGTCCAACAAGCGTAGTGTGGGTAAACGTTGTAGTAAGTTCTCTATTGCAAATAAGTATGTAAATGTAATATTTTGATGTGGTTTGTCTTAGCGAAGAACATTAGTTTTATTCCTGTATAAATTTGAACAATTTTCCGTGGGTGCTGTTCAAATATGAAGTGAAATTATTAAAAATCAGGAATGCTTGATTCTCTTTAAATATATTTGTAGATCCACTTTCACATTATGGTGTTTCTCGTTTCAACAAATATGTTTGTTATACAATAATTATTCGTTCACCATTTCTTCATTTAGAAACATTTCACTTTTTAGTATAGTCTTTCTGTACAGTACACTTACCGCATTATTTACTAATGGTCTTTAACTATATATATATATATATATATATATATATATATATATATATATATATATATATACCGATCAGTATGAGATAAAAAGTACTAAGAAAGATATATAATTGTCAGTACTTTTTAGGGTTCCGTATATACAATATACGGATACCCTTATAATATCACTCAGGATTTCTGCTTCTGTCACATCACAGCCATTTTCTCCTAAACTACTGGACGGAAGAGGTTAAAATTTGGTATCAATGTATAGTTTGGTGACCCGATCAGGGGATCGTAAAAGAAAAAAATTTGATTTAAGGGGCACTTCTGGGGGAAAAACTAAAAAAATCGACCGTTCCCCCCCTGATCTCCGAAACTACTCAGCCTAAAATTTTGAAAAAAATAGGAGATATAGAGCGTTGCCCGAACTTTACAGGAAAATTAAGGAGAAACCATTAATATTAATTTTGGGGGGCAAATTATAGAATTAAATAAAAATTTAAAAATAAAAACGCATCATGTAATATATCAAATGAAGGTCTCATTCTGAGAAACACAAATATATTTTTTTCATATTTAAAAAAAATTATTTAAAAAGATATTAATGAAAATATACCAAAATTTACCCCCCCCCCTTATCTCCGAAACTATAAAAGGTAAAGTTTTGAAAAAAAAATACATTTATAGCCCCTCACCTGAACTTTACTGGAAAAATAAGGAGAAACCTCTACTTTTAATTTTGTGGGGCCAATTACAGAATTAAATGGAAAATATAAAATTAAAATTGTTTCTAACCGATCATGTTATATATCAAATGAGAGGGCTCATTACGGCGAAAACAAATGTATTTTTTTCAAATTTTTAAAATAAATTAATTAAATGATATTAACAAAAATATAAAAAAATTTACCCATTCCCCGCCTTATCACCGAAACCATAAGTTGGAAAATTTTGAAAAAAATGGAGGTATAGCCCCTCACCTAAACTTTACTGGAAAATTAGGGAGAAACCCCTAATATTTATTGGGGGGGGGCAAATTATAGAATTAAATAGAAAATTAAAATTAAAATTGTTTCTAACCCATCATGTTATATATCAAATGAAAGGGCTCATTATGACGAAAACAAATATATTTTTTTCATATTTTTAAAATAAATTAATTAAAAGATATTAACAAAAATATAAAAAATTTTACCCATTCCCCCGCCCTTATCTCCGAAACCATAAGCTGGAAAATTTTGAAAAAAATGGAGGTATAGCCCCTCACCTGAACTTTACTAGAAAATTAAGGAGAAACCCCTAATATTTATTTTGGGGGGGCAAATTATAGAATTAAATGGAAAATTAAAATTAAAATTGTTTCTAACCCATCATGTTATATATCAAATGAAAGGGCTCATTATGACGAAAACAAATATATTTTTTTCATATTTTTAAAATAAACTAATTAAAAGATATTAACAAAAATATAAAAAAATTACCCATCCCCCCATATCTCCGAAACCATAAGCTGGAAAATTTTGAAAAAACAATGGAGGTATAGCGCCTCATCTGAACTTTACTAGAAAAATAAGGAAAAACCCCTAATATTTTTTGGGGGGCAAATTATTGAATTAAATGGAAAATATAAAATTAAAATTGTTTCTAACCCAGCATGTTATATATCAAATAAAACAGCTCATGATGAAGAAAACAAATATATATTTCCATATTTATAAAATAAATTAATTAAAAGATATTAACAAAAATATAAAAAATTTTACCCATTCCCCCCCTTATCTCCGAAACCATAAGCTGAAAAATTTTGAAAAACTGGAAGTATAGCCACTCACCTGAACATTACTGGAAAAATAAGAAGAAACCCCTAATATTCATTTTGGGGGGCAAATTATAGAATTAAATGGAAAATAACAAATTATAATTGTTTCTAACGGGTCATGTAATATATCAAATCCCAGGGCTCATTATGACGAATAGGTACAAATATATTTTTTTAATTTTTTTAAAATGAATATTTTAAAATATATTAAAAAAATATTTTTAAAAAATTACCCATTCTCCCCGTTATTCCCCAAACTCTAAGACCTCTTTTTTTGTTTATAGGAAAAATATGAAAAAAAATCCCTAATTCTATTATTTGGCCTAAAATTAAACGGAAAATAAATTACTAGAAAACCCCCAGAGTAACTTTAGCGACAAATTATACAATTAAATGGAAAATAAAGATTCGATTTTCAAACGCATCAGATATCAGATAAAAGGCTCATTATGTGAATTAAAAATATGACATATTTTTAAATCATTTGTTTAAAAGATATTAAAAATATTAAACATCGACTTAATTCCCACTTTAGAAACTACACTATTTAAAATTTGAAAAATATATTTTATTTATATTTTTAAATAATTTGAATAACAGATTTAATAATTTATAATTTAAACTTTGACCTTTTTTGCCGTTTTTCTTCCAATCTACAGAGCCTCAAAACTCAGACGGAATATTATAAAAGGCATTTCTGAAAGTTTATTAGTAAAATAAAACTCTGATGTTACTTTTTGGGGGCCAAATTAGAAAATTAAATACATATGTATCGTGATAAAAATCAAACAAATCCTAAAGCAGATAAAATAAAAAGTCTATGTTTGGAAAATCAAAGTGTATATTTTTTATAAATTTAAAACGCTTCCTTTAAAAGATATAAGGGTAAGTATAAGAAAATGCACTCATTCCCTGCTTGTCTGAAACTGGAATATTCGAATCTTGAAGGTGATACGGAACCCTAAGTATGCGAGTCCAACTCGCACTTGACCAAATTATTTGATCATATTAGCAGTACTACCTGCCAAATTATCTGCACTTGTATTTCTGTCCTATTTAGACTAAATTGCTGGTAATATATGTTCCACTTTTTCCAGTTGACAAAAATACTTAGAATATTTTTTCAGAATGCTGCTTCTGGTCGACTATAGTTGAACAGGTGAGCCTCTGTTCATCTATAACGTTATTGACACATAATAATAGAGAATTGGGTAAAAGTAGAAAACCTAATAAGATTTTTCTGAAAAATGAGTATTCTGGTAACTTGCTTTTTTTCTGTGGTTAAAAATAATAAGACATTGCCACAGGTCATAAATTTATCTATGTTTGATGCGTGTTTGGGATTTCCGGTTAAGATATTGATACCTAATATTCCAAAGAGGCTATTAAAGTAAAATAGACGCTTATGAAGTGAATGTTTGTGTTAGTTTAAATGCAATAACCCAAAGTCCAAGGCTGGTTCGTTTTGTAATTAGCATGTATAAAGCAATATTTAATCACAGAATACTTGACTCTGGTCATTAAGGTCGAGAGGGTCAGGACCATCGCAGCCTTAACACTTATAGTCCCAAGACACGTTGGTGGAAGAAGAAGAAGAAGAAGAAGAAGAGGATGCTTGTTTCTGCATGATATTCTCCACAATTATTTCAGTTAGTGCACAATATTTTAGAAAATAGTGTAAATATATTAAAGTTGTATGGTTTTAAACAGAACATTACTTACATTTTGAAATTTTACATTTTTATAAATAAATAATGGTTAAAACAACTAAAAAGTATTTGAACTCACCTTAAAATAATTAGAATGGTGACCTCATTTCAAAACCTGAAACAAGGATTTAAATGGTTAGTATACAAAATAATGCATTTCATAATTACAAATAAATAGATCTGGACTATATTTAGCAAACTACTATGTATATGTATTTGAAAGCATTAGAAAACGACAGAATAAAGAAAAAAGTTGTAATCGTCTGAACTTTAGGCCCGTTAGGTAAATTAAATGCGATCACATAAATAACAAAATTATTATATAATTATACTCCACTGCAAACGTAAACAAATAAACAAAGTCAAAGAAATTCGCTAAGTCTATCAATAAAGACAGAAATTCAGCTTCCTCTGTTATGAATCCCAAAATAAAAGAAGAGAATTAATAACTATCTTCTTATAAACTTAGAATTTTTTACATAGCTAACATTTGAAAATATTGGTTTCAGGTAGATATAATATGTTGTACGTACTATATACTAGACCAATGTTTTATATAGTCTTGCCATCTTATGAGCAAATTGTTATTGTGACAGCATAGTCGTAAGTTTCTACTTTTATGTTTGTATACTACAATCAGAATTATGTTCTAACTCACATAATTTATTTCTGATAATTTTCGAAGCAACAAAGGGCCAGATCTTGTAAATATGTGGGGTGCGTAAGCAACTAAAATCTTAATTCTCCAAATTAACCTGCATCGATTATGGATCTTTGCATACTATTGTAGCAGCAGCAGATTTTATAATGTGCGCATCTTAAGCTTGATTGCGTCATCCAATATATCCAATAATGCACTGTAGTAGTTTCGGTTGATCGTCTGGCATTTCATAGGAAACTTGATGAGCAAAATTCCGTGATTTCCCAAAATACAGAGGCGATCAGCTCATTCATTGACTTTTTGTGTCTTTGGAGGGTTTTCGGCCTTCCTTTCTAATCGGATGCTCTTTTAGCTCATGAGTATACTGTTGAACCTATGCGTCTAAAGTTATTATGTGTCGATGAAAATTGACAGAAAGAAAAAAAAAGAAACGTCAAATATAATAAATTAAAAAATCACATGTAAAAAAATGTAATAAAGTGCACAATAAACAATAAGGGTAAAAATTTGATAATAATAAAATAAATATAATTTAGCCTGTAATCGAATAAAATGAAAAATAAGAAATGCAGTGTTTATTTGATTTTTGACAAACATTTCAATAAAGAAAACAAATAATATGTAAACGAACCTTACAAGTACAAGAATCACAACTGAAAATTATTTTATACTTACGTTAAGCAACAGGTTATCATTTGTTTCGTTGTGATAATTACTACCAATGTCATCTAAAACCATTTTCAGAAACACAATCTGTTCTTTAAAAGGGCATTTAAATATATTTTCTCAATCCATTTTTTAAATCTTTTAGTACACTAATGTAATAATTCACTTGGATTATTTGTGTTGGTAATTACATAATTTGGAACAAAGCCACTTCTCATTTTTTTAAATTTAACCTATTGGTGGGACTTGTTAAAAACAAAAAAAGAGCGGCAGCCATTTGAGGCTGAGCAATGGAAGAAAATCCTCTTATGAAATGTACTCTGGTTATCTCTCTATCTCTCTTTGTCTTTCATTCTGTTATTCTTAGTAAGGGGCCATTAACAAAATGATTCACTTTAAATTTTGCCTTTTCGTATCCTTCCTTCCCCCTCGTCACGCTGCGTCACACTTCTGCGACCCCCTGTAAATAATACACACCCTCACCCCGTATATGATACCTTGAGACTCATACTAATATTACATAAATATTAATACGAGTATAATGAATAATCATCTCTAACCGTATCTTGCAGTATATTCTTGTTTTCGACCCTAGCATTTATTTCACCTGCATTTATCCATTCTGCTTTCGTCCCCCAATATGCATAGCAGATCTTCAGTTCAACTAGGAACTACCTTATCTTTTTATTCCGTTTTGGGTATTAAATTTTTAGTTGCTTTTTTCTGGATAACATTTTTGTAAGTGTTAAGTAATTTTTGTTGCATCTCACTTCTCACTGATGCCATTATTTTTCGAAATGCCTAAGTTTGAATCTAAGATAGGCTGGTATTTGTTGACGAATGAGATAAATATATAAAAATAAATATAGTAAAACCTTTGAAATATGTGTAAGATAAAATTGTAGTAGTACAAAACTTTGTAAATCTAGAAAAATCATTGTCACTGTTTTTTTTTATGTTAAGACTCAATGTGTAATTTAGATCTTAATTTAATTATAACTGCAAAGGAACATATGACATTGTAAGTTAATTTTTTAATAAATATAAAATTTGTTGAACTACAATAATCCAAAACTAATTTATCTATTTAATAGACTGGCAATATTATAAGGAGATCACATTAATTATAACAGTTTAATTTATGGGAATATTAATTAAGTAATAATTATTTAAATATCCAAGCATCTCCAGACTGTTCTTCAAAATAGCTGTTGTAATACAGATTAATCTTAGTCTGAAGTTGGTAGACAATGTAACTCGATCCTCGAAGTTTCCTAGGACTTCCATCATCTTGAAGTGGTTGATCTCACAACGTTTTAATAGCTGTGTATCTACTATCGTCGTCAGGTAAATGATAGGAAATTCAGAGTATCGGTCGTATTTATATTATACCCTTAACCGGTCATGCATCGCCGATCATGGTCATTGGGTCTTATCTGGTCCACTCAGTGTCGTACCTGGAGGTTGGTTGCCGGTAATGCGTAGCGGCAGAGGCCGAAGAAGAGCTCTAAAAATATTTTTAATTTGGAGGCTGGGCTAGTTAATTATATTTTCATTCGAGATTATATATTCTGTCTCTATGAATTTTCTTATGTACCAGTGCTCTTCCTTGGGAATTGCTCCAGCCTCCCAGTTGATATTATGGTGTTCGGTCTATGCGTGATTAGCTAGCCTAGACTTCTTTACCTCTGCCCTTTCAGTAGCTGTGCGGTGTTTCTTAATTCTGGTGTCCAGCGGTCGCTTTGTCTCTCCAATGTAAAGATTGCCACATTCACACTGTATCCTGTATATACAGTTGTTTGGTATTGCTGGTGAGTCGGGCCTCGTTCTTGTTATCAAGCTCCTTAAGGTGTTGTTGCTTTAGAAGATCATTCTGATTCTTAGTTTCTCCGACAAGCCTTTAGTATACGGTAATAGTAGAGTTGCTACCGTGGTGTCCTCTTCCTGCCTAGGTGGTTTGTCCAGCTCTTCAAACTCCTTGGTAATGATCGTTTCCGGATATCCATTAGCCAAAAGGTCATCACTAAGTTTCACTTTTTCTTCTTTAAGGGCTTCTGGTGTGCTGCAGATATTTTTGGCTCTATGAATTAGTGTTTTGATGATGCCAGTTTTCGTTGCTGATGGGTGGTAGGAATTGTAGTGAAGGTATAATCCTGTATGCGTAGCCTTCCTGTACACTGTTGTTTCGATTCCGGTCCTAGTCCCTTGACACTTTACATCAAGGAATGGTAGGCACCCACTCTCTTCCATCTCCATTGTGAATCTAATGGATGGTTGGGATTGATTCAGGTGCTCCAGGAATGCCTGTAGTTCAGTCTCTCCATGTTCCCAAATAATAAAGGTGTCATCGACATACCTCAACCATAGCTTAGGCTGCTTCTCGAAACTAATCAGTGCATGTTCTTTGCACCATTCCATGTAGATGTTGGCGATGGTTGGTGATAACGGGGAACCCATAGGCAATCCATCTTCTTGCATGAAGAACCGGTCCTTCTCCTGAAAGTAGCAGTTCTGGAGGCAACATTCAAGCAAGTCCATGATTGAGTCTACTGGCAGCTCCGTCCTCTCCATCAGGGTTTCGTCTTCAGTAAGTTTCTTTCTCACTATGTTGATAGATTCGTCTAGTGGTACGTTCGTGAAAAGGATTTCAACGTCAAAACTAACTAAGCGATGTTCTGGCCCAAGTTCCATGGATCCGATGATTTCGACAAAGTGCTTTGAGTCATTGACGTGCGATGATGTTTTTCCCTCCAAAGGTTGGAAAATTGGTAGAAGGAATTTCGATAGTGCTGCTGTTGGTGAGTTGCGCGAACTTGTAATCGGTCTGAGAGGTACTCCAGCCTTGTGTATCTTGGGTAGTCCATAAAGATGTGGTGGTTTTCTGTGATGTGGCGTCAATTTTCTCCTGGTCTCGGGTAGAATGTATTCAGCATGATCTCTGAGAGTGTTGTAAGTTTTCCGTTCTATTTTGGATGTTGGATCAGTAGGCAGTGGCTTGTATTTTCCCTTCGACAGTACTTCGTCGATTTTCTTGTTATATTCCGTTCTGTCCATCAGGATGGTGGCATTTTCTTTGTCAGCTGGTATAATAATGATAGATTTGTCGTCCTTAAGTGTTTTTATGATTCTCCTTTCGGATTCGTTGATGTTTTGTTTGATATGTTGTGTTTTCTCAATTGTGGTTCTGACTTTCCATCGGAACTCCTCCAGTTGCGGTGTCTCTTTGCTGCCTATTGCTGACTCCATGGAACTGATGATAGCTAGTACTGGCATCTTTTTTGGATATACAGCGTAGTTTAGCCCCTTAGAAAGCAATGTTTCCTCGACTGCTGTGAGAACTCTGGATGACAAGTTTACCACTGTTTTCTTGTTGGTCGTATCCTTCGGCAACTGCTTCCTGGTAAGTTTGTTAAGTTTCTCAGAGTGCACTTTTACTTACTTACTTACTTTACCTACCATTCCTTGATGTAAAGTGTCTAAGGACTAGGACCAGAATCCAAACCACAGTCTACAGGAAGGCTACGCATATAGGATTATACCTTCCCTACAATTCCCACCACCCATCAGCAACGAAAACTGGCATCATCAAAACTCTAATATCTGCAGCACACCAGAAGCCCTCAAAGAAAAACAAGTGAAACTTAGAGAAGACCTTTTGGCTAATGGATATCCGGAAACGATCATTACCAAGGCGTTTGAAGAGCTGGACAAGCCACCTAGGCAGGAAGAGGACACCACGGTAGCAACTCTACTATTACCGTATACTAAAGGCTTGTCGGAGAAACTTAGAAGAATTGCACACAACTATGGAATCAGAATGATTTTCAAAAGCAGCGACATTTGAGGAGCATGATAACAAGAGCGAGGCCCGACGCACCAGCAATACCAAATAATGTATATACAGCATACTGTGTGAATGTGGCAATCTTTACATTGGAGAGACAAAGCGACCGCTGGACACGAGGGTTAAGGAACACCGCACAGCTACTCAAAGGGCAGAGGTAACGAAGTCTGGGCTTGCTAATCACGTATGGACCAAACACCATAATATCAACTGGGGCCAGGCTAGAGCAATTCACAAGGAAGAGCACTGGTACAAAACAAAATTCATACGGACAGCATATATAATCTCGAACGAAAATATAATTAGCGAGCCCAGGGTCTAAATTAAATATATTTGGAGAGCTCTTCTTCGGCCTCTGCCGCTACGCATCACCGGCAACAAACCTCCAGGTACGACGACACTGATTGGACCAGATAAGACCCAATCACCATGACCGGCGACGCATGACGATGATGTTGTGAGATCAACCACTTCAAGACGATGGAAGTCCAAGGAAATTTCGAGGAACAGATTAATCTAATACATATTAAAAAGTGTCCGTTAATATGCATGCAATTAAGGAGGCACTTATGAAGCAAGATGGAGAATGTGAAACGGTAAGCCAAAAGTTTTTAGAAGATCTCATAGATAAACAATATATATTTTATAATAGAAAAAACCAGTGGATTAACATTAATATTATTTTATATTTCAGTTTAATCCCCATATAAGTTTGTCTCTACCATCAATAAACTTGACATTTTTCATGTATAGTTTGTCTTCCTTGTCGCTACCATTCATAGACATTCCCTTTTTGTAACTTCTGACGTACATGTATTCTCTGTTTTAAAATATGGCAAACAGAGAATTGGAATGATCATTAGAACCAAAAGCAAATTTTATGCTGGTATTGTATATTAATTAGATGTTATATTTGTTTATTTACTATGATTTATTGATTTTCATAAACGAAGAAACTCTTAATACAAAGACTGGTTCCTGTTATACAGAAAAAAAAGTTGTATGGGTATTTCAAGCGAATAAAATTTTTGCAAAAGCGAGGCTATGATATCGGCGCCGGAGCACTTCTTTAATACACCCTGGATTGGAGTAAGAAATTATTCTCATCTTGCAAACGGTGGGAAATTATACACTTGGAACACTAAAAAACACTAAATTACTTATGACTATCAGCATAACTCAGACGACTAACGGTTGGAAATTGATCTATGATCTTCTGGTTAATATAGAATTGTTGATTTAACAACTTCTAGTATTAATATGAATCGAAATTAAAGTTGTAGGTCAGCTTCAGTTACACACTGAGTGCAATAATTTGTTAAACGGAGGGTAACGATTCTAATAGGTACAATTGAAGCTGAAGGTAGTTGTTTATAACATTTTGAGGTATTGAGATTATAAATGTTGCATTTCTTAAAGTAGTACCATTGTATGAATAGGCTCCATCGGACGCGAAACAATTTTCACAGTTTCTAAATGCAGTGTAAGTTTGTAATCAATTGTATTACTCAATTCATCATGAATTTCAACTTCCATCATGTAACAGCCAACTTAATTCAATTTATCAACACTAGGCAGATCTTTATTTTAAAATTTTCTTTAAAGCAAGAAGAAGAAGAAGAGCTTTTTCTACGATCCTAGAAATAGCTTCTCAATAAAATAGAATTGTTGATACAACAAATTCTAGTAGTAATGTGAATCAAAAGTATTTTTATTTCATGGGGATCAACCTCAGTTACACACTGGGTGCAATAGTTTGTTAAACGGAGGGTAACGGTACACTAATTGCTCGCGAGAAATGCTATTAACAGAATTGTTCCGAAAATTTTAATTACTCTCATTTACATGTTTGACTAACCGTATACCAACCGAATTAATGTGTAGGTCGTAAAAATTTACTACTGTCGTTAATTGTCGTTGTATACAAAAAAAAATTAAAATATAATAGAGTAGGTCCAGTCACCGTAAACATTGAGTGCACAATAAAGTCATCACTAGCCTTCACTATAATGGAGGTAGGGCGACTTGTCGGCTGACAAGAAATTCTAGAAAGACAAAATAGGCCTATACAATGTTTATCTAAATAAGATGGAAAATTTTTTAGGGGATTTGATTAAAAATAAAACTGGCCATTGAAAAAATTCTTAACTGCAATGTTACGGAAGGAAACTTTGTTTTACTTTCAATATTTTCCGTATATATTAATCTATTATCCTAAATACACGAAATTTAGGGAAAACTATTTGTGAGTGAATCTACAGTTTCCGTGACTTTTTCAACTCTGAAATACAATTGTAAGGGTTTAAAATAATTAACTCTTAGGACTTTGCTCGATAAAATTTTTGCTTTCTAAAAATATTTGCAAAAAGACTCGTTAAATTACTAACTTTTTAATATCATCCAGTTTACTCAATATATTTAAAATATGTGAAAAAATAGCTCATATCAAACAATTATTTATTTTAACATAGCGATTGAAATAGTTGGCCCATGATTCTACTATGCTGATCAGTTTGAAACTAAGAATAAACGTGAACCAATAATAAATAAATTATTATTATAACAATAACAGAAAAGAAAAATCTGTCGAATATTGAAAATTTAATGAGAATGTTGAAAATGACTGCCTTCCACTTCAATTGCATTGGTATCCTTACCCTCTGTTTACTAACTTATTGCACTCAGTGTTTAATTGAAGCTGGCCTACAAGATATAAAAATATTTTTTAATCACATTACTACTACAGTTTGTTGAATTAACTATTCTAGACTATTGAGAATATATTAATTCCCAACAGTTAGGGATTGTTTGGCATATGCCTATGAATTATTTCTCACCGTTTGCAAGAACAGAATAAAGCTAAAATGAATTAGAGAGGTTGGCCCACGCTGATACCACATTTTTAGCAGGGACAAGAAGCAAACTTTGCATAATTTATTGATTATAGTTCAGGCTAGGAATAATATTTTATTTATGTTGTATTCGAATGCTTTACGAGGGCTGCCTTTTATATTTCGGGATTAGAGAACAAAAACAAATATTAACCATCGAAAATCGCTTTATTGTTTTTCATAATATTCCCCATGAAGATCTATACACTTTTGCATGCGTTTGATTCAATTGTCGAAGCACTTTTTCCCCTCTGATTGAGGTATCTCCAAAACATGCATTCTGAACGCAGCAACCGCTTCTTCAGGTGTCGAAAAACGTTGACCCCTCAGTTTGTTTTTTACGTACGGGAATAAAAAGTCATTTGGTGACAAGTCAGGACTATACGGCGGATGACTCATCAAATCGATGTTTTAAGTGGTCAAAAATGCAGTTGTTAGAGCCGATGTGTGAGAACTCGCATTGTCCTGGTGAAGAGTGATCCGTCTTCGGCGGTTGGTTTTCCTCATTTCTTGGAAGACAACTGGCAAACAAATGGTTGTGTACCCCTCAGAATTGACTGTTCTGCGTTGTTCTACTGGTACGTTGCGACATGTCCAGTTTTTCTGAAAAAACCGGCGATCATTTGCTTGGAAGTGCTTCGTGCGCGAACAACTTTTGTTGAATTCGGCTCATCTCGAAACACCCATACAGTCGACTGCTGTTTACTTTCGGGCTCATACGCGTAAATCCACGATTCATCACCTGTCACTATGTCAGAAACGTGTTTTGAAGCACCGCGATCGTATTTTTTGAGCTTTTCTTCCGACCAATCGACATGAGCCTTTTTTTGAATGATTGACAAATTGTGTGGGATCCAACGCGAACAAATTTTTTTGACATTTAAATGTTTATGCAATATTGAATGTATGCTGGTCCCACTAATGTGTAAGTTTGACTCAATCTCACGATAGGTCACATGACGATCTTGCCATATCAGTTCGCGCACAGCATCAATGGTTTCCGGAACAACAACTGTTTTTGGACGACCTTCACGAAATTCGTCTTGGAGTGAACTACGACCTCGATTGAATTCACCATCGATAAACAGTGGTCCTTGATGGAGTTTCATCGCCAAAAATTAAATTAAGTTCATCCGTGCACTCTTGCTGACTTAATCCACGTCGAAAGTTGTAAAAAATAATCGCACGAAAATGTTCACGATTTAATTCCATTTTTTGGCCGAGATGAATCCTTTAAGTTACTGTAAACAACACAGCGCTCGTATGTCAAAACGTCAAAAATGTCAAGCTTTACGATAGAGCTGTCAGTTGTCAGATTGCAACACTAGGGTTGTCCAATCCCGAAATATAAAAGGCAGCCCTCGTAAAAAACATTTGCAAAAACCAATATTTAAATACTAATGTTATAATTAAGGGTTACCAATAAAATTTAAAAAATGAGTCGCTGCTCTGTACCAAGTTATGTGCTACGAATACTGTTGAGGATTTCTTAGCATTAAGTAGTAAATTAGTGTAGTAATTTTGAACAAGATTGTGTCTAAGCAGTGTTACTCCGAGTCTCTTTAGTTTTTGGTATTTTGTGTTTAGTTTTACGCCATCCTCTCTTGCCAGAGATACTTTATCTAGCGAACTGGGCGGTACAACATTCTCGCTCGCTCGTGAAAAAACATTACTCAAGTTTCTTCACAGTTGTTAGTTTAGGTGAAAAATCCGACCAGTCGTGAAAATAGACACAGCTTATAGGCAAAAAGGGCAGTGCTTGTCAAGTCACTCAAAATACACTCCACGTCCTAGAGAGTGGTCAGCAGAGCAATTAACGAAGCAAATATGTCCTCTAGCATAAATAGTTTCTTTTTTCTTCTGTTGTTATTATCAACTTCACATTAAAACTCAATTACACAATCAAATACAAATAATCCAACTAAAGTAATGACTAGTGTATCAAAAGGTCAAAAAGAGGTTTGGGAAAATATATTAAATGGAATCCAAAAAGGATCACCTTGTGTTTTTGAAAATATTTTTCTTTAGATGACATCCACAATAACTATCACAACGAATACAATGGTATCTTGTTCCTTAAAGTAACTATATAATAGCATAATTTTTAATTGTCATTCTCGAACATCTCATGTTCTGTACATTTCCTTTTTTGAAATGTGTGTCAAAATTCATATAAACATCGAGTTGCCTATGTTTCCTTTTATTCGATTACAGGTAAAGTCCTTTTTATTTATTATTAACTGACCTGTCCCGACTTTGCCCGGGCTCGACAAATTGGCATTTTTAATTTTCACATTCCGTACATTTTTAGATACTATTGTGAACAACCGCTTCTAAAATTCATTATTTTGGGGATATAATATGAAGACCTATTTGACGTGTTTGAGAATTCAGGCATGTGATACATATTAAGCGATGAGCGCAACTGATAAGGGTTCCGGTACAGAAACAATATATAATATATATTTTCTTGAGTACAAAAAAATAACACATGGCAGATAGTATTAATCACATTATTGATAAGTCTGACAATTTTGGTATTTATAAAATTTTTAACAAATTTGACAATTTTGTCATTTACGACCACGCGCTGCTCCTATTTATTTGAAATTTACTCACAAAATTAACATAAAAAATATTGTTCCTGTATTTTATTCAGTTTCCGACAAAGCATAAATTTTTCCAAAAAATACCCCACCTGTCGTCTGTCGGAACTCAAAATTCTCTCAAAATGATTGAATTTATTTTACGGGAATAGTATATATAACAATATTCACACCTGTATTACTTTTAGTTTCCGTAAAAACACATGTGAGCCCCATTTACCCCATTCAATAATCTCATATTTCATGATAATAGGAAATCAAAGGTCCCAAAACCCACAATCTTTTAACAATTTATTGTATAGGACTAGTTTCGCGGTCTACAACTTCCACCCCATTATCAAGTAAAAAAAGCTAAGAATAATGATCAAAATAAGACAAACATACGTTAAACATTATATGATAACTTATATACAGGACCAACATTCAAGTCACAATGAATAAAATTATTAAAACTAATACACGTTAATAGTTGAAATTACAATCAGTTCTCGAAAGGTTATGTGTCAAGGCGGTATGCCTTCAAATAATTTACAATTATTTTAGCCGGTATAGAATTATTTTTTATTAAAAAAATTAAATTTAAAACCAAAGAAACTACAAATCGAAAATTTTTGTTAAATTTCAGGTTAATACTGACATATCTATTGTAATCTTAAAAGTTGTATAAACAATACTATAGATTTACTTAGACAGTATTTAATAATCATGTACATCGCACAGAGATGGCCTATCACGTTTTAAATTGTAATTGAATATATGGGCGAAAAATCAAGATTGAGCATTCAAAATGATGATTTATGATATTTGTGTGATCTCAAAATTTCCAGTTGTTCTAAATTATAAAGGTACAATCCCTTATTCGTTCGGTGTAGAATGTTAATACCATTTGTCTCATTAAATTTATGGTTGTTATGCGAGAAACCCAAAGAATTATGGTTTAGACATCTAAGATGTTCTATTAAACGTATTTTAAAGCATCTGTAGGTTCTGCCGATGTAAAATGATCCACACGTATCGCATGTAAGTTGATAAACACCACTGCGAGTCATAATATCACTTGGGTCTTTGTTGTTCAATATGAAGTTCCCTAGGGTATTTTTGGCCTTGAAGGAAATGTTTATGTGTGGTTTGAAAAGGTTGGCTATTCTGTAAGAAATATTGCCATGGAATGTTAATGATCTATAAGGTTTCTGTTGCTAGAAGTTATTATTGTCATGTGATTCTGGTAGGTAAACTGAGCATTCAACCATTCTATTTATTTTTCTATTCAACAATTTGTCCACAAGTGAAGTACAAAACCCATTCAGGGTAGCGATTTGTTTTATTGTATCAAGTTCACGATTGTAGTTGCATTCACGTAACGGAAATTTTATCAACCTATTTATGTAACTGTGTAATGCCGCTAGTTTATGTTGTAGAGGATGGTTGGAATCGTTATGAATGATAATACCTCTATGGGAAGGTTTCCTGTAAACATTGTAGCATATATTGTCATTTTCTAACGTTAAAGTGAGATCAAGGAAATGTAATGCAGTATTGTGTTGTATTTCTAGCGTAAATTTAATGCTAGAATGGAATGAATTCAAATAGTTCAGAAAATGGGATAGGTTGTCTTGGGAACCATTCCAAATAATAAGGATATCATCCACATATCTACAGTAATATTTGATTAATTCAAAATAAATGTTGTTGTTATTATTAATATGAACATTTTCAAAGTTATTCATAAAAATGTCGGCCAAAATAGGAGAAAGTGGTGAGCCCATCGCAAGGCCATGTGTTAGTTCATATATTTTACAATCAAAGCAGAAACAATTTTGAAGTAGACACATCTTTTTAAGTTCCATATATTCTGATTGTTGTAGTGTAGAAAATGACGTTTTTAGTTCCTTATAAACTAATTCCAAAACTTCAGGAACTGGTATATTCGTGAACAAATTAGAAACATCTAGGGAAATTAGGATATCATTGTTAGTCTGAATCTATAGGATATCATTGTTAGCTACTGTTAAATGTCTAAGTTTGTCAATGAGTTGGGAACTGTTCTTTATGGTGAAGGTAAGTTTATCAGTATACAATTGCTTCAAGTTCTGGTTTAACCATTTCGCCAAGTTATATGTAGGTGAAAATGTAAATGAAACTACAGGTCTAATCGGTATCTCTAAGAAATTATCTGATTTATGGATTATTAGAATGCCATACAATCTAGGAACATTGTAAATTTTTTAATATGGAACGGGTCCAAGACATTACTACACTGTTATAAGGTATTTTTTACCCGATTATTGAATGAAGTTGTATTTATTTTACTAACCTTAATATCATTATCTTTCAGAAAGTCTAATACTTTATTATTATAGTCCAATCTATTCATAATTATTGTGCAATTACCTTTATCTGTTTTGGTTACTATTAAATTATTCGTTGTTATTTTTCCAGTAAGGTTATTGAGCAATTATGTATTAACGTTATTTGACTTATGCTCGGGGGGCGGTTCAGGTCATTTTTTAACTCTATCCTAAAATAAGTGATTTAAGGATATCTTTTAGATCCGTTTTATTTATAATGTCAACAGACTGTATAATCGTTTTACATTCCACCGCGAGTGTTTCAGCAATGTACCTACGTGTTTTAATTGAATTATTATTAGGGGCAAAATTTAAGCCTTTGCTTAATAATATTTCTTCTTCTAGAGAAAAATTAGTACTTAAAAAATTAACAAAAGGTTTGTGAAACTCATGTGGACCTGTATTTTTATAATTATCTTTAATACTATCCTTAATCAATCTACTAGATTTTAAATTCCTAATTTTCTGGTATATTGATTAAGGATAATAAAAAAGTATTAGACTTCCTGAAAGATCTTGATATTAAGGTTAGTAAAATAAATACAACTTCATTCAATAATCGGGTAAAAAATACCTTGAAACAGAGTAGTAATGTCTTGGATCCGTTCCATATTAAAAAATTTACACCCGCACAAAACAATGTTCCTAGATTGTATGGCCTTCTAAAAATCCATAACTCAGATAATTTCTTAGAGATACCGATTAAACCTGTAGTTTCATTTACATTTTCACCTACATCCGAAATGGTTATAAGCAATTGTATACTGGAACAGTTGCAAACTCATTGACAAACTTAGACATTTAACCTAACAATGATATCAATTTCTTACCAGTCCTGAAGTTTTGGAATTAGTTATAAGGAACTAAAAACGACATTTCTGAATATATGGAACTTAAAAAGATTTCTACTTCAAAATTGTTTCTGCTTTGATTGTATATATGAACTAACACATGGCCTTGCGATGGGCTCACCACTTTCTCCTATTTTGGCCGACATTTTAATGAATAACTTGAAAATGTTCATATTAATAATAACAACAACATTTATTTTGAATGTATCAAATTTTACTGTAGATATGTGGATGATATCCTTATATTTGGAATGGTTCCCAAGACAACCTATCCCATTTTCTGAACTATTTGAATTCTCTCCATTCTAGCATTAAATTTACGCTAGAAATACAACACAATAATGCATTACATTTCCTTGATCTCACTTTAACGTTAGAAAATGACAATATATGCTACAATATTTACAGGAAACCTTACCCATACAGGTATTATCATTCATTACGATTCCAACCATCCTCTACAACATAAACTACCGGCATTACACAGTTACATAAATAGGCTGATAAAATTTACGTTACGTGAATCCAACTACAATCGTGAACTTGATAGAATAAAACAAATCGCTACCATGAATGGGTTTTGTACTTCACTCGTGGACAAACTGTTGAATAGAAAAATAAATAGAATGGTTGAATGCTCAGTTTACCTACCAGAATCACATGACAATAACAGAAACCTTATAGATCTTTAACATTCCATGGCAATATTTCTTACAGAATAGCCAACCTTTTCAAACCACACATAAACATTTCCTTCAAGGCCAAAAATACCCTAGGGAACTTCATATTGAACAACAAAGACCCAACTGATATTATGACTCGCAGTGGTGTTTATCAACTTACATGCGATACATGTGGATAATTTTACATCGGCAGAACCTACAGATGCTTTAAAATACGTTTAAAAGAACATCTTAGATGTCTAAACCATAACTATTCGGGTTTCTCGCATTTCTTTCTTAGATAACAACCATAAATTTTATGAGACAAATGGTATTAAGATTCTACACCGAGCGAATAAGGGATTGTACCTTAATAATTTAGAACAACTGGAAATTTTGAGATCACACAAAAATCATAGTACAGGCATTTGGAATGAACAAGTCAATCTTGATTTTTCGCGCAATATTCAATTACAATTTAAAACGTGATAGGCCATCTCTGTGCGATGTACATGATTATTAAATACTGTCTAAGTAAATCTATAGTTATTGTTTATACAACTTTTAAGATTACAATAGAGATGTCAGTATTAACGTGAAATTTAAGAAAAATTATCCAATTGTAGTTTCTTTGGTTTTTAATTTAATTTTTTTAATAAAAAAAAATCTATTACGGCTAAAATCATTGTGAATTATTTGAAGGCCTACCGTCTTGACACATAACCCTTCGAGAACTGATTGTAATTTCAACTATTAAGGTGTATTAGTTTTAATAATTTTATTCATTGTGACTTGAATGTATTTGTTAGTCCTGTATATAAGTTATCATATAATGTTTAACGTATGTTTGTCTTATTTTGATCATTATTTGTAACTTTTTTTTACTTGATAATGGGGTGGAAGTTGTAGACCCCGAAACTAGTCGTATACAATAAATTGTTAAAAAATTGTGGGCTTTGGGACCTTTGATTTCCTATTATCATGACGGTAAGGACCCTACACATACAAATATTTCAGACTAATCTCATATTTATTCATTTAAAGGAAGGTGTTCACCTGTCAATTCTCTAGTAAGTTCCTGAGACGTTGTGATTTTTCAAAAAGTGAATTCCCATGAGAAATAATTTAAAAAATAATTAAACCTATTTTTATTCATTTGGAGTGAAGGGTATGTATACCAATTTTTACGCGTATAACATTTTTCGTTTTCAGGACATTAAATTGAAGTAAAAACAATAGCTGCTCATCGCGTAATCTAGTATTTTATCAAAGTAAAATCTGGTCTATGTTACTTGTGGATAGTGTAGCTTCCTACTACTACAAGAATTCTTAAAATTGGTTTACTACTTCCAGAGGCAACCCCCTACCAATAAACAGACAAACAAATTTTACATCTTTATATATTCTTGTAGATTAATTGTAAATTTGGCATGTAATGTCATATATTGCATAATTTTTACTTTATGATTGTTTTTTTTTATTTATTTATTAAAATTGATCTCGATATTTTTTAGTGCCAGGACATTATTAAGTTTGTGGCCACCTGAAAAGCATTTTGGCCCACGAAAATGGTATATTGTGCAAATAGTGCGATAAGTCGCTTCGGTCGTGCGTTCAATTCGCTTTCGCGAGCAATCGACAACATCGCGGGTTGCACATACTATTTTTTATTACAAACGCGGGACCAACCTTTTTTTAAATTTCTTATTTTAAAATCGTAATGAAAATAAACTTTGTAGTGTCAATTTGACTTCTCTAATATTGATAGTTATGTTGCTTGATTTGATGTTCAGTCAATTTGCGTGAGATAGGATATTTTGCGTGTGCTAACTATAATTTGCATGCGCCATGTAAACTTGTCGGACTCAAATAATAGTGCGTAATTTTAAAATGGGCAATAAGCTGTTTTTCAACCGCAACAGCGCAAAGATACTACTTATCCCGCATGAGTTATAAAAAAACTTTTTTCGAACTAGGAACTGAAATACAAACTAATAGGGAAGTCGGAACGGTGTTTAAATATTTTTTAATCGGAACATAAGCTGAGACATCAACAAAACAAATGAGTGGTATAGCAGCAGTAAAAGAACACGTTACTGCTTACTTTAAAATGGAGAGAATGCCTGAGGCACAGTACCATAAGCGTAAAAACCTTGTATTAGCGAACACAAACTTGGTCAACATATGTTCTAAGAAATTGGATATGCTCATTTACTTAGTTTAATCGATAAAACCCTTATCTTTTAATTGTTAATTCGCTATATTTATCCAGGCTGTTTTGCAGTGGTCTATTTACGTCAACCAATCAGAGCACACTCTGACCTGATTGGCCGTGGACTACGACCCTAGTAAAAGGCTTCGGTATTGAGCGTCGGAAAGTGTGATATAAAATTTTCTTGACTTTTAAGCCTTCATCTTTTCTATTAAACAGTCGGAATTGTAAATGAAATGTTCTGAAGAAATTCCACAGAAGACGGCAAAGCAGCCCGTAAAAATTAAATGAATCCAAACGTGAGAGTCAATCGGGATAGTGGTGGTAAAATTGTAATTTCTTACTACACGACGCGAAGACGATTATGCTTTATCAGATATAATTTGCTGAGGCTAATGTATCTAATGTAAAAAAAATAAAATAGTTGCCTATAGCACAACTGTACCCAACAAAGTCTTTTATTCAGCTATACCATTTCTTATGAAATTTTCTCAAAAAATCTTAAAATTTTAAAGGATACAGTTTTGCCGAGGAATATCAAACCCAGACCTAATTCTTGTTGAAACTCTTGCTGAATCCCTTATCAAGACCCTCGACAAATTGCTGGCTGGACGAAACGAGTCCTTTTCTCCGTATCTTTTCAACTAGCAATTGATGAGCCGTGCTAGCATGAAATGCGTGTACTTGAAATTGCTTCAACCGTAATATTATTTTATAATCTCACTATGGCATATGTGGTGCGTTTAGTGCAAGACTCACAAAATTTGTTGGGCGAAATCTGCAGACATTAAACTATTTTCGATATTCCGATGTCCTGGATAAGAAACCCTTAGGGAATTAAATACAAACGAGTATTGTAAGGTAATATATGCACTTAATATGCAAAAACGTCAATTCTCATTTGGAAAAGACACTCGCCTTAGCAGGTTTGACAAATATAACTTTTAATTATATAACCAATAGAAAATAACTAACAAATATAACAATACATACATAATAACAACTTATGTAAGTAGGTATCTCCTAGGTAAATGTACACAAACAGCAATAAGAAACAATAGCACTTTTAGTGTTGATTTATCGCCACACCTAGTAATAAACACAGTTTTGACGAACTTAAAGAGATTGCAGTGACCATGTTGGCATTCTAAATCTATAGTCGGCAGTGATCTGGATGTTTTTCCTAAATCTTGAAGATAGTAAGACCTGAAAACACATTTTTTCTATTAAATATAGAGCACAAAAATTTACATATAATTACAATTCCATGGTTCCAAATAAATACCGTTTTCACCAACCTATTAATATAAATTTGTTCGTCGAATCATAGCATTGCGCACTCGTGGAAACCTGCGTCAATCTTGCCTCAGGAAAAGACACTTTCCACACAGTCCCCTTTGGATGGTTACAGGAAATAATAGACCAGAGACTTAATGTTATCCCAGAGAACAAAACTAACTGTTTTAGTTTCGGGCCACTTTTTAGGTTGACTTTTTTGAATCAGCTGCGGCGGAAATGGTAGATTATAGAGACTTACAGCAGGGCATGCAAAAGCGGCAGTACACCAAGATGGCTGAAACGCATTCTATTCTGTATGCCCATAAGAACGTTTGCATTATCTAATAGTTCAGGACGTATGTAATGTGAGTTATTCAGGTATATGTTACCAGTAAGTCGTCCCTATGAAATGTGAAAACTGAAATCAATTTTTAACAACATAGTATGTAAGAAATCGAGTATATAAACGCTAATTAGAAGGCGAAAACTTTTAGTTTACATGTTAAATGAAATTAACCGCAGAGTCTGTAATCTACTCCCAACTTGGGACCTGTATATTAAAGTGCATACTTAGTCTTACTGAAGAGTATGACGTTAACACAATTTCCTTTTCCAATAAATCTCAAACTAAGATTAAATTTTACTACCTGTTGCCATCTAAACTGTTGCTGAGAGGAATTATTTTTTATAAAGTGTGTTTGTATAATTTTATTAATGAAAAATATTTTGGTAGTCCATTTAAATAAATACTGGCTTATAATAAAATTCTCTAAATAAATAATATACAAATAATAATAAATGAATCAAAAATGTAAGAACTAATGTGTGTAATAATCCATATATTATACACTGAGCCACCAGAAGTTTAATGATAATCGTTAACCAATTTATTCCCAACTTTTAGAGCAATTAATTATACAACAGAGTGAGAACAATATATCGCAAAACTACAAGTCATTAGTAGATCTATAAAAGTTCACATCATTGTTTTTTATGTTTAAGCACTTTTTGGGAAATAATACCACAATTAACAAGTTACGTCATACATCAAATACTATTGTCCAACAAATGCTTAAACATTGACAAACTATGCCACAACTATCATATTGAAAACAATTCTTTTTTTTTAATTAAAATAAACTGGAGCCTATGATGATTTCAAGTTTACATATTACGTATAATAATATTACGAATTTACCATCGGATCAGATCAACTAATTGACATCAGAAAATAAATCGTCTTTATTTACTTGCAAATTCACAACAAAACTTCACTAACTTCAATTCTTATACTATATCACACTTCGATATCAGGAGTTACACTAAATCGCTATCTACTAAAATCCGTTGTTGTAGCGCCGCTTATAGAATCCCTCGCAATCATTCGCGATTGTTCCTATTCTCCCCAGAAGAGGACTTGAAATTTCGGTACTTCCTCATAAGAGCAATCGTAAGTTAAAAAAAAATTGTGTCGGCTTTTGTTTATTGGGATAGATGATTTTTGTTCAAATGTTTAATTTCGAGAACAATTTCTGCTTTGCAGTGTTTAATGAAATTTTATAACCTAAATATTAGCTTACTTCAAAAATAAAACCAATATTTTCCATCATTAATCAGATCAAATCTAAAAATAAATCATCCCCTCAAATGTTCTTAAAATCTATATCCTTAAGAAATTTAAGAATGCAATTTCAAGGATCCTATATATAGTGAATAATAATATACCACATCGTATAGTATTATTAAATTTTGGCAACGAATGCATAATTCTAGAATTATTCTTTGAAGTTCACTGAATGAGATTTAAAATTTGATTTACTGCCCGTAATTTTAATCACCAAAATAACTCCATTACTTTTTAATAAAAGCTATTGCGATAAAGCACCGCAATATAATGATAAAATAGACTAGGGATTCGAATTAACTTCCAACTAACAGTTAAACTTAAGCAAACTAAAAATAGTGGGCAGCGCCAGTTGGTCCTTTATTTTAACAAAATACAATCATTGATACTCATGTGGTAAAGTTATTTACGATCTGATTTTAAAGAGTTGTCATTAGAAATGTATCAAGTCAATTGAAAGGCTTTTGATTTTCATTAAATAAATTCTTCTATCAATATAATTAATCACATTTCCTAATTAATTATTTGTTTTTAAAAATTATAAACCATCTACAAAATTCACATGACTGTAAATGACTATTCGTATTTCTCGAAGAAAGTGTTGTAAAAATGAGTAATAAGTGCATCTGTTTTGCATTCTATCAAAAAGAGGTGTAAATTATTTGCTAACAACAAATGATTAAAAAATCTACTCTCCTTTCAGTCTTTAGATACTCCTAAATTTCGTTATCGGTTATAGAATATAAATTTCTCATCAAAAGTTATTTCGAATTAAATATTTTGCAAATTTTTACATGCAAACGACAAATCTCAGATTATCTACAAATATGAAAATTTTCAAGAAAATGTGAATTTTTTGTTTATAAAATTTGGCGCACAATACTTTAACTTTACCCAAACTCTGGGGTTTTTTGAGAAAACAACAAACTAAATATACGTCACACGAAAATTCCACAATTTTGTAGCCTGCCATTACTTCAACTCAAACAGTTACTTACATTTGTTTCTTAAATTATGTTTGATTTACAATACTTGCAGATTCCATTTAGAATAATTTTACTTTTTTGTGTAGTCTTTCCGAATCGAACCCTTAGCGTTGTGTGCATGTACTGTGTCAGATGTGTAACATATTCGAAGTACTTACTAACTTCACAATATTAGAGCTATCATTTTTATACTGGCGATTACTATCTGCACTACATTATGTTACACCCTGAATATATCTATACAATTGATTACTTATATTAACGTTCAATTTGTGATAGACTAATTCAGGCTATTTTCCCTTAAGACATATTCAACCCTTAATCATAAATAAATCCATTCTTTCTCGGGTGACACATATTTTTATGAAACACATTACCTAATATATTCAGAAAGTTGCAATTAATCATACTGCCAACAGCACATGTTACCTACTTAAAGTAGTTTCTCCTATCACGACGAGAGTTATTTCTATAATTTCAGTCGGTAGTGGTGAGTTTAAAAAGTTCGCGAAAGTTTAAATTGAAAAAGGAAACAAATTTAATATAAGCACTTCAAAGCAGAAAATATGGTGAATATACCACTTTCCATACGACAACTGATTAAATTAATTTAAAACTTTCATACTGCTGTTATTGATGATTTAGGTTTAAGACTCTCCAATTTTCCAATTCTGACTTCAGTTTGAACATACGAGTCAGCAGTATATATATATATATATATATATATATATATATATATATAGAGAGAGAGAGAGAGATTGTTTTCAATTTCTAATAAATTACAATAAACTATTTTTAATTTTTGTAGATCTATCTTTTTATTGATATTATTGTGTTGGTTGATAATATACACCACCTCTAAGAAATTTCTTTGAAACTATTCTTTTCACAAGCCAAAACTCGAGCATTTTCAAAATCTGAAGAATGATTTTTGTTTAAACCATGAGTTGCAAGTGCACAACTTTATTTATTAAGTTTAATATCATTTCTGTGGGAAGTGAGTCTGTGTTTAAGATTTATAGATGTTTAGCCCATAAACGAGGCTTGACAGTCTTTACAGACAATTTTGTAGATTACATTAGATTTAAAGTTAGTTGGAGTTTTGTCTTTTATTTTGGTAAGAGAATTTACATTATGGATAGATTTTTGTGCAAAGGTAATGTTGTCTTCAGTTTTGAAAATGTATCAGATTTTAGGCGTAATATTTTTAATATAAGGAATGGAGACATAATTGTGTTATAAATTTGTTGGATAATAATTAACATGTACAGTACTTTGTATGCATTTTATATTAATATTCAAACCTCTGAAATGTTTGGTTTTAATATTTAAACCACACTTACAGTAAGTTGTATTTATATTTTGTAATATTATATATTATTCTATTTTTATAACATTGTTTAACTTTTAGAAATGAAGTGATGAAGAAACAAGTAAATTTCGAAAGTTCTTCATAAGTACTTTTGTTGTCATTTCCCACGTTTTGGCTGCTTCCCGTTAACTACTTTCTGATATATACCATTCCAGCCGTTAATAGCCCTAGTAAATATATATAAAGTACTGTTTATTCCGGAATGTATACGTTCGTTATTTTCACTGTTAAAAACTGAATACCTTTACCCATTTCTGTATTTTGCTCAGGTGAACAAATCATGCCTTGTTACTAATGTCAAGTGTGCTGAGTATAATTTTCACTTCACTTTTTTCCCAAAGAGAAGATTTGAAGTTCATAAGAATCTGAAATCGCATACAAAAATCACTCCCGAAAATGAAACTAAGATGTAACGATGGGACTACCAAATCTGATATAATATGAACATATTCTTAATTCTTAAAACGGATTGCTCGGTTCCATCAGCTGTTGTAATCTGACGCAAATTAGACGAATTGATTTTTAAATAACAACGTTACAACATATCTATACCTTTTACAACAACTACTAAAAGATATTGTTATGAACTAGTTTTAGTAAAATGTATGGTCTGATATTGAAAGGCTTATTCGCAAAAAGAGATGAAAGTGAATTACGTTTAACAGTATAAAAGTCTTCATCAAAAAAATGAGGCTTGCAAATACTACATTACTTTCTGAAAAAGGTCACCTATATTCGTGATTTTTCTCAAAACATTTCCTAAATACACTTTTATTCTCAAAGCGATCCCTGAATATATTTCGATTCTGAACACGGTTCCTAACAAAATTAATGGAGAAATGAGAACCATTAGCCCTCCTCCACACTACTCGTTTCCCTGATTATTCACTATATTTAACAGTGACATCTTTTGTACCGCACTTAAAACAAAATTTACCCTTTGTAGGTAACAAACAATTCAAACAACTAATCTGGACTTATTATGGATCTACTCAATTTATGGCATGGCTTTGACTAAAACTTTTCCTTGAAATTTTCTACCTTTCTGAAATTTATTCCTATTCTCAGGTTTAATACCACTTGTCTACTTACAAAAAAGCTAAATCTGAACTATAGAATATAAATGTGTTCTACTAGATGCAGTACTTATGTAAATGTCAGCTGCTTCGAGCTCCTTACAAAGCCTAATTAAGGTCTCAATGCTATCTGTATCACTAAGTGCCAAACATTTCTGATACTCAGGTTGTAAACCTTAGTTAACATATTTAATGTTTGTTGCAGAGGCCGGATAATGTGGTAATCTAGAAAATAGCTCCTCCATACAAGCTACAAAAATCTCATCATCAAAATCTGACTTAAGTTTTGACCCTAAAAAGTCCCAATCACTAGCAAGGCTTGGATTCTCTAGTTATACAACTGAAGTGTAACAGCTTTTGAAAATGTCAGATAAGATTTTGGCGAAACGTCAAGCGTGAGTTCAGCGGAATTCAACGGATGTATACCGGAAGAAAACTTCGACCATATATATATATATATATAAATTGACCAAAGCAAAACAAGACCACGCCCCCTCTGGCAGATAGCATAAACCTGAGACGCACAGCAGCACCGACTCATTTTGTACTCTGCTTAGTGAGTGACAACATTGATTATTCCGACGAAGATGAGTGAGATTTATCGAAACGTTCAATTGTCTTTTCTAAAACAACTAAACTGTACACACGAGAATCCCGTGAACCTTCAATGACATATATATATATATATATATATATATATATATATATATATATATTTAGATGGTTTCTGGGAATTTTGTGATAACTGATCTCCTGCCGGGATCGATGGTAAAATGAAATATGGTCGACGTTTCGGCCGAGTCACATCTGCCCTCTTCAGGTCGGGTCGTATAATATCTCGTTAGCCTTCTGCTTTCGCTTCTAGTTATTTAACGATTTTCTGAAGTGAGTGTATATTGTCGCGGCAAAGTCGGCGATAAGTGAATGCGTGTGTTTCTCAGTGGGCACGGCTCCATCCTGCTGATTTGTTATTTCAAATCGGTTGAGTAACAATGTTATTGTCCGCTAGCCGGTACGGTGTAATAAAATTTTCCAACAATTCGATATAGTATCTGAATTATCATTGCGTGCGTTTAGACTGGTTTCCGAGGAATTCATCTTCGCGTATTGATCAACTTGATCCTTTCTGCCGGGATACGATGGTAAAATGACTTGACGTTTCGGCAGTGTCATATTGCCAGTACTCTTCAGGTCGGTTCTCAGTCTAATTCGGTCGTAGACCTTCTGCGTTTCCGCAATGGATGTTGTTTTTTCCTGCTTTCTTACAGCGTTCTGGTGTTCATCACGTCTAGCTTGAATTCTTCTATTAGTTTGCCCCACATAGGTTTTATGACAGTCTGCACATGGAATCTCGTACACTCTCTGTTGTTCTAAAGGGATCCTCGTCTTCGGAGTCCTCAACACCGTGCTTATTTTTCTGTCTGTATTGAAAATAGTATCGATATTGTGTCTCCGTAGAATTCTTGCAATACTATCCCTGGTCCCCTTGACATACGGTAAATAAGCCTTGGTTATTGGAGTCTCATGCTCCTCGTCTGTTTGTCTCGGTTTTGACTTTAGGGTTCTTTGTATATTTCGGTCTGTAAATCCGTTTTGTCTCAGAGCTGTTTTTAAACTGTCCATTTCCTGTTTGATGTTATCCTGGTCAGCTAGCCTTTGTGATCTGGTTACTAAAGTCTTGACGACGGCTTGTAGTTGGGCTGGGTGGTGATGAGAATTAGCATGAAGGTATCTGTTGGTGTGAGTTGCTTTCCTATATACTGTATGGCCAAGGGTTCCATCTTGCTTCCTATTTATAAGAACGTCAAGGAACGGCAGTTGATTGTTGGCTTCAACCTCCATGGTAAATTTTATTTTGTGATGGATGCCATTAAGGTGATCTAAAAAAGAATTGAGGTGTTCCCTCCCATGAGGCCAAATCACAAATGTATCATCCACATATCGCAACCACAAACTGGGTTTAAGAGTTGTTGTTCTTAGTGCCAACTCCTCAAAGTTCTCCATAAAAAGGTTCGCTATAACTGGTGAGAGTGGCGATCCCATTGGAGCTCCTTCCACTTGTTTGTATCGTTGGTTCTCGTAAACAAAATAGGTGTTCATCAGACAGTGCCTTGTTAAGTCTACAAGGTGTTGAGGTGGTTTGTATTTTTCTATTATGATATCCAAGGCTTCGTCGATAGGGATGCTGGTGAAAAGGGACACTACGTCAAAACTTACAAGAAGACACTCTGGTTGTAAGACCATTTTTCTAAGAATTTCGATGAAATGTGTCGAATTTTTTACATATGAGTCTGTCCTCTCTGCAAACGGTTGAAGTTTTTGGGCTAGGTATTTGGCTAGGTGTTGTGTTGGGGATCCAATTGAGCTAACTATTGGCCTCAAAGGTGTACCTTCTTTATGTACTTTTGGCAACCCATAGAATTTCGGACATCTCGATGACTTTTCACGCGGAATGATTTGCAGTTGGAGATTTTTGTCGATCCTACTTGCTTGGATTTTGACCTTGGTTGTTTTCTCTAGATAAGTTGTTGGGTCAGTAGTAATTTGTTTATATGCTGGATCTTGTAGCAATATTTGAATTTTGTTTGAATAATCCGCTGTATCTAAAATTACAGTCGCATTTCCTTTATCAGCAGGTAGAATGACAATGTCCTTGTTGAGGCGCAGTTGTTTCAAGGCCTCATTTTCTTCTATAGAAAGGTTCCTTTTGGGTGGTTTAGACTTTCTTAGAACATGTGACACATTTTGTCTAATTATTTCAGCGGTGTTCGCATCTAATATTGAAACTGCTGTTACCACGCCACATATTATGCTCTCTTTTGGTATGTGTGAGGGAGCAATAGCGTAATTGAATCCCTTAGTCAACACACCAATCGAGGAAGTGTTCAATTGGACCGAAGATAAGTTATAAACGGTTTTATTCGTTTCCAATTGCCGTGAGGTTAGACTGTGACCGTTATTTATTTTCCGAGACAAATTCGTTTTTGGGCTTCTGTTGGAACTTCAATTTTTTAAATTTTGCCTGTTGTTGCATTGTTGTTAACTCTGCATTCGTTTCGGCCCTAAATTCGCTAATCTCATCGAATTTATCCCATATTATAGGGTGGAGTGTATTGCTTACCTGTAGGTGGATATCTAGGAGTTTAGTATTAAGAACATCCAAATCTCTTCTGACACAACTAAGTAGGGCACAACTAGCTTTCCATAAGATATTCTGTGTTTTTCTGTTGTTCTTCCAGAACTTTACCGTCATGTTTTTCGGAATAACTCCTTCATCGCGGCATCGTTGTAAAAAATGTAGATCGCACAAAAGTTTGCTTCTTTTCGCGCGTAATTTCTCAAATGTTTTACACAAATGAAAAGTATTCTCCCCGTAGAGATTCACTATATTTTTTTTTTAAGTTTTCGCGGGCACTAAATGTTTTGGATGGTTTCCGGGAATTCATCCGCGTAGTTGATAACTGATCCCTGCCGGGATCGATGGTAAAATGACGACGTTTCGGCAGAGTCACATCTGTCCTCTTCAGGTCGGTTCGCATAAATCTCGTAGCCTTCTGCTTTCGCTTCTAGTTACTCGAATACTAAGATTTTCTGAAGCGAGCGCGCTGTTATATAGTCGCGGCTCGGCGTCTATCAGTTGACACCGTGAACGGCTGCGTGTGATTGGCCCTGGGCGCTCAGTGGGCACGGCTTTATCCTGCTGATTTGTTATTTCCGGTTGAGTTGTTATTGGGTGGGTCCGGGTCGGTTCGGTGTTTAATAGGATTTTCCAACAATTCGATAAGTTCTGAATTTCATTGCGTGCGTTTAGACTGTGAGCTCTCTTCGGTATTTCAATTGCCTCTCTTACGAGTCTTGATTTCGGGTGTTCTATATTTGCCAGTACTCTGGTGTTCTCAAAGTCTATTCGGTGTGACATCGTGGTGGTTGTTCCGCAATAGATGTTGTTTTTTCCTGCTTTCTTACAGCGTTCTGGTGTTCATCACGTCTAGCTTGAATTCTTCTATTAGTTTGCCCCACATAGGTTTTATGACAGTCTGCACATGGAATCTCGTACACTCCCTGTTGTTCTAAAGGGATCCTCGTCTTCGGAGTCCTCAACACCGTGCTTATTTTTCTGTCTGTATTGAAAATAGTATCGATATTGTGTCTCCGTAGAATTCTTGCAATACTATCCGTGGTCCCCTTGACATACGGTAAATAAGCCTTGGTTATTGGGGTCTCATGCTCCTCGTCTGTTTGTCTCGGTTTTGACTTTAGTGTTCGTTGTATATTTCGGTCTGTAAATCCGTTTTGTCTCAGAGCAGTTTTTAAACTGTCCATTTCCTGTTTGATATTATCCTGGTCAGCTAGCCTTTGTGATATGGTTACTAAAGTCTTGACGACGGCTTGTAGTTGGGCTGGGTGGTGATGAGAATTAGCATGAAGGTATCTGTTGGTGTGAGTTGCTTTCCTATATACCGCATGGCAAGGAATGGCAGTTGATTATTGGCTTCAACCTCCATGGTAAATTTTATTTTGTGATGGATGCCATTAAGGTGATCTAAAAAAGAATTGAGGTGTTCCCTCCCATGAGGCCAAATCACAAATGTATCATCCACATATCGCAACCACAAACTGGGTTTAAGAGTTGTTGTTCTTAGTGCCAACTTCTCAAAGTTCTCCATAAAAAGGTTCGCTATAACTTAGTGAGAGTGGCGATCCCATTGGAGGTCCTTCCACTTGTTTGTATCGTTGGTTCTCGTAAACAAAATAGGTGTTCATCAGACAGTGCTTTGTTAAGTCTACAAGGTGTTGAGGTGGTTTGTATTTTTCTATTATGATATCCAAGGCTTCGTCGATAGGGATGATGGTGAAAAGTGACACTACGTCAAAACTTACAAGAAGACACTCTGGTTGTAAGTTGCAGATTTTTGTCGATCCTACTTGCTTGGATCATCACACGCCGCCGTTCACGGTGCCAACCAATAGGCGCCAAGCCGCGACTATATAACAGCGAGAGCGCTTCTGAAAATCTTAGTATTCGAGTAACTAGATGCGAAAGCAGAAGGCTACGAGAATTATGCGAACCGACCTGAAGAGGGCAGATGTGACTCCGCCGAAACGTCGTCATTATACCATCGATCCCGGCAGGGATCAGTTATCAACTACGCGGATGAATTCCCGGAAACCACCTAAAACATTTAGTGCCCGCGAAAACTTAAAAACAAATATAGTGAATCTCTACAGGGAGAATACTTTTCATTTGTGTAAAACATTTGAGAAATTACGCGCGAAAAGAAGCAAATTTTTGTGCGATCTACATTTTTTACAACGATGCCGCGATGAAGGAGTTATTCCGAAAAACATGACGGTAAAGTTCAGGAAGAACAACAGAAAAACAGAGAATATCTTATGGAAAGCTAGTTGTGCCCTACTTAGGGAAGCCATACGTGATGTCAGAAGAGATTTGGATGTTCTTAATACTAAACTCGTAGATATCCACCTGCAGGTAAGCAATACACTCCACCCGATAATATGGGATAAATTCGATCAAATTAGCGAATTTAGGGCCGAAATGAATGCAGAGTTGACAACAATGCAACAACAGACAAAATTTAACAAATTGAAGCTCCAACAGAAGCCCAAAAACGAATTTTTCTCGGAAAATAACGGTTACAGTCTAACCTCACGGCAATTGGAAACGAATAAAACCGTTTATAACTTATCTTCGGTCCAATTGAACTCTTCGTCGATTGGCGTGTTGGCCAAGGGATTCAATTACGCTATTGCTCCCTCTCACATACCAACAGAGAGCATAATATGTGGCGTGGAAACACCAGTTTCAAAATTAGATGCGAACACCGCTGAAATAATTAGACAAGATGTGTCACATGTTCTAAGAAAGTCTAAACCACCCAAAAGGAACCTATCTATAGAAGAAAATGAGGCCTTGAAACAACTTCGCCTCAACAAGGACATTGTCATTCTACCTGCTGATAAAGGAAATGCGACTGTAATTTTAGATACAGCGGATTATTCAAACAAAATTCAAACATTGCTACAAGATCCAGCATATAAACAAACTACTACTGACCCAACAACTTATCTGGAGAAAACAACCAAGGCCAAAATCCAAGCAAGTAGGATCGACAAAAATCTCCAACTGCAACTCATTCCGCGTGAAAAGTCATCGAGATGTCCGAAATTCTATCGGTTGCCAAAAGTACATAAAGAAGTTGCACCTTTGCGGCCAATAGTAAGCTCAGTTGGATCCCCAACACAACACCTAGCCAAATACCTAGCCCAACAACTTCAACCGTTTGCAGAGGGGGCAGACTCATATGTGAAAAATTCGACACATTTCATCGAAATACTTAGAAAAACGGTCTTAGAACCAGAGTGTCTTCTTGTAAGTTTTGAAGTGGTGTCCCTTTTCACCAACATCCCTATCGACAAAGCCTTGGATATCATAATAGAAAAATACAAACCACCTCAACACCTTGTAGACTTAACAAGGCACTGTCTGATGAACACCTATTTTGTTTACGAGAACCAACGATACAAACAAGTGGAAGAAGCTCCAATGGGTCGCCACTCTCACCAGTTATAACGAACCTTTTATGGAGAGGTTTGAGGAGTTGGCACTAAGAACAACAACTCTTAAACCCAGTTTATGGTTGCGATATGTGGAAGATACATTTGTGATTTGGCCTCATGGAAGGGAACACCTCAATACTTTTTTAGACCACCTTAATGGCATCCATCACAAAATAAAATTTACCATTGAGGTTGAACCCAACAATCAACTGCCATTCCTTGACGTTCTCATAAATAGGAAGGAAGATGGAACCCTTGGCCATACAGTATATAGGAAAGCAACTCACACCAACAGATACCTTCATGCTAGTTCTCATCACCACCCAGCCCAACTACAAGCCGTCGTCAAGACTTTAGTAACCAGATCACAAAGACTAGCTGACCAGGATAACAGCAAACAGAAAATGGACAGTTTAAAAAGAGCTCTGAGACAAAACGGATTTACAGACCGAAATATACAAAGAGCCCTAAAGTCAAAACCGAGACAAACAGACGAGGAACATGAGACACCAATAATCAAGGCTTATTTACCGTATGTCAAGGGGACCACGGACAGTATTGCAAGAATTCTACGGAGACACAATATTGATACTATTTTCAATACAGACAGAAAAATAAGCACGGTGTTGAGGACTCCGAAGACGAGGATCCCTTTAGAACAACAGGGAGTGTACGAGATTCCATGTGCAGACTGCCATAAAACCTATGTGGGGTAAACTAATAGAAGAATTCAATCTAGACGTCATGAACACCAGAACGCTGTAAGACAGCAGGAAAAAACAACATCCATTGCGGAACACGCCACCACGATGTCACACCGAATAGACTTTGAGAACACCAGAGTACTGGCAAATATAGAACACCCGAAATCAAGACTCGTAAGAGAGGCAATTGAAATAGCGAAGAGGCCTCACTGTCTAAACGCACGCAATGAAATTCAGAACTTATCGAATTGTTGGAAAATTATATTAAACACCGTACCGGCCCGGACCCGTCCAATAACAACTCAACCGGAGATAAAAAATCAGCAGGCGGGAGGCGTGCCCACTGAGCGCCCAGGGCCAATCACACGCAGCCGTTCACGGTGCCAACCAATAGGCGCCGAGCCGCGACTATATAACCGCGCGAGCGCTTCTGAAAATCTTAGTATTCGAGTAACTAGAAGCGAAAGCAGAACGCTACGAGAATTATGCGAACCGACCTGAAGAGGGCAGATGTGACTCTGTCGAAACGTCGTCATTTTACCATCGATCCCGGCAGGGATATTAACTACGCGGATGAATTCCCGGAAACCACCTAAAACATTTAGTGCCCGCGAAAACTTAAAAACAAATATATATATATATATATATATATATATATATATATATATATATACATATACTTATTCAGGCCATTTTAAACAGCAGATAAAGTTTATAATATTAATTAGGATATTGGTGCAAGATATTAAAATTAACAAAGGGCATGCATTGGTGAACTGTGTATACTTGAATTCAGAAAGTTAATATTTTAATACCAAAAACAGTTTAAATGATATTCTGTAAGTAGTTATTTTATCACATAGTTCAGAGTTTCATACCCCAAACAGAACGTGTTCCCAGTTTTCTAGGTAATACAGAATGAAGGATATTCTCAAATAATACATACATTTCCCTCAAATAAATCCAAACCAGCAAAAAATACTAATTCAGTGTGTCTTTCAGACACATAGTGTTCATGTTGTCATTATGATAGGGTTGCCATTCCCAAATTAAAAAAGAAACAGGATTTGATGTTGAAAAAGCAAGGACAATTTAGTTTAAAAACAGGACACAGTAATAGAGTTGCAATAGTTTCATTAATGTGTAGTGAAAACAACAACTAATGTAAAAATTGTAGAAGTGGCGCGCTAATTTTAATATACATAACCTCAGGTTGCTTAAAAAACAGGAGGCTGCTTAAAAACTATCCAGGATACTACAAAAACAGTACAGATGGCAACTCTAAATTATGATAAGCATATATGCCAACTTAAGTCGGACTAGAACATCAATGTTAAGAGGAATATGGTAGGTGTCATCATACAAATTGTCAGCAAATTCAGTTAATCATAGAGTTTAGAAGATACTAATAAACAACAATATTGTCCTTAAGTAAATATCCAAATATAACATTAATGACAACCACAAATTATTCAGGATGCTTTGTGATGACAACAATGACAAGAGAGCAAGTGGGTCCAGACACACAGAGCCCCTGCCGGTTATTTGCGCAAGTAACGTCTATTTTAACCAAGCCGTAGCATTGCGATAGGATAGGCGTTAAACCACCTTTTTCTTACACCATGTGGATGGCTATAACATCGCTTTTGTAAGTTTCGAAGCATCAAACTTAACAGACATTGTACAGTGCTAACAAAATGTTTAGTCTTGGGATCGCCGATTAGTAGAAATTCGAACAGACAATGCGAAAGCTGCTCTAGGATAACTGACACGCTAATTAGTTCAGAGAAAATACCTAAAAACAATTCGAGCTACAACAACTCCACAGCTATAGAGGTATATCATTTCCATCAACTAAATCACAATATTAGTCAAAAAGGCTTTTCACACGTTACAATCCATAACTGCTTTATTAAAATTAAGGTTAGTTCAAGCAATCAATTAAAAATTAATGTTGACTATATTTTAAGTGCTACAAAATATTTTGCTGTAATATAATATTCAATTAATTGTTTCAATTCACCAAACTTAAGCTAATGTAGGAATTTAACATTATAGTTTAAGTTATACTCTAATTAATTTATGCTTTAACTTAAGCTTCGCCGATACACAGATCATCTAGAGCTTATAGAAAACGACCATAACATTTACTTTCAATAAGCTAGCAGTCCTGGTTTCGTCACGGCTCATGTTTTCAACTGCACATAATAAATCATTAATTTGTTACTTGCTGCAACCTTCTCATAATCCTTAATAAGTCGAGCTTCCACATTTTTAATATCTACCTCAATAAGCATTTCTCAGTATACTATATATAATAAAGAAATTTCCAGTTTTCATTGGCTCTTTAAAATTGCATCTAGTATTCTTTATCTTGCACACTGTGCATAATTAATTCTAATATCTATAAAATGCAATCAATTATGTCAAAATTACATGTGAAGTGAAGTGAAGCATTCAGCATATAAATAATTTAATATTGATATAGAAGTGTAAATATAAATTAATTGAAATACTACAGACTTTATTTAATTATAATTTCCATTATTACATTTCATGGTAAACATTGAATTACTAAATACATTTTTGATCAGCCACATTATGCAAACACCCAACTGCAGTTCACAAAAAAATATATTAATATGTTGAAGCTAATTTTGGCATACATTATAAAATAAAGCAATGGGAGCTCGTTCTATAACTCTCAGATGACTTGTGACTTTGATGAGAAGTTTCAAAACATTTCAGTAGAGATATATTAACTTTAATTCTAGATAGAAGGTCACGGCGTACAAGGGCAGGAAAATCTAGGGATAAAAGGAGGACAGATGAGGCTGAAAATCGTCATGGTGTATCTCTAACCTGAAATTTGATTAGTGACATTAAACACAGAAATCCATGTCTACGCCTCAGTAACATAAAGAAGTGCAACTAAGGCGTCATTGGTGGTTTAGACATTAAACCCGTTATGAATATGTTCGCAATAGTGGTAAAAACAGTTAAATTAGGCCGGTATTGAAACATGTTTAGCCGTCCAGATTTGTAGAAGATGTCAGAGAAAACGATACGGGGATAGTGTTTGAGGCTATACGAAACCCAGACATTTATTTCCAAGGTCTAGTAGAGAACGATCACCAGCGAGTGGACCTGCAGTTAAGCGAAGATAGCATCCAGCATAATGCATTAATGTTTGAAGACGCGAGAAGTAAAGACCGGGAATTTTTGGGGAAACTAGTAGAAAGAGGTTCCGATTCTGGAGCAGTTTCCTATAATTGCTGATCTCCCGTAACTTCTAGGTTAGAATGTCACGATGAAATTTTCAGGTTAAATTCATCTGTCAGAGTTATTGAATACTATCTTCGAGGTGTCATTCTATTGTACGCAAGACAATATATATAATATTTTGTTTCTGGTCAGGGAACAGCAATTACATGGAACGGCTCCACATTAGGAATCTCTGTGTACTAGTTTTCCCGAAATTCCTAGATAATATATATTATTTCTGGTTAGGGAACCTTCATCAGTTGCACTTCCCACATTTGAATGTCCTCTCGAAAACTTCTTTATGTATTTGATACATTTCGTTAAATTTGAAAGACGCGAGATGTAAAGACCGACATCTATGATTTTCGGGGAAACAATTGTCTTGCGTACAAAATAATGACACCTCGAAGGGAGTATTCAATATCTCTGACAGGTGAAGTTAACCTGAAAATTTCATCGTAACATTCCAACCTAGGAATTACGGGTAACAGCAATTACATGGAACGGCTCCAGATTCGGAACCTCTATGTGCTAGTTTCCCCAAAAATCCTAGGTGTCGTTCTTTACATATCGCGTCTTCAAATTAAACGAAATGTATCAAATACATAAAGAAGTGTTCGAGAGCACATTCAATTGTGGAAAGCGCAACTGACGAAGGTTCCCTAACCAGAAACAATATATATTATATATTGTCTTGCCTACAAAAGAGTGACACCTCAAAGAGTGTATAATGCATTAATGTCAGTTTATTTCTCACGAAGCTTGGACCTCAATGGGCAATATGAATTCACGTCAAATATATCCGAGATATAAGTGAGAATCTCGGCTAAATTCTCAATAAGGAGTCCGGTAGTAACCAAGTATTTAGCGGAAATAGAAATGATGTGAACATGCAAAAAAATTAAATTACATTTCGGATGTCGTAGAACAGAACAACGAGGGTTTGCACTTTAAGTTTTAACAATGAGTTTGATGAGCCTGTAAGAGATGAATCTGATTCAGACAGGATTAGTTAACTATTTAAAGAGCTCTGAGTGAATATGTGCCTGTATCTGTAAATGCACAATATTCGGTATTACCACACCTGTAAACGCAGCCAAAAACAAAAAGGGATTGGAGACAAATTGGCTAACGAACAGAGTGAAAGGAGCGATGATAGAGATAATGTTTCTTTCGAAGGACTTCTATAGGATGAATACCTGCTTAGAGATCACCTGGTGAAGAATACCTCCTAATGAATTTACCGTAGATTGAATATCGCAAAAGAAAGGTGTTAATCGAGTTCTAATGACTAAAAATCAAGGTAAAAATATAAAGTATCAGAATCAAAAAGGACATGTTGTGGAGTACGATACTTGCATTATATGGACATGTCCCTGACTTTCGGAAATTTAAGAAGTCTATTGTCAGTTATTTGGTTACATATTCAATTTTGGTACTGCACTTATTGAAATAATCGAAAAATCATATTAAAACTTGCACAAATAGTCTCAAAATTGATGTATCTTACATTATATTACGTTGAAATTTTAGACTCGAATTTTCTACCATCGTCAGGGATAATATATATTATCCCGTTTTCGCGATTTCTTAGATTGCAGCATTTAATTTATATATATATATATATATATATATATATATATATATATATATATATATATATTTATGTTTGTGTTAGGTGGTTTCCGGAAATTCATCCGCGTAGTTGTTCCCTGCCGGGATCGATGGTAAAATGACGAAGTTTCGGCAAAATCACATCTGCCCTCTTCAGGTCGGTTCACATAATTCTCGTAGCATTCTGCTTACGTTTCTAGTAAAAATTCTTAACGGCAACCAGGAATGATTGCATTCTACGGATGTAGTAGCGACACAATCGTTTTCATTTAACGAAATTAAAGCGGGCGTGTTAGTTTTCGTTAAGTGTTGTGTGATTTTTTGTGTAATATAAGAGAATTTTGAAATTGTATTTTATGACCAAGGTCCCAAGCATGTTGACAAATTTTGGATTTTTCAGGCTGTTGTTGTTAATGTAATTTTTGTGTTCGTTTATTCAAAGGTTTAGAGGTCTAGACGTTTCTCCAATACGGAATTTATTACATTCCAGGGAATTTTATATATGCAATTTTTTTTTGTATTTTGAGTTGTGCATATTGATTTTGTTTTTGATATAACTGATTTTAGTGTATTTGTTTAAATGATGTTTTAATATTGTATTTTAATCTTTCTGAGAGACCCTGTATGTATAGTATAGCTATTCTAGTAATGTAATTATCTTTGGTGTTGTATTACTAGCGATTGTTTGGTATTCTATTTTGTTTAACTCTTTATTAATATTTTTTTCTGGGTAATTATTAACAGAAAGCACATTTTATACAAAAAGTTTGTTTTTCATACGTATATAAAGTAGGCATGACAAAATGGGCAGAACGACTGGGCGTCGCATTATAAATTTAGTGCTATTTTAGTGCAAAAATCGCGAATTCAGTGCTCCTTAAGTTTCGCGATAAATGCAAACACTGCTACCTTTTAATCAAGCGAGCAGTGTATATAACCAAAAACCTAAATATTGATATGATAACACCATGATCAGTGTCTAATTATTTAGTGCTTCTTCAGTGCTCTTTGTATATACGAAAAAAAAAATTTATAAACTGAAAGAAAAAAAATTTTTTCCCAACATATAACTGCTAACTTGATACACTCAGCAAGTAATATCTTTGAAAATTAATACCACAAAAGCGAAATCGTGCATAAAGAAGTCATGAGTAATAAGTGCCCAATAAGTGCTGGCTTTATGAAAAGGAAAGAACGAGAAAAAAAAATTATTTTCATGCGATAAGCTGCTCATTTCACAGAATCAAAAAAATATTACCCTGAATTAGAGTAGATTGAAAGTATCGAAAATCGGGAACGAGATATAGAAATTAAGTTCTCAAAAAGTGCTGCCACTATATGGGAAGAAAATACGTTGAAACAACTTTTTTCTATTTCATGAACATTAAACTGCTACTTCGAATACTCTAGAACTTAATATTAAAAAAATAAAGCAATATATGAGCAAACTCAGGCATGAATAATTCATGGGTATCAAGTGCTCGATAAGTTCTGCCAATATGAGAAAAGAGATGGTAATAAAAAATGTAACCTCCATTTTTGAACAGTCAAGTGCTCGTTTGACCTTCATAGCATCTTACACCGTCAAAAAGCAGCACTGAAAAAGCAAAATCTTTTACAAATAAGTCATGAGTACCAGGTGCTCGATAAGTGCTGGTACTTCATGAGAATGAAGAGAATAATTTTTTTTTATTATTATACGGTAAACTGCTCATTTGACAAAATGAGAAAAATATTTTCTCAAATTTGAGTAGATTGAAGAGATCACTAATCTTAAACATGACATAGGAATTAAGTGCTCAATAAGTGCTGCCAATATAAGACAAAAAGAAATGACAAAACAATTTCATTCTATTTTCACCTTTCATTTTTTTCATTTTCAGAAACACCCCCACACAGATATGGCGTAAAATAAAACAGATGAAAGGACAAAATACAAGTTACAAAATACCAGCTCTAGTTCATCAAGATATAACCATCACTGATAGTCAAGCGATAGCCAACCAGATTGCAAAATATTATCAAGCTAAATCAAAGAACAACAGCACGAAGATCAACGCACTGCCATATCAAGACTTGACCACCAACCCAATAAATAACAGATTTTCACTTCAAGAACTAAGAATCGCACTAGCATCTTCAAAAAATTCTGCAGCTGGACCAGATAACATTCCTCTCCTATTCCTAAAAAAACTGAAAACCAGTTCATTATCAAAACTCCTAGAACTGTACAACCAAATCTGGCTACAACGAGAATTTCCAATCAAATGGTAACAGTCTATAATAATTCCTTTAAAAAAGCACGAAAACGCACCACCCGTACCACAGTCATACAGACCCATCTCACTGACGTGCACATTATGCAAAGTCTTAGAGAAAATGGTCAATAGAAGGCTACTGTGGTACTTAGAAAAGCAGAATATACTATCAGACGCACAATCAGGATTTCGACAAAATCGTAGCACAATGGACAACCTCATCACCCTTCAAGCAGAAATAACTAACGCCATATCAGACAAACAAGACGTTATAGCAGCATTTCTAGACATAGAGAGTGCTTTTGACGCCACACATAAGGAAACCATCCTCAATAAGCTCCAAGAAACAAAACTAACTGGAAACATCTTCCACTTCATAAAAAATTTCATGACAAACCGAACCTTCTTCGTAAAAGTAAATGGGAAAACATCAGACCCACACTCTTCTGAAAATGGCGTGCCACAAGGCTCCGTACTCAGTACGACACTATTCCTGCTGGCGATAAACGATATATGCAACTCAGTACAACTCCCTGTGAAACACTCGTTATATGCAGATGACCTAGTTCTATTCTGTCAGGGTAAGTCCATAATAAGTACCTGCAAGCTCCTGCAAAATGCAATTGATAACCTAACCGAATGGGGTGGCAAACAAGGCTTCAACTTCTCGTCCACAAAGTCCAAAATAATAAGATTTAGCAGAAGACGTAGTAACACACAAGTCCCACAGCTAACAATCAACGGAACTCCACTACAACTGGTAAAACATACCAAGTTTCTTGGACTGACATTCGACAGCAGATTAACCTGGAGAATTCATATGGAAGAAACAAAGAAAAGCTGTTTAAATCGCCTAAATATTCTCAAAACCCTGGCACACCAACAATGGGGGGCGGAAGAAGAAACTTTGCTAAGAATCTACAGATCATTAATACGCTCTAAGCTGGACTACTGCAGTCCAGTATTCATCTCTGCCTCAAAAACAAATAGAAAAATACTAAATACTTTTCAAAACACAGCGCTAAGGATCTGTCTCGGTGCATATCGAACGAGCCCAATAGAATCACTTCACTGTGAATCACGAGAACTCTCCTTCCCCCTCAGACAACAGAAACTACTCCTATCATACGCAACGAGAATATCGACTACTCCAAACAACCCAGTTTATAAACTTCTTCATTCCACACATCCCATCCAATCCCCATCACAGCCGTCGAATCCAATACCCCAAAACGTTCAACCTTTGATGGAAAACATAGACCTACAACAAATAACTCCAATCACAACTTCGGATATCCCACCATGGACTCTCATGTTGCCCACCTTCAACACAACTCTAACAGAACACAGCAAACACGATACCGAACCTACTATCCTGAAAAATGCCTTCCTCCAAATCCTCAACACAATTCAACTCGATACCACCCTTTATACAGATGCTGCCAAGAACAACCAGGGAGTGGGATGCTCGGTTGTCAACACTCAAAAATGCCTTCTACAGAGTAAATTGGAAAACCACTGTAGCATACATACAGCAGAGCTGTACAGCATATTAAAAGCATCGAAGACAATTGAACGAAACAACCAGAAAGTAGCAATATGCACCGACTCCTTATCCGCAGTATACTCTTTAAAAGATATCTATACAAACCATCCTCTGGTACAAGAAATTCACAAAACCATTCATCAACTAAAATCTCGAGGAACTCAAATAGTCATTATATGGATACCATCACATATAGGCATAAAAGGAAATGAGTTAGCCGACAAAGCAGCCAAAGAAGCAATATCAAGGGGCACCACAAATATTAACCTATGTATTCTCAGAGACCTCAGAAAAGTTATAAATGAGAACAGTCTACAAAAATGGCAGGAAATCTGGAACAGGTCAAACACCAAACTGAGTAACATCCAACCACTCGTAAACGCCGCGAAAGCCCCCAAAATGAAAAGGTCCGACAAAATAAAAAAAGTTCGAAGGCTAAGAATTGGTCACACGCACCTTACACACAGCTTCTTGATGACCAAGGACAATCCACCAACATGTCAGCACTGTGACCCAAGCAGCCCACTCACTGTTGAACACATTCTAGTAGAATGCCCACAGTACAGAGATGAACGCAGAGAACATAACCTCAAGAACACTCTCAGGGAAATCCTTAGTATACCAGAGCAGCAGGACAAAGCAATACAATTTCTTCGCAGCACCAACCTATACCACAAAATATAAATAAAAACTGTAAATACCTGTAATGTAAATAGAAACTGTAAATATTTAGCATACCCCTGGTAACAAATATTGTATTATTAATATATAAACACTGTAACTGTGTCAATGACCATAATGTAGTCGAGACACTTTAATCTAAATAAAAAAAAAAAATTCTATTTTTTGAACAGTCAAGTGCTCGTTTGATCTTCATAGCATATTACATCGTCAAAAAGGAGCACTGAAAAAGCAAAATCTCTTACAAATAAGTCATGAGTGCCAAGTGCTCGATAAGTGCTGGTACTTGATGAGAATGAAGAGAATAAAAAATTCTAAGAAACTATTATTTGGTAAATATCTTATAGTCCAAATTAAACTCAATTTTATTAGCTTTATTATATATTGTTCAGAAATAAGTTATCACCAATACTGATATTAAAGTCACTCGAGTTTTATTGACATAACATACCAAATAATACAACCAATTAAGCAAAGACTTAAAAAATTTTATTTTGTTTTTAGAATTGTAAGCTTACATCATAGATAAAAATATAACGGTAAGAAAAGTCCGTTTCTAAACAACTCCAAAGCACAAAGTACAACCGCATACCTCTCAAACAACAATTTCGAAAAATAGGCATTTGCTTTCATTTTTAAATTATTACAAACTTGTATGTAATTATTTTTTCAAAACGTACAACATTAACGCCACTATGACTTCGGAATTTCTTTTCACTTCTTTTTCTTTTTTCAATTGATCATCATATTTGATCCAAGAACCATTTGTTCGTCTGCATATCGCCACATAGTGTCCAATGAGTTTAGTGTCATCATTCTTGTTTTCTTTGTTGTCATCATTTAACTCACCTTTTTCACTCTTTAAATTTTTATTTCGATTTCTGATATTAGATGTCGTTATTCCAGAAGTTGTCAGGGGAAAATATTGCACAACACCAACCAGTTTCATTTTCTGTTCATCTGTTGGCCGAGTAAATTCGATTGGTATTGTATGTAATCTTTGTCTAAACTCTGCTCCATTCGCATTGTAAGGTTCAAAGAAAACTAAATCTCCTAAAAAATTTTACATAAATTAGTAAACAAGTTCAAAAAAACTATAATATTCTTATAGAGTTAAGTTATACTTACCAATTTTCACAAATTCCTTGGTTGTATATTCATTACATTCGTAACCATTGCACCTATATTTTCTGAAAACGTGTTCTTCAAAAACGTTGTCAAAAGAATCGAATGCATCTTCTCTTATCGATATAACAGGGTGAAACCAATAACTTCCCGATTTTAGAAAATTTTCAATTTTCTTAGCGGGAAGTTAAAAAATGGACGAAAAATTTATTTATAATTTTTTCTTCTCACATATTCTCAGCACTTATCGTGCACTTAATGCTCATGACCTTCTAATGCAAGGATTTGCTGTTTCAGTACTCGATCGTGATGAGATTAGATGCTATGAATGTCAAGCGAGCACTTTACTGTTCAAAAAATAGAATGAAATTGTTTTGTCATTTCTTTTTGTCTTATATTGGCAGCACTTATTGAGCACTTAATTCCTATGTCATGTTTATGATTAGTGATCTCTTCAATCTACTCAAATTTGAGAAAAAAAATTTTTCATTTTGTCAAATGAGCAGTTTATCGTATAATAAATAAAAAAAAGAAAATTATTCTCTTCATTCTCATCAAGTACCAGAACTTATCGAGCACTTGGTACTCATGACTTATTTGTAAAAGATTTTGCTTTTTCAGTGCTCCTTTTTGACGATGTAAGATGCTATGAAGATCAAACGAGCACTTGACTGTTCAAAAAATAGAATGAAATTGTTTTGTCATTTCTTTTTGTCTTATATTGGCAGCACTTATTGAGCACTTAATTCCTATGTCATGTTTAAGATTAGTGATCTCTTCAATCTACTCAAATTTGAGAAAATATTTTTCTCATTTTGTCAAATGAGCAGTTTACCGTATAATAAATAAATTTTTTTTTATTCTCTTCATTCTCATCAAGTACCAGCACTTATCGAGCACTTGGTACTCATGACTTATATGCAAAAGATTTTGCTTTTTCAGTGCTGCTTATTGACGGTGTAAGATGCTATGAAGGTCAAACAAGCACTTGACTGTTCAAAAAATAGAATGAAATTGTTTTGTCATTTCTTTTTGTCTTATATTGGCAGCACTTATTGAGCACTTAATTCCTATGTCATGTTTAAGATTAGTGATCTCTTCAATCTACTCAAATTTGAGAAAATATTTTTCTCATTTTGTCAAATGAGCAGTTTATCGTATAATAAATAAAAAAATTTATTTTCTTCATTCTCATGAAGTACCAGCACTTATCGAGCACTTGGTACTCATGACTTATTTGTAAAAGATTTTGCTTTTTCAGTGCTGCTTTATGACGGTGTAAGATGCTATGAGAAGGTCAAACGAGCACTTGACTGTTCAAAAAATAGAATGAAATTGTTTTGTCATTTCTTTTTGTCTTATATTGGCAACACTTATTGAGCACTTAATTCCTATTTCATGTTTAAGATTAGTGATCTCTTCAATCTACTCAAATTTGAGAAAATATTTTTCTCATTTTGTCAAATGAGCAGTTTATCGTATAATAAATAAAAAAAAATTATTCTCTTCATTCTCATGAAGTACCAGCACTTATCGAGCACTTGTACTCATGACTTATTTGTAAAAGATTTTGCTTTTTCAGTGCTGCTTTTTGACGGTGCTATGAAGGTCAAACGAGCACTTGACTGTTCAAAAATGGAGGTTACATTTATTATTACCATCTCTTTTCTCATATTGGCAGAACTTATCGAGCACTTGATACCCATGAATTATTCATGCCTGAGTTTGCTCATATATTGCTTTATTTTTATAATATTAAGTTCTAGAGTATTCGAAGTAGCAGTTTAATGTTCATGAAATAGAAAAAAGTTGTTTCAACGTATTTTCTTCCCATATAGTGGCAGCACTTTTTGAGAACTTAATTTCTATATCTCGTTCCTGATTTTCGATCCTTTCAATCTACTCTAATTCAAAGTAATATTTTTTTGATTCTGTGAAATGAGCAGCTTATCGCATGAAAATAAAAAAAATTTTTCTCGTTCTTTCATTTTCATAAAGCCAGCACTTATTGAGCACTTATTAGCCATGACTTCTTTATGCACGATTTCGCTTTTGTAGTACTAATTTTCAAAGATATTACTTGCTGAGTGTATCAAGTTAGCAGTTATATGTTGGGAAAATTTTTTTTTCTTTCAGTTTATAACTTTTTTTTTCGTATATACAAAGAGCACTGAAGAAGCACTAAATAATTAAACACTGATCATGGTGTTATCATATCAATATTTAGGTTTTTGGTTATATACACTGCTCGCTTGATTAAAATGTAGCAGTGTTTGCATTTATCGCGAAACTTAAGGAGCACTGAATTCGCGATTTTTGCACTAAATTAGCACTGAATTAGCACTAAATTTATAATGCGAAGCCCAGTCATTCTGCCCATTTTGTCATGCCTACTTTATATACGTGTTTTTCATTAAATTTATTGCTGTAAGTCGCACGTAATTCTGAAGATCACCACTTTCAAATTTTTGCAATTTGAAAGGAAATTTATTATTATGAACTTTAGTTTCTGTGCTACACGGTATATACTCAAATTAAATTCTATTATATACGTCATAAGTCAAATAATTTAGTAAAACATTGTAGTTTTAAAATTTAGAATTCTGCCTTTTTTTCATAAATTCATTGCCATTGACAATAGGTTGTGACTTAGACCCCGAAACGTTTGAAATATACAGTAATTTCGTGGATTGTGGTGTTATTTCCCAAAAAGTGCTTCAACATTGACAAAATATGCCACAGCTGTCCTTTAGGAAAGAACAATAAGAATTTGACAATATAAAGTTACGTGAGAATCCTGTTTTAAAAAGAAAACTTTTGTTTCCTTATAGGTTAGTTAAGTTACAATCTTCTTTGACAAGGTTTCCAAATATGCAGGGTAGATGTAATGCTGTGGAGATAGTTTGACAGGTGATAGTACTGGTGAATATGTTAAAGACGATTATGAAGTTAAAAATTTCAATACATCTGGGTACCTTGTACGTGCTCGGTAGGAAAATGCTAAACTAAAAAGTGAAAGTTTTCTAAGTGGAGAATATATCCTGGTATTCCTGATTTGTGAGTAATACCATCACATAAAGATAATATCACATCGCAACTAAAAAGCAAGAACAGAAAATTGTTCGATTTAATATTAAAATGAGACAGTTTTTTCCTTAATTTAGACAAGTATCACTACCTTTTTGCAATACACAACCTACGATTCGAACGAAAGCTGTTTAATCAATGTTGCCATGTTTTCTGTTTCATTAACGCAGGTGCAAATGTTTAAAAAAATATGGCTTCAACGGGCATTTGTTTAATAAGTATGGTGGACGATTTCTTTATTTTTCTGTTTAGTTGATCAGTTTGTCTTTTGCAAATTAATAATTATATACGCACTTTAAGTGCTTACTTTGGTTGAAAATTTTGGGCATTTTTTTTTCAACCAATAACATATTTCACAAATGTTATATATGACTTTTTTATTTATAATTATCTGCACTGCATGTTACACAATGTATACTGGTATACTGTTTCTCTTTATTCGTTGCATAAGTTCATTTAGGTTATTTTTAAAAACCTGTCAAATGGTTCAAATACTTCATAATTATCGAACAATTCGATACTGTTCCTCAATTATTAGAGTAGTTATGAAACCAGTATACATAACCACAGCAAGCTGAATATTTCCGTTATTTGCATCACTTTTGTAAAATTGGTGTACCGAAATTTCTTGTAAAAATTTTCTTATAAATATTCTTTACGAACTTTCTTCTGTAAAATACATAAGCATTCTAAAATGTTTCCATATCAGAGCATTGGAAACGCCGGATGTCGCCAATGGGTTGTTCTGGACGGTCGAATCGTCGCATGGCCGCAGGCGCAGGTGGTTTACTGATCCGTATGAGATTTGATGTAGCAATAGATATGAGTTACAGCTATTTGGATAAGAACTCAAGAGTGATATATGACGGTATCAGGATTCTGGCATTATCGTAATTTTAGCAGAACTCAATGACAACGATGTTCAATATTGATATCTTTGAAGAGGAAGTATTATTAGTTCTGAAAACCTGTGGAAACGAAATCTTTACAAGTTTTATCAATAGGAGAATTCTGAGCTATATAATTTAGCATTGTTTCATTTACTTTCTAAAAGATTAATTCCAAAATATGGAATCCTCTATTACATTGTTTGAATAGAAAATCTGCTATAAAATATATAAGATTCAATCAGTAAGAATCAGTAGTAATAAAATTTAGTAAATCATAAAATAATTATAACGCTATTGCTAAAAACAGATAATAAATCATTATTGACTTTGCTAACCTTCACAATCAACAAGATAGAAAGAAATTGATTTAAAAAACATCATCATAATAGGAAATCGAAGGTCCCAAAATATAAAAATCATTGCACAAACACTAAATATAAATATATAGTTTTCTCTGGCCAAAATTTTTAAATGTAGATGAAAGTTTTAACAACAGTAGATATATAAATTATACATTATAATTGCCGGAAAACTCTCTGACGGACACCCAGTCACACAATATAATAAAACATTTACACCGATAAACATACGTAAAAAATAATAAGGCTGTTCAAACCAGCAAGTCGAGCTAGTTTGTGATTTTAAGTGACTGTTTGCTTTTGTGACAAGTGTTCAGCTTTATCACTAGAAATGCGATCAAAAGGGTCCCATAAAATCTTTTCTGACTTCCCCTTAGACTCTACCAGGATACATGTCCTATCTAAAGGTTCCACTTTCGCAGTGACGTCAAAAAATACCCCAACGAAACGAATCATTTCTCAAGTTGAAGTAGTTATGGGTGTACTATCAGATATTGAGGCTGAAGGTACTCGTAAGGACATTGCTACAGTACTCCGCACATTAAGGCTACCAAAAGCAAAACTAACATCTAACGGAAGACGTGTTTTAAAACAACTAGGTGACAACAGTGGCATAATTATTCTTCCTGCTGGCAAAGGAACGAGACCGTTTTTCTCAACAGTAAAAACTGTGTTAACAAAATGAATTCTCTACTCCATAATAATCCTATTACTTGTTTAAAGAAAAATAGCCAAGAATTCATCGACATAACACATCTAATTATTTACGTCAAACAGATCATCACTCGTAAAAATTCTTCAAAAATTACCAAAATGTATGGACTACCCAAGATTCATAAACCGAACATTCCTCTTGGGTCCACTGCCAGGTCGGTACAATCTCCAACACAAGAATTAGTCAGGTACTTGGCTAAAACTATTCAGCCTTAAGTATTCTCGAATATAAAGATCTCTTCTTCCTTCTTAGATGTGTTAGTCTCTTACAGAATTTCAGAAAGTGATATCCTAGTTAGCCTCGATGGTTTATCTGTTTTCACCAATGTCCCAATTTCAGAAACGTTGAATATTCTCAAAACAAAACACAATATCTTTTTTGACATAATCAAACTTATACAACACTGTACCTCTAACACATTTTAGAACACTCTGTTCAAGTAAGTACGTGGAGCTCCTATGAGGTTACCTACAGTGCTTGCTAATATTTTCAATTTACATTCGAGTCAGATTCTTCTCTACAGTTTCTTGACGTCATCAGAACAAAACGAATAATGATAGATTCTTACATACCGTCTATAGGAAACCAACCCATACTAATAATACCTATACGATTAACATAATAAGTAAACTCAGTCGAAATTGACAAACGTTTGAGGAATCGCTGACAAGTTAGCATCGGCATCAAATAAGCACAATCTTTAACAGCAATCAAACTATATGCAACTTACGAACGGGAACCCAACGACAAAATGCCAAACAAAAATCGAATAGTTTACGAAATTCCATGGAGAGATTGTCCACAAGGCTACATCGGTCGTATCAACAGGCGCATCAACCCGCGAATATATGAACACTCTCTGTCAGTTCATAAGAAAGGTCTGACTACAGCTCTCGCATGTTAACACATCGAAACAGGACACTGTATCAACTTCGGGGATAACAGGAGAACCACATCACTCAATTCCGTTAGGGCATCCACTTTTCACGGAACTATAGAAATATAGAAACAACCCCTCTGTCTAAACGGACACGATGGAACTCCGTAATAGTCAGACTAAGCAAACCAGGCATATCCACGAAAATCCAACCAATCACTACATAGCTCTCTCTTCATGTGACGTCTCCTCTTAATCGACATATAACTATAAATAGAAATAGCGGACCTGATGCACACTCAGTTTAATTATCTAGTGATACTTGGGGAGTAGTCATATTTAGATAACGAGTTCTATCTAGAACCTTATTTATCATCTCCTTTTTCTTTTTGTCTGTTGATAATGGCATAACGTTGAGAAGCGAGGTTTCTGAAGATTCCTGAATAATAAATTTCACAATAAATTCAAGTTGCACATAGGTCCATAAAAAGATGCACGATCTGGAAAACAAAAAAAAAAACACAATGGTTGAAATGGCATTGATTTGTTAAGACAAAACAGTACAGTAAGTGGATGACAAAAGTCACTCAATGTTATCCCAGCATTCTGAAAAGACGGACGAACAGCTCGTATACAATATAAGAATATAACTTCAAGAAAATAAACGGTATAACCTGGTTATACAAAGCTAGGAAATAGAACCGCGTAGAAAGAAATGAGCTTCGAATGTTAGTTACTTTACACAAAGAATGCCGCCCAAAAAAATGTATAGAATTGTCTGAATTTAAATGGACTAGTACTAACTACAATTTATTCAAAAGATAAAATTATATTTACTTTAATGTTTGCGAGTAATAACTATAATGAGAAATGTAGAAAATATTTCCTTAATTTATAGATTTGATCTGTTGAAAACATAATTTGATTACCATTAAAATGACGTATATCATAAAGTTTAATGTTATTAAAGTTTAAGGGTTGAACCTTACCCCAGTGGGTGGTTGAAATAACAGAGTCAAAAGGTATGCAAGAAAGACTTCTTCTAGATAAAAATCATCTGGTTCTAACTTTTTTTCATAGAGCAATACTAGAGGATTTGATTTCTTCCCATTGTGTTGACCAGTAACTTTGACTACCTTTAAACTAAGGTACCTCTCGACCCCTATTCTTTTGCAAGAATATGAAGAAGTGACAAGTTTAGTACTATGTGTAAATTCTCTCCTGCTGAATATAAAAGTCGACAGGTTCCAGCGTTTTTTTCAAACGAAGAGTGTATGAAATATTGAAATAACGCCTGTTTCTTTTTGATTAGCCCACTCTGTATATATTAATTTAACACAACCTAAAATACATAATATAAATTTGCATTTTTAGAGCTAATATTATAAACTGAATTACATCAGCGTCACTCGACTGAATTATAAATGTAAATTTCTTTGTTTTTTTTTCTGACAATCTTTATGGTCTAATATGTATTATGATTTAATTTTGAAGGTTGTCGTTAATGGCGAAAAAGTTGTAAGAACAAGGTTTCATATGTAGCGGCGACGGTTATAAAAAACCATTTCCTCACAAATTCATATTATTTCGACAGTTGGGTGAAGTTGAAACTGTAGCATGTGGTGCCAGGGAAGTTAGATTGGGTTTTTATGTCAAGCAGACTCCTTTCTCGACCTTGTTATTTCAATATCAGATCTCACAGATCCTTACATATTGATAAAAATTGCAGGGAGCATTTTCTGTAGTCGATTGTGACGTTCTTTTTCACGTCGACGACGAAATGAAATGTCTGTCGTAAATTTAGTTTCTCGACTTAATATTCTTGACAGTTTGTGAATAGAAACGGGATCGAGTTCGTATACATATTTTTGTCTTGTATTAAAGTTCGACTTTTTATGTCAACGGCATTACACAGTCTAGCGTTCTGCTTGAAAAAAGTAAGATGGATGCACGATATTAGTATAAAAAATGTTAAATTCCTGTTTTAAATTATTCAGCACGGAAATAAGTTTTAAACTTCAATAATATTTTATCACAGCCAGATTCAGACGATAACCATCGTTCTTATTTGGCACACCTAAGTTTTACGTTTTAAATTATGATGTGAAATTGCAATAACTTTAACAAATTTTATACGAATAATTTTCATAAACAAATTAGATTTGATAGTCAGAAGAACGTTTTAACATTATTTCAGATATGGCTATTATATTTTGGAAAGCTGGAAACAAAACGAATATTTGTCATTCTTTTGTAATCAAGATAATATATATTGTTTACTAGACACTTCATCAGTTGCGCTTCCCACAAGACAAAGTGCTCTCGAACACTTATTTATGTATTTGATACATATCGGCAAATTTGTAGACATGAAATGTAGAGACGACATCTAGGAATTTCGGGAAAACTAGTACACAGAGGTTCCTAATGTGGAGTCGTTCCATGTAATTGCTGTTCCCTGTCCAGAAACAAAATAAGTATATATTGTCTTGCGTACAAAAGAATGTCACTTCGAAGAGAGAATTCAATATCTCTGACAGGTGAAGTTAACCTGACAATTTATCGTGACATTCTAACCTAGTAGTTGAGGGATGACAGCAATTGCATGGAACGGCTCTAGATAGTAGTAACCTCTTTGTACCAGTTTTCCCGAAAATCCTAGATGTCGTCTCTACATTTCGCGTCGACAAATTTAGTCTTCCTTTGTCAAAAGGCAATATACTAGTAAACTTATCTTAACCGGCAGCATGTACAGATGAGGACGCAAGAAGAATAACACAGGACCAAGAGACCAAGGAGGGCGCTATTGCAGACAGAAGGGGACGCAACATATCTTGGGGAAGAAGTATCTTAAGGTATAGCTTAGGGAAAATAATGTAACAGCTAAGGGAAACATATAACATAGAAAACAAATTAGGGAACAAATATGAAAACAAGGACTAGGAATAAGAAATTTGTATAAAATTTAGCTCGGGTAATAAAGACATGATTAACTAACTTATCTGAAAGCGGTAAGAGGAATTATACAAGGAATAGCAAAAATGCCATTTTTTGATTTTGACACAACCAAAATAAAAAAATATCAAATAATGGTAAAGGGAAAAAATACTTTTACATAATAAGGGGTTATCAATTCTTGACTGTTGCGTTTCGTTTTTTCTGGACCATCAACATATTTTTTAAATATGCATCCATACTTTTTTGTTACAATATCGATAAAGCATTAAAAGATCAATACATTACTATATCACATGTTAAGTGTTATAGAAGGATTTGGTAGAAAAAAAAATCAATCATCACAGTAAAAAAATATTACAGTCCTGGTTGTAGCTTATAACGTCAAATTAAATAATGTTTTTTACATGATAAGAACACCTACAAAATATTGACTTTTTGTTCTTGCGTGGGAACGCGATGTAAATGAAAAAATCGAAAATATCAAATAATTTCAACTTTTGTAAATGAAGTAGAAATTGGTAAAATATGAAATATTAAGAGTTTTCCCAAATTAAGTAAGACAAATTTTGACGTTTTCCTGTCCCCTATTTCTTATCCCCTTAGATAGGAATCCCTTTTTTTCACATTTTTCATTTTAAGGAAAAATATTCGATGTAATAGATCTGTTGAAATCTATATATAAAATTAAGTATCTATCTCATAATATTAATGTAGTAGCATACTTTTACAATTAAGGTTTTATTTTTTTAATAACATAATATTTTTTGATTATTAAAGCATGTTAAAATTATAAAATATAAGTATATTTACATTAGACCGGGTAAAAAAATTGTCTTTTTTTAATGGGATACCGACAATAACATGACTTAAAAACTAAACCTTAAAATTTGAGCTCTTAATTATAATATTAAGAAGTCTCTACAAAAAAGGTCTGGTTCATTAATTCAAAGGTTAGCCGAAGTTTAAGTTTGAGTAAAAATAATACATATTTTGAAAAGAATTTAATTTCCTTCAAAAATATGTAATCTTTATGTTTATCGGAAATATTATTTAAAATATTTGAGTAATAGTGGTGCGGGGAGTAAAAAATTCGAAATTCGAGAAGAAAGGCCTCTTAATATTAAAGTTTGACGTTGACTTTGTTTGTAATTCTAAATAATATTCGATTTTATTTGCACCGTCTAATATACATATCGATATTTTTAATTTGGAAAGAATTTCCGAAGTAAACTGACATCGAGAGTAATCTTAGATTAGAAACTTTAGAGATATTTTTAAATATTAAAAATTTTTGAAGATGTTACTCCTTAAAATGTTTACGTTATTGTAATAAATGGATATAATAAATAAAGGTTAGGTTGCTATATAATTAAGTAAATATTAATAAGGTTATAACAAAAATGCTTATGAAGAAGAATGTAAATTATTCAAATATAGGATATCGTAAGATATTAGCCCACCCACCCTAAAATATATTATGTAATTTATGTATGTTCCCATAATTGAAACATGTGAATACAAAAGCTCCAAGTAATAGCAACATCTACCGCATATCATCAACAAATTTCTAAAATCTTCATTAATGCTTTGCAAATTGCAAAAACCATAATTTCGGCAGCAATTATTTAAGCCAATGGCCAAACAATAAGAGCTCAATATTTTGGAAATTAATAGGTCTTGAGTTCCTAAATTAAAGTAATCTAATTGGTGGCAAAATATTTAGTATTTCAGTAACAATTCAATTAACAGCAAAATTGTTTTGCATAAATGATTTTACAGCGAGGGAAATTCTGGTGACTGTATGATTTGTATATTCTGTATTATCAAATTATTAAATGGCGTCGTTAAATAGTAATTCCTAACAATAAAAAACAAGCTAGACAGCAAACTTGAATAATAAAACAACAAGAAAGGTTTCAATCCCCAATTGTGTTTTATAATTCCATAAAACAAATTTTACAATTTTGACGGTGTCATTCCATAGACCTTACTATTTATTATCCACGACTTTCATAGGCACTTATTATTACTATGACATATAGTTTGAGAGTTATAAAATCAAAGGATTTTTTTTGATATAAAAACAAAAGCTGAAATTTTTGTCAAAAAATTTATAGGTTTGCTTGTCATGGGAAAAATATATGTAATGCAACTATTTCGGTTATAAGCATGACAGTACTAATTTTTTTATATGAAATTATTTTTTCTTCCAAATCATCGCCTAAAACTCAATATACGATGTATTAGTAATGGTCTTTCAATGAGTTATCTATACTTTAAGAAAGCATAAGACTCCATTAAAAAAATATTTGATGATGTTCCAGAAGAAATAAAATGTAGCAGTTCAGGTTTGATGACGCCTTGTTCTGTAAAACTATGTGTCAAGAAACTTTCTCTTTGCCATTTTTCGATAGTTTTTATGATAAAAGTGGTTTTTCTTGTATAACTTGCGACCGGCAAAAGATGGCGTAATGAAAATATGTCTTTGGGGTTCCAAATAACAGATTAATTCTTGTAAAACTCTAAAAATTTCATAAAATTCATTTATAGACACCGACAATTTGTATATGAACAAGCGGCCCCAAGTGAATGGGAGTTGCCCCCTATATGTAAACAAATGTGAAAACACAGTTTTACACCCTAACACCAAACCTTTATTTAAACACTCAACGCCGTTTCAACAACTCAAGTTGTCATCATCAAGGAATTTGGTTTACTCCTTGATGAATCCAACACAAAGAAGTACTACTCTCTTCGAGGTGTCATTCCTTTGTACGCAAGACAATATTTATTATATATAAAAATAAAATATATATTGTTTCTGGTCGGGAACCTTCATCAGTTGCGCTTCCCACAATTGAATGTCCTCTCGAACACTTCTTCATTTGATGCATTTCGTTCAAATTACAAAGAAGTACACCAGCATTTTATCTAATATTAGCTTATCTTAAAAAAATTCGTTGTTGAATTATATTCTTGAATTCATTCTCGTCTTAGCTTTTGTTTGACTTGTATCTGAATTGAATATATTTTTGAATATTTCTGAAATCAATTTGCCTTTTAAAAATTGATTTTTGGAAGGGGATAATATTACTACCAACACTCATATGTAAGAACAAAAATGAAAATAGCATATCATGTAACAAAAAAACGAAAGTTGATAAAAAAGAGCAAGAAACTTGACTACGTAATAGAGTAGATTTTTGTGTTGTAGTTGCTCACAACTTTGTACAGATATCAGCGCATACTTCATGGAATTGATAGATGTATTTTCTATACTACAAAGTTCAAAAATAAGACCTAACAAAATAAAATTAATTAACAATATCAGAATCGCAAAAAAATTATTGATTGTTATGTTTCGAGCCTTTTTAACAAACGCAACATATTTGATTTATGAATTTTTTTGCAAACACTGGATTTATTGCTAGAACACATGTTGTTGATTATTATGATAATAATTATATTAAAGGCCGTTGAAAAAATTAAGTTTTTTAAAGCAATCAAACCACAAATTAAATACTTAATGGCTCCTTTATACTTGTCGTCTGAGATTTCGCTTCACAGAGCAAAAACAAATCTTTAATCGTAGACTGTAGCTGACTTAATGAACAGACAATAAATGACAAATACAGCCGCCGAAGATTACTGACCTATTTCACGAGCTTGAAAAGTGCTCATATTTTTCGACCCTTGACTTCACAAGCTGTTTTTGCCGAACAACCAACAAGCAAAATGCAATTGAGAAAAATGGCTTTTAATTCGGGAAGCAGACTAACGAATATTTTCGGAGTGTTTTCATTGAAGCGAAAACGGCTAAGATAAAACTTCCTACCTCGAAACCAATTACTCGAGCATCCTTGGAAACGTCAATATTAGAAAATTTACCTTTTTGTGTTGAACGAATATTCATTTTCTACTTTCTGTCATTAAAATTTTACGGTAAGAATTTGTGCATACAATTTAACGTAATATATAGCAAGATAGGATACTGTACACAGTCTTGGTATAACAAAATTATAATACAAAAATTATACCTTATCAGTTAAACTACATGCACTAATAGCATGTCAACAATAAAAAAAAAAACGAATATAAGGGAATGGGTCAGTCCTGGGGAAAGGCTAGTAATAACAATCATAACAGACTGTCGATGGATGAGAAACATAGGAACCAAAAAGTATCCAAATGGATAACTAAATAACTAGGAACTACAAATCTTATTTCGATTATTTTAATGGCGTGTTTAGTGTAGACAGGGGTGGATGCAGGATTGTCATTTGTGTGTAGATGATAAAGATTTTCTTTTCTTTTGTTTTTAACAAGCTGTTACTTTTGCAAGAAAGTAGCATGTCATACATCTCTATAAATATAAATGTAAAATGTGTACAAGCAAAAAGCAGCATGAAAAGTGTTACATAACATAGTGACTAAGATTAACATCTTTACTTCCTTTTTGAAGTTGTTATTTTCAAATATTTGAGAGCTTGTAATGTAAATACCATAAACAAAGTGTTTAAGTATTTACTGTATACATACACCACCTAGTCTACCACTTGATGACAATATATAGTTTCGGCATTCCATTTTACTTTGTTTTTTCCCCAACTAAATGATAAAATTAATTATATGTTTACGCCATTAAGGATAACATATTTAAAGTTAACGTAACAATAAGAAACACACAAGTATGTTATTAAGGGCTTCATACTTCTTTCTATACTTAATGAGAATATATTTTAGGGTTTCAGAAACCTAGTATACTAATTCATAAAGAATATTTCTCTAGAATGTGTGTTACATTTTCATAGTGTTAATTGATTTTATTTGCTTTGACATTAAAGCCTGACCTTTGTATCCATTAAATTTACCAATGACTTAATAACTATAAAAATTATTGCATGCCATTCACCAATTCATACAAAAGGAAGGTTTTGAATTGTGTAGCTTTGTACAAAAAGTCGTCAAATGTGAGCGTCGTCAGTGGTAGGGTGCGTATCAGGCAGCCCTAGTTGTCCAGAAAGCTTCAGCTTAGGAACAATAACAAGAAGGAGAATTCTAGTCGCAGAAAGTGTGGCGCAGGAATAAGCAATCAGCGGTCACTCGAGCAGCATGACTGAAGAGCTTGTGCATGAAATAGACTAGGGCTATGGAACATTTTATACTAGACACGCTTTGCACAGTGCCATATCCAGTTTTGGTGAGGATAAACTTGAATATCGTCGACACTTTATCAGGGGTAGTGTCGGGAATGTATTAAGCTTCAAGTTACCGAAAAGAGTCACGGATTAACATCGTAAGAACGAAGTTTAATTCGAAGCACTTGGTTGAAACGCACAAGATGTTCCCTTAGCAGAGCCTCACCGACCTTTTGTCATACAAAATTCGAGAACTTCAGCAAGTACAGCAACCCAACGATGATCTGCTTGAAAAGATCTAACCCGAAATGGATAGAGCTCTTCTCAAATACAATGGACCAGATACACTGAGTAGACTCTTCCCAAACTGAGATCTACAAGGAAACTGGGAATCGTATTAGAGTCTATGAACAAATTTATCAAAAATCACTATTTTTTATTTGCTAACACTGTAGAGTCGCCATACAGGTACCTCTACAGTGGGGCCATAGCCATACGAGGAACCATAGAAGCTAAATTAAGACCAAAGATGAAAATTAAACAATAAATTACGCCATTATATAATTTTTTGCCATCTGATATTTTTTTATGATTAAGTTACTTGCAATGCAACTTTCTTGCTGTCCGAATTATTTTTATATAGACAACATGTGTATTTATGCACAAGTGCAATATATTATAAAGAAAAAAGTAGGCACTGCATTAACTTGCTAGGATCAGATCTATAGACCCATAAACAAATTTGACATTATTACTACATAATTTCGAATTCAAGTGAATTACTGAGTTGTCCAAAAATGACTTTTACAACTGAGCGACTTGCTTCTAATTTATGGTGAAGAGGAGAAGAACTTTACAAAAACCAGTCTCAAAATGTGTTTCAGATGTGTTGGAAATATCAGCAACCGATTTGTAAAGGACTCTACATAAGCAACATATTTAGGCCTTATCAATTTAGAAAAGTACAACAGCAGTTGTCTAAGGATATCGATCCCAGGAAAGAAATTTGCTAATAGTTTGTAGGAAATTAAGGCACCGTAAAACTTTTTCAGATATTATTTTAATGATAGAGTATACAATACCGATTTTCCATCATGATAGGGGCGGGCATTATTGAAAACGAAATATATAGGCACGTTTTTTTACCTAATTGTTATGTTTAATGTTTTGCCGAAACATAAAGACGTGGAGAACCTGGTGCTTGACCACTTCGGTCACCTGACATAACTCCCTTACATATTTATTTCTAGTAGCAATTGAAGAAAATTGTTAATAAACCCCAGAGATGAACAAAGGCAACAAATACATAAAAAATTTCAAAGAACTGAAGAAAATTTCCATGTGTGTAACCTAGTGCGAAAAAACAAAAACAGTAAAATACATAATTTCTTTAGGTTTTTTAGAAGTTTATTGTTTATTAAAGGTGTCAAAAAATGTTGTGAATATTCTTTTTGTCTATTTTTCCTAAAATGGCTAGTTTTATCATAATGTATGTTGAAAACCAAGTATTTCAGGACTTACGTTTAGCATATGTTTTAGAAGTTAATTGATTATTAAAGGTTTCAACAAATGTTTGTGAACATTTGTATCTTGAAACTCAAATATTTCTGGACGAACGTTTACATTAGCAGAATGGTAATGGATGAGACCCTGTATAATTGTATTTTTTTTCACTGACTACAAATGTATCAAGAGTTTAGATTATTAATGAAACAATTTCAATAACTAAAATCAATGGAGCCGGGAATAACCAAATATAATAAATCTCTGATATTCACAAAATTTTCAATAACGTAAATGCCGAACAATATTATTCACTCAGACGAAGGGTTTTCAAAGTTAATATGGTATTATTAAGGGGCCTGGCAGTGTATTTATGAATTATTCTTTAATAAATCAAATATCTCCAAAGATGGTGAAGTTTTTATCAGATCTCGAGCTCTCTCGGAGGGATTTTTGTTAATAGGAGTGGATGAGAAATCGCACAAATAAAAATAATATTGCTGTTTTCTTCTTTGATTCGTTCTGTTATATGTGGAATAATGTTTGGAATGTGTTGGGCTTTCGAGAGTATAGCGGACCAAATCAAAGCAGAATCCCTGCGGCTCTATTGTTTGATTTCGGAAAATCTGATCTTCCTCGCAGATAGCAGAAATGGAATTCGGAAGGGATGATGTTTAATTAAATCGATAATTTTGTGAAGTAATTACAATGCTATTTCGGTCGCAAAAGTTTAATAAATATTTCTTAATAATGAAATTAGAGCGGGAAAAAATATAAAATATTTTTTGATACAAATGATTCGTCAGACTTTTGCAATAGTCACTTTTTATTAAATTGTTGCTAAATATTGCAATTTTACTTTAATTAGGATAAATGGAAAATTGTGAGAAACAAACACTTTGACTTACTTGTGGTATAAACAATGAGTGAAATAACAAATAGCCCAATCTGAGGAATTACAGATAATAAAACAGGAAAAGTTAGAGAATGTAGAACGACATTTAACGTAGTTTGAGTACACCAAATACATGAGGTTATTTTGGGCATCCAAAATATACCTCACTCTAATAGTAGGCATTATATAAAACACACTATTCAACGTATGACTGCCGTTTCCAAGTGGGATTTCTCTTCAGGTACTTTACCCTTATTGGCCTATTGGCATAGTTTTAAAATAATCACATTTTGTCTAAATCGTATATACCTCGTATACCCATAAGATGGCAAATGTTGTTAATATCTAATAGTTTCACTCACTAGCTTATGTCTCACCAATGTTTGCCTGAATATTTGATTTTGAACTACGCCATCTAGGGCAAAGTTTTTGATGAAAAATGTCGGACTTTTACGTTGTATATTGCGTTTGACAAAATGTATGGTGTTACATTCTATAACATGGAACTGGGATCTTATACTTGATTTATTGAAATGATGGTAGATGCTTTATTATCTAACCCGTTTAATAACACACAAATGTCTGTCCGAGATTTACTTGCATTAGAATTCCGACGATCATCACAGCAGATGTTATCTTATGTTGAATAACATAGTTCTAAAAATTAGATTTGTGGAAACCATAACCTTTATAATATGTTCTTAATAACCAACAAATCAAAATAATGTTGGAGCTTGACGGTAACATTAGACTTTTAGTTAAAATAAATCATGTGATATGTTAGAATCATAGAAAGTGGTAAGAACAAAATTTCAGAAAATTCTTTAAAACTTATTTCGTAAGTGGATTGATAATATCAAAACCTTTAAATCTTTAAAAATTGTAGTTTTAGTTTATTGCCACTGTAAATATCGATAGTTATTGATGATTTTGCTCGAGTTTAGTTTAGTTAATTGACAACACTTTGTAAGTATTTCTGAAAGTGAATAATAAGATACTCAGGTTAGATCAGAGATTGCTAAACTCGCTAATCTTTCCAAGATACCCATATCTCAAAATTCCAAGAGGAATAATTACTCAGAGCAAAAAATAACTACTCAATACGACGATTTTAACTACTAAACAATGCAACACATATATAATGTGGCACAAAGCATTTCACTCCTCCAGCGAATATCAATCTACAGCACTACAACTAATGACGAAAAATAAGACCATGCAACTTGAGCAAATAATAATTGTGTCACTCTAAGACAGATTGAACTAGTTTAATTAATCTGCATACTTCGCAGGTCCCACTATAATACCAACTATTAGACTCTAAATCCAAGTTGCAGTCACAATCTCTATACTCTGCAAGTCGCCCTACGGGAGAATCACAATTTTTTGACGAACCACGTACACTTCTATTTTAAATGAAACTTCTCTATGAATAAGAAAATGACTTATTATTTCGAGAACCGCGAATAAGTATTATTGAGTTAGGAACATTTACACCAACTTTTTCACTACTCGTCTTTAACAGAAAAAAGGATTTCTCCTTCATATTACTTCTTTTCCCAACTTACATTGTACTCTGTAGAACCTGGTATCGCTCTACACTTTCATAATATAAGCTAGGAATTTTATTTTTTTTACTTAAACCTTATGTATTACCTCTTTATGTTTGGTAATGTAATATTTTCTAGGTTTTGAATTTACAACCAGATTATTTACTATGACTCATCAATCCGGACAGACACCTTTAGTGGCGTGCATATAGGAGATAATACATAGATTACATAGCTACTTATGTCTCAAAAGCTAGTAAGGGAACGAGGCCTGCAAATCTTACCGATGATCTGGTTTCGCAAGTCGTAGAGCAGGATTCCATATTATAATGAAATTTACATTTTCTTTTCCACTGAAACTGTTTTGATGTTTATGAATTTCTATTGTCTTCATCTGGAGGTAAGAATGGTAGCAAAATGTGGTTGACAGTACATTGTTGTCTTTAAAGTAAGTTGTTTCCTGGGGCAATCGGTTATGCTGATTGTAACAACCGGCAATTGCGTCTATGCTCAGAATTATACGTACTGGCACTCTGCTGGATAGTAGCGACATATAAAGCACATTTGATCATAATAATTTCAATAGAATTACGTCCGTCATCGTGAGTCAGTCCTAACCCAGTTTATTGCCATTAGCCAATCAGGGTACACCATGCTATCACAGACAGTGATGAATACCAATGCATCAACGCTCGACGATCCTATTCCAGTCGAGTACTATACGAAGAAATTCTATTATCCAGGGCAATACAGCCAGGAAAACAACAATTTATCCAATATCTATATTATGCTGGCATCTGTTGGCAGTTGAAGTTTTCTATAACCCTGATGTCTTTGTGCTCTATTCTCTTTTCTCTGAGTCATATTTGACTATTAGAAGAAATATTACTGTTAATGCAGGTACATTAATCGACTAATTCGGCCTGTGTTTTCGTTTCTTATGTACGTTCAACAATTTATCGAAAATGGCTTAACCAATTTCACTTGTTTAAACTGTATTCTTTTAAGAAAGATGGTGGTGGTGGTCGAATATTTCTTAAAAACCTGCTAAAAAACATATTAATCTGAACGTCCACGAAGTGTCAAATTTAGTATTGATGTATATAGGAGAATAAGATACGGTTGAGATACACTGGGTTATCGAAGAAAAATTCACCCACTAACGACAATAAACAGCGTTTATTTTGATACATTTAATAGAAGTAGGGGCAGCCCAGTGGTCGGATTTCGAGCGCAGTTCATTGCATTTTTAAGTTTGAAGAATATTGAGTTTCTAGTGTCAAAGAATATATGTCTATAAGAAAAAAGTTAAGGCAAAGCATTAGTGCCGATTACCTCGTTTGGATTAAACTTCTAGAAGTAATAGACCAAATATTTTTATTTTTGTACATTATTGTCATAGTTTATTTTTACATAAATATATCCCATACATTACAAATGTAATAGTCTCTATGAGACATCTTCGATGCAATTATCGATGAATTTTTCTATGTAACCTACAAGTTTCTGTCAGTTACCGATCAAACGATTTGATCAATAGAGATTACAAACAACCCAACGATAACTTACAAAATTTAATTCAGACAAAAGTTGGTACTACTTGTCCGAAAAATCAATTGCATTTTACTATTCAACTATAGGCAACGCCCGATGCTGGACAGCAAAAGATGATCTGAAATAGCGTTACCCAGTCACTGCCATGTATAATCATTAGAGAGCAATCTAACATCTATAACTTGACCCACAGACAGTTGTTGTCCAGCGATTTGAATTTTAAGTTTAGTAAGCATTGTTAGGTTACCAAGTTTAAGGCTAGCTATGTATGATCTCAAAGGAAAAATATGTCGAATAAAAATAAATAAAGTAAAAGTTAGTCACTTAAAATAAATTGATTATAATATACCCACATTGTCACAAACAGTAACTGACCGACAGGTTACGTATCCAAACATAATTAAAATATTCTGCCTTTAAATATATTTACTCATATAGTTACCAATTCTCAGTATGCTTTGCAATAGAAAAACTTCAAATTAATTTTATTATTATTATTAAATAATATTTTTGATTTGAGACGGAAAAAATCAATAATGAGCATAACAGAACGAAATTAAAATCTTTGTTCAGACATTTCACAGATACTATTTTAACCCCTAAGTACAAAATAGAAGAAACTAACTTCAAAGTTAGTTAGAATGTAAAGGACTATTCTGTTACAAATAATTACAATACATAGGTAGATATTAAGAAAGCTTGAACTACAATATATCTTAAGATTCAGTGTATTTTCATTAATATTTTAACCGAACATACAAAGAAATACGAACCACCACTGTTGATTAATATTAGGTAAATAGCTATATTTTTGACATTTTTTTTCAGTGAATTACTGACTGATTTGAAAACCTTTACCCTCATGTCTAAAAAAATAATGAAATTTAAATCGCTAGACATGACCATGAATATCAGGGTTGCCAGATCTATATATTTATCTTTAAATCTGACGGTGTGTGCATAATTTTACAGTTTTTGTAATCTTATTTAAATTATGTGTAACTTATCGAGTAAAAATAATAATAAAAAACTAAATTAAATGTACAATGTTAAAATTAATAAAACCTTAACAGAAATACATTGATAAGTAGAAAAATAATTCTGATTTATGTTGACGAACCATATTTACAATGCAATAAAAGTTGCATTGAGATTATTTTGTAACATAAATTTGCTTGTGTTCGATTTCAATAGCATGACGATATAGAAAAACTTTAGGGATGAGTCAAAATGCATTATGTTTTCAGCACTACTTCATGCTCACCTGGAAAACAGTTACCGAGCATACGTTTATGTTAATTGATAAGTCTAAGCCACATTAGCGCAACAATACTCTCTTAAAAGGAGAGGTATTAATATTCATTAATACTAAAATTATTATTTAGTAATTGCACGTTACGTTCGCAAATATCAAATTATACAGTTTCGGGACTCTTTTCGGTAATCAAGTTGTTATTCAATCTACTCCGGATATAATATCGTCAACAATGAACTTTCTAACTTTCCCATTTTCATTAATAATAAAGGCCCTCCGTACGCCAGTCAAAAATTCCTTTAGCCCCGGAACCCGTATTGCGCCACTCTGCTCGAATATTACCGAAATTTCAGTTCGATGAAGTCGGTAATTAGTTTTTGACATTTGCTTGGATTTTGATTCCCGAGAGTTTCTATTACGTTGAATTAGTAAAGAGACTAAAGAGTATTCGGCGAGAAGGCAAAGCGAAAGTAATACATTTAATAATTGTATACTTTTTATTGGCTGAAGAGAGGACTTTGTTAAAATTTCCATATATAACTATGAGGTTCTGTCCCATTAAAGTCAAATTAGGATTTAAATATAAGAATGAGATTAGATTATTAAATAATACTTTGTACTTTGTTGTCAAGGTAGATGCCATTTATTGTTCTGATTTTTTAACTGGTTACAAATAAAACGAGTTTTCTCCATTCGTCTGTCTATCATCAAGAAATAAAATAGATATCAAAATGACTAGCAAGTTGATAATTTCAAATATCTAAGATGTATTTGACTAATAAAGTGAAATTATTTTAAATTATTTATTATAATATTGTTCTAAAATTCATTTATTACAGCAAAAAACTAGGAAATCTTTTAAATTAGTCGTTCCGATAATAACAACAGGTAAACGCAAAAAATCGGCAGAAATAAAAAAGAAGGGCAACACAGCGGTAATCCTAAAAACTCGTTGAATGTGTATAAAAAGTATCAACACAAGCTCGCCTCGAAATTTCGACAACAATTCTGAAATACACTCTGGGAAAGGAGAAATAATCATGGCGTTCCAGCGTTTTCGAAACTGACTATTTAAAGGACGGTTGTACAAGTAAAGTAGTTTACTTTGGTTTAAAATCTGTGGTGTGTGACGACAGCAAAAGAAGTGAACAGCTGTAGTATTATTCATTACGTTTGTAAACACATAATTTATTTAGTTAAAAACAAAGATGTTGAAAGCGAAAGTGCAGAAATTTCTGACACCACAAAATCTATTGCAATTTGGTGTCGAAGTGTGGGATTAGGTGGAGTTAACATCTTAAATTGATTTAAGGCTACAACTCGAAGTATGGTAGAAATGGACGAGACTAGTAAAAAATATTCAAATAGATTACAAATAAACTAGACGAAAAAATAACTCAGATCCTGGAAAAAATGACAAAAAGGAGAAGCAACATCAAGAGGAAATCAGACAAAGCTTAGTAGAATCTTTTGATGAAAAACGTAAAATTTAATCAGAGAACCTTGTCACTAGTATAGATGAAAAACGACAAAACCTTCTTTCTACGATGAAAAGTTAACAACAGAATTTAATTGAGGGGTTATTTTCGCAATTTGAAAAAACACAAGAACAAACTGAATTGAAGAGACAAAATGAATTAAAAATATTAGCACATTTTGTGCAGGTATTTTATATTACTTGGAAGTTATATTGGTTTATTTTCCATTTATTATTGATTTTCTATAAAATTATTATTTAGAAGTCTTAATGTAAAATGTTTACTTGATAATATCAAGCTAGTCAATACATAAATTTAATGCCAAGTTTAATAATGGTGTTCCTTCTGATGTCTAACGTATGTCAAGTCTCTAATTTAATGTATTGAAAAGAGAGAATTGGAGCTTTTATTAGAATGTACAGCAAATTTTGTGCAGGTATTGTTGATTAATTTATTTTCTATATATTATTGATTTTCTATAAAAGAAGGAACTCTTAATATATTACCTGCTCCCTGTTTCTTACACAGAGAACTGAATTTTATGGGTATTTCAAGATAAAGGTAGTGTGTGGAGTCGGTGTTGATGTCAAATAAACGAAATTTCAAATTATCCAATTCATTTCCTTGCGCATCTGTTTTAATACGTAAATGTGTACCCCCATTAAGAAGCCTTCTCTTGAAAATGATGCAAAAGGGACAATTGGAACATTTAACGCAATTAGTAATGTAAGGTAAAAAGCAGTTAACCAGAACGTAATGATTATAAGATCACAAATAAAGAAGAAAAAAAATGTCAAAAAGGTCCTAAAAATAATGTGGATACTTTTGAAACCAAAGTTGATGACATCGATTCCATCCAAACCCAGCTAAAAGTTGAAATGAGTTCAATTTAAAACACCATCCAAGTGATATTCCAAGAGTACAAATGGAAATAAAAAGAATGTAACACGACATACAGAGTGGAAAATATAAGAACACTGTAAGTGTCAAAGGTTCCTTTAGTAAACCACCCACATTTGATGGTAGTTTTTTTGGCTGGTGCACAAACAGCAATTTCAAGCCATGGCTACAGCTAGCGGATGGGACAGTATAGAAAAATCTACCTAATTTCTTTAAGAGGCCCAGCATTAGAACTTCTCGAAAGCATCCCTGTAGACGAACAATCAATCCTTGAGCCAAACAGACCTTAATTTTTTATCTATATTAGAATGTTTTACAGGATTATTTGATTTGACTATACATTACAAGTTATATTCAATCGTGTCACATACGCTATGACAAAGTTTTGAACTAATATCAAAACAGGAGGAGGTTCACAAATCGGTTGTGTTGTTGTTAATGTTTATAACTCGGTACAGTCAATTATGAAACAGTTTGTATGTTATGTTAGAAAAAAAAATGTACAGGTTGGTCCCACAATTTTTTCTGTGAATGATATCGCATGTTAAATTTACAAGAAAATTTGGCGAAGGAGTGGCTGTTATTTTAATTTTAGGATGAAATTCATTGAAAATGGGCTGAAAGTTAATAAGATTATAATATATATAGTCACTTAAAGAAAGTTGGAGGTTATCAATTTGTCTGTCTATACAGGTTGTTTATTTAAGTTCCGACTATATAGAATTATTATTATTACTATAGAAAAGTTTTATTCGAAATAGCCCGTATTCAAACTTCCGATTAGGAGTTGTTATTTTTAAATAGAAGCACCTAATATTTACCACGGATTGTGAAAGGAAATGAAAAACAAACATATTTTGTTCTTGCCGTTTTTTCTATTATTTATTTTTCACTCTAACTTCACCATATAATAATCTTAAATCTAATCTATGGATGTTTGATTACTCTTCTGTAATCGATATTAAACACAAATAATTGGTGAAAAAATAACTCCACAAATAAATAAATAAATCCATAATTTTTTTTATGTTAAACACATTACAAAAAAAAAATAATAAGAAGCCCATCGAGAAGTTCGAATGCTTACAAAAACTTCTATACTTCAGCCCCTTGCCAACGATATACATGTATTGGAAAGTCATTAGTATCGTAATAAAATTTCAAATTGTAACTTACAAAGTTAGGACTACAAAAATAAAACATACAAGTTGCTAAGATTTGTTATAAATTTTGTTCAAACTGGCCTCCACCGCTACGAATGCAAGCGCGACATTTCATCCTGCATTGTTTGAAAACAACATTTGTTCTTTCTCTTAACTGCTTCTTAGTTTCTACTTCTATCTCGCAAACGAGTAGCTTGGCCCGTCCCTATAGAAAAAACATCAATGGGAGGCCAGAGTGTAGGGCCAGATCTTCTAATCCAAGCGGTAGGGAATCAATTGTCCAGGAACTGTTAGTTCACCTATAATGTGCTGGAGAACCAATGGGACTTCATCTAACAAGATCGGTAAATAGTTGGTTAAAACTTCAAGTCGTTTACGAGATAGAAATAGAAACCAAGGAGCAGTTAACCGAAAGAATAAATTTTGCCTTTGAAATAATGTGGGATGAGACTACGATTCTAGCGGATAGAAAAAGATGTCGTGCTGGCATTCGTAGCGCTAGGAGACAGATCGAACAAATCATTGTAACTATTATGTAATATTTTTTGTAGTTCTTATCATATCTCAAATTGTATTATGTTATTAATTACTTTCCAATATATGTGGTATATTGTTGGCAAGGGGAAGAAGTATAGAAGTTTTTGAAAACATTCGAAGTTCTCAATATGCTTATTATTATTATTATTATTATTTTTTTGTATTGTGATAAAATTATTTTTCTATGAAACTTCGCCATTTGTAGATTCATATCGTTTTGTCATCCAATTGTTTGTGTAAATTAAAGAGAATATTTCAAAGTGGTACCTTACAATTTTGTATAACGTTTTCTAGAAAATCGAATAAATAATTAGAATAGTGTTTTTTCCTTAATGCCGAAAATTTGGGAGTTTTTTAATAGTTATTTTTTTAGTTTGAATTCGGTTTATTTATTAGATATATTCCTATTGTGTAACCCATTTAGACTAATGGCACTCCTCTAATTTCTTCATTAGTTTACCGATTTTGGTGAAATTTTTGTTGACTTATGAAGCATATAAATGTCTTTTTTATTTAGAAGTTTGAAGCTTAAATTAGAAAAGCAAGGCCTACTAGATACAATTTTCTTACCAGAAATTTAACAAAAACGCTATGGATTATTTTATTCCAAAACTCACTTAGCCATTATATTCTCAGCCATTTAAAAGGAGGTATTGCCAAAATTTGTAAAAATATTTTTATAATAATCCGCTATTATCAGATGAGTTAACATTTATGTGTAGAATAATATATATTATATTGAAAGCAGAATAAATGTGATGACTTTTTTTGATTGTCCAGCATAAGACCATCCTGTGGTTCAATAGTAAAGTAGTCAATGTTGTAGGTTAGTATAAATTATTTTCTAAAGTTTTTGTTGTGATGATAATTATTTCATTATTTATTATTTTCACAATACTCCGAGTGTGTAGTGTAAAAAATTGGACCAGAGATACAATACTAAACTTTGGAGTTTTCATAGGATTGGTGATCTTTTCTTTTAATATTTATAAACGCGATTGCAATTCTAAATGACTGAAAGTTTTAGGTTACAATAAATAATCCGTCTAAATTACATTGAACATATTACATTGACTGAATAAAAAAATTTGTTTGAAAATGAATATATACCTACAATAACATATAAAAGTAATTTGGTAAATTTCATCCACCTAACTAATTGGAATAGCGGAGGCAGTGGTTACTCTTCCAATTTCGGCTGAATTTGCTTATAAAGGTGTGCAGTTTGACAACAGAACCTTAATAATGTTCGAACTTAAATATTTTTTATGAAATACGAATTTATTATTAATATTTTTTGTGTGTACTGTCATTAATATTCTCTACTTTCTTTGTATTTAATTTTATCTGATATACTCATTTAATGTACACAGATAAACTTTACAGCTCAAAGTCAACATTATTATCTAATGTCGCACTAAATACAATCTATTTCAAATTACCTATGTTAACATGCACTTCTTGTAATACCGACCATCAACCGTAAACATTTCATATCTAATTAAATTTTTAGTTTAATTTTAACTGATTTTCTAACCTCCATTAATCCTAACTAATATTAATATACTTTTACAAAGTCCTTAAACTTTATTGAAAATTACCAGCAAACGACAGAAGGAAGGTCGTCATAAGATTATGACCATCTGGGAGTAATATTTTGTTTTCAATTTTATTCTATACCGCCTAAGGTGGCACTTTTCAGAAATTTATTTGGCGAATAAGTTGAAAGTTTGCACAAAATTGGGCAGTTTTAAAAGTCATTTTAGGGCACTTTCAAACATGGTTTTGTGAATTATTACAACTGAATTATGTTGGAAAGAAAACAGCTTGTTGTAAGAATGTATGACCCAGAGGCCATTTAAAGCGAACAGAACTTTAATAACTCCATTATTCTCATTGCTTTCCTTTTCCCATTTTTTACGCTTACAGAATTACCAAAGTTACACTCAATAAATTTTAACTGTAGCTAAAGAGTGTTTGTAAGTAACTTATTATGTTCCCAGATTTTAAGGTCTTCCTTTATGATTCCAGAATTTCGAGATATGATAATTGCAGATTTTAATATTAAGGTAATATAATAGTATACCATTCATCACCGTTATCTACATGTTTACTTTAATTTAAAAACTTATATTAAATAGGTTTACAGGCTAGAGTGGGGTAATTGCTAGGTTGCCTTTTTTTACACACATACGACAATTCATTTCCTGCCTTTTGGGATGTCCAACTGATTCCCTTAATTGTATTTTGTGTTTTATTTTATTGTTCGTTTGTAACTATAGCCTTTCTTCTAGTGTTTGGTTTATATATTACTTATTTCTTGAGATTGTCGTGTATAGCAGTTTTGGGAACAAAACATTTATTTGCTAGTTTTTCTAAGGCCCCCATTGTGCTCTAGACCCTTGTCTAATTCTGATAGTATTAAGGGCTTATTTGTATTAGTAGGTAACCACATTTAGAATAAAAAAAATACCGGGTGGCACATTTATCAAATGTATCTAAGATTTTGATTGCATTCCATTATCATCTCTAAAAAGTTTCAGAAAGAGAGTTTCAAGTGGGCCATCAAATGGCTCATATTGCTGCTTCCGTTCTGAACCCGAAATGACCCTTTCCAAACGAAAGTGGTTATTTCTAGATGGAAGCACTCAAATTTTATTGTGGACTTCGAAAGAAAAGTGAAAAATCAACACTTTTCGATTCCACCCATACTTCGGTCAGAAACTCAAAACGCTAATCGAAATTACTGCTAGATTTCTACCACTAGCTATCGTATTCTCCATATTGACAGGGTGTTTAGTAGAAGGTTCGCTAAACATGGAACGCAGATAGTGGGACTCATGTGCTATATTAATATTAATATTATTTCTTAATTCTCAGATTTTTTCATATAAACTTTTGTTACTTATTTATTTTTCCCTGTAATTTCACAAAATCAACTTTTAAATCTAATCTATGATGTTTGTTTGATCTTCTGCAATCGATCTTTATTATCTTTAATAAAGACGACACTGGGAACTTCCTTCGTTCTTTGATGTTGGGTATAGATACCAATGAGTTAAACTATATCCAGTTCTGAGGTAATTATCCTTTTCTGTTAGAGCATTATAGATATTAACTTATAAAAACAACAAAATAAGATATGGAAGTAGGCTATTAAATATTTCTAACTGAATGCCATTAACAAACAGCTCCCTTTTACATTTCAGAAAAGGGTTATACCAAAAACCATTCCTTGAAATAGGTAAAATAATTGGGCCTTCCTATGTATGTTAAACAAATGTATATAAAAGAAAAATAAAAACCTAATTTTTATAAATCTCAAAATTTATTTATTGAGAACAGCTTTTGCAAGCAATGACAGAGTGTTCTAACTACTTTTACATTTATTGCCAAAATATGGTGTTAGTCTACGTTTCTTGCTTTCTGTATAGCTACCCCTTTTATTTTATTTTTCGACTGCATGGCAAGGTTTAGGATTTTCAATTTTTAATATTTCTTTAATTAGTTCCAGTACGCTGACATGAGACTTTTTCTAAAAATAATCTTCTGGCTCTATTTCTCTTTAGCATATCATATTAGTTGACTGTTAATGTCAGCTACACTTAACATGAAAAAAATCACCATGGGTCACATACTAGTTTTTAGAGCACAGTTGTAATATTCACACATCTCATCAATAACTCCCAATACTCTTCCTTTTGTTTCAGTGCAAAAAGTTACAATATCAGGTTCCTTTTTTTTTCACCTGTTTCCGAATCAATAGTATCATTATGATGCATACTGTATAATAAAATAACTATCTGACGTTTATTGAAATATACCAAACTATTGTAAAACCAAACATTGAGCTGAACTTTGAGCTAATTTAACCATTTAAAAAGTGTAATCCATATCACAATTTTCATTGTTCTGACGGCAATTTTATTTGTATTTAGCATATCAGAAACAAGCTGCATATTTGTAAACCAATTGTCTATGGTGATGTTTCTTGGAGATCCATGGATAGATGAAAAAATACATTTCCGATTTGTTTGTCTTTCTTGAGTAATTCTTTGATATTGTAAACTCCACAAATTTGTCAATAAAGTTATTACTAATTATACAATTCCAACAATCCAAAGGATTAGTTTTACCTTTTGAAACAGTACTTGTGGAGGAAGTATGATACACGATCTTGTTATCACATTTTGATTTGAAGAGTATTTAAACCATCCTTTAGCAACCTTTGATTTATTTTTCGAGACTTTTTCTACATAAACCGGTGTATTAGAATTGTCGTCTGCCAAATCTTCTTCATCGCTAAGATCTTGTTCATATTCGGAATTTTCTTCTTTAGTTTCAAAAACATCTAAATCATAAAGTCTTCATCCGTAACATCTCATCCATCTGCAAGTAACTATTCGTCCATTAAGACGTTGTAGACGAGAGTTTTCTGCTTGATAAGTTTCCATTGCAACTATGATAAAAAAACTTATTGTAAACCATTTAAAATACTTGCTTCAATCGAAATTATTTTAAAAACCACTACACACGCTGTGTTTCTCTTAGATCACTTTCTCATCTACCATCTATCAACAAAGAGTTATAACTAACAAACTCCGGACCTGAGTACATCGCAATGTTAGCTAGAACTACGGAATTCAGAGATTTCGTGACAAATGTGAATTGTTGATCTCTCATAAGAGTTGCGTGTTCCGGAAGGTTAAGAACACCAAAAATATAAATTTTTAGGGTTTCGTACATACAATATATAATTTTCTTCTGAACTACTGGACGGAAAAGGTTGAAATTTGGTATCAGTGTTAGTTTGGTGACCCGATCAGGAGTACATATAGTAAATCAAGAAATTTCGATTTTAAGGGTGATTCTGGGTGGAGAAACTAAAAAAATCGAACCCCCCTTAACCCCGAAACCATAAGAACTGACAATTAGAAAAAAATTAGACATGTAGGGCGTCACCTGAATTTTACCGGAAAAATAACGCGAAACCTCTACTATTAATTTTGGGAGGCAAATTACAGAATTAAACGAAACGTATAAAATTATAATTGTTTCTAACACATCATGTAATATATCAAATGGAAGGACTCATTATGGCGAAAACAAATATATTTTTTTAAATATTTTTAGAACAAATTATTTTAAAGATATTAACAATAATATAAAAATTTTTAGCCAATCCCCCTACCTTATCTCCGAAACTATAAGCCGTAAAATTTTGAAAAAAATGGATATAGGACCTCACGTGAAATTTACTGAAACAATAAAAAGAAACTTCTAATATTAATTTAGGGGGAAAAATAAAGCGTTAAACGGAAAACATAAAATTAAAATTATTTCTAATGCATCATTTTATATATCAAATCAAAGGACTCATTAAGACGAAAACGAATATAATTTTTTTATATTTTTAAAATGAATATTTTAAAATATATTAACAAAAATATAAAAAAATACCCATTCCCCCCTTTATTTCCCTAACTATAATACCAATTTCTTTTGTTTACAGGAAAAATACGAAGAAATTCCTAATATTAATATTGGCGGCCAAATTATACAATTAAACGGAAAATATAAAAATATTTTTTAACGTATCATGCGATACATAAATGAAAGAGCTTATTATGAAGAATACAAATATATATTATTCATATTTTTAAAATTAATTGTTTACCAGATATTAATAAAAATATATAAAGAATTCACATTTCCCACTTTATTTCCGAAACCACAGTCTAACAGAGTTAATAATTTTTGTTAAAACCTAACCGATTTTCCCCTCTATCTTCGAATCTGCAGAGCCTAAAATTCAGACAATAGATTATAAAAGGCTTTCCTGGAGTAAAACAAATCTTTAACGTTAATTTTGGGGGCGATTCATGTAACAGATAAATTAAAAAGTTTATTTGTGGAAAATAAGTGGATATTTTTTATAAAAACGCTCCCTTTAAAATATATTAGAGTAACTCGAATATTAGAACCATTAGTATGCAAGTCCAACACACACTTGACCAAATTATTTAATTATTTAATTAAACTAGAAGTAATTATCAAGTATTGGGAGATTTTCACTTATTTACACTTATGGTACTCACAATTCCCTTCGACGTCATTTGTAATAATTTATTTTTAACAAAGAGATAGAGGCTATAAAGTCGAGCATCCCCGCTTGAATAAAACCGATAACGTTGATTTAGATGACGTTTGGAACACAATAAATTGTGTTGGAAGTCTTTGCCATCAGTTGAAAGTCATGCGAAACTTTGGTATTTCATGAAGTCACGTGACCGTATTATGTTTTGAAGTTGCAATATTGGATTGACCTTTGAGTGCTTTTTATTATCAAAAATGAATAGAGTTCTGATATAAAATATATAAACATTTTCCAATTTTATTTCAACCTAAAGTATTGGCAATAATAGTGTTTATAGTACTCTTATCACTTCAAATAACACTTATATTAATTGTCTATTCTTCTAACCTAGAGAATTAAACTTAGTCCAATACACAATTGAGAAACGTCTGCTTCTTCGTAGGGACAACTACAAAGCATTCACCTATAGAGATTTAAATGGATATCCCAACATCAAATATTTTTATGATGTACCCAACCAAGAGAGACGATGTTTATTTTAAAATTGGGCTTGATGTCGGTCATTGTGGACTGCCTATTTTCACACTTGTCAGCTGTCTCACATTGATATTTTTGAGATTTTTGGCCACTTTCCACTGTTGTTTGGTTTCGGATGTTTGAAGTCTTAGTTCAAAGTTGTGTGAATAAAATAATAGGTACTTTATTTTTTGAGCTTTTTTGTATTCCTGGTAAGACATTTGAGTCATATTTGATTTAAATTCCGGTTGTAGACCGCAAACGCGACAGATTTCCCTTTATAAATGAGAACGAGATGTTTTAAATATGGTTGGAGAAAATAAATAATCCAATTTAATGAATTTATAATTGTGTTATTTAGAGTTCTTATCGAGTATGTGAGAGTCAAGAATCTTACAAATCTTAAGGAACTAGAAAGAGAACTGTTGCTAAACGCTTCTCCGACTTTACCTACCTAGGCCTAGTATAAATTTCTACATATCTACCTAATGTTTTTATAACGTGAAAGTTACGAACTCGTCTAAAACTCCAGAAGGTGTTAAAATTTAATTCAGGTCTTTACTACAATGCATATAGTTGAAGACTGATGATCAAATGTTGCATTTTAAGTTTTATATATATTATGTATGGTCGAAGTTTTCTTCCGGTGTACATCCGTTCGTCTGTTGAATTAGGCTGAGCTCTTCCTTGACGTTTCACCAAAATCTTATCTGGCATTTTCAGAAATTATTATCTAACTTCGAAAATGGCAGATAAGATTTTGGCGAAACGTCAAGTAAGAGTTCAGCCGAATTCAACAGACTTACGGATGCTTAGACTTCATATACTGTACCTATTCTTGACAAAAAAATACCTTTTGTCGTTTAAATTGATGCTAACCTTCATATTTTCTTATTCATGTTTATATTATCAAAATGCACTCAACTGTTTACCTAGCTGGTGTATGACATTTCCATTTAGTATTTCCCATTGTGAAAGTACAATTTTTTTTCTTAATCTTATATTGTAAATTCTATTTAGAAATCTCACAAGACATTTATCTCAGCAATGTAGTCAGAAAACAAATTACATGACGCAGTAGGTATTGTAGTTTCCTGTCCTGTAAATTAAGAGTTTAGTGATGTGCCCAACCAAGAGATGGTGCCCAAAACTTTCGTGCAATGTATAACATGGGGTTTGTCCTCTATAGCTGAATGCTTCGTGGTAACATTATTGGATCGAATTTGATTGGACTTAAAAAACTCTAGGCAGTTTATCTCGCTATTATGACGAAAGCTGAATGTATATAAAAAACAAGATGTATGCATAATAAACACAGGTTGCCTCCTCCCTTGGGAACATATGTTTCGACGGCCCCTAATTGTAATTAGAGCTATATCCATAACATTACATAAAATGTAGACAGTCAAGAACAAAATCACTTTAAATTCGTTATTTGAACTACATTCTATGAAAAAACCTAATTCACCTAATTCTCACAGTCATATTAATTGAACTAAACAAACTTTCAAAGGTGCTAATCAATGTCCTTCAAAAACAATGTTTTGTTGAATTTGCAACTTAATTTATGCATTAAAATTTTCTTAACCGTTTACTTCAATCTTGGCTAGCGTGCAAAACTCATTCTAAAAAATAATGCTATCCACCAAAGTGTAAAATTTCATTCACCGCAAAGGTTAGTTCAATTTCAAAAGCTAACGTTCTTGAACGAATGCGTAGAGGCAACTCAACTTGCAATCTCATTTTATCCTAGAACCCTCACTCGTTGTATCTCCAAAACCTTATCAAGAAAACCTTGTTTAGTTTTTAGTATAAAAAGCTTTTCTTAAATAAGTGACCTACAAAAAATAAAAATAGTACATTATTCCTCTACTTGTGGGTTTTCGTTGAAAACTTTGAGAGTCCTTCAAACTTAATTATTTCTGGGTCTTAGCATTTGTAAAAGTATAAGTTGTCACTTAAAGACAAAAGTTTTTTTATCACAGTGAACTTTTTAAGTTACTGCAGTGTTCATACAGTGAAATTTAAAAAGGTATTACTATTTAAGTTCTCAAAATGTTGATTGTACACAATATTGATAATAATGATAATAAACGTATTAATTCTATACAATTAACATTCTGAGACAAAAAAGAAATAGAAATCATCTCTTAAATATTAACCAAAATATTAACCACCAGTCTATTAAGAATATCTTGATAAAAATGAATTTTAGAAAAAAAAATGAATGCGACCCTTTTTGTAGAAAATTAAATTTCCTACAGAACTGTTGACATGAATTTTTCTCAAAGACCAAAAACTTTACGAGATAAAAAAATACGGTTTTATATAAAAATCAAGTCGTCCTGAGGCATGTGTTGTTCGTGTATTTGTCAATAAACTCTCCTAAGCGGTTAGAACGATTTTGATGAAATTTTTAGTATGTGTTCAAGAGAATCCGAGAATTGTTTAGATTCACAATTCGATCCGATAATTGATGATATTAATTTTTAATTGTTGTTAATTTTCCATAACTTATATGTAAGTCGGCTCGCGGCGCCACGGTGCTGCGGTTGCCGCATAAATATGTTTAAAGATATAAAGTTAAACCCTTTAGATGGTGCTACGATCGAATTCAAGTATATTTCCTGTAGGTTAGCTACTTTTCCATATATTTGTTACTTGGATCGTAGCGTAGTGTTATTATTATTTTGAAATAAGTTCTGTACTAATTAAAATAATTAAATTAAAGTGTAAATAAATTGTGAAGCATTGTGCAGTGTAACTAAAGATTAGACGTTAGTCTGATACTGGTAGTCAATGTAACTGGACCTTCCAAGTTTCCTTGTGAATGATTGGAAAGTAGATTATCCCCCGAACTTATATCCTTAACCGCTCATGCGTTGTTGATCATGGGTCTTTTAATCCCTTATCTGGTCCAATCATCGCTGCTGCGATTGGTTATCCAAAAGTTTTTAATTTGGATGCTGGGCTGGCTAATTATATTTTCGTTCGAGTTATGTATACCGTCTCTATAAATTTTCTTTTATATCAGTTCTCTTCCTTGTGATTTACCCTGTCCTGGTCCAAGATTATGGTGTTTGGTACATGCGTATTTAGCTAACCCATATTATGTTAGCTCCGCCCTTTGAGCACCTATGCGGTGCTCGTTAGCTCTGGTCTCCAGTAGTCGCATTGTCCCCCTACTGTAGAGATTGCGATATTCACAGCGTATGCTGTATATACAGTTATTTGGTTTGTAGGAGTATCTGGTTTTTGTAATCATGGTCCTCAATGTGTTGCTGCTCTCCATTACCAACATTTCAAGATCATGAAAATTCAAGGAAACTTCGAAGAGTCAAGACTATATATTATGCAAATTCATAAAGTCCAATGTTGGAGTATTTCACATGATTTTCTATTAACTGATTTCTAATTGTTTCCTGAAGGATGGTGGTTGCATAATTTGTCAATGTTTGAGCACCATTTGGGAAATGACATCAAAATTCACAAAATTACTGTATATTTTCAAACATTTCGGAGTCTAGGTCAGACCCCATTTTCAATGGCAAACTATGAAAAAATGCACAATTGCAAAAAAATCTTCTCCTTTCTAAGTCATCAACTCGAAGTCCTTGACTAATATGTTCTACATTTAGACCATACTTGTATTTTTTAGAATTCTCTGATCAGTCGATTTAGGCACTTGAATATTATTTTCTATTTGACGCAGGGAGGTAATAGGTGTTTCGATAACAATTTTTAAAACAAGATTTTCAATATTTTCATTACACACTATATTTCAATCATGTTTTTTAAAGGAGTCATTAGCAAGTAAATTATTTCTAAGCATTCTGAAGATTGGAACACCGGGTTGCAGCCTTTCGGGATATCGCTGAAAGTAAACATCTTGAACTCGTCCAGCATTCCTGTGGCACAAAATGAAACAATCAGTTTGAATACATTTCCATAATTAATTTAATGGGCGAAGTGCTTTATTGACTAGGTTACTTAAAAAATATGATATTTATATTGAGCAATATTAAACTCTTATAGCCAGAACCAAATAAATAATAAAGTTTTGACAGAGAGATATATAGCTATGACCACAGACAAGGCTATTTGTTTCACAATAAATGAATAAATGTTGTTTTTTAATGAATTTAAATTTTCTGTCTTCCATAGTTATGTCTGTCGAAAAACTCTTTTTATGTGCCATTCAAAGACGTATAAATCCAATATGGCGGCCATAAGAAATAACAAAGTTGGCCATAGTTGCAAAAAAATCCAGAAGGCCTAGGAAAAATTAGTAACGTCAATCGATTATGGCAATTTTTCGAAATAACAATTTTTTGTTTTACCTCGATATATTGAAAACCCATGTAGATATTTTAAATTTGAATGCAGTACCTGATTGGGCTTAGAACAGCGAAGCTTTTTTCTTATTTATTCCTGTATCTCTTGCCGTTTCGAAAATACCTATGTAATTTCTTCTATATGGGACACATTGTATAATCTAATAATATCTGTGCCATTATCATTTCATGTCAATATATATGTTTTAGTTATAGAGGATCGTAACAAAAATCTTATAGGTGGCAAATATGCAGTTGCATATGCATACATAAATTGATTTAGACATTAAAATTAATTCAGAATTCATTATAATTCATAGAAATCAAATGTTTTTTTGATAGCCGATATGCAGTAGCATGTACAGAGTGGCTAAAATATAGACTGGAGTGAAATGATAGTTACACAGGGCTAATAATTAAATAGGGTTGTCATAACTAGTTGAATATATATGATAGTGAGGTTAAAGGGTGCGGTAGAATAATTGTTACGCATGGTTGTTAAAAAATAATGTTATTAGCAGTTGCATTTACAGGGTGCTAGGAATATAGTGTGAAGTGGAATTATCGTTATTTAATGTAATTAAAAACTGCTATGTTTTGTGACAACAACCAGATGTGTATGTAAGGGTGGTTGAAATTTTCTTAGCTAATTAGCTGCTTAAATAGAGTAGTTGCAATATAGTGGGGAGATGAATTATTAGTGTTATAAGAAACACAAAAACGAAAATACACTTAAGGATTTACACTCTATTTTGACACAACGACACGTGTTTCGGCATACAATGCCTTTGTCAAGTTTCACAAAATACTTATGCGAACTTATTCTAACTACACCATTATACAGTGTTTTGTAGAAGATTCGCCAAACTTGGAGGGCAAATAGGTGTGCTTATGTGGTATATTATGTGGCCCATGTAACATCCAGATAGCTTATGGTTTTTATTTTATTTTCAATTTTTTTTCTTCTAACCTATGATGTTTGTTTGTTTATCTACATTTGATATTTGACACAAATAATTGGTTGAAAAAATCTATGAGTCAACAAATGGCTAGGTTCCATAAAAATGATAAAGTTAAACACTTTATCACATTACAAAAAAAATTAGAAGCACAGAGAACTTCGAATGCTTACAAAGACTTCTCTACTTCAACCCCTTTCCAACGATATATCACACGTATTGGAAAATAATCAGTATGATAATAAAATTTGAGATTGCAACTTACAAGGTTAGAACTACAAAAAATTAAACATACATCAAGTTGCAATAAATTATTAGAAATTTTGTTCAAACCGGCTACTACTGCTACGGATGCAATAGCGACACCTGTTTCTGACTCCTATAGTAGTAATCGCATCTCATCCCATATTATTTCAGAAGCAACATATATTCTTTCTCTTAACTGCTTTTTGGTTCCTATTTCTCTCTCATAAACGAGTAGCTGGACCCGTCCACATACAAAAAAATCAAAGGAAGTCAGGTCTGGCGATCTTGTAAGCCATATTATAGGACCAGTTCTCTCAATTCACGCATTTGGGAATCTAATCTCCAGGAGCTCTCTGACAGTTGGCCTATAATGTGCTGGACAGTCAACTTTTTTGAATATTATTGGTCTGTATTCCAATTAGATTTCATGTAATACGATCAATAAATCGTTCTGAAAAAATTCGTCATTTACGAGATAGAAATAGACACCAAGGAGCAGCTAAGGGACATAATCAATGTTACGTTCCAAACAAGGCGGGATGATCGATCTTATTAGAGGAAATCCCATTGGAAGACAGACCACTAAAATTGGTCAAAAAATTAAAAAAAGATGGCTGTCCAGCACGTTACAGACGAACCATCAGAGAGCTCCTGGACATTTCATTTCCAAACGTGCCGATTGAGAGAACTGGCCTCCAAGGTCGCCAGAGCTGACTCCCTTTGATTTTTTGTATGTGGGCAGGCCAAGCAACTCGTTGAAAGAGAAATAGTTTAAGAGAAAGAATCTTAAATAATGTGAGATGAGATGCGACTAGAGACTACCACTGTAGTAGTCAAAGAAAGGTGTTGCTATTGCATCCGTAGCGGTAGAAGCCGGTTTGGACAACAAATTATTGCAACTCCAATACTGTATGTTACAATATATATAAGTTTACTTTCCAATACGTAATCGTTGGAAAGGGGTTGAAGTATAGAAGTCAAAAATGTTAAAACTAGACTTTTTTATGGAACCTCGCCATTTGTGGACTCATAATTTCTTCAGCCAATTATAATTTAAATGCAGAGAGAAACCAAATAAACATCCAGCAAGGAGAATTGAAAAAAAAATAATTAAAAAAAAGAAACAAAAAGCGTATATAGATGATGGTTGAAATCCCATCTATTTGCCTCCAGAGGCGACGGTAGTTTGAATAGAATTATAGTTAAGATCAGATTATTTAATAGCCTACCTGCCAGGGTTTGCAATTAAAAAAAATGTGATAAAGGCATTGTATGCATATTATGTCAAAATAAAGTGTAAATCCCAGATCGGTTTTGTGTTTCTTATCATGGATATAGATCAGCCACAACAATCCAATTGGGTAATGATCAAAAATGTTATTAAGAGTTCCACAAGGAGTTGCATATATGATTAAAAAATGTTATAACGCGTTGGCCATGAGTCGTTCCATATGCACAATGTACGGAGTAGAATTATAGTTATACAGGGTGAGAAAAAAATTATATTGAGAAGTCTATAAGCAGTTACATAAACAGGGTGGTTAAAATATATTATGAAGTGGAATTATTATACAGAGTATTTTAATAAATATTAGAGTAATTGAAATTAAACTGACCCCTCTGTCTTGGAAATAATTAATTTACAGAGGAAATGTTTTATTAATTTTAACTTTAACCCTTATATTTATTCGTTGCGTATAGCAGATATACTCACGCGTTATCGATAGGTTAAGATTGATAGTGTCAGGTATTTTACTGATTTTTTACCATAAAATTTCATCAAAACCAGCGAAATTGTTACAATCTATATAAAATTTTCATTTGTATTTTTGGAGTTAAAACGTTTGAGCAGGACAATGTCTATCGAGTCATCTTTGTCTAGAAGAACCTAATGAATATCGTAGTAATATATTTACAAAAATGTCTTGAAGTTGAGATAGTGAAACCACGATATTGGTGTATTTATCGAATTGGGATGCCGAAAGGGATTTAAAAGACTTTCATATTGGGTTCCATTCAATAATGTAACCTTTTTGCAATTAAACTGTTATTTTCATGTATATTTTTTACACAATAAACTTCTGGAATAGTTTAGTTTTAAATCTATTGTTGTAACTATGAAATTTGATAAAACAAAAAATAATCTTTATAGTTGCTTCCATATGTACTAATAGCTCACATTGAGCAATAGTAGAAATAACAGACTCAAAATGTATAGGTACAATTTCTTCTCTGACATTAACTTAATCAAAACTCCTCTGTAAATTAAATGTATATACTCGATGTGAAATCTGAGAAATCAAATCGAGTTCATTTCATACTTACGGCGAATCCGCTTTGATCTCAGATCAACCGCTTATGCTTTAAATATTCCGAATGAACTGGTGGATGCGATCGGAATAGTAATTTCACTTCAAATAAGAATTCCAAACACACGGCGTATTCCAACTTATATGAATCTTTTGATTGATTCCATCCACAGTCTGAGAGCCTCTATACCAGCTCTAGCTTAACTTAAACTACCTGATACCTGTTAGGAATCTTTATTGAAACCTCCGATACTGCACTTAGATAGATTTGTAGATAAACATAGTTTGAATTTTTATTGTATATGTTATGTAGTAATAAGTGACGTATAAACTCATTTTTAACCGACTTCCAAAAAGGAGGAGGTTATCAATTAGTCGCGTATTTTTTTTAGCTTTTTTTTTCTATGTATGTTACCTGATTTCTTCTCCTGTGGTGCACCGTTTTGAACGAATCTGGTCTTGTTTAATAGAGTATATATCCGGATTGGTGAAACATCAAATTTTGGAAAAGAATTCTATTGGTAAAGTGATAAAATTTGTGAATGAACACATGCGTGCATGGAAATCGACCAATATCCCTAATATTTTAGTCGATTTTTCGATAACTCCTTATGGATGTGTATAGTTTTTTAACGTTTAATCTATTAAGGAAGATCCTTAGGTGATCTCATATACTTTTCTGCGACGTGCAACTTGCAGTTTTGCAGAAAATCGCCGAAATTCCAAAATTCTTATCAAAAATTTCATCGAAATGACATAACGGACATCTCCTCATAAATATTTTAATTCCAACGTAATAGTGCGGTAATTTTAGGCACTGGAAGTTTTAACTGCGAATTTGAAAATTTTCTATGTACATCTCAAGCATATAGGTAGTAAAGCATAGTATTTTCTGCTCCTTAAATCAATGAGTACCAAGCTCGTTTTTTTTGGATACCAGGCAAATACCTATTTAAATGCAAATTTTTCCATTTTGCGAAGACGGTACTTTTGGTTGTCACATGTTCCCGGCCTAATAGAAAATTCAGTGACAACACATGTCAAACTTTAAACTGGTACTTGGTGGCTTATAGATAGGGTGTTTAGTTATAGCAAACAAAATCACAAAGTAAAGTGGTAGAAGGAGTTGCATTTATATGATATGAATATAGGGTGGACTGGACGTTTGGTGGTATAAAAATGTTGGAAAAAATGTGAAATTAAAATTATATAGGGTGATTAAAAAACTGTTATATGATGACGACATAAGCAAATCATATACAGGATGGTTGAAATATATGCTGGAGTTGAATTATATTTATACAGTGTGATTAAAAAATTATTTCTTTTATAGCCCATAAGAAGTTGCATAAAGTGTGGAGAGGAAATAATGTTACACAAGGCGATAACATAAAATGTTAAAAAGGAAATAATTTATGGGGTAGCCCACAAGGAGTTATATACTATGGTTGAAATATAGAACGAATTTTACTCCGTAAATATAGGATGGATTCTACTCCGTCCTATAGTTTACAGAAGGCAGCTAACAAATTTATGCTTGTCCGTGGGCAGTCGTATATACAGGCTGGTTGGTACATAGATTGGAGTGGAATTATTGTACAGGGTTGTCAAAAAAAGTTGAAAAAAGGTTACATGGCGTAGTCCATAAGGCATAAATATATTTTGGGCTTATAAAGTCAACGCGTACTAGTACATTTTGTTCGTAAAGATTTACCTGTCAATTTAAATGATAAAGTATCATTGTGTAATGTGGAGGCTTTCGATGTTACCTGGTTCTGTCTATTAAGGTTATACATACAAAATAAAAAATAATGAATGAAAACTACCTGAGTTCAAAAAAAAACTAAAAAGTTGAAAATAAAAAATTTTTAAAAAAAATATAACTGACTTCTACCTATAAGTAAAAAGCTAAAAATAATTATAACAAAATACAACTCTAGCAAATAAATAACACATTCAATTTTGTAAGGTACATAGTCAGGAAGTAAAAAATGTAATCATTAAAAGGTGCTCATTCTGTACAAACTAATTACCTACCAATCTAGTATATTTTTGAAGTCGGTGCCAAGCAACAATCAAGTTTGATGAATTAGTAGATAAGTACCGAATGAAGGATTTTAGATTTGCTTGGCACCGGTTTCAAAATATACTAGATTAGTAGGTAATTAATTTGTACAGAATGAGCACCTTTTAATGTTTACATTTTTTACTTTCTGGGTAGGTACCTTACAACATTGAATGTGTTATTTATTTGCTAGAGTTGTATTTTGTTATAATTATTTTTAGCTTTTTAGTACTAGCTAGAAGTCGGTTATATATTTTTTTTAAATGTTTTATCTATTTAGCGGTTTACATTTTACACTTTCCATATGCGTTGGTAAACTGTACCCTGATTTACTGTCAATTGTGTCAATTGGGGTGACATTCATTTTATTGGAGTACTTTGACAACACCTAAAATACGTTAAATTAATCTAGATTATAAAAAGTAGTGGGTGCACCCCACACTTGTGTCTGTTTTCCTCGTCGAAAATTATCCTTCGCATCAGTGCAAATTTTGTCTGCAAGTTTATTGTGTAATTTAAAACTGAAACAAATATAATTGCGTCTCAACGGTTGAGCTATATTGTAATATTGTTCGAGATTGAGAACCGCACTATACGGATGCTTTATTTTTTTAGATATACTTGTGGTAGTAAGTTGACGTACCTGTTACCGCATATATATATATATATATATATATATATATATATATATATATATATATATTTCATGTATTTGTTTTCACCACACGGGAACGCTTAGTTCTTTAACTATACATATTGGGTTTTTCCGGGATTACGGGAAGTTTCAGAAATAGTAACCTGAATTTTTTATTTGTAGTTTTCACAAAATCCACATGCTGCGCCCCTGTTTTGAGGAAACCAACGAGACTAGCTTCTGAACAAGAAAAAAGACCAACTCATTTTCATCGTCTATGCTAAACGAGTTAGTTATTTGCTTTTATAAACTGATAATCGGTGTTCGCGCCGGCAATATTTTAAATTTGATGTAGTGATCCACATACATCTCAAAGGTCCTTCGTTCATTTGATACTACCGTAATTTTTACAATATATTTTTTAGTATTCCATGAGAATTCTTCAAACAATAGTTAAAATTATAGTTTCCAAAATTATGGACTATTTTAAGAGTTTTTTAATTTTTTACCACATTAGTTATTTGCGATTAAATGCTTTCTACTTTATTTCAGTTCATGTGGAACTCCACACAAAATACATTTGTTTGTATATCAACTATTAGTTGATACATTATATGGACTCACTTTGATAAGAATTTTAGGGTGAATTTGGTACGTATCATAGTGCAAACATGTTCGCGATCCTTCGTCATTTCACATGATTGAAGTAGACCAATTTTAAATTCAAACAGTAGACCGTGTCTATAAACGCTAAGTTCGAAGCAGAAATTAGAGAAAAAAGAGTTGATGCAAATCCATTAACAAAGTATCCAATGAATACAAAGACGTGTGAGATCACATGATAGGCATGTGTTTTTTTTTTCAAGCAAGAAGAACGTGAAACAATGCGGTCTGTAGTATCTCGCAGAAAATCTACAAATTATTAGAAGTTGTTCTAAGATAGACAAGGACGATCGATTGCCCACTTAAAAATAATATTCTTGATCGATACTGGTTTTATACACATTTACAGCTAATATACTAATGATTCCTCTGAAGTAACTTAGCAAATTTGCCAAAATTAGCCAGTTAGCCTTGACAATGTTCCTCCATTGAATTTAATCAATTTTGGCTAACCAAACATGGCCGATGATCCGAAGAAAAAAAGTGGGTGTATCATGGGAGTAAAAAATATTAGGAAAATATTATAAACCGTTCAAAATTAGCCAGTGTCATCATGTTTTGTGGGTCAGTTTCTAGTGTCCTACTTTCTTACCGAATTCGAATGATAAATCCACGCACTTTTGTGACCGCTAGAGACGAAATGGTCCCAAACCAATCATTGTTGTGAGCCCGGTTGTTGTATATCCATAGATCCGGATCCCGATACAACAGAATAAAATCTGGTTGGATTGAAACAACATGCTTTACTGACTGCTTTAAGAGAAAGTTTTTTCAACAATTTCTTAAGAGCTCGAGACCCTATTTGATGTGCAATGGCGCTACTTGTACATATTTAGATATTGTAGAAACTGGATTTTTCTTGGGCTATACATCGTTCATACTTTCAGGATTTTGTGTTAAATTCCTTCTTGAATTTTAAACATATTTTCTTTTTCTGGATTTCCCACAGTACTCCGTGCAATATGCGCCTGAGCTTTAATGAATGTGGTATAGTTATTTTTCTGTTTCACTCAGTTCTTGTCGAGTTCTCAATATATTGTTTGTGCAGACTCTTGCTTGCTTTATTTCGGATGGCTGGATTCTTCTGGTTCTCGTATGATATAACTTATGTACAACGTGAACCCGTCTCAGATACTAGGAGTTGCCAACAAGCTTTATTCCTGATCTAGAACACCACACAATCAAAACAGGAATAAAACATCAACAACACCTAGAACAAAAAGCAATAACTATCTTACCATATATCTAGTGAACAACGAAAATAATTGGTCGAATTCTCCGAAAGCATGATATATGCATACAAACACCACCAGACTATACGAAGACATCTCAGAAAGCCTAAACCAAAAGTTACGAAGCAAAATCAAAGAAATAAGCATAATATGCCAAAAAAACGTCGGACAAATGGACATGGGATTTCAATTTGTTTAGATTAAAACAAAAATTTGCTGCCAGAAGTAAACAGAGACCCGGTTCTAACGTCAACAACAATAGTGTCAAACAATCCATTTTCAAACAAATAGCACAAAGACCCCATTACATCGGTGCCAATTTTCAAAATTCCTTACTCACATATGGTCACAAATTTTGAAGACGCTTTAACGAATTGAACGCAGAAAAAACCTATCTTGTCTTTTTGTGCTTTATTTCCTCGGCTAAAAATCAGATTTTAATGTCATTGTAAAGAAGTCAGATACGACTTTGAAACGTTTGGATTTTTTTGAAGTATACCGCCTTTTTTCCACAATTCTAGTGTTATATATCCAAAAGACCATAAAAAGAACTTAGGACATGCCATAAATAAGCTTCAGGGAACAATATGCTATATGTATATGTTCTTTCCGTATATTTTCTGCTACTGTATACATCTAAAAACAATAGACTCACTGTTCATTTAACTGAAAATTATTTTACTAATTTCATTAACAATGAGGTCAGACCTATGCCTTTACAAGTCCGTAATTTTTAATAGAAGGTTCTTAGTTTGAATTATGCTGTTACAAAAATCCATTGAAATAAGTCATAACATATTTTTTGATATATATCTCAGCTCCAATGATGATAAAGAAATATGAGTTGTTCTTTTTTTTGAGATGCAGAAATATGAAAAATCAATATAGGATTTATAAATTGTCATAAATGTAATTGTAGTAAGCAATATTATTTTCGTATTGTGAAAGCATAATAATATCCTGGAATTATCGGTCGTAAAACATATCTATTAAAGGACCATGAGACTAATTGTTTTTACTAGTTCTTAACCTATAAATATTTACAAAAATGAAAGCGTGTTGTCTAAATCCACACAATTCCAAAATCCCGTATATCTAACACGCGATTGACTGGAAAATTGATGGAAAGGTTGTTGTCTTCTATCGGGAGTATATCTCCTTTTATCTAGTTTCGATAAAATGATATTGATGTTTTGAGACACTTTGTCTCATCTTCTTTTTGCGAAGTTATTCGGAATATACGTAGTTGTGCCTCGAGCTCGACCTCCTTTTGTTTTACATGTCTTTCAGAGGATCACAGAGGATTTTCTTGAAGAATAACGAATTTTGCCGTTACAAAAATACCTCCATTAAATTATTCTTTATTTCTTCCTCTTCCTAGTATTCACGTCAGTTATTAAAAAAGAGAACTTGGATTGTCCTGGATTCACGATTTAATTGATTGTTTTCGCGTTGGATATAAAATTGCTCCTGAGCTTCCCTAATTCCCTTTTAATGAATTACAAACTTCTGTTAACATTGGAAAAAAAATGTTTTTGCTTTTTGTGTTTGTTGGTTGTCAGTTTGAGAATTAAAATTACTTTAATGGAAATTGCGGGTGATGAAGGGTGAAATTAAAGAAGCGTCTCTAAATTTTGGAGTTATATAATGTTCGCAATATCAAGTTATCTTAGGGAGACTTTGCATATTCTCTGAAATTAATTGAAACATAAAACAGTAGCAGGGTTGGTACAATTGAATGCTTATCTTATCCAAATAAATTAATTTTGTTTTTTATTAATCTGGTGGTGGAAACAGTTAGGTCACCATAATGATTAACAAATACTTTGTTTTCTGTCAGAAGGTGAAGAACATAAGCTAATAAGTTTTGACCTAACCATTGTTTTCTATTCCTTAAACCGCGAACACAATGTAATGGTTCGATGTGTACCTTAGATTTTCTAATCTAATTCCTGTGTATTCTAGCAGAACAAATTTAAATTCTAGTATTATGTTGTCTTCTAAACGTTGTTTGTGACATATTCTTGATTACTTTTATGTTTTTTGGGAAATAACACTACAATCGAAATAAAACAAGGTATATTTCTATTCTGACTTCGTTGTCAATGGTTTTATATTTATTGAAGTAAATTGCAAAACGAAAATTATTATGACATTTAAATTGTTATTCAGAAAGAAGCATCGAACGTAGTAGTTTTAGCTTCTTTTTGAATTAAAAAGAACCCCGTTATCAGTAAGCTGAATAATGATCAATATCTTACACCAATTTTTAATATCAATATAACTTATACAATTGTTTTGGTGAATTTGAACGAATCACCAATATTAAAAGTGTTGTCTTATTGTGTAAATTTTTAGTGTTGATCCAATTAATTTCATAGCTATTTCACTAAAGAACGCGCTAACAATATGTAGAAATAAAAGCAGAAATTTACATTGTATTTAGTGTGAATGTTGTCCTACTGCTGTTTCTCTGAATAAAAATAAAACATGTGTTTTGGGGTTCAATGTAAGCATTTAAGTGTACTAAAATGAGTAAGTAATAGACGACAGTTTAATCTCTGTAACATTTTTAGGTCGTAAACCTCATTAAGAAAAAATACCATTCCCTTCCGCTGGACCCCTAAATACGCGATGTTTTAAATTATGTAGAGTTTATAACTCGACCAAAATGTGACTTACTTAGAATTCCCCGAAATCTTAAGAATAAAATTCAAACTGTATGTTCAGTGCTTCCAATATATTGTATTTACTTTTTGTGTGTGTAACGATCAGTACTTATTTGGCAGTTACCCGAAAGAACATAGATACTAAAAGGAAACTAATGACTTTTTTTGAGATTCCACTATACAAACTAGGATGGGGGACACAGTTGTTAACCCCGAAAAAGATATAGGCATCTTATTCAGATTCTTTTAATATGTTTTTTGCAAAGATTACTTAACAGATAGTTCTTCATTTGATCTCATTGTGGGTGCTGCACTGCACCTTTAATAAAACTTGTAGTGAATATCCTAATTTGTTCCCCCGACTTGACCATACAATGTATGGCAGGACACTCCCTCTAAGGCACTAATGGCCTCATAGCGTGCCTCTAGGGGAAAACAACAACATATCAAACGGGTTTAGCTCTGTGGGATCCCTTGCCAGGTTATCAGGCCCGTGTTTGGCGTCATGGCTGCAGTTTCCTGTTCCTAACAGGACGGCTTTTTGCATTAGTTGGTAAAGGTGTTCGTTCAGACCGAGGTATCTTAAATTATTTAGTAGATGTTTTGGGACTACTCCTGTTGTTAACATAAGAATTGGTACAGTTCGTGTGTTATTCATGTCCCACTGGATCTTTATTTGAAATTCTGTATTTGGCTATTTTTTCAGCCTGCTTCATATTTTAAGTATTATTGTTAGGGATTGCTATGTCAATTAAAGTTGTTTATCTATACCAAAACAATATCTAGTCTATTGTGAGCTATAGTCCGATCCGTCAGTATATCGTGCGCTTCAGTACGTTTAGTTTTCAAAAACAGTTTGTGGTTTGTGCCATTCTCACCGACTGCGATAGTTCAAGTTTCAGTGCTACAAAATCAAATCTTGGTAAAATTACAAGACTACAGAAACGAATAGTGGAGTAACCTACTAGAAAGTGTCACAGAAGACGACAAGGCCTCTATTTGGAAACTGAATAGCCGAATCGGCAAAAAGAAGGCAATTCCTCCACTACAAGGAGCAGAGCGTATAGCCAATAATGATGCGGAGAAAGCTAAAGTATTCGCTGACCACTTGGCTAACCAATTCAAGCCTCACGAAGAAGAAGCAAATCCTGACAGGAATTGGCTAGGTTTTGTCGAAAGGACGTATGAAGATATTTCAAATAGACAAGTAGTGAGTTTGCTCAAAATTACAAATGATCAAGAGGTAGGAGATATATCGGCAACAGTACATCATATAAAAGCTCCAGGGCAGGACGGAATCTCAAAGAGACAATTACGTAATATCCCTAAAGAATATATAAAATACCTTACCAATCTCATCAACAGCATTTTACTGACCATGTACCTCCCCGCCCATTGGAAAAGATCCCCAACAATTTTAATTCACAAACCTGGTAAGAAACACAAGAGATCAGAGGGATACCGTCCTATTAGTCTATACTTGCTCGAATCAACAGTGAGTGTGAAGAAAAGAATATTATTACAGAAGAAGAGTTCGGATTTAGCGCAAATTATAGCCCTGCTCAACAGACACTCCAACTAAGTGAAAAGATTTTGAGGGAAAGGCCCAAGAACAGCCATTGCAGCGTCCTGTTGTTTGATATCATTCAAACATTTGATAAGAGTGTGGCATGAGGGACTCATTATGAAAATTAATAATCTAGCCATAAGACCGGACATAATTATACTCCTCCATAACTTTATTATAGGCTTTACTAGCTAGCTCAATATGTCAAGAACAAAGCGTCATATACCTACAACGAGCGTGTGACGAATTACAAATCTGGCTTCATAAATGGAGGATAAAGTGCAACCCTAAGAAGAGTCAAGCAATACATTTTTCAAAGAAACGCAGAAACCCGGAATGCATGTTACGAATACTCAGAACCTATCCCGTGGACCTCTACAGTCAAATACCTTGGAATAACATTTGATAAAAGACTGACATGGGATGCTCATATACAAGAAATAAACAGGAAAGTTACTAGTAAGTTTGTTCAGCTGTATCCAATCTCAGAGAGAAGTAGTAAACTTAACATAGCGAACAAACTTATTCTTTACAAGACTTGTATAAGGCCATGCATGACATAAGCATCAGCCACATGGTGTCAGGTTGCCAGAACACACATGGCAAAACTTGAAGCGACACACTCTAAAATACTCGGAACCATCACGAATGCTCCATGGTATATGAGGAACCGCGATATAAGAAACAGTCTAAAGATACTAAAGATAGGGGAACATCTCAGACAGATGAGCAAGAAATGTCTCAGGGCCCTTTCGACACATTCAAACAAAAGAATAAGAGAAATGGCGGACTATAATCCAGTTGATTTTAAATTCAAAAGACCAAGGATAATTCTGCTAGATGAAGAGTAGCCAGGGAACAGCTCCCACACTTCAAGCATACAAGGCCATTGAATAATAAAATAAAAAACACTTACAATGGAAGTAAAGATTGTGAATTTTAATGTTTTTGATATATGTAATTCTAAAATGTACTTCATAAGCAAATAAATATGTTCATGAGGGAGGACATTCAATTGTGGGAAGCGCATTTGATGAAGGTTCCCTAACCAGAAATAGATATATATTATATATATTGTCTTGCGTACAAAAGAATGACATCACGAAGAGAGCATTCAAAATTAAGTTAGTGGGAGACTTTTGGTGACAGATGCAACAATGGAGCAAATGTACGACGAGAGCCAAAAATTAAATTAAATTAAATTTAAACAAACTTGAGATCAATTCTTCGACAAAAACAACCGGCAAAAATATGTGTGTTCTTTTATTCCATAGCCGAACATCTATTATAGTGTTTGAAATATTACATTTTTTTTTTGATCAAATCATGTCTTTTAGAAATTATTGGCTAAATATTATATATATATATATAATAATATATAAAAAATTATATATATATATATATATATATATATATATATATATATATATATATATATATAAATTAGGTTTTTATGTTTCTAATGCTCCGGGCGCTACACTAATAGCAATTATCAAAGAAGTACAACATTTATAAGCATAAATATAGCTACTAATTGTCCTGTAAAAGTCTCATGAGCAAAATAAAGATAAAATTAAAAAATATAGGTTCTTACCTACTACTACACAAACTTTGTTACAATTTATCAACACTGAGCTTTAACACGACGAAGTTTTCGACATTTCCGACACTTGGAAACTAACTAAGGAATATTAGTGCCCAAACTAAGACAAAAGGAATAACTAATATCATCTTTCACTCCGGGGATCTTTAAATAGAACTGGAAATACGCAACAATACAAAAAATTATTCGGAGACAATTTCAGTCTAATTATCTGGGACGTTATTGAAAGACTTTAATGAACCATGAATAGAATCAAGGAATTTTATTAGTAGGGAAGGATGTACTTGGAAAATTTTAAACTACTATTAATTGTCCAATATCATTAATATTTGTTTTTAGTCGGGAAAATATCAAGAACTTGCTGATGTGCTGGTTTCTTTGATTTTATTGTAACTAGTACAGTAAGGAAATTATAATTTTCATATTCAGTCTGCAATAGCTGCACAGTAGTCTAGGATAAAGCGTATTAAGTAATCGCAGAATCCTAACTTTTTGCCTTGTGATAAATAAGCTTTTGAGTAAAATTGGAGCATTTTTTTCATACTATATAGTATATTTGTACGGCGGATTGACGGTTTTTAAGAACCTAAGAAAGTGTACTCTTATTGCTTCTAAATGAACACGCCATTTTTTAGATATTTTACAAACTCAAAAATTGGACAAAAACTTGTAAAATGCCTTAAAATGGGTTCAAATTTATACACTGCCACTATTAGTAGACAAGTTCCTTTAGGCTGAAATAAACGTTCCTTACTGCTGGCAGACATTTAACATTTTCTTCCTCCCCCAAGGGTTTTTTTTCTTGACGCCCTATATCCTACACTACAAGCGTAAGTAATATTGCTATATGAAGTTAAAACATCATTTAGTATACCTAAGCTATTTAGTATTATTTTGATTTTTGTTTGTGAAAACAAATTGTCAATAAAATCACTGTTTCCGTAAAAAAATATTGTTTTCTGTAACTATACTTGTGACGTTATCTAGCAACACTAATATTAGCAAAAAAATTTACAAAATTTAAAATTCCAATTTGTCAAATCATTTAATGTCAATTTCGGATTTGCCATTGTGAAATTTTTAATTCTTTAATTTCTTTAAGTACCTTGTGTTATTACCACTGAGGACTGGCTCTGATTTAAACCCGGAATTGTTTGGAGTATTTAAAATATAAAATTTTAAAACAACTTGATATATTGGGCCGCTGACTTTTAAATCTGCTGATTTAAATCCAATAATTTTTGGTTAGTGCGGAATGATAAGACAGAGAAGCAGTGATAATGCTTCCAACTTGAATTAAAATTATTCACATTTCGAAGTGGAAACTTACTTTTATTAAAATGTAATATAGCTTTTGTTACTGACAGACATTATTTATTTTTAAAATTGGTTCAGTACTTCCAGAGATAATTACCATATTAGAAACAACTAAATAACTTTTGCATCGACTTTTGGCGAATCTTTGAACAAATATTTCCCTTCGTCTGTAGTAATTAGCGTGGTTGGATATTTCAGTAATCCAGCTAAATGCCAAAAACATGAAATAAATGTCAGTTCGGTGTAGTAAAGTCATTTCTTGTACAATTTAGCTTCGAGTATCTATGCATTGTTGATATATTGCGAAAATCGATTAGTTTTGCTGGCACCGTTTTTCAACTCTCCAATTCAGAAGTAATTCAAAGATAAATATTTTCTTTAACTCCGTTTCTCCGGATTGGATAATAATTCGTCCAGTTTTAAGTGGCTGAGTATATTTTATTACGATAAGGGCAAAATGTCCCTTTTATAAAATGCTTGCTAAAATTTAATCTATAACACTTTAAAAATAGCACTGGGTTTTCCCATATACAAATAAATCAAACTTTTGAACACTGTGTAAGATATCAACCGTGCTTTTGGACTAAGATCCAATTAAACACAATGTGTGAACAAAAATACTATTAGGCATAATGTAGAAAAAGTTATAGTGCATAGTGTTACCATACTTATATCAATGTATATAAACCTGAGATAAAAAATTAAATATATTGTGGCGAAGATTATGGAAAATGTCAAGAGTTGAACTAGAAAAAGTAATTACTGTAACTCTTAAGAACCGTACATATTTTAAATATATTGGAATTTGATGTTTAATTTTAAACGAATAAAATATCGTATTCTAAGAATTAATTTCTAACTAATAAGATATTAGTGAAAAAACCGGAATTTTATTCAAATATAATAGCGCTAACACTAGGACTGGTTTTTGGTTTTTATTTTTTTATGTAGAACTGGAACGAAGAATGTTCCAGAAAGAATAATACATTTTTGCATAAACTAGGATCAACTGGGCTCAGTTATTATCCATCCCATAATATTGCTACCTCCTCTTACCTTCTAAGTTCACATTTTTGTGCAGATTTTAATTATTGAGTTATTGAGGGGCATTTTTATACAATGCCATCATACCTTTTCTTATTGTTACTTCAATGAAAGATTTCATAATTACTTTACTCATATCTACCAATAGAAGAGTGGATTCATGTTCTACCTGCTATAAATTCGGGGCCTGGTGTTTGATGTAAAATGGTGTGTTTCATTTTTATAGCACCCCGAAATAGTTAGTTAAATAATGAAAGTATTACAGATATATATATATATATAATATATATATATATATATATATATATATATATATATATATATATATATATATATATGTTATATAAGTTATCCCATCGACTTATATGAAACAACCTAGCAACAGTTCTCAAGCTGAGTCAGCATAACACGTGTCGTCTCCAGTTACCCGCAGACGAACATCCGTGGGAACTGCAAGCGCTGCGACACCTTAGTCAGCGTTCTTAGTTTATAAATTATACTTTTTCATTGTAACAGCATTCATTGTTACTTACAGATTTGTCTAGTTTAGTTTAACACTCTTTTTTTTGTCCTTTTTAATTGTTATAAAGTGTTATTATTATTTTCATTATTTTCAAGTTTATATTAAAAGTTTAATTATTTGTGAAGTATAAATAAAATCTTTTTTAAAAAGAGAAATTTTGAAAGTGTGATATAACAAATTGGCGCAGTCAGTAGGATCCGTCTAACGTTACTAGAACACGAGTATTCTAACTGGTAGCGGCGGATTCCTATCCCTCAACGGAACAACGAACCTGGAAGAAGTCCTCACTGCAATCAAACGTAGAACACGGCGCTTTCAATGTTCCTGTTGATGTAAGTAATGGTGAATCGTCATTCGTTTTAAGTAAATATTATTTGATTTATTTTATTGAACATTGATTTTTAATATTTGATATAATCTATTTGATTTGATTAATATTGATTTATTTTATTATTTGATTTTACATATTTATCAATTTGATTTTTATTTTGATATATTTGATTCAAATGAAACATTGATTTATTTCATTAACTGAATTATTTTATTCTATTGATATATTTATTTGATTTCTTTTTATTGATATTGGTATATCTGATTTACTTATTTCATTGATTTTTTTTTTATTTTTTTTGAATGATTTATTTGAATTTACTATTTTAATTGGTTACCATACTGTTCTATCATTCAAACAATCGTTATTCCCATTAACGTATTCTACAGTTCATTAATTCTCTATACCCTTTAACATTTTATTCTATAAACTTTACACTCCAATTCATTTATATCGATAAACATGGCACAAGCTTCACCAAATTCAGGTACACCTGAAACTGAAAGATACCGGTTAACGGAGATATTTTCCGTTATACCCGAATTTGAAGGCGACCAAATTTCCTTGGGAACCTTTATAGACGCGTGTAATTGCGCTTATAATATGTCCACGGCGGATCAAAAATATTTGTTAGTGATCCATATCAAAAATAAACTCAAAGGGAAAGCGGCGCAGTTAGTAAATTCAAGGAACCCCGGATCATACCTTGAAATTAAACAACTCTTGACCCTACACTTTGGAGATTCTCGTGATCTCTCGTCATTAATTCATGACCTACAACGTCTAAAGCAACTTTCGAACGAATCTCCACTGACGTTTTACAATAGACTCCAGGTACTGAGTGCCAAAATGCACTCCTGCATCCACAAAACGGCTGGACTTAGTCCCGAACAAAAAGACGCCCAGACCACTCTAGTGGATACAATGGTTATGAACACCCTCCTTACGGGATTAGAACCCCGTTTAGGCCAGGTTATACGTGCCAGTAATCCTAAAGACCTTCTAGAGGCACACTCCCGACACAACCTCCTAAGTGTCTTCATTGTGGTCGATTAGGCCACATAGCCGTAAATTGCCGATTGAAAAATCAAAACAATTCTCAAACATTCAATCAAAACCACAGACCAAATCCTGTTGGGCCTAACCAACAAACAAGGCCAAACTTCCCCCCAAATAATCCCCCGGTTCAACAAGGACAACAGTTTCGTCCACAAAACTTTCAGAGACCCCCTTTTAGGTCTCAAATGAACCCAAATTATTCTCGTCCTTCGGTTATACAGAATAACCCGAATAACCGTCCTGAAAGGACACATCATTTCAATCAACATCAAAATGATGGTTACTCATAATATTCGGATTATTATACCGATAATTACAATACTTATGACTACGAGGATGATAGTCAAAATTATTCAGGCTTCGAAGAAACTCTTGACGATACCTCTGTCGAGCCTTTTAATTGTCACGATTATCAGGATTTTCTAGCGCTTCCGAGCCTAGACCAACCTCCCGATTCGACAACAACTTTGTGCGAAGTCGAAACCCAAATTCAAAACTTGAATCTCGACGATCTGAACCCAGATTTGAACTTCCCGGAACAACTATTTCTTTAAGCCCACTTCTTACTGTAAACTCTAAAAATCTCTACTATATTCTTGACGCTTCTTCTAAATTTAAACTTCTTATTGATACCGGAGCTGGTATCTCTATCTTCAAAGAAAATACCGTAAAGAATTTCACCCAAAGATCTCCTGAAAGGGTAACTATTCAAGGTATTACCCACGAAAAAATTCCCATCTCACAATCAACTTTAATCCCATTCGCTCCACGTAACCCACATAAAGTTTTTATATACGATTTGGACATTGAGTTTGACGGCATACTAGGATTAGATTTTCTTGAACACTATGAATGCATAGTTGACTTAAAATCTAAACAGCTAATAACAAATTTTAAAACCATCCCTTTACACAAAGTTCCCGATAACGATCAACCCTTGACTGATGTACCCGACACACTCAACGTTAAGCCTAATATTACTTCACAAACACCTACACAAAACAAAATAACCATTGAGGCACGCACAGAAAAGATCTTTAAACTTAAATGCGATCTTTCTAACATCGACGCCATCTTACCAACTCAAGAAATTGACAGAGTACGACTTCCAAACGCACTCGTACACATTAACTCAAAAGGTGAATTTCTAACTTCCATCATCAACGCTAACGCGATGCCCAAAACAGTAACTTTTTCTGATTTAAAACTGGAACCACTTGACAAAACTCACTCTCTTCTGAATTTCAATACAGACGATTATCATGAACCCCAATACATAGACAGAAACTCGACTATTAGACAACAAATTAGAACTGAACATCTAAATGACGAAGAACGCGAACAAATCACTGATCTTTGTTTGGAATTTCAAGACATTTTCTATCTTGAAGGTGACGTCTTGACTTTCACTAACGAGGTTAAACATTCGATTGATACGAATAATGCAAAGCCCGTTTTCACTAAATCATATAGATATCCTCAAGTTCATAAAGAGGAAGTGAAAACCCAAATTGGAAAAATGCTTGAACAAGGTATCATTAGGCACTCCTCATCTCCTTGGTCTTTCCCTGTATGGGTCGTCCCCAAGAAGCTCGATGCTTCTGGTAAACAAAAGTGGCGAGTAGTTATCGATTACAGGAAATTAAATGAATTGACTGTAGATGATAAATATCCTCTGCCAAATATCTCTGATCTTCTCGACCAACTTGGAAAGTGTCAATATTTTTCGACACTGGATCTCGCTTCCGGGTTCCACCAGTTGGAAATCCAAGAGGAAGATATTCCTAAGACTGGCTTTTCTGTCGAAAATGGTCATTACGAATTCGTTCGTATGCCATTTGGTTTAAAAAATGCACCTTCTATTTTCAGAGGGTCATGGACAATATTCTTCTGGGTATACAGAATGAACGTTGTCTCGTCTACATGGATGATATCATCGTCTACTCTCCGACCATCCATGAACATATTTCCCGGTTGACAGAAGTTTTTAAACGACTTCGGAAGTCTAACCTAAAAATTCAACCTGATAAGTGCGAATTTCTTCGTAAAGAAGTGGCTTATCTTGGCCATCTTATCACACAAGAAGGTGTAAAACCAAACCCTTCAAAGGTTGAATGTATTCAGAACTTTCCTCAACCCCAAACTCCGAAAGACATCAAATCTTTTCTTGGTCTCGCTGGGTATTACAGACGCTTCATACCAAATTTTGCGAAGATCTCTAAACCTCTGACAAAACTACTCCAAAAAGACGTCAAGTTCATCTTTGACGCAGATTGCAAGTCTTCCTTCAATGAACTGAAGCAAGCCCTTGTATCTGACCCAATCCTGATATATCCAAACTTTGAAGAACTCTTCCTGCTCACTACTGATGCTAGTGCTTTTGCTATTGGAGCGGTTCTTTCTCAAGGCCCCGTGGGAAAAGATCTCCCTGTCGCATACGCTTCTCGCACCCTCTGTGCTGCAGAGACACGATATTCCACCATCGAACGAGAATTGTTGGCCATAGTTTGGGCTGTTAAGCACTACAGACCGTATCTTTTTGGGAGAAGGTTTACACTCCTGTGTGACCACCGTCCGCTTACTTGGCTCTTTTCCATCAAAGATCCTGGCAGTCGTCTAGCCAGATGGCGCCTTAAGCTAGAGGAATACAATTATAAGATCGAGTACAAGCCCGGCAAGGTAAACCAAAACGCAGATGCTCTTTCTCGCATCAAAATCAACCATTTCAAGCAATGTGCTGATTTCCTTTCCAAAATCAAAATTTTCGCTAACAACGAAACTGACTCCGATCAACCTGAAAACTCTGACAATGACGACGAACATGACGAAAGAATTATCGCTGAGTTTAATCGATTTGTTCAACTCTACAAAACTGAGTCAATAATCGATTACTCTAAAATTGAAATATCCAATTCTCAACTTCTAGACAAGTCCCACAAACGCATAGTTACATTCTTTTGGCAAAACAAAACTAACGACTTACACGACAAAATTATTGATGACTTTTTCGAAGAAGACCCTAATTTCAGTAATGACACTCTTAACATCATGGCCAGTAAATCTGTCAGGCATAGAAAATACTTAGTTCTACCGTTGCCCTATGACCCTGAAACTGTCGTCTCACATCTTTTCAAAATTATTTATACCAACCAAGACCAATTCAACGACTCCGAAACATACTGCATAGAAAATAACATAGAACTTCCCGTTCTTGAAATTTTATCTTTCATTCTCTCCGACAAAGAAATCAAACTCAAAATCTGCCAAAACATTGTTACAACTCCTACCGAAGACGAAATTCCTATAATAATACAACAATACCACTCTGGTAAAAACAACCTCCATCGTGGCATTAACGAAACTATCAGACGTATTAGGGAAAAATACAATTGGACCGGCTTAATTAAAACTGTAGAACAATTCATCAAATCCTGCGAAACTTGCCAAAAAGTAAAGTTCTGTAGGAAAAACCTAAGTGCACCTTTTGTTATTACGGAAACACCCAAGACTCCTTTCGAACGTATTAACATTGACATCTTCGAGTATCCATCTAGAAATCATGCACTGACTATTAGGGATGAACTAACGAAATTTACACAAGCCTACCCCATAAACGACAAAACAGCTTCAACTGTCGTAAACACCCTTTTGATTTTCTTTCAACATTACGGCACTCCACTTCGCATCCATTGTGACTATGGACGTGAATTTGACAACACTTTAATGCGGGATTTATGCCAACTATACGACATAAAACTGACATTCTCCAGCGTTCAACATCCCGAGTCAAACGGTTCTATTGAAAGATTTCACGCGACCTTAGCAGAAATGATAAGGGCAAATACAGCGGAACATCCAACCGAACATCCATTTAATGTCCTCCCTTATGCCATCATCTGTTATAATAACACAAAAAATAAAACCACCGGTTTCACGCCCTATGAACTCATATTTGGGCACACTTCTAGTAGGCCTCCAGAAACCCTTTACAACCAGGAAAAACTGATTTCGAAATACGTAAGAGACCTAAATAACAGAATGGACTATTACTATAGACTCGCCCGTGCTAAAACCGAAAGACAGAAAGAAAAATCTAAAGTGCGATTTGACCAACACGTTTCTACTAAACAACCCGATTACAAAGTAGGCGACAAAGTCTATGTAAAAGAATCCCAAATCAAAAACAAAGCCGAAAACAAATTCAACGGCCCCTTCGAAATTACCGCAATACGAAAAAACTCTGCCACCGTCATAAATTTACAAACAAACCAAATAACTAAAGTTAACTTTGACAGACTAAAACCCTATTTTGAATAAATCCCTTTTTTCAGATTCTGTGGACTGTTTTCAGTCGTGAACCTTCAACAGTACTCCATTACGCCTGTTAACAATACTATAGGAGTTTTCTTCCATGAAAAAGGAACCCTTAAAATTTCTAATGACAAATGGACACTCCTTGTTTACAAAGATCTAAACCCCTTTCGAGACGCTATTTCTAACAACGACAATATACTGAACAGACTTTTAGAAACTATTAACGACAACAAAACCAACATTAAAATCTTCAAATCAAAAGTACAGACTCACGTAAGCCTCCTGAAACAAATATCTAAATCAATTAACATCAAATATACAGAAATTTTCGCTGACACTGAGACTTACAGTACCAACAGAAAGAAACGCGGACTCATTAACGGACTGGGATCAATTTGGAAATCTATTTCCGGTAACTTAGATGCAACAGACGGACAATACTTTAGTGACTCTATAAATAAAATAACTAAAGACCAACATCAAATTGAAAACTTAATGAAACGACAATTATCCGTAACAACTTCGGTCATTAAGAACCTTAACACCACAATACAAAAATTTCAGTCCGAAGAGAAAATATTTTCGGAAAATATTGAAGCAATTAGGAAGTCAATTGTGTTCATTACAGACGATCTTGCTTTTTATGAACTTCAAGCCAATGTCTTGGATTTGTGTGAAAGCTTAATGGAAAGTTACGTATACATTGAAGATACCCTCAACGATGTATTAACTGCAGTCTCTTTCGCCCGTCTAAAAATCTTACATAGCTCAATTATAAACCCAGTAGATTTGGTCGACTCCCTTCAGAAAATATCACAGTCACTTCATGAAAATAACTTACCACTTCCAACCTATAGTTCAAATGTTGCTAGATACATCGATCTAATAGAATTGGAAGCTTTTCAAATCAATACTAAAATTGTTTTTGTACTAAAAATCCCCTTAGTCAATCCTGAAACTTATACGCTATACCGCTTGTATCCTATCCCAGTTTTGGATTATCGAACAGGATTTCACCATATTCTTCCAACAAAATTAAAATATATCGCGAGAGATGACGATTCGCTATTGTACGCATCTTTCGAAGACTTGAGTGACTGTAAGCCATTATCTAAAGAACATAAGATCTGTTCCAAAGTTATTCCACACACCATAGACAAAGAAGCCCTCTGCGAAGCACAGCTTCTCAGACAGCCAGCAGCCCTTCCTCCAACTTGCAAGCCTTTAATATTATATGCCGAAGAGTATAATATTCAAGAGATTGACCTGAACCTTTGGTTAATCTCGATTTCCGGACAGTTGCCCATCAACATCAAGTGCAAGGGAGAAGATGTCGTTACCCAATCCATATCGACAAATTCTCTACTGACCATCCAACCCAGTTGCAATGCCTTCATCGGAAACACCAGGGTCCATGCCAGAAGGACCACCAGCAACGTTGACAACATCACACTTAAGAGTCACCCAGTCAACATCCCCTACAACTGTTGCGACAACCTGCCAACCATCAGTCAGCTTCCAAAGTTGAAACCCATGAGACTACAAGAATTGGATGCCAGAGACCTGAATATCGCTAACCATAAGCTTAGACAATACTCCAGGGAATTGGAAAAGCTCCTAGACCAACCATTCTTGGAGAAACACACCTCCTGGTTTACGATCATCACAATGGCAACAACCGCAATTGTGGTTGCCCTCCTTTCCATGAACATCATCAGGAAGAAATTCCAGAAGCCTCCAACGATCAGCCCTCCTGCCGATCCAGCACCACCACCAGGTCCATCAACCATCAAGCCCAGGGTAAAACTCCATAGCCTCCTTAGTCCTGTCGAGGATATTGAGTTGCAGAACCTCCCTTAAAAGTCGATGCTGTAGCATCAACTTTTTTATATGGATGGGAGTTGTTATATAAGTTATCCCATCGACTTATATGAAACAACCTAGCAACAGTTCTCAAGCTGAGTCAGCATAACACGTGTCGTCTCCAGTTACCCGCAGACGAACATCCGTGAGAACTGCAAGCGCTGCGACACCTTAGTCAGCGTTCTTAGTTTATAAATTATACTTTTTCATTGTAACAGCATTCATTGTTACTTACAGATTTGTCTAGTTTAGTTTAACATTTTTTTTTGTCCTTTTTAATTGTTATAAAGTGTTATTATTATTTTCATTATTTTCAAGTTTATATTAAAAGTTTAATTATTTGTGAAGTATAAATAAAATCTTTTTTAAAAAGAGAAATTTTGAAAGTGTGATATAACATATATATATATATATATATATATATATATATATATATATATATGTAGTCCTTTACGGATGGAACAATGTGATTTTCTTTGTTCATCATATATATATATATATATATATATATATATATATATATATATTTGTTTTTAAGTTTTCGCGGGCTCTAAATGTGTTAGGTGGTTTCCGGGAATTCATCCCCGTAGTTGATAACTGATCCCTGCCGGGATCGATGGTAAAATGACAAAAGTTCCGGCAGGCTCACATTTGTCCTCTTCAGGTCGGTTCGCATAATTCTCGTAGCCTTCTGCATTCGCTTCTAGTTACTCGAATACTAAGATTTTCAGGAGCGCGCGGGCTGTTATATAGTCGCGGCTCGACGCCTATCGGTTGGCACCGTGAACGGCTACGTGTGATTGGCCCTTGGCGCTCAGTGGCCACGCCTCCCGCTTGCTGATTGGTTATATCCGGTTGAGTTGTTGTAGGACGGTTCCGGGCCGGCACGTTATTTAATAGAATTTTTCAACAATTCGATAAGTTCTGAATTTCATTGCGTGCGTTTAGACTGTGAGGTCTCTTCGCTATTTCAATTGCCTCTCTTACGAGTCTTGATTTCGGGTGTTCTATATTTGCCAGCACTCTGGTGTTCTCAAAGTCTATTCGGTGTGACATCGTGGTGGCGTGTTCCGCAATGGATGTTGTTTTTTCCTGCTTTCTTACAGCGTTCTGGTGTTCATCACGTCTAGCTTGAATTCTTCTATTAGTTTGCCCCACATAAGTTTTATGACAGTCTGCAGATGGAATCTCGTACACTCCCTGTTGTTCTAAAGGGATCCTCGTCTTCGGAGTCCTCAACACCGTGCTTATTTTTCTGTCTGTATTGAAAATAGTATCGATATTGTGTCTCCGTAGAATTTTTGCAATACTGTCCGTGGTACCCTTGACATACGGTAAGTAAGCCTTGGTTATTGGTCTGTCATGCTCCTCGTTTGTTTGTCCCGGTTTTGACTTATATATATATATATATATATATATATATATATATATATATATATATATATATGTTTCAGGTGATTTCCCGGAACTCATCCGCGTAGTTGACAACTGATCCCTGCCGGGATCGATGGTAAAATGACGACGTTTCGGCAGAGTCACATCTGCCCTCTTCAGGTCGGTTCGCATAACTCTCGTAGCCTTCTGCTTTCGCTTCTAGTTACTCCACTGGTTTCTATCCAAAATTTTCTATTAGACGTAGTTCTTAGCGCAAGAGTATTTCTAATAACTTCGTACATATAGAAGGGGTCCAAAAAGTATAAATTATCAAAATCGCCCTGTATCTTATAAATGGAAACACTTATGCAAAATCTGATATGGCCATGCTGAGTTTCACAAAAAGTAGAACAAGTATGTGAAAACCGCAAGACTCTATCTTGAATAACAACCGAGTAACCTAGCAATCTCAACCAAAATCGGTTCACAACTGGAGAAGAAATCAGGTGTTATATATCATATCAAGATAAAAAAAGCACCTGGACCAGATAATCTTTATTTATTTTATTTATTGTTTAGTTTGCAAACTAGTTTACAATTTTTTAGTCTTAGAATTTAATGTTCTCTTAAAAATTATAATTATTACTATATGTTATATTATTAATAAATATATTAAAGGATGTCTGTACAGTACATCCGTATTTTATAATAGAAAATAGTTACAATTGTTTATTAATATTCGTTTCGGTATTTCTTTTCAGACAAGACAGCCGTAGATTTTTTTTGTTTATTTGTAAAAGTCATGAGAAAAGAGAAGAGAATGTTTTAATAGAGGACACCTAAGTATTTACACTTGTGTTGTATCCTATACATATTAAACCAAGTTGCTCTTAATAAACAAATATACAAAATTAGTCAATGATCCTATAATTAAGAGAGAAAAAGAGAAGCATAGAGAAATAGGAAGCAAAATACAGAACGTAGAAAGTTAGTCATTTTTTAGGCAAGAAAATGATTTATAGACTAGTCCACGAAGAGTTCCATATATATGATGATTGAAATATAGGTCGGAGTAGAATTACAGTTACAGAAGATAGTTAAAAATTTCATAAACAAAAAGGGTAAATACGGTGGCTCATAGGCAGTGGCATATACAGAATGGTTTACCGGGTGGTTCTAAAATGTTAAAAAATATTATGCATGGTCCAGTTGCATATACGGGGTGGTGGAAATATATAATGAGATGGAATTATTTTAATGAGGATTTTAATAAATGTTAGAGAATTGAGTGCAATTATAGCTATACGGGGAGGTTAGAAAAAATAAATATGTAGGGTAGTGGTTGAATTGTTGTCATATTAAATTAAGAATTACGAATTTAAACACAAATAAAGTTCTATGAATTGTATCTGAAAAAAACTTGAATTTCGTTACTTATTTGTAGAAGCGAGATGTAAGACCGACATCGAGGAAACTATCACACATAAGTTCCGAATCTGTATCCGTTCCGTGTAATTGCTGTTCTCCCTAAAGTCCTAGGATAGAATGCCACGATAAAATTTTTAGGTTAGGTTAGGTTAGGTTGCCGGAGATATTGACACAATTGGTCGAATTTCGACCACTGGACAACTAGTTCATATAAAGACCTTTAATATTTAAAAGAGATTCATTGATAAAAATACTTTTTACACTGTCACAACTTTTTAATTTAAACATTGTTCTTTGGATATAATTCTGTGTAACCTGTAATTTTGATAAATTTGTTTTATAAGCAGAACCCCAAATGGTAATTCCATAGTTTAGTATGGATACCACTAGACTGTTGTAAACTATAGGCAAGTTGTTTTTGTTGAGTATGTTACGCAACTAATAGAATTTATAAGTAAGTTTTTTTATTCTGTTGGATACGTAGTCAATGTGCATAATCCACTTAAGATGTGATCAATGATTACCCCAAGGTATTTTACGTGGTTAGGTCTGGCTACATTTTATTGTGTTCCTTCAATTATCAGGGGCCCCAAATTTTCCCTTAGTCCCGATACGTTAGGTGCAAATGCAATGTACTTAGATTTAGTTATATTTAGGCTTAAAAGGTTACTGTCAAGCCAGATCTTAACATCGTTGAGTGCCTGTTGAGCAATTTGCCAGACTTCTTGCCATGTTTTACCTTCGCATTGCAACACGGTGTCATCAGCATATAATAAAATGTTAGACTTGTTATAGTTTAGAAGGTCGTTTATAAATATAAGGAAAAATGTAGGGCTCAAAATGGTCCCCTGTGGCACCCCTGTTTTAATGTTTTTTTTATCGCTATATTCTTGACCTACTTTAACCCCTTATACCAATTTTTTCAAGCTTCTTAAGTAATCTTATATGCGGAACAGTGTCAAAAGCATTTTGTAGATCTATAAAAATACCAATGTTTTTTTTTGTTTTGTTTTCATTGAAACTATTAAGAATTTGGGTGGTTAGGATTTCCAAAGGTTGCTCTGTGCCAATTTTTTTTTGAAAGCCAAATTGATTTGTAGATAATATTTCGTATTTTTGTATAAAAGATAGGAGCCGACTATTCACACATTTTTCAAATATTTTTGAGAAGTTGTTAATTTGAGATATAGGGCGATAGTTCGTCATTTCTTCCTTTTTTCCACTTTTGTAAATTGGCGTTACACAACTTTCTTTAAATTGGTAAGGTACAAATGTAGTTTCAAATATAATAATTCTTATATGTGCGAGGCGGTGCCACTCAAGGGTACAAAAATGCAGAAAGTAAGAGAAAAAATAAAAACAGAAATAGAGGATCTAAATATAACATCACAAAAGAGCGTAAAGTATCTCGGTATATGTATGGATCACCAAGGTATATACGGGACACATATTGTAAATGCAGTAAGCAAAGCGGGTGAAAAGTTAACAAAACTTGGAAAAATTATGAAAAACATAAAGGGACCATCACATACAAATAGACGACTAATATATGGAGTGGTACAATCGACACTTTTGTACGGGGCACCAACATGGCACAGAAGTATGATAAAAATATGTAAGAACATGATGTTAAAATACAAAGACAGGCGCTACTGCGGGTAACAAGCGGATATAGAACGATCTCGTATGAGGCAACGGCAGGTATAGCCGGTATCCCTCCGATCCATCTGACGATAAAAGAAAATTTCGAAAATAAAAAATACAGAGAAAACAGGAATAATACTCTAAACGAATGGCAAAAAGAATGGGATGCGCCAATGGGAAAAGCGGAATGGACAAAGAAACTAATACCAGACCTAAGAAAATGGGCGAACAGCAAATATAGAAGTAGAGATTACTTTATGACACAATTTTTGTCAGGGCATGGTAGTGTCAAAGCATACCTGAAAAGAATGGCGAAAATGCGGGAGAGTAACTGTGATATATGCCAAATTGAGGAGACAATGGAGCATATGGTTTTTGACTGCGAAAGATATGCAAGGAATAAAACAAGAACAGGAATAACGATTGGTGAAAGGATAACACCATCTAACGTGATAAAACTAATGATAGAAAATAAAGAGAACACGGAAATTATATATCAAAAGGATAAGGGAAATTAGAGAGGAAAAGGAGAAAGAAGATATAAACAGAATGGTGCGAAGAAAACAAAGAAAGGCAGGAAGGTGGCGACGCAAGTTAGAAATAACAGTACCACCACCTTCGGAAACTGCAAAAACAACAAGGTGGTTTTAGAGTGTGTGAGTCCCACACTTTGTCCATAATGGATTTCCACCTCAAAAAAAGTATTATACATCCTAAAAAATATGGGCCGAATTGATAACCTCCTCCTTTTTGGAAGTCGGTTAATGACAAAATAATTAGATAATATTATTACTAAAATTAAAAGTGCGAATAATTAATATATAAAAATCTGTATAGGGAAAGAACAATAATAAAATGAGTTTAATACTTTCTAAGTATTCTTAATAAATGCACATTATATAAAATAATAATGTTAACATTCCCTCAACCAACACCTGGATACAGAAATCCCAATGTAAACATATAAACAGGTAAGAAAGGCTATGTGAAAGAGAAAGAGTTGGTTCTATAACAGTGGACAAGAAATATTATTAAAAAGTTATAATTTGATAGAAATTATGTTTCTTAGATAATAATACATACAATTGTTGAAACTTGGAATTAATACACGTCATTGTAATTTAATAAAAAAAAACATAAAGGATATCTGTATTGATGGATAAATTGAAGAGAATAGAATACTTCTTCTGCCTTGTGACCAAAATCCCGGGAATAAGGATACGGAAGTTTTGCGACCAACCTGAAGACGTCAGGTGTGATCGCCAAAATCGAGTTAAATTTAAGAATACATTTTATTACCAACAGTCCTGAATAAAAATATATTATAAAAAAATATATTTGAGTAGTATTCATATAAGAAACATAAATTCTAGATTTCGCCATTATATATCGATTTACTCGTATTAAAGGTCTTAAATATGTTCAGAAGAAGTTACATACACGAAGAGCAAGACATATCAGTTTTCACTAATTTTAAAACGGGTATAAGCACGGAAAATTTAATGGCCTTTTTTATGACTTCCTGCAATGCAAGACATGAAACCAAGCGATTATCACCTGTGGGGTGCATATAAAACTTTACAAATTAAATTTAATATAGTATAAAAATTATGGAACGACACTGCAGTCCAATTAATTTTTAACGTCTCGCTTAAAATCGCATACCAACAGGCAAGAAAGAAACGAGGCACCTACTAAAGTAGGTGCCTCGTTTCTTTATTTATGATATTATGAAAGGAAATTTTCACTCTGCCACATATAATGATGTGAAAAACTTATTTTAGAGATATTGTGGCCACATGTTAAATGAACTTTTTCGGTATGAATAATTCTGATAGTTGGTCTACTGGCATTGACATTAATATTGTTTCTAAAATAATTACAAAAATCTGCATATTAAAGCTAAATATAAAAATGAGTGTCAGTCATTTGAGACTGAACGATGGAAGCGAAAACTTCTTACAAAATATTGTTCTCGTCTCTCGTTATCTCACTGTCTCTATTTTTCTTTCTTTGTCTCACTCGTATTAATGGATATAAATAGCAGGAGAATTAAAACAATTGTCACTATTTTCTTTCGACTCAAGTATTAATCCTAATTTAATTATTAATTTAAATATATTTGCAAAGAAATAAGTAGTAGTGTAAGTAGTTTTGTTCATTTGAATAAGTATTAGAAAACAAGATGTCAAAGAAAAGTTTGTATTGATCTTAGCTAACATCATTACAAACACATAACATTTATGCAAAACAATAAATTATATATCTATATATTCAACGGTAGCAACCATTTAAAATTTTTAATTTCTTATTCCATGTATATATATATAAAATGAATAGAAAATAGTACATAAAATTAATAATAATGACATCATATTAAAAATATATATAATTTTTCTCGGTTTCGAACCCGCGATTTGCAGCCGTGCACGTTAGACTCTGGACCACCTGAATTTAACTCCGGCTGAATGTAATACATCCGTGCCTCTATTAAGTCGTAAACGTACTTTATTTATTGCGATAATAAAACTATGTAATCAAAGGACATGTTTTGCTTAATGTGTATCCTTCTGTGAGTCTTAATTCGTTGATAATATGAAAATTTAAAGCTAAGTTGTATTTTTGTGTGGTATTCTTTTTAATTGAAGTATGTCATGTCTCCAATATAATATATCACAAAGAGAGAATTGGAGTGTTTATTGGATGTTATATTTGTTTATTTCCCATTTATTATTGATTCTCTATATAAGAAGAGACTGCTAATATATTACCTGGTCATTGTTTTTTACACAGAGGACTGAATTGGATGGGTATTTCAAGATCGAAGCAGTGTGGTGTCGGTCGGTGAAGTCGTGTTGAAACAAATGAAATTATAGTTCGTTAATAAGATTTTGCTTCCATAATAAATTTAATGCGGACCCTATATGTGTCTACACTAACAAATAATGCCTTTGCAGGGTTATGTTATTTAAGTGTAAAAATAATGAAAGTAATAAAATCTTATATGTTTCTAAACCGGTCACCTATAATTATCTTACGTTTTCAAAAGGTCAATAATAATTGATCAGTCTAGACTAAATTTGTACCTATAATCAGTAAACATATATATATCGTATTCATATATAAAGGCAACAAATCACATCCACTATGCACTGAAAATATGTGGAATTATAAAATAATCTCATTATCACATTTTTCATAGGTATATTTTAAACTGATTGGCTGACTTACTAAATGTGGCCCGTTAGGGACAGACATTATTCGAAACTAAGCTCACCAATAACTATGTAGACACTAACTTTTACTATTAACCACAAATAAAAATGTATGTAAAAAACTAATGAGAGGCTTCCAGAAAATTTAATTAGACATCTTTAGGAACAAAGTGTTTCAAATAATACACAATTTTGTAAAAGATTATGTTGCTGTCTTATAAGAACAGTTGCAAATGATTTAAAGTGGACAATACGGGTTACTTTCAGTTAAAAGTTAGGGACTAATTTTTTGAAAAAATAATAGAATACGTTGATTTTATTTTAGGATAGAATTGTTCTGATATTAAATTTATGTTTACAGGTTAGTCTATCTAGTCCAGTTTTTCAAATGGAAACATCTGTGTTGTATTTCGTTTTTTAATTCTACATCGATTTCACAGCAACCCCAAACTCAACAGAAAAAATACGATTGAACATTATGAATAAGTAATAAATAATATTTCTTTATTTCAGAATAATCTATGGTTATGAAATCGTAAAATCACAAAAATACCAACAGTTTCGATATGGTTCCAACAGGATCACCAACTAACACCATCACACAATTTGCAATTTTCCAAAATAGTACAAGCTTACTTTGACAATATTTTCACAAAGAAATGGACTGGACGTGGTTTCGCTGACTGAGTGAAAACGACAAAATATTATAAGGCAGAGGATTAAGGATAAAGTGCTCAAGACATATATACTTTACAGTTATACAGAGAGGAGAAAATAAGACTGTATTTCAATATTGACAACAATTCCTCTAATTCGAAGTGCCATTACTAACAATATTTGATTACCAACGTCTAAGTTCATCATCATGAACTAAGGTTCAACGTTGCACTTCCATGGATCCGTTTAAATGTTCTTGATCCTATTAATTCATTCTAGATTTATACCTAAACAAAACTGGAAACGTTTTGAGACTCTTGTAGCTTATTTATCAATCTTTACTCAACTATAAATTATATAGACCCACCAAGAACTTTTTATACAGAATACTAGTTCATGCCGGCTCCGTGTTAAAGAAAAAAAGTAATCGAAAAAATCTAGAAAATTGTGAATGAATGAAGAAATCTTGGTGATAACAGAGACACCAAAACAATATAAAAATAAGTTGGTCAAGTGCGAGTTGGACTCGCATACTTAGGGTTCGTACCACCTTCAAGATTCGAAAATTCCAGTTTCAGACAAGCGTTTTAAATTTATAAAAAATATACACTTTGATTTTCCACACATAGACTTTTATTTTATCTGCTTTAGGATTCGCTTGATTTTTATCACAATACATATGTATTTAAGTTTCTAATTTGGCCCCCAAAAAGTAACATTAGAATTTTATTTTACTAATAAACTTTCAGAAATGCCTTTTATAATCTACTGTCTGAGTTTTGAGGCTCTGTAGATTGGAAGAAAAACGGCAAAATAGGTAAAAGTTTAAAAAATGATTTAAAAATATGATATATTTGTAATTCACATAATGAGCCTTTTATCTGATATATTACATGATGCGTTTGAAAATTGAATCTTTATTTCCCATTTAATTGTATAATTTGTCCCTAAAATTACTATGGGAGTTTTCTAGTAATTTATTTTTCGTTCTATTATTTGAAGGCCAGATAATAGAATTAGGTATTTTTTTCATATTTTTCCTATAAACAATAAAAATGAGGTCTTAGAGTTTGGGGAATAACGGGGAGAATGGGTAATTTTTTTAAAACATTTTTTTAATATATTTTAAAATATTCATTTTAAAAAAATTAAAAAAATATATTTGTACCTATTCGTCATAATGAGCACTGGGATTTGATATATTACATGACCCGTTAGAAACAATTATAATTTTTTATTTTCCATTTTCCAATTTTTTTTATATTTTTGTTAATATCTTTTAATTAATTTATTTTAAAAATATAAAAAAAATATATCTGTTTTCGTCGTAATGAGCCCTTTCATTTGATATATAACATGATGGGTTAGAAACAATTTTAATTTTATATTTTTCATTTAATTCTGTAATTGGCCCCCCAAAATTAAAAGTAGAGGTTTCTCCTTATTTTTCCAGTAAACTTCAGGTCAGAACCTATAAATCTATTTTTTTTTCAAAACTTTACGTTTTATAGTTTCGGAGATAAGAGGGGGGGGATGGGTAAATTTTGGTATATTTTCGTTAATATCTTTTAAAATATATATTTTTTTAAATATGAAAAAAATATATTTGTGTTCCTCAGAATGAGCCCTTTCATTTGATATATAACATGATGGGTTAGAAACAATTTATAATTTTAATTTTCCATTTAATTCTATAATTTGCCCCCCCCCAAAATAAATATTAGGGGTTTCTCCTTAATTTTCGAGTAAAGTTCAGGTGAGGGGCTATACCTCCATTTTGTTTTTCAAAATTTTCCAGCTTATGGTTTCGGAGCTAAAGGGGGGAAAATGGGTAAATTTTTTTATATTTTTGTTAATATCTTTTAATTAATTTATTTTAAAAATATGAAAAACATATATTTGTTTTCGTCGTAATGAGCTCTTTCATTTGATATATAACATGATGGGTTAGAAACAATTTTAATTTTATATTTTCCATTTAATTCTGTAATTGGCCCCCCAAAATTAAAAGTAGAGGTTTCTCATTATTTTTCCAGTAAACTTCAGGCCAGAACCTATAAATCTATTTTTATTCAAAACTTTACGTTTTATAGTTTTGGAGATAGGGGGGGATGGGTAAATTTTTTTATATTTTTGTTAATATCTTTTAATTAATTTATTTTAAAAATATGAAAAAAATATATTTGTTTTCGTCATAATGAGCCCTTTCATTTGATATATAACATGATGGGTTAGAAACAAATTTAATTTTCCATTTATTTCTATAATTTGCCCCCCCCCAAATAAATATTAGGGGTTTCTCCTTAATTTTACAGTAAAGTTCAGGTGAGGGGCTATACCTCAATTTTTTTTCAAAATTATCCAGGTTATGGTTTCGGAGATAAGGGGGGGGAATAAGTAATTTTTTTTATATTTTTGTTAATATCTTTTAATTAAATTATTTTAAAAATATGAAAAAAATATATTTGTTTTCGTCGTAATGAGTGCTTTCGTTTGATATATAACATGATGGGTTAGAAACAATTTTAATTTTATATTTTCCATTTAATTCTGTAATTGGCCCCCAAAATTAAAAGTAGAGGTTTCTCATTATTTTTCCAGTAAACTTCAGGTCAGAACCTATAAATCATTTTTTTTCAAAACTTTACGTTTTATAGTTTCGGAGATAAGGGGGGGGGGAATGGGTAAATTTTGGTATATTTTCGTTAATATCTTTTTAAATAATTTTTTTTAAATATGAAAAAAATATATTTGTGTTCCTCAGTATGAGACCTTTCATTTGATATACTACAGGATGCGTTTGAAATTTTTTTTATTTTTAAATTTTTATTTAATTCTTTAATTTGCCCCCCCAAAATTAATATTAATGGTTTCTCCTTAATTTTCCTGTAAAGTTCGGGCAACGCTCTATATTTCCTATTTTTTTCAAAATTTTAGGCTTAGTAGTTTCGGAGATCAGGGGGGGGCAACGGTCGATTTTTTTATTTTCCCCCCCCAGAAGTACCCCTAAAATCAAAATTTTTTCTTTTACGATATGTACTCCTGATCGGGTCACCAAACTATACATTGATACTAAATTTCAACCTCTTCCGTCCAGTAGTTTAGGAGAAAATGGCTGTGATGTGACAGGCAGAAATCCTGAGTGATATTATAAGGGTATCCGTATATTGTATATACGGAACCCTAATAAAGGACTCCATAATCTAAGACTAAGAAATGATTATACAACACTGAGCAAGGAAATTCAACAACTATACAGAAATGACAAAAACAAATACTTAAATAATAGACTACTACGACAAATACTAAAAAAATATATTTTTGCAAGAAAATAGATTTGCCACACAAAAACGAAACTGAAGACATGATTAAGAAAATCAAACAAATAATTTGTTACAACCACTGATAGAACATTCTGAAGGAGAATACTCAATATTAAAAGAAGAAAGCAGTTATCCTAAAATGCTAACAGCGTTTGCTGGCATAAGAGTGGATGTGGTAAAGAAGATTTGCAAGCTGAAATAAAATTTAGGCACCTCACCTGAAGAGTGGATACACTCAATCTATGCCCCAGATCACAAAAAAACGTCAGCGTAACCTCTGTGAAAATTAAAGAACAATAGCCCCTCAAGCAGAAACGTGTCCTAACATAGGTAAGTATCACCCTATTTACAAACAATGTATTTATACCGATATGGAGAAATTTTGTTGTAGACATCTCTTCTTCTAAGATTATCTATGAAGTAGAATTCAGGAAATTACTGGAAATTATCTTGCTACACTTTTTAACTATTTAGAAATTTCAAATACTCATCTGTTACCGGAAACAAACGTAGAAGATACAATTCGACCATGCAGGAAAAATGTGTTTATAGCTTTAATAATTACTAGTTATCTATACAAATCTGTGGCATTCTCGTCATCTTAACTGGTTTCGTACTCTGCGTTAATACAGAAAATAACCATCTGCCAAATAATGATGGTTCTACAGAATGTGCTTTGGTTACTTACAAAAAGGGAATATAAAAAAAAACAAAGTAAACATTGTTCAGTTTTATTCCCCTTTATTCCAACAAGTTATGGGCAAAACTACTGGTTAAAAATTATATCCACATATACAAAGCAACAGCATACTTGTCTGTTACACGCTCAACTGTATTTGTTCGACTACTCCCTGACATAGATTTCCATTTGTATTGCCCAATCATCCTTGCCTTTCTAGGATTTCTGCATTTCATAACGACTTGTCTCTCAAGACGATTCAATTGACATTTCCTGTCAGTTAGCTATTTCTTTATTTTAATGAAACTTAACTTTGTTATTGAATTTATCTTTGAAATAGAAAAAAAAGACTCTACCAAAAAGAACATTAGCTACCGACCATTAGAGACAAATCAGAAGAGAAGCTCGACCAATGATAAATAAAGACTTAAAAGAACACTACAAAAAAATGGCAAGCAAAACCATAAAGAACAAAGCGAATATTAAATGTTGATAAGAAAAGATGGGAGACACCAAATCGTAGTATTGGATATGAAAATGGCGAAGAAATAAGAAATAGAGCAGAGATCATACTAACAACAGAAAAATACTATGAAGACCTATATAATTCACGAACAACCAGATCTTTATTTTGTCTATTCATGGGTTTTCTCTCCTCCAAATTTTTTCCTGTAACAGATAAGTATTTAAAAATTGTATATGTAGAACAAAGTGTAGTAAGGCAATTTCGTAAAATTGCCCGGATTAGTGGCTGTCTGTACAGAGATTCTTCCTCACAGTTTTTCTGAAAGAAAGAGATGTCTATAAAATGATCAACCAGTATTCCTGTATATAAGTAATGTATTGTATATTGTGTAATCCTTATCTGTGTATGGAGACGTTTCAACTCCGAGTCTGGAGTCGTTGTCAATCGTTTAGTGTTGTTTTCGAGGTTTTTTTCAAAAAAATTTTCGCTTTGATTTTGAATTTATTGTTTGTCAAAAATGGAGGAGAGAAAACCCATGAATAGACAAAATAATTCAAGACCTCATCAACAATCTTTTCGAAATTACTTAACCAGATCTTTACCAAAATTGAAAAGAAAATAACGAACGCGGGATATACAAGAGATAAATTTAGATGAAATAAACTTTGATCAAAAATTCGTAAAAAAACATAAAGTTAAAGGATAAAAGACGCCCAGGTTATAATCATACCAAGTATAAAACACTATTCAACAGCTATTTTAAAGATATAAAGTAATGCAATAATAACAATTCTATCGAAAAAAGTGATAGAAAACTTCTCAAGAACTATTATAGCCCTACAGCAAAACAAATGGATAATAATAAATCGGATAAAAAATAAATTAGACTACTATCAACCTGTCGAACAGCCGGCATTTTGGAAAGGATGTTACACAACTGACCATCTACTCACATTGGGAATACTTACGGAAAAATGAATAGAATATAATTTTCCTGTGCACGTGGTCTTTATATACTGCGAAAGTGACTTCGACTACTTGGAAGTTTGGACAATAATGGACGAGTTACATCATGTACGTATAGACCACAGATACTAAAATTTACCAAAAAACTAATGTCAAAAAGTGACTCCAGAATAACATTTCACAAACATTCAAATAAGAAACCTATTCACACTAGAGAAGTCTTCAAGAAATGGAACTAGACAAATGTAGGAGTTAACATCTACGAAGGAAGGCTTCCAATTTAAGATTTCCAGATGGTTTGGTGCTAATCGCTAGAAATACAAAACTCAAGATAAATTTAAATAAAATGAAAATAATGAAATCAGAATAGATACGGATTACAATAATAACTGGAAAACAGATATAAATAGTTCAAAAATATAAGATAAGAAAAGGTAAGCGAAAGAGGGGAATTTGAAACTGAAAGAATAATACAATTAGGGTGGGCTACATTTGGAAGACTCTTACATATTAAAAGATAAAAAACCGCAACTTCTTAGAACCAAAATATTTCACCAATGCAGACTCCTTGTCATTACGTATGGAACACCAACATGGACCCTTTACACACCACATAACGCATTGACTAAAAATAACACAACTGGAAATGGAAAGATGAATGTACGATATATCAACTGAAAGGCCAAGATCGTAATAATAGGATTAGACAAAAACAAAACAATTTGAAGTAAGGCTACGTTACTAAAACTAAAGGGAAGAGGAAGATTGCCTATGCGATTGTATGATTGTACCTTTAATACATTATTATTGTGTTTTATGTGTAATTTTAGCTAGCATGCACATTAGCACAGAACAGTTCATTTTTAAAAGTTCGGAGTTAATTTATATGATTAGCGATGTTGCTTACATTTCAAACAGATTCCGCAAAATATGTAAATTAATTGATATCTAGTTAATGCTCTTACATGCTATTTACAAAACTAATAACCATAATTACTTTTCTGAATAAATGAGATGAAGGTCAACGTGAATTAGGTTTTGAGTAAAATAACGGTTTAGATTTAGGTATAGGAAAGCTAAAATCAATTAAATGGAGATTTAAGTCAGAATTAAAAGCTGTTGTGTTTGAAATAATTAAGTAATAATTGATTAAAAACTAAAAAAACTATAAATTTTAGTACACAAATATTTGGAGTTTTATGATGTATTTAAAAATAACATAAAAAAGCCATGTTCTGTTCAAAATAAACATTTTTGAAAACATTATATTTAAAATCTTTCTTATCGAAAACCTACAGTATCAAAATTTAATATTTCACCTGCAATTACATCCCTATGAACTTCTAATCAATACTCTTCGTTAACAATATATATATATATATATATATATATATATATATATATATTAGGTGGTTTCTGGGAATTAATCCGCGTAGTTGATAACTGATCCCCGCCGGGATCGATGGTAAACTGCGAACCGACCTAGAAGCGAACCGGAAGCAGATGTGACTCTGCGGAAACGTCGTCATTTTACCATCGATCCCGGCAGGGATCAGTTAACAACTACCCGGATGAATTCCCGGAAACCACCTAAAACAAATATATATATATATATATATATATATATATATATATATGTTATATAAGTATTTAAACAGACTTTATATTAAATTTACTTCTAATTGTAAGGTCAAATACTGTCATTATTCCCACATTGTAATATGATACTTGTTAGTCATTTTTATCACGTTCGACTTTTTACATTTATACTTAGTAACCAAATCTGTACACGTCTTATTTTTCAGTTCACATAAAAACTGATGACCATCCATTTTGAGACGACACGCTTAAATTGTCTTTGTTTAAGATGCGTGTCGACTCATCATTTTGTAATGTTATAAATACTAGTGTAGGACCTTCAGTCGTTAGATGATTAGTTGACTTATATTCTTATAGTTGAAAGTTGTTATTATTATTTTGTATTTAATTAAATAAATTGTTTTTAAAAAGTGAATTTTGAAAATCGTAATATAAAAAGTGGCGCAGTCAGTAGGATTCCATTACGCTGCTAGAACCGGCGTTAGAAGAAAAGCTTAACTGGTAGCGGTGGATTCCAATCCTTTGAAGGAAGAAAAGAACCTCGAGACGTCCCAACTACAACACGTAGAACACGGCAACTTCGATGTTTCGATTAATGTAAGTACAAACAATTAAGTAATCATCTCGCAAATATTTGTTTTACCAATTTGAATTTATTTTATCGATATATAATTTTGATTTTATTTTATTTTTACTGTTCGGACGTTCAATATCCCGGAACATTTTAAACCGAATTGTACTATTTTCCATTTGGGTTTATTTTACTTTGTGCACAATTTTGTAGTCTTCTACATTCTTAAAACAAAAACGTGGTAAACGTTTTGATAATTCTAGATATTTTCTTTAATTTTGAACGTTTTTATTACCGTATATTTTTAATCAACCGAAATAATGGCATCTCCCCAAACTTCAGCAGATCCGGAGACTGAACCCTACCGGCTTTCAGAAATCTTTTCCATTGTCCCTGAGTTTGAGGGCGATCAAATCTCGCTAGGGACATTCACTGATGCGTGCGACTGCGCGTATAATATGTCAACGGGCGACCAACGCTATCTTTTACTTATACACATTAAAAATAAGCTGAAAGGCAGAGCGGCCCAATTAATTAATTCACGCAACCCCGCGTCCTATTTGGAACTTAAACAACTTTTAAACTCTCATTTCGGTGATTCTAGAGATTTGACATCTCTTATACAAGATTTACAACGTCTAAGACAACTTCCCAACGAATCGCCTCTCACATTTTATAACAGATTGCAAGTACTTACTGCAAAATTGTATGCCAATATTCAGAAAACCTCGAATTTGAATGCAGATCAGAAGACAGCCCAAACGAGTCTAATAGACACTATGGCGCTGAACACTCTTCTGACCGGTTTAGAACCGCGTTTAGGGCAAATCATCCGCGCCGGAAACCCGAAAGACCTGTTAGAAGCCCACGTACGAATTAGGCGTGAATTACAACTGTCCTACTTCGAAAACCAAAAAACACCTAAACAAATTCCCCCTAAGCCTAATCAACCCTTTTGAAAGCCTAATCCGCAAATTAATAAGTGCCTATCATGTGGAAGATTCGGACATCACACGTCCGAATGTCGCTCTCGAAACTACCAGACACCAGTCTATAACAATAGTAGCGGCAATAATAATAATTTTAGACCAAACCCTTTTACTAATAATTTCTCACAAAATCAGAATCAACAACCTAGGCAAAATCAGTCACCCTTCAGACAAAACCAGTTCTCTAACCAGCCAAGAACGTTTCAGCAAAGTACGCAACAACCACGCCAATCGGTCATCCAACGGAATCCCGGTTTTCGCCCAAATCCAAATAAAACACATCACTTAAATTATACGAATTACCCTAACCAGGACGATGATTATTATACAGTTAATAATCAACCCTACGATGATTACAATAGCACTGATGATCAAAGGGAATATGATTATTATAGTCAGTCATGCAATCCAGAAGCAATTAATATTAATTATCATACTGCTGATAACTATCAAACTGTCGATTTAGATCCCTTAGAGAATCAAAACTATCAGGATTTTCTATCTCTTCCAAATTTAGACCACCCTCCAGACATAACGACCAGCCTCGCAACACAGATCCAAACTATCAATCTCGACGACCTGAACCCGAATATAAACTTTCCGGAACAGACATTTCTGTAACTACTCTCCATACTGTAAACTCCAAAAATCTGTACTATATTAACGATGCGACTGGAAACTATAAATTACTAATAGATACTGGCGCAGGAATTTCTATCTTTAAAGAGCATACCGTCAGAAATTATTCTGAACGATTCCCGGAAAATGTCGTTATTCAGGGAATTACAGACAAAAAGATCCCCATTTCTCAGTCAACCCTTATACCATTCACTCATGGTAACCCCCATAAAGTATTCATATGTAACCTCGACATCGAGTTTGATGGCATTTTAGGGTTAGATTTTTTAGAACATTATGAATGTGTAATCGATCTAAAATCTAAACAACTCAAGACAAATTTCAAAGATATCACTCTTCACAAGGTCTCCTCCTTGCCCCTTTCAGATATCACTTCCTCGACAGTCCCCAACACATCGTCTCCAAAAAATTTGTCAAACTATATTACTATAGAACCTCGTACAGAAAAAATATGTAAACTACGTTGTCATCTTTCGAACACCGACGCTGTTTTACATACCATCGAGAAAGAGAAAGTCAGACTACCCAATTCCTTGGTATATGTAAACCATAACGGGGAATTTCTAACTTCAGTTATCAATGCCAACGCCATCCCAAAAACAATTAACTTTGAAAACATAACAATAGAACCCCTTGTGCAAACACAACCCTGTTTTAACTTTAACGACTCGTACGAAACTCCAGATATCGACAGAAACTTACTCATAAGACAACAACTCCGGACTGAACATTTAAACGACGAAGAAAAAGACATGATTACCAACCTTTGCTTAGATTTCCAGGACATATTTTACTTAGAAGGAGACTCACTATCCTTTACCAACGAAATTAAGCATTCAATCGAGACTAGTAATTCCAGACCCATCTTTACTAAATCTTATAGGTACCCTCAGGTACATAAAGAAGAGGTTAAAGACCAAGTAAGCAAAATGCTCAACCAAGGTATCATTCGTCACTCAACTTCCCCGTGGTCTTCCCCAGTTTGGGTTGTTCCCAAAAAGCTAGACGCCTCAGGCAAACAAAAATGGCGTGTCGTCATTGACTACAGGAAACTTAACGAAGTCACAGTAGACGACAAATATCCATTGCCTAACATCTCCGATCTTTTAGATCAACTAGGCAAATGCCAATATTTTTCTACATTAGATCTCGCCTCCGGTTTTCATCAGATAGAGATCGATTCCAAAGATATCCCCAAGACAGCATTTTCAGTCGAAAACGGCCATTACGAGTTTGTTCGTATGCCGTTCGGTTTAAAAAACGTCCCGTCCACATTTCAACGTGTCATGGACAACATCCTCCTTGGAATTCAAAATGAACGTTGTCTAGTATACATGGACGACATCATTGTATACTCCCCAACAATTCACGAACACATTTCACGGTTGACCGAAGTCTTCAAACGTCTTCGCAAATCAAATCTTAAGATTCAACCCGACAAATGTGAATTCTTAAGAAAAGAGGTAGCGTATCTTGGTCATCTAATTACGCAACAAGGTGTAAAACCGAACCCCGAAAAAGTCAGTTGTATCCAAAATTTCGCAGAGCCAAAAAATCCAAAAGACATTAAATCTTTCTTAGGATTGGCCGGATACTATAGAAGATTCATCCCCAACTTTGCCAAAATGTCAAAACCACTTACAAAACTTCTCCAAAAAGATGCAAGATTCTTCTTTGATTCTGATTGTAAGTCATCATTTAACGACTTAAAGAAAGCTCTCATTTCAGACCCCATTCTCAACTACCCAAATTTTGAAGAACCGTTTCTTCTCACCACGGATGCCAGCGCTTTCGCGATTGGTGCAGTTCTTTCGCAAGGTCCTGTAGGAAAAGATCTTCCTATCGCTTATGCCTCTCGCACTTTATGTGCGGCCGAAACTCGATATTCTACCATCGAAAGGGAATTGCTTGCCATAGTGTGGGCAGTAAAACACTTCCGTCCGTATTTATTTGGCCGTAAGTTTACTTTAATTACCGATCACCGCCCGCTTACGTGACTTTTCTCGATCAAAGATCCAGGCAGTAGACTTGCCAGATGGCGACTAAAACTCGAAGAGTACAATTATAAGATTGAACACAAACCTGGAAAGATAAACAAAAATGCAGACGCTCTATCGCGAATTAAAATCAATCACTTCCACCAAATAGCCAATTTTCAGTCAAAAATCCACGCCTTCAATGACACCGACTCAGAAGACGAAGGTGAACAAGAATCCGAAGAACCCGAACTTAATGACGAACTACTAACTAACGAATTTAACAAATTTGTCGACTTATATAAAACAAGATCTCTAATTGACTACTCGAAAATCGAAACGACAAATTCTCAACTTCTCGACAAAACTCATAAACAAATTATTACATTCTTTTGGCAAAACAAGTTAACTGATCTCCACGATTGGATCATGGATGATATCTTCGAAGAAGATATTAACTTCGAAAACTATTCTCTCAACACCTTTGCCAGTAAATCAGTTAAAAATCGTAAATACTTTATAATCCCCTTGCCATTTGACCCAGAAACAGTCGTTCAATTTCTGTTTTTCATCATTTACAAATCACAGAATAAATTTGATCCCGAAACAACGTACTATGTCGAAAACAATTTGGAACTTCCAATTCTCGAAACCTTTTCTTATATCTTTGCAGACAAAGATATTAAACTGAAAATATGTCAAAACATTATAAAAACACCTTCAGAACACGAAATACCGCAAATTTTAGAAAACTATCATCAAGGAAAAAATAATCTTCATCGCGGAATCAACGAAACGGTCAGACGAATAAAGGAAAAATATAATTGGACCGGTTTAACAAAAAACGTAGAAAATTTCATCAAATCTTGCGAAATTTGTCAAAAGGTGAAAACATGTCGAAAAAACCTAAGTTCCCCTTTAGTTATAACAGAAACGCCGAAAACACCTTTCGAGCGAATTAATGTCGACGTTTTTGAATACCCATCGAGAAATTACGCTCTGACAGTTAGAGACGAGCTAACAAAATTCACACAGGCATATCCAATAAAGGATAAAACAGCAAAAACCGTCGTTAACACGCTTATCCTTTATTTCCAACATTACGGCACCCCGTTGCGAATTCATTGCGACTGCGGCCGTGAATTTGATAATGTTCTAATGAAAGACCTCTGTGAGCTTTACAACATAAAACTTACATTCTCAAGTGTGGGTCACCCACAATCCAACGGTTCCATTGAACGATTCCACTCAACATTATCGGAAATGATCAGAGCAAATATAGCCGAAAACCCAGACGAACATCCGTTTAACGTTTTGCCATACGCAATAATTACTTATAACAACACCAAAAATAAAACTCATGGCTTTACACCCTACGAGCTTATTTTTGGCCACACGTCTAGTAGACCCCCGGAAAAGCTTTATAACCAACAGAACCTCATTTCCAAATACGTAAGAGATCTCAACAATCGTATGGAGTACTTTTACAAACTAGCGCGTTCAAAAACTGAACAACAAAAAGAAAAGGCAAAAACTCGATTCGACCAACACGTACCTGAAAACCGACCAAATTATAACATAGGCGATAAAGTATATTTGAAAGAATCGCAAATTTCTAGTAAATCACAAAATAAATATAATGGTCCTTTCCAAATAACTGAACTCTTTCAAAATTCTGCAGTCTTACTAAATCCCGAGACAAATCAATCTACAAAAGCAAATTTTGACAGATTGAAACCATATTTTGAGTGAAAATTACTTCTTTTCAGACTCCTCGGACTCTTCTCAATCGCAACATCTCAATATACGATAACACCTATAAACAACACCGTAGGACTCTTCTTTCATGAAGAAGGAAGCATCAAAATTTCGAATGACAAGTGGACATTGCTTGTCTACAAAGATCTCCACCCATTCGGTGACGCAATTTCCAATAATGACAAAATACTAGACACTTTAGTTGACACTATCAATTCAAACTTAACTACTCTACATAGTTCATTCAAACCACAAGTACAAACACACGTCAGCCTTCTCAAACAAATATCAGACACAGTAAACTTGAAATATCAAGAAATATTCGCGGACACGAAAATTCACTTAAACCGACAGAAACGCGGACTTATTAATGGATAAGGAACAATTTGGAAATCAATAACTGGCACTCTGGATGCAAACGATGGTCAATATTTTAATGATTGTATCAACAAGATTACTCATGACGAACAACAAATCGAAAATCTACTGAAGAACCAAATCTCTGTTACGACTTCCGTAATCAAAAATTTTAATTCAACGGTTCGTAAACTACAAATAGACGAAGAAACCTTTAATAAGAATATTAATGAAATCAGGCAAGCCATTGCTTTTATTTCAGACGACCTTCAGTTCTTTGAGACACTTGTCAAAACTCTAGATTTATGTGAATCATTAATGGAAAGCTATGTCTTTATTCAAGATGCCCTTAATGATGTATTATCGGCAATATCTTTCGCTCGCATTAAAATGTTACATAGTTCAATCATTACACCGGCAGATTTGGTCGACTCACTTCAAATTATCTCTCACTCTTTGCACAAAAACAATTTGCCCTTATCTATTAATGCCCATAATATTGCACAATATATCGACATCATCGAATTGGAAGCATTTCAATTAGACACGAAAATAATTTTTGTATTAAGAATCCCCTTAGTAAACCCTAAAACTTTTACCCTTTTTCGTTTATACCCAATTCCGATACTTGACGACCGAACAGGGTTTCATCACATTTTACCAACCACAACCAAATATATTGCGAAAAACGATGATTCACTATTGTATACTACATTTCGGAACTTGGACAACTGCAAGTCCTTAAGCCAAGTTCAATGGATATGTTCAGACGTTCTCCCGTATCCTATAGATAGCGATTCAACTTGTGAGGCCCAGCTGTTGAAGCAGTCCACCTTCCTTCCAAAGGTTTGTCAGACTTCCATATTCTACGCCAAGGACTACAATGTATATAAGATTAGCTCAAACTTTTGGCTAATTACTGTTTCTGACATTTTACCTATCACCATAAAGTGCAGTGGAAACAGCGTTGTAACACTAACAATTACAACAAACTCAGTCCTAAATTTGCAGGCCGATTGTAACGCATTCATTGGCAACACTCGAATTCATTCAAGCAAACTGATCGACAATTTCCAAAACATTACCTACAAGAGTCATCCAATTCAAATACCGTACAACTGCTGCAAATCTATACCACCGAAAAACTATGTCCCAGATCTAAAGCCACTCAGACTAAACAAGATCGATGCAGACGACCTCAACATAGCTCAACATAAGTTGAACCAATATTCAGAAGAGCTAGACAAATTAATAAACCAACCGTTTATTAAAAAACACATGCCATGGTTCACAATTTTATCAATTACATTAATCGTTTTACTAATCCTTATCTACATTTTCTATAAATGCAAACCAAGAAGACAATCCAGATTGTTGGCCATAACAACAAACGGCGACGATCCACCGTCACCTTCACCAATGCCATGTAGTCAAGTCAGAAACTTCAGATTCCTTCCCAGACGACGTCCAAGTATTCGACTCCAAGAACCCATCGAAGATACAGAACTCACAAAAATGGTTTGAAAAGTTGAAGCACAGCATCAACTTTTTCAGGATAAATGGAGTTGTTATATAAGTATTTAAACAGACTTTATATTAAATTTACTTCTAATTGTAAGGTCAAATACTGTCATTATTCCCACATTGTAATATGATACTTGTTAGTCATTTTTATCACGTTCGACTTTTTACATTTATACTTAGTAACCAAATCTGTACACGTCTTATTTTTCAGTTCACATAAAAACTGATGACCATCCATTTTGAGACGACACGCTTAAATTGTCTTTGTTTAAGATGCGTGTCGACTCATCATTTTGTAATGTTATAAATACTAGTGTAGGACCTTCAGTCGTTAGATGATTAGTTGACTTATATTCTTATAGTTGAAAGTTGTTATTATTATTTTGTATTTAATTAAATAAATTGTTTTTAAAAAGTGAATTTTGAAAATCGTAATATAAAATATATATATAACGTAGTATTTCCTCAACGCTATATTTTAAAGCAAGAAGTGGCATAGTATTGTGTAGCAAACGAAATCCCACCAACAACCGGCGAAACGCCTTTTTCAGTAAAATTTCCACAATGAAGTCAAATAAAACATCATATATGTTGTACGTTAAGCGTAGCGTACGTTTCTGGCCATAAAATGTGGACAGCGTAAGTTAAGTTGACAAGTGGTGGTGGCTTTTTGGACGAGCAATTAAAGCAATGAGAGAAGCTTGACATCCGGCGTTAACGGAAACGGATAGATAGAGAAGCTTGATTATAGAGCTGGCACTATTTTAGTAATCAAGGAGACTCCTTCTGGGATTAAAAGGAAATGTAGTTAGTAATTTGGTAATGGCATGTTAATACAGGCAATAATGCTGGTAACAATTAATAGAAAATGGATAAAATTATTTTGTGGTTAGATGCTACAATTGAACTTTTAAGATAACAAATTTGAGTTAATTTTCCACATTATTACTTTATTAAAAAAATAAATTTTAATTTATATATCTGTTAAGAAATTCTACCACACTTAAATAGCATGTATCTCGTTACATAAGAGGAAAAAGACTAAAATCTCAAGAAACAATAATGAAACAATGTCCTCACTGCAAACAAAATCCCTAAAAAATCTTATGAATAATAACACTCAATTTACCATAAAAATTAATAATATTCATCTTCCTATTTGCAAGCATCCATCGATAAATACACTACCAGACATCTGTCAACATCTGATCTAAGAAGCAAAAATTTATATATGAAATGAAATTAGTTTTTACTGTAAAATTTACTTTCAACTTTTGATAAAATTATAAATTACAATGTAATACGATTTACCTATTGTTTATGAAATAGAGGAAACACGAAAAATCGTCAAAATGTGTTATATTCTTTCTAACAAACTGTCTATATTCAGGTTAGTAAATAAAAAAAATGAATTTGAAAGTTTTCACCCTCATGGTCTACATTTACCATTGGTTCATCATATTGATCACTAGCAGTTGTGCTTTCGTGTGTTCTGTATAAAATTAACTTGCTTGACACCTTTTGTTTAGCGGAGCATATGAACTTTTAATTTCTGAAATTTTAAATAAAGCAGGTCCACTCTGGTCCACATATGCAAATTCAAAACTCTCTTTTCTTACCACGAACTTATTCTACTTAATACTTATTTTAGAAGACGGTGCTGGTTGAGTTAGATGAATAATCTGACCTAACATACTATTTGCACCGAAACCACAATTTCAAACCAGATGTGTAAGTCCCGCAACAAGGCGATGTTGAATAGATTTACATATTCTAGTTCTAATCAAATAAAGTCATAATGTCATTATAGGTTGATTTTTTGTTTTGTCTCTTCACTAATGTTAGGTAAAATAATTTGGTCAAGTGCGAGTTGTACTCGCATACTAAGGGTTCCGTACCACCTTCAAGATTCTAATATTCCAGTCTCAGACAAGCAGGGAATGAGTGCACTTTTTATTTTATCTGCTTCAGGATTCGCTTGATTTTTATCAGAATACATATGTATTTAATTTTCTAATTTGGCTCCCAAAAATGAACATTAGAGTTTTATTTCACTAATAAACTTTCAGAGAAGCCTTTTATAATCTACTGTCTGAGTTTTGAGGCTCTGTAGATTGGAATATAAAGGGGAAAATAGGTCAAATTATAAATTATTAAATCTGTTATTCAAATTATTTAAAAATACAAATTAAATATATTTTTCAAAATTTCAATAGTGTAGTTTCTAAAGTGGGAATTAAGTCGATGTTTAATATTTTTGTTAATATCTTTTAAACAAATGATTTAAAAATATGATATATTTGTAATTCATATAATATAATATAACAGATAAAAGGCTCATTATCTGTTATATTATATGATGCGTTTGAAAATTGAATTTCTTTTCCATTTAATTGTATAATTTGTCACTAAAATTACTATGGGGTTTTCTAAATATATATATATATATATATATATATATATATATATATATATATATGTATTCCTCATAATGAGCCCTTTCATTTGATGTTTTGCATGATGCGTTAAAAAATATTTTTTTATTTTCCGTTTAATTCTATAATTTGGCCCCCAATATTAATAATAGGGATTTCTTCATATTTTTCCTGTAAATAAAAAAATTAGGTCTTATAGTTTGGCGAATAACTGGGGGAATGGCTATTTTTTTTAAATATTTTTTTAATATATATCAAAATATTCATTTTAAAAAACATATTTGTATTCCTCATAATGAGCCCTGTGCTCTGGTATATTACATGATCCGTTAGAAACAATTGTAGTTTTTTATTTGCCATTTAATTCTATAATTTGCCCCACAAAATGAATATTAGGGACTTCTCCTTATTTTTCCAATAAAGTTCAGGTGAGGGGCTATACATCCATTTTTTTTCAAAATTTTCCAGCATATGGTTTCGGAAATAAGGGGGGGTGGGATGGGTACAATTTTGTATATTTTTGTTAATATCTTTTAATTAATTTATTTTAAAAATATAAAATAATATATTTGTTTTCGTCATGATGAGCCCTTTCATTTGATATATAACATGATGGGTTAAAAACAATTTTAATTTTATATTTTCCATTTAATTCTGTAATTTGCCCCCAAAATTAAAAGTAGAGGTTTCTCCTTATTTTTCCAGTAAACTTCAGGTCAGACCCTATACCTCTAATTTTTTCAAAACTTTAAGTTTTATAATTTCGGAGATAAGGGGTAAATTTTGGTATATTTTCGTTAATATCTTTTTAAATATATTTTTTTTAAATATGAAAAAATATATATTTGTGTTCCTCAGAACGGGACCTTTTATTTGATGTATTACATGATGCGTTTGTTTTTTTTTATTTTTAAATTTTCATTTAATTCCATAATTTGCCCCCCAAAATTAATATTCATGATTTCTCCTTATTTTTCCTGTAAAGTTCGGGCAACGTTCTATATTTCCTATTTTTTGAAAATTTTAGGCTCAGTAGTTTCGGAGATCATGGGGGAAACGGTCGATTTTTTTAGTTCCCCCCCCCCCAGAAGTACATCTAAAATCAAAATTTCTTCTTTTACAATATGTATTCCTGATCGGGTCACCAAACTATACATTGATACCAAATTTCAACCTCTTCCGTCCAGTAGTTTAGGAGAACATTGCTGTGATCTGACAGAGGCAGAAATCCGGAGTGATATTATAAGGGTATCCGTATATTGTATATACGGAACCCTACAAATGTAAAAGATGACTAAGTATTTGTGACAATATGTATCTATATGTAGTCTTCATCAATGGTGTAATATTGATATGGAAATAATATATCCCTAGTTGGCGTAAGTTTAAGGCTTTATCAATAATAACCAAATTGTATAGGCAGTGGTTGATATACTCGTTATTCAACAGATATTTCAACAACTGAATGGCCCCCCTATTTTCTTGTAACAAATTTGTCACTATTTGGGGCCAATTGTCAACATTATGCTCGGGCCAGAAATTATGTTATATAGATATGTTGCGATCAGCATACGTTGTTCTTATGAATATAATGGCTTTGGAGTCGTAAACGGATTGCCCCCTTTCTTGGAAAGCTATTTCTTGTGATCTTATTTGTTCATCAGACGTTGAGATTATCGTCATCAAAGGGAGAAGCAGAATCTGCAGCCCTTCCTCGTAGGGTTGGGCATCTTTATGATATTATAATAAAGATGTTGGGCAACAATTCCAAAGTTATGAGGAGGGGCTCTATCCCCATTTTTTTGGGTGTGTAACGCCGATAGCATAACTTCTTCCAGAATATTGCAATATCCTGCACCAATTTAATTGTCATCCTCAACATGTAATCATAAAATTTCACAAAAAACATTAACCCCCAAGTATCCGGATAACACAGTTTTCAAAATACGGGCAAAAATGGCTGTTATGTGCATTAAATAAACCATATTTTCCAAACATGACCTCATGGACTCCATAAAATTAGGAATTACCATAAATGTGACAATTTAGTAACAACAGTTTTCTGGTATATACATGAATGTCTAGTTGGTAAGTTTGTTTTAAATTATATGTAATTGAAATTTTAAAATTAGATATTTTAGTTGACAATATTTGTTGAAAAGGGGCGCATATAGGTCCGAAACGTACTAGTAAAATAAACACATATTGATCAAAAACTAAGAATTTAACAAATACTATATAACACTGATCAATCTTTGGAAATCTTTATATATATATATATAAATCTTCTGTACGTGTGTCATTGAACTCCTCCTAAACGGCTGGACCGATTTTGATGAAATTTTTTGTGTGTATTCCAGGGGGTTTGAGGATGGTTTAGATTCACAATAAGGTCAACTAGATATTGTTTTTTAGTTAAATTAATTATTTAAAAATTGTTGTTGATGTTAGCACAACTTACATAGGATCCGGCAGACTGCGCTGTAGTCGCTATGTGAAATATTCGAGAGTGTGCTTTACTTTCAGTCTGATAGATGGCTTTCAGATTATATTGTTACAACTAATTTTTAAAAGTTTACATGGGACAGGACAACGTCTGTTGGGTCCGCTATATATATATATATGACGACGTTTCGGCAGAGTCACATCTGCCCTCTTCAGGTCGGTTCGCATAATTCAGAATATGTGCCGAAACGTCGTCATTTTACCATCGATCCCGGCAGGGATCAGTTAACAACTACGCGGATGAATTCCCGAAAACCATCTAATACATTTAGTGCCCGCGAAAACTTAAAAACATATATATGTATATAAATATATATATATATATATATATATATATATATATATATATATATATCTGTGTGTGTGTTTTTTTTTATCCGAAGAGGGGGGAAATACATTGCGTACTTAGCTAGCACGTGCTGGCCGTCGTGCGGGACTCCCAATGCAATGACTTCAAAGCAAGAGTAAATCGTTGCATTGAAACCAGTATACCGTATACCCGCTAAAACCCTAACCTCTTTCTCCTACAACCATGGACACCCTGCGGCACTCTTAGTCAATACTACTTCGCAAGGGTGGTTCATTGCAGATGTTTACTGCTCTTACATTGAAAGCCTCTAAAGCCTATTCCTCGAACGTATTGCGGAGTTCTTTGAGGATAGTCTCCGCGTAATCTGATACCAAGTTCCAGGCTTGGGGGCCCTTCAGCATGGCTTCTACTAATTGTTCTGGAACGATATTAGTCTCCAGAATCCTCTCCACTTCAGCACGTTGATCCTGAAACCGGGGACAGGAGAAGAACACGTGTTCCGCGTCCTCTATTACGTCCGTACAGTGTGGGCAGTTTGGGGAATTTGCCCCCCTGAACCTGTGCAGGCATGCTCGAAAGCATCCATGTCCAGTCAGGAGTTGAGTGATGTAGAACCCAACCTCCCCATGCTGGCGGTTGACCCAACGACTGATGTTAGGTATCAATCGATATGTCCACCGGCCTTTAGTAGAGCTGTCCCACCTCTCCTGCCATTGCCCTAGACTCATGGATCTTTCATAGCTGTTTCCTGTCGGTTGGTCTTTCTCTAACTTTCTGCGATAAAGCCGTCCCCTTTCTGCAGCCAGGATGTCGATTGGTATGGTAGAGGCAATCACACTCACCGCCTCGTAAGACACAGTGCGGTAGGATGATGCCACTCGAATCGCTGAAAGCCGCTGGACTGATTTCATTTTCCGGCGGTACGATGGTAGTTCGAGCGATTTCTCCCATACCGGTGCCCCGTACAAACGAACAGAAGTAGTTACTGTTGCCAGTAGCTGTCTTCTTATCTGTCTAGGGCCTCCGGCATTCGGCATTATTCTAGATAATGCCCCCTGTACCCCAGCTGCTTTCTTGCTGGCCGCGATTATGTGCTCTTTGAAGTTGAGCCGTGAGTCCAGGAGCACCCCCAAATAGCTGATGAAGGGCTGCGACTGTATGTAGGTGTCGCCTATTTTGAGGGTGATGGTTTCCCTTGCCTTTCGACTGCTAACAAGAAGTGTTTCGGTCTTTTGCTCTGCTAAACTCAAGTCCGCTGAGAGCATCCAATGCTGAATTGTGGCTATGGCGAATGAGAAGGTTGTTTGTATCACCTCTATGTGCTTGCGCACTATGATCAATGCCACATTATCGGCGAATGCCACTAGCCTGACGCCCTCAGGCAGACCGAGCAGGAGCAGGTCGTTATACATTACGTTCCATAAGAGGGGACCCAGAACAGAGCCCTGAGGCCAGAGCCCTGAGGCCTGAGCCCTGAGGCTCTGTTCTGGGTCACCTCCTGTGATCTTATAGTCTACTTGCCCATTTTCAGTTTGGTTAAAGGCGTTCTTGATATCCAGGGTGGCTATTAGACAGTACTTTTTTCCACCTCTTCTCCATCTCTTTCCCGAGATAGCCTCTCTGGCGATGCTGGTAACGAGCTTCACGGCATCGATGGTTGATCTCCCCTTTCTGAACCCGAATTGGTTGGTGGAAAGTTTCGGCTCAACGGCTCCTTTCAAGGAGTTTTCCCGCAGAGTCCAACATACAGAGGGGACGATATGATGACGGTTCGTCGGGAGGTTTCTTTCCCCCTTTAGGGAGGAGCACAAGCCTCTGCTTTTTCCACTTAGTCGGGAAAACCCCCTGCTTTAGGCAGGTCTCATACATGTGTAGAAACATGTCAGGCCTATTGGCTATGGCGCATTTTAGCGCGATGTTAGGTATGCCATCTGGACCGGGAGCCTTACCGTTTTGGAGCCGGTTGCACGCGCCCATCAGCTCACTCATAGTCACTGATGGTATATCTTCGTCCCTCACCTGCCACGAAGGATAAGCGGGTAGCTCAGGCTTCGCAGGAAACAAGTGAGTGACAATGCGGTGCAATGATTCGGGGCAGTTCGTTGATGTCATGGGAGGGGCCTTAATTTTATGCATCACGATTTTATACGGTTTTCCCCATGGATCTTGATTAACTTCGTCACACAACTCCTTCCAGTAGGATCTCTTGCTTGAGAGAATGGCTCTTCTTAGTTGTTGTCGTTTGATCTCATAGTCGAGCCTTAGTTCTTCTGTTGTGACCGTGTCGCGTCTCCGTGCTCGTTGATGCAGCCTTCGTGCTTTCAGACACTCTCGTCGGTGTTGTGAGATCGTGCCGTTCCACCAGTAAACTGGTGGGCGGCTGTTGTTCTGCCGTCTCCTTGGCATGGAAGCATCGCAGGACTTGACAACGCTTGTCATTACCTCTTTGGCAGTGGCTTCTGCGCTTGTTGCTATTGACAATGGTTCCTGCTCCATAACCAAGGCGAATGAATCAGCATCGAAAGCATTTTTGTTCCAACCGACTGGCTGTGACCTCGCACGACTGACACACAATCTTCGTTTGGGAGTGGTATTGATTTCCCATATAATAGCTTGGTGGTCGCTATTAGTAAACTCCTCATCGACCCGCCACTCACAGCCCCCTTTAATTAGGTTGCTGCTAACGAATGTCACATCGATAATGGAGCTGGCTGTGCCTTTGCGATATGTGGTTACGGCTCCTGTGTTGAGGAGTACCAGGTTGAGCGAAGACATGGTCTCAAGGAGAGCTCGTCCTCTCGCGCTCGTTTCCCGACATCCCCAGTCAATTGCCCAGGCGTTGAAATCTCCTGCGATGGCGACCGATTCATGCTTCCGTACATCCTCCGCCAAGGTGTCCAAGAATAACTCGAACTCCTCGAGCTGTGCACTAGGAGGTGCATAGCAGCTATAGAAGTGAACCCCTCCCACTTTGGCTCTCACAAGCCATGGTTCGGGGGTATTTGGGAGTTGTTGGAACGGAAGTTTACCGCAAGCCCATATCGCTGCTCTGTCCGTTGTGTCATTTACCCAGGACAGGGTGTCGAAGTTTTTGTACTGCTCGCAGATTATGGCTACGTCGCAATCTAATTCCCGCACCCGCTGTACCAGTAGGTCTTGGGCTGCTTCGCAATGGTTGAGGTTGAGTTGCAGTACTTTCATTTACGGGCTTGTGCTGCTCTCATCGCCTGTTGGTAGATCGGACATTTCCAACTACCCGCAACGTGCCGGCAGTCTGACCTACTATCTTTCTCTTTGCAGAGTAAGCACTTGGCAGGTTGTTGACAAGCCGAGGCATTGTGACCAGCGCCTCCGCATCTGTGACAACAACTGCTTCGGTCAGTCTTGCCTCTGCACGCCTGGGCGTTGTGCCCAAAGTGCCAGCATTTGAAGCACCGTCGACGGCTGATCCTCTCGCGAACACTGTGCCCCACGCAAGTTTCAGCTTTTCAAGTGCGATGGATTTCTTGGCCTGGACCTCTGGGAGACAAACAACTGCCGTTTGTGTTGATCTATATGCCCGTCGAAGTGATTTCACTGCCTCCTCAGTGATCTCTGCCAGGCCGTCGATATTATCTTTGAGCAGCTTTACCACGTCTTCCTTTGTACTGATCTCATCCAGGTCTTTAATTTCAATCTCGATTTGCGGTATTCGAGATTGTACAGTGGCCCCGCTTGGGAGCTTATTCTTGATGGCGTTACAGTAGCGCTCCATCTCCTGAGCGTCTGCCTTCGCGAATAAAAACAGGAGATCTCCCTTAGCTGTTTGTCGGATCTTATTGACTTTTTTGCCTATATCCTGCAATGTGGGATCATTTTTGATATCTCGCAAGATATCTGCATGGGAGCTCTTCTCGCCTTTCTTTATAAGCAGCGTACAATGTGACGCTGGTTTTTGCTTATTGGTCCTCGGGGCCTTTTTCCTCTTTACCAGTTGCCAGTCAGTCAACTGGTCTGAAGGTTTGTTTCTGGTCTGCGGTTTAAACTTGGATTTTAATCCATTGTTTCTCTTCGCTTCTGAATTGACCACCCTACTTGTTGTTGCCTGGGTGGTTTGCCCGATGTTCTGGCAACCTTCTTTACCGGGCTTTAGCTTGCTAGCTAGCACCGGTTTAAGAGTTTGTGTCTTACTTGATGAGGCTACTGAAGGCGAAGCCTTCGGTGGCGAGGTCCTTGCTACCGAGCCTCCCGGCAGTGAGGCTACTTTTATTGAAGCCGCCTGCTTTGGGGCCGCCGGTGTTGATGCAGCCGGTTTTGAGTTAGCTGCTTTTGAGGCAGCCGCTTTTTGGACCTCCTTTTGCTTTTCACCTTGTGTCTGAGTGTTTGACACCTTTACTGGCGATGTCTGTGTTGTAGCAGGTTTCGCTACAGGAGATGGCTGCGTCGTTGACGTCAGATATTTGTCATATTCTGACTTAATGGCGTGTGCCAGTTTCTTGATCTCATGATGTACATTGTGTCTAGGCCAAATGAACGTCAAGAGCTCATCGATCTTTGCTCCTAATTTGTTTGGAGCGCCACTCTCATCTGTTGCCCTTTGGGGGACGTCAACTCCACTATTCGCCTTTTGGAGGACTTGGCTGAATAGTGTATTGCTGCCAGCTCTAGTTTTAATGGTCGATGTTGTACCATTAACGGTGTTCTTCTTCTTCTTGTCACTATGTGACGGAACCAGTGATAATTCGCTCCCCCCAGAATCCGTGGAGCGTGCACCGGCCACCGAGGCTTTCACTCGATCGGAACCGGTGGTGGGATTATCCTCTGCAGAGGTACCCACCTGGGGTATTAAGTTCACCTTATCACCCATATCCATAAATGGTTTATTTTCGGGGTTCCTTCCCCTATCTGATTTTGGTCCGCCCTTAGGATATCCTCAGTACTCCCCATTGCTGGAGAGCGTTCCCCTATCCGCCACCTGGGGAGGCGCCCGGTAGTGGACCAACAACCACCCCGGGTTTTTTTTTTTTTTTATCCGAAGAGGGGGGAAATACATTCCGTACTTAGCTAGCACGTGCTGGCCGTCGTGCGGGACTCCCGATGCAATGACTTCAAAGCAAGAGTAAATCGTTGCATTGAAACCAGTATACCGTATACCCGCTAAAACCCTAACCTCTTTCTCCTACAACCATGGTCCCCTGCGGCACTCTTAGTCAATACTACTTCGCAAGGGTGGTTCATTGCAGATGTTTACTGCTCTTACATTGAAAGCCTCTAAAGCCTACTCCTCGAACGTATTGCGGAGTTCTTTGAGGATACTCTCCGCGTAATCTGATACCAAGTTCCAGGCTTGGGGGCCCTTCAGCATGGCTTCTACTAATTGTTCTGGAACGATATTAGTCTCCAGAATCCTCTCCACTTCAGCACGTTGATCCTGAAACCGGGGGCAGGAGAAGAACACGTGTTCCGCGTCCTCTATCACGTCCGTACAGTGTGGGCAGTTTGGGGAGTTTGCCCTCCTGAACCTGTGCAGGTATGCTCGAAAGCATCCATGTCCAGTCAGGAGTTGAGTGATGTAGAACCCAACCTCCCCATGCTGGCGGTTGACCCAACGACTGATGTTAGGTATCAATCGATATGTCCACCTTCCTTTAGTAGAGCTGTCCCACCTCTCCTGCCATTGCCCTAGACTCATGGCTCTTTCATCGCTGTTTCCTGTCGGTTGGTCTTTCTCTAACTTTCTGCGATAAAGCCGTCCCCTTTCTGCAGCCAGGATGTCGATTGGTAGGCTAGAGGCGATCACACTCACCGCCTCGTAAGATGATGCCACTCGAATCGCTGAGAGCCGCTGGACTGATTTCATTTTCCGGCGGTACGATGGTAGCTCGAGCGATTTCTCCCATACCGGTGCCCCGTACAACAAAACAGAAGTAGTTACTGTTGCCAGTAGCTGTCTTCTTATCTGTCTAGGGCCTCCGACATTCGGCATTATTCTGGATAATGCCCCCTGTACCCCAGCTGCTTTCTTGCTGGCCGCGATTATGTGCTCTTTGAAGTTGAGCCGTGTGTCCAGGAGCACCCCCAATTAGCTGATGAAGGGCTGCGACTGTATGTAGGAGTCGCCTATTTTGAGGGTGATGGTTTCCCTTGCCTTTCGACTGCTAACAAGAAGTGTTTTGGTCTTTTGTTCTGCTAAACTCAAGTCCGCTGCGAGCATCCAATGCTGAATTGTGGCTATAGCGAATGAGAAGGTTGTTTGTATCTCCTCTATGTGCTTGCGCACTATGATCAATGCCACATCATCGGCGAATGCCACTAGCCTGACGCCCTCAGGCAGACCGAGCAGGAGCAGGTCGTTGTACATTACGTTCCATAAGAGTGGGCCAAGAACAGAGCCCTGAGGTACACCTCCTGTGATCTTATAGTCTACTTGCCCATTTTCAGTTTGGTACAACAAGATGCGGTCCTTGAAATAGGCTGAAACCATTCTGCGCAAGTACTGCGGAACTTCCATTCTGGCAAGAGCCTCCAAAATGCGGTCCTAGCGGGCCGAGTTAAAGGCGTTCTTGATATCCAGGGTGGCTATTAGACAGTACTTTTTTCCACCTCTTCTCCATCTCTTTCCCGAGATAGCCTCTCTGGCGATGTTGGTAACGAGTGTCACGGCATCGATGGTTGATCTCCCCTTTCTGAACCCGAATTGGTTGGTGGAAAGTTTCGGCTCAACGTAGGGCTCCAGCCTATCTGCTATTATCCTTTCAAGGAGTTTTCCCGCAGAGTCCAACATACAGAGGGGACGATATGATGACGGTTCGTCGGGAGGTTTCTTTCCCCCTTTAGGGAGGAGCACAAGCCTCTGCTTTTTCCACTTAGTCGGGAAAACCCCCTGCTTTAGGCAGGTCTCATACATGTGTATGCCTATTGGCTATGGCGCATTTTAGCGCGATGTTAGGTATGCCATCTGGACCGGGAGCCTTACCGTTTTGGAGCCGGTTGCACGCGCCCATCAGCTCACTCATAGTCACTGATGGTATATCTTCGTCCCTCACCTGCCACGAAGGATTAGCGGGTAGCTCAGGCTTCGCAGGAAACAAGTGAGTGACAATGCGGTGCAATGATTCGGGGCAGTTCGTTGATGTCATGGGAGGCAACCACCCCGGGTGTATGTGTGTGTGTGTGTGAAAAAGAGATTCAGAGTCTAGATCGAACTCAGGGCCTCAATCTGCCTACTCCCCAAAACAGCACGGATTCTATACCGACATCAAATAAAGACAATCTTCAACAACAGTCAAACTACAGCAAACTTAACCGGGAACCTTAAAGATAAAGTACCTAACGAGGATCATGGAGTTTACGAAATTCCATGTTGCGATTGCCCACAAAGCTACATCGGTCATACAAATAGGCGCGTCAACCATCGAGTATATGAACATTCTTTGTCAGTTCGCAAAAAAGGCCCGACTTCAGCTCATCATATCCAAACAGGACACTCTATCAACTTCGAGGACAGTAGGACTATCATATCTCTTAATTCCCTTAGGGCATCCACTATTCGCGAAGCTATAGAAATAGAGAAAAGACCTCTCTGTCAAAACCGACGCGATGACAGCTCTCAGCCACAAAGCTGACACGCCCACCAACACCCACATTATTCAACCCACCGATAACTATAAATAAAAGAAGCAGAGCAGATTCAAGTTCAGTTCAGTTACTTAGTGATTCTTGGGGAGTAGGCAGATTGAGGCCCCGAGTTCGATCTATTCTCTGAAACTATCTTTCACTTGTCTATTGATAATGGCTCCAAAGAAGGGGTCGAAACGTCGAACATTTTACATTTAGACGCGTTTCTCACCCGGAACCTAGCCTAGTTCATAATAATGAGCGCGAAAGCCTCCCAGAACATTTCATTCGCCTCTATGGGGAGGATTTCTTGCAACTAACTAAAACATAAAGCAAACTTCTCATTCAAAAATCTCTGTTTCTTTGTGATCTTGCTTTCCTTAGATCTTACAGAACCCATAACATCATTCCGAACACATTCAAACTAAAACATCACAGTTCTTCACTTTCAGTTTCCAGTATTCTTAAAAAAGCAAGTTTCGCCCTGTTCGAAATTCCATCCATTCAATCAGATATCAACTTGACCATACCAACCGAAATTTGTATCATTGCTACTCGTCATTACATACTTTTAACACTCATCCAATTCTGTTGGATAATTTTGATCGCATTTCAAAGCTGTACACTTGGCTCAAAAGAAAATAGTGACTCAAAAACATAAACTAACAGGAGTTATTACAAAACAAAAACCTGCTGTCACTTCATTTCTCCTTAGAGTCTACTAGTTTAGACGTCCTATCCAAAGGTTTTAATTTCGCAGTGACGCCAAAAACCAGCCCAACTAAAAGAATCATTTCTCAAGTTGAGGTAGCTTTGGTTGAACTAACAGATATTGAGGCTGAAGATACTCGTTAAGGCATTACTAGAGTACTCCGCACATCAAATGCACAAAAATCAAACATGCATTAAAACAACTACGAGACAACGATGACATAGCTATTCTTCCTGCCCACAAAGGTAACGCGACTGTTCTTCTCAACACTAAGAACTATGTTCACAAGATGAATTCTCTACTCCACAAATCTTCCTCTTGACGTCAAAAATTCCCCAAATTTACGGACTTCCCAAGATTCATAAGCCGAACATTCCTCTTAGACCCATGGTCAGTTCGGTACACCCAAGAATTAGCCCGGTACTTCAACCCTTCAACCTCTAGCCGAACAAGCATCCTCGTACGTAAAGAACTCTTCTTCCTTCATAGATATGTTAGGCGCTTAAAGAATTTCAGAAAATGATATCCTTGTTAGCTTCGATGTTGTATCTCTGTTCACCAATGCCCCCATTTCAGAAACGTTAGATATTCTAAAAACAAAACAAAATATCTCCTCCGACGTCATCAAACTTCTACAACACTGTTCTTCTAACACATATTTTTTATTTCAAGACACTCTGTTTAAACAAATACGTACGTACAAATAGACAAGTTAAATAAATTAACATTAACGAAACAATTTTAAAGGGAAGGAAAAAATATTGTCAGAAATATTTGTCCGACGGATATTGCTGCATATGTTACGGAAATAAAACCCCTGCTCAAAGTCGTCATTTTTACAGCGAATTCAAAGCACAACAAAAACTGCCAGAGCTGGAAAATGTAAATGAAGGGTAAACTGAAAATGTGATTAATCTGGATTTTATGGTAGAGAACATGATGGCATTGGAAATTTCTATTGAAAATATAAATTACGAAAGTGAAACAAGTTTTTTAAAACAATTAAATATATTCCAAAATTACATATTTTTGCGAACGGCTTGTGCTATGTTATATGTGGTATCAAAATTTTATAGATGTTCCATTTTTAAGCGTTTTGTCTGAAGTAAATCATATTTTGATGCAAAATCCTAATGGCAAATATCTTTTAAAAAATTGTGTTTTAAATAATAGATATATTAGTTTTTTCTTCATTTTAAATGTTGATTTATCAAGTGCTTTCTGAAAATATACAAATTATTATTTTATTTTCTGTACTTTCATATCAAATATATAAATGATTAAATATATTTGATACATACCTCGGATTGGTGTTATTAAAAAATTAACTTTAATGTACTTAGTTACAAATACAAATGTAGATTGTAGAAAATCACAGAAGCTCGGGCCAATTAAATACCTCCGAAAGATTATTGTAAATATAGGACACTAGGTCCTTCTGATTTTTTGAGCGAATTGGGGTTGACAGAAATGTGTAGAGGGTGGTCAAATTTAGAGATTTTTTAAAAATCACCAAATTGGAGAGAATATTGCAGACCTTTAGATGCAATTAAATTTTATTAACTTTCCTTTGTAACAAACACTTTAGAAAAAAAAAGAGATATTGTAGAAGCGAAACCTAGAGCGGTAAAAGTTGGTGTGTAGGGATACTTCTTAGAGTACTTAAATGCTGACGGTACACACGTCTCTGGTCCGCAAGATGACCACACACGTTGGGTTCGTACCCTTCTTGAAAATGCGTTTTTTATGAATGGATATATTGATATCCTATTCTTTCAACTACCCAAACATTTTGCGAGAATGAAAGATATTTCCGCCAATTTGTACCCTTTTTTGCTTGCCTTCGGTGTTAATTTTATTCATGCAGGTGTTTTTCGATCCGTCAGTCGTATCCGCCAAAGGTCGGTAACTACAAAAGGGCGACCTCATGCAATGGATCGATGGTTTCGGGTCGTTTCCTAGTAGGAAATTTCAATAACTGCCAGGTCAAAATATTCAAAGTGCAATAAAAAGTAATAAAATATAAATCTGCAAATGCCGAAAGAAAGAAGGCTTACCACATAGTTCAGTTATTGGAGGTTTTTAAGTGATATAACACCTAACAAACGTTAAAATTTGTATATTGAGATGCCCCTTAAATTTGCTCTTTTCACTGGTAGATTGAATCATAGTTTTCAAAGTTGGTGGTCGTCTTCTCGGACGACGGACGTATAGGGACGTGTTTATGTGTGTTAAAAAATGGTGCTCCCGATACATTTTGTATGTAAGTGGAAGGTTGTGAAGTATCCCCGAATTATACCTGGCATCTTGCGGACGAGGGACGTGTGTACCAGCAGCATAAGATTCCCAAGTACCAGCAAAATCGATTGACCTCTCCCGAGAAATCTATAGCAAAGTAAAGTGTTATAGGGTAGGTAGAGATTTAAAATTTTAGATTCGAAGTTTTTGAGTTTGGTCTTTTTAGTTAAAATAATTTCAACTGTCAGTCACTTCCGATTATGCGCAAATTTTCTGTAACTCTGTTGTTTAAAATCGAGTGGTATATATTTTAGAATAAATTTGTATGAAACTCTAAAATGTAGGGTTTAAGTTTATATGATATAGAAAAAAACTTTACGGTACAACCCAACATATAAAATGTCACAACTTCCAAATAAAATACAAACACAATTTTAATATGTTATTGTCTATAGTAGAGACTTAAGACCCATATTTGACTCAAACTTAGCCTGCGAACATATTCAGCGCTTTCCAAAAAAATTCTTAATGTTCAAAAAGGAATTAATTTATTGCTTCAAATGGCACCTACTACATATTTTGTGCTACTTTCTAATTATTAAACATGAAAACTGTTATTTCAAATTTTTACGTAATATAAACTATTTCGTCTTTGGCTTTAAAGTAGGTCACAAAGAATTGGCAGCTGAAATTGGTAAAAATTAAATGAAAAGCAATTCTATGGATTAATTTCAAGGTAACGTGAAAAGTTCAAATTTCCATCATAGATAAAATTAATAAACCAATTGTGAAGGAATATTCTGAATTTGCATGAACTTATAACGATACCTTTTATATTTAATTAGCATTTTTTCTATTCAGTCAACATGTCAACAAGTTAATCATAGTTTTTAACAATTTTAGTTGCTGTTAACTGTCCATGGCACACTTGTTTTAAGCCAAATTTGACCAAGTTGGCTAGTGAAATGAAACTCCAAAAGCAATCAATTTTTTTCTCATTTAGCAATAGGAAATATTGACATCCTTTATAGGTGACCTAAGAACAATCTAATATTAAAATTATATTAAAATAATATATAAGGTAGGTGCTCTTTTCGTCGTAGGCATACAAACTTGAAATGAAACTTTCGTTCAATTGTTGAGATTAATACAAATTCATCTCAAAATATGTACCATTTCATTTAAAATTACAAAGTTGGAGTCAACTTCCGGTAGAACAGTTGAAAAGGGTATTCTTGATACACGTCAAATAAATTTTCAAATGTCAGGCGAATTTAATTTTTGTAAAAGGCCTAATATACCACCACGGTTGAAGAACCTGGCCTTTGGAGGGAGCCTAGTATTTCAGCTAATAAAGATACGAGTTTCTACAGGTTTGTTGGTCATCACTTTTTAATGAGATTTACGTATATTGCTAACAAATGAAATATTTTAAGTTCTCGTTGCTGGATTGAAACTGTAAATGATTGTAACTTTTATGCTACAATGGAAATATCATGAGTGTTTTCATTTCCCCAAAAATCCTTAAAAAAATTTAAAATTGGAATTTTCTCATTAAACCCTGCTCAAGATTTAGCATATTGGATAGAAAAAGAACCATAATAATTGTTTGAGAATCAACAAAAATTTGGTCTTTTTTAGGTTGATATAATCCTTCAGAGGAACATTTTAAAATTGTTTTCGTTTTATACAGGGTGTTCCAGAAATGTGAAAAGTATCAAAGTTTTATTTTGTTTTAATGGAATGTAATGTATATTATTAAATTTTCGGTATCTACAATTACAATGATAAGGTGTTTCATAAAAATTTACTATACCTAAACCCCATAGTTTCTGTAATATTCACTATTTTATCAAAATGTAGTGATAATTTAAAGACTTAGTGTCTCAGCATACTCTTTTCTTGTTCCCAACCAAATTCCGACTGGAGTCTCCTGGAGGATAATATTTTGTGTTGCATTTGTGGAAAATCCAATATTGTATTCAAAGTATGAAATAAATACTAATTAATTAACCAAAATTTCAAATGACATTTACTTCTTTAAATTTAATGAAACACCCTGTATTTTATGCCACCAACAGTAGTAGAATTTTATTCTCTATGCGACAGTATAACATTTCCCTATACCTAACTAATTACGTTCTCATGAAAAACTTTCACTCTCTCTCCGTTTGCAAATGACATAGCTAGTCACGGTTCAGTATTTATTTAATAACTAAATAAAATAGTGTTACTAATCGAATAATTCTGTTCTGTAATCTTAATGATAATATATCACAATGTAACGGCTTCCACTATCAACTATTAACATAATTATAGTCCAAATACAACATATAATTTTATTACTCCACAGTTAGGTCCTTGTCACTCTGAATGAAGATTTCATTAATAATATTTGCCTTCCCCGACGTTGGTAGAAGCTATATTGCTCTGTGGAATCGTCTTGTATGCATATTTTTCACTCGTCGCAATCTTTAGATTAAATGTTTAAACTTCCTTCAGTTAAGAACTCAGTGCATTACAAACTTGTAGTTTTAATTTACTTTTTACTGAGGCAACTTAGAAACTATGAAAATTTAATTGGAATTAACGGAAACGTAATGAGTAATTAAGGGATATGGCGCTCAAATTCCTTTAAGACAGGACTATAAAGTGTCGTCTACGTCGCTGGCATTAAATGCTCAGGTCTGATGATTGCTATCATTAATTATGAGTATGATGAGATCTACGATGTTTTGATTATCGCCGTGAGGCACAAAGGTGTGTTGCAGTTTTCCCGGAATTTGTTACATTGCTCTAATGACTAGACTCCCGTCTTAGAAATGTGCTACATAAAAGCGCTTGTGGAAAGTTCCAGCGTGCTACCACAGTCGAGGTAGTGTAGAGATCTGGTGAAAGGGTTTTCTTGAATGCGAAGAATCGATATTACCCCGCAGGTTGTTATTTCGAACTAAACTGAAGCTTATCAAATATTTTTAGCTATGATAATTTATATTCTTTTCATGTATTTTATAATAGGTACAGAAAGAAGTATAGTGTGCATAAAAGCTAAGCTACAATAAATCAGTTTCGTGCAAGTATAATTGATGATCTGAGCTGTTGATGTATTATAAAATTCCAATAGGAATATCCGATAGATGAATACCCTATACTTCTCATAAAAATGACATCTGCATTTTATTATTGTATCTATAAGTAATGATTTGTTAAGGATATGATGAAATAGTTGATTTAGTTTATTTGCAAATAATATATCGATTATTTCTTTGTCTGTTAAAAACATGATTATTTTGAAATAAAAATTGTTATTTTATCATAACTAGTGGTCGCCTAGTAGTCAAAATTCGACCCTATTTCATGAAATTGTAAAAAGTATATTTTTATAAGAAACAGAGTTGTGGGGAAATCGGAGAAGTAGATGTAATGACCAAAATTGTTCACTCATATTGACAAATCTATTGCAATAAAAAAATGTAATCAAATATCGGTATTCGAAATATTTTTGATAAATGAATGACCCCCCAAATTTTTGACTGGAATCGCTCCTGGCAAAATATTCGACATAATTATTAGAAGATTGTTCTTTGCGACCTAAAAGTTTTCTTCATTTGCCGTTTCAATCAAGTTCGGGAATATTAAAAAAAAGAGAGGACCAACAACCCTAGGAGAACTTAATTATTTATTACATGCTCTTGTCTGCTGTCTGGCCATTTTTTACACAACACCTTCGGGAAGATAGTAATAATAAAATATTAATCAAATTATTAAATTCACATTAAAAACAGAATATTTAATATGAAAGTTACCGCAACGAGTTCGAAAGATCAATACTGATTTACTACATTGACTATTTTACCACTAAACACTAACAATGCTTTTATGGCACTTCCAGAAGTACATGTTCTAAGAATAACGATTGCACCATATATAATTACTCAAGGTTTGGAATTTTGACCGACTGGCTTCTGCGGCACTGTCAGTTGTTTGGCGTTGACAATATCGACGTAAATAATGAATTTTTATTATAATTTATTTAATGAATGAACCAGTATTATAAATTAATATTAGCATTCTGCACTGACGGTCGTCAGTAGTTACTTAAAAAAATAATTTGGTCAAGTCCGAGTTGGACTCACATACTAAGGGTTTCGTACCACCTTCAAGATTCTAATATTCCAGTTTCAGACAAGCAGGGAATGAGTGCATTTTCTTATATTTACCCTAATATCTTTTAAAGGAAGCATTTTGAATTTATAAAAAATATACACTTTGATTTTCAAAACATAGACTTTTTATTTTATCTGCTTCAGGATTCTCCTGATTTTTATCAGAATACATATGTATTTTATTTTCTAATTTGGCCCCCAAAAATTAACATTATAGTTTTATTTTACTAATAATCTTTCAGAGAAGCCTTTTATACTAGTGGGAATTAAGTCCATGTTTAATATTTTTGTTAATATATTTTACACAAATTATTTAAAAATATGATATATTTGTAATTCACACAATGAGCCTTTTTTCTGATATGATGCGTTTAAAAATTGAATTTTTATTTCCCATTAATTGTATAATTTGTCCCTAAAATTACTATGGGGGTTTTCTAATAATTTTTCTAATACATTTCAAGTGAGCACCAGTACCCCTAATTATTTACGGAAATAAAGCGAGAAATGAGAATTTTTTATACCTTTATGTCGTATTATTTTGTCTATTCATGGGTTTTCTCTCCTCCAAATTTTTTCCTGTAACAGATAAGTATTTAAAAAATTGTATATGTAGAACAAAGTGTAGTAAGGCAATTTCGTAAAATTGCCCGGATTACTGGTTGTCTGTACAGAGATTCTTCCTCACAGTTTTTCTGAGAGAAAGAGATGTCTATAAAATGATCAACCAGTATTCCTGTATATAAGTAATGTATTGTATATTGTGTAATACTTATCTGTGTATGGAGACGTTTCAACTCCGAGTCTGGAGTCGTTGTCAATCGTTTAGTGTTATTTTCGAGGTTTTTTTCTAAAAAATTTTCGCTTTGATTTTGAATTTATTGTTTGTCAAAAAATTTGACACTGACAATTTGTCGTTTGGCGATCACTTGACGCTGAGGTTACCGTTTTTTTGTTCTGTTAGCAGTAAATTCTTCCAGTCCAAATGAAGGTCGGCTGAAGGTGCTCCGATTTCAGTGTTGTTTATCATCATACAGCTGGCTTCTTTAAGTTTTCTCTTTTTTAAGTTTTCTTCTTTCAACAAGATCTTTGTTTTATCCCAGTCTATCCTATGGCTGCCGGTGCTCGTTAATACATGATTGGCCAAATTTGATTTGTCCACATGTCTTCTGGAAATGTTATATTGATGTTCTTTTTTCCTTACTTCTAAAGGTCTTGAAGTTTCACCGGTATAAGAATGGCCACAGTCACACAAAACACTGTACACACAATTTTTAGAACTCTGGGTTGCGTTAAACGGTTTGGTATGTGTGAGGATAGAGCGCAAGGTATTATTTGTTTTAAAAACAGTTTTAACGCTGTATTTATTTCCTAACCGCTTAATTTTTTCCGATACACCTGGGATATATGGAATTATGTTCATAATTTGGTTATGTCGTATCTTGTAAACAATTAATTTTAAAAAATATGAAAAATATGTATTTGTATTCCTCATAATAAAAAATATTTTATTTTCCGTTTAATTCTATAATTTGGCCCCCAATATTAATATTAGGGATTTCTTCGTATTTTTTCTGAAAACAAAAAAAAATAGGTCTTATAGTTTGGGGAATCAAGAAGGGAATGGGTAATTTTTTTAAATATTTTTTTAATATATTTTAAAATATTTATTTAAAAAAATAAACAAAATATATTAGTATATAAAATGATGGGTTAGAAACAATTTTAATTTTATATTTTACATTTAATTCTGTAAATTGCCCCCCAAATATAAAAGTAGAGGTTTCTCCTTATTTTTCCAGTAAACTTCAGGTCGGACCCTATACCTATAATTTTTTTCAAAACTTTACGTTTTATAGTTTCAGAGATAAGGGGGGGGGGAATGGGTAAATTTTGGTATATTTTCGTTAATATCTTTTAAATTTTTTAAATTTGAAAAAAATATATTTGTGTTCCTCTGAATGGGACCTTTCATTTGATATATTACATGATGCGTTTGAAACAATTTTTATTTTTAAATTTTTATTTAATTCTATAATTTGCCCCCCAAAATTAATAATAATGGTTTCTCCTTATTTTTCCTGTAAAGGTCGCGCAACAGTCTATATTTCCTATTTTTTCAAAATTTTAGGATCAGTAGTTTCGCAGATCAGGGGGGAACAGTCGATTTTTTTAGTTTCCCCCACAAAAATACCCCTAAAATCAAAATTTCTTCATTTACGATATGTACTTCTGATCGGCTCACCATACTATATATTGATGCCAAATTTCAACCTCTTCCGTCCAGTAGTTTAGGAGAAAATTGCTGTGATGTGACAGAGGCAGAAATACGGAGTGATATTATATATACGGAACCCTAAAAATTAAGAAAATCGGTTGAGAGACAGAGGAGAAAATGGTACCTAATCGATTTGTCTTTGCCTATGTATATATAGATATTTAGGCAATACTTTGTTAAGAATACGACGCAAAAGTTGATTAAGTTAAATACATAATCTGATTATTTTGAAATAAATGTTGTTGTCAGTATTTTATGGTAATATTTATAAATGGTTTGTTACAGATAGGCCGAAAAAAATTCTTAATTTAAATGAGGTGCATCGGTTATTTCTTTGTATTATATTCACAATCTACTTTAGAAAAAAATATATTGTCGCCATTTTAAGGTAGAATTTATGTAATTGTTTATTATGGACAGGGGCGGGCCCAGAGACGACCTCCATGGGGGGCGATCGATCTTGTCAAATGGGAGCGACGTAATAGGGAAATTTTACTTAAATAGTCGGGAAGCTACTTTAGACTGTCGGGTACATTCAGTTTCCTAAGCCAGTGTATTAAAATAGTCTATTTCCCGTTTATATTACATTATTTATGGTTTTGGGTGTATAATTTCCTCGAGTTAATTTATTGTGACCTTGAGGGTCCTGATTAAGGACATGTTGGAAAAATTGATTTAGTTTGCAGTATAACGATTATATATATATATATATATATATATATATATATATATAAATGTATTAGATGGTTTCCGGGAATTCATCCGCGTAGTTGATAATTGATCCCTGCCGGGATCGATGGTAAAATGACGACGTTTCGGCAGAGTTACATCTGCCCTCTTCAGGTCGGTTCGCATAATTCTCGTCATCTGCTTATTTTGAAATAGAAATTATCAGCACTTTAACGTAATATTGATGTATTGCTTTGTTAAGCTTATGATGAAAAATTGATTTAGTTTTTTGTAGTATCGATTATTCTTAACGTTGGCCCGCACTTACACATCAGAGAATAGATCAGTATGGTAGTGAAATGCAAAAATTAGAGAGTTAGTTCCAAAGCTTCTGTAACTTTGAAATACCGATACAACTTAGTTTTCCGTGTAAGCAACAGGGAACGGTTTATATATTAAGACTCTTTTTGTTTATAGAAAATTAACAAATTGTAGTATATAAACAAATATAGGATCCAACTAATTTACAATACCGGCACAAAATGCTGATAAACATTCTAATTCTTTGTTTGCAATACTTTAAATTAGAAACTTGAATTACGTCAGTAGTCCGAACATCAAAAAAGTGAGCAACGTTACCACGTTTGGTTATTAGTTAACAAGTTCATATTTTAAAGTAAACAATTTCATTAACAAATCTAGTTGTTTCCTGACTGACAGTTGTGGCAAATTCTATTTAATTATTATACACTTATTGGGAGTAATAACACATATACTTAACAATTCTGTAATTTGTTCAAATATTCTGAAGTTTAGGTCAAATCGACAATGACCTAGACCCCGAAACGTTTGGAAATATACAGAATTTTTTGTTGTTCACAACAAGTGTATAAATATTAACTTTCTGAATAATATTTAACACTTCTGAATAATATTTGACTTTAGAGAAAATAGCCTATTTTTAAATTCCATAATATAGGACTTTAGACCATATACCTCTGGGGGTCCAATGCACCTTAATAGCCAACCTTAGAGGATACATTAAGCAAATGTGTCAATCACTTCGTTGCGATTTATCGTAGCGTGTAAACTGACCTTAAGAAGTTTGTTATTATGAGGCTACAGTAGGTATATAGTTGTTATTTTTCAATTTTGATTAGGTACACTTTATATGACTTTAGGAGTAAGAAAAGTTAGAACCAATGCATATTTGTCTTTGATTTTGTGTTAAATATTTATGATATCATGTTTGAGTACCTTTTAAAAAGTAAACATCTGAGAAAAAACACTTTTACATATAGCTTACTTGTTAAAATTTCGAAATCCAGGGTCGCCCAAGTACTTTAATATGTATTATATTAAACTATATTACAGCAGCTGAAGACGTCTGAAGATGCTTCGATGTTTACAAAAAAAAACTATCTAAAATAATGTAACCATAATTTAATTAATCTGTTATTATTGAAGTAACCATGTTATAAAGGGCAAAAATTTTAAATATGTGAAGTAGGCTTTTATTAATATAATTCAACAGATTTTATATTTTAATTAAAAGTTATCTTACATGTCTTTAAAAACTAAATTAGAAAATAGGATTAATAGTGATAATTATTTTACTTTTCCTCAAATTTATGCCCATTACTAAGAATGCCACCAGAAAAGAGAAATGGAGACAATGAGATAACGAGAGAGCAGAATATATGTCCTAAGAAGCTTTAACTTCCACCGTTCAGACTTAAATGACTGCAGTTCTTCTTTTTTGAAATAAAAAATAGTATCGTAATTTTATTGTAATATTTAAAAAATAATTTGAAATAGGTATTCTCGAGTATATCGATTATTTCAGTTTATATCAATTAAAAAGATGATTTGCTTATTTTAAACTAAAAGAATGATTTGTTAAGGATAAAATAACTGATTTAGTTTAATTGCGCAATATCGACTATTACTTTCTTTCTGTTAAATACATAATCTTATTATGTTGAAATAAAAATTGATATCAACATTTAAGGGTAATATTTATGTAATTGTTTGTAAAATATATAAATGTTGGTTTACCATATTTTCAGTATATCGATTATGTCTGTCTTTACCTGTTACATACATGTATTGTTTATTTTGGGATAAACGTTAATATTAGTTTTATATTGTAACATTTATGTATTGATGTTTAAAGAATGAAATAGTTGATTTTAATAAATATATGACCTATTTATTTTAAAATACAAACAAGATATTCTAGATTACATTAGCTTCCTGAATTCGAATAGGTCTAAATGAATTATATTTGTAGCTTTTCCTCTGAGGATAGGGTACACTCTTGAACGTCCAAATAATATTATAATACTTCATAATTCTGTGGTTCATTGAACCTACCCTCAAATTAATGGCTATGTCGCACATGCACCAAGAAATTTGTATCTGGCGACAACGGAGAGTTTCACTTCTGGGTTTGATTATTTTGTGTCCTAATATTCTCCGAATCTGACTCACGGTATGGTATCAAGGTTAACATGTACAAGAATCCAACAAAATATATCGGAACTTTTCATTGTTAGTGTCTCAGTATCCATATATAGTGTTAATGAAACTTTTGTGATTGTGATTTTACATGTAATTACACATTCTGGGCCCCGATTCTTGAACCATTCGACAGCTCTACTATACGACTTTCAACGTAAGTCGCATAAAAAGTTGAGGTAAATGAAGTTTAACCCATGTATTAAACTTCATTTATGTCAGATTTCATACGACATACTTCTCAAGTCGAGTGGTGTTTCAAGAATCGGGGCCCAGACCTTCTCTTTTAATAAATAATGTAGTTACATTAGCCAATGAGTTTTATCAAAAGTTCTTTAATTATTGAATCATTGAGCGGTTATCTATTATTTTTTTTAGCTTTTGCTATTTAGAGTTTCGTGGTGTTTGTATCTTTTTCAAAATAAGTGTAAAGATATTTCATAAAATCACCAAACAACTTTTCCTTTAGTTAGATGAACTCTAGGTTTGTTGCTATGACATGACATGACATGAGAATATTTGCGTGCAGTTGTTCATGCTTATCATTAGATAATTCTTTAATTCTGGACAAAAATTTCATCTTCAGCCAGTTCATAAATAACTTATTACTTCATTAAGTTTAAGAATTTATTTATAAAGACTACACAATTTTTTAAAAATTCATTCAGTACCTATTAATTTCTAGTCGAATTTATTTTGGGATGAATACTATCTGTTATATGAAAAAAATTATTTCACTTACGAATATTCTCCCAACTGGGTTTGTAGGTACTCTCCATAATAAAATGCAGTTATTTTTATATGCTTCTAAAAACGATTACTAAATTAAATTTTCTATTCTTCACAAATTTGGCCTTTCTATATCATAGCAATCTCAAATTACTTGTCAATAATTATACTTCTTCACATGCTAGACAGGGTACGTGTAATTGCATTTCAACAAACCTTACTGTTTTTAAATATGTGTTATGTAATATACATCAATTGTAAATCAATTCGTATTTTAAGTTTTATTTTGAGAAAAGGATACCAAAAAATTATAATCAGGATGTTAGAAGAGTCTCCAGTACAAAACACGGCAATAAAAAAAACTTTGAAGACTAGCAAAAAAACTGTGAATCTGTGAACATGTATCTATATATATACATATCTGTGTGTGTGTTTGTTTGCAGAGTTGGAATATATTTCATATGAAATACTAAATATTACAAATTATTAGTATATCATTACTGTTTATATTTCTAATACTTTTTAGTATAGGACTGTACCTTATGTACTAGAAAAGCAGAGATTCAAAACCGCAGAAATATTGATATGTTGCTTTCGTAAAACCATCAGCATTGAAAACCGGTTTCAGGGAACACCTTCCACTAGATCGCTATCCTCGATAGCCAAAACGTTTTCTGTGTTGGCGAGCTGCATGTCATGTATTTTTCCGATATTCGCCATAAATTAGGGCATTCGCTTTTACGCTGGAACTTGAGAAAGATTTGTCACATTTTCAAGGGATTATCTCGTTCCATCCAAATGAAATTACTGGAAAGTCATCCTGGGAGCATCGAAAGCGATATATTTAAAAAATCTGCAATAGGCAGTAGAAGCGATAATTTGATTTTGGCTATCAAAAACGGAAAGAGCGATACCTCAGATGATAAGTGCCTTATCTAGAAATTAGAGATTTTTTCTTGTTGCTGAAAAAACACGTATTTGGAAATCACAACCAGCACAAAAAGATTTTCAGATACATATATTTGTACTTGATGACACCTTGAAGGTAATACTTATTTAAATTAAGAAATCAAAGATAGGAAAATTATCATGATATTTACTAAAGATTATGAACAATTGTATTATTTCTAATATATATTGGAATGTTATATTTCCAGTCAAAATACATACATTGTGAACAATCAGCTTCACATTGCAAATTGGAGTTTTAAGGATGCAAATATAATCACGAATGGATGATTTCGAATATTTGGGAATCGAATAGATCTAGCAAGCCCAATAATAGTTTTTTAGCGCGATAAAAAATCATAATATAAATAGATGAAGTCAGCTGGATCTGACAGAATACTTTTTCAAAACATTGACTAATTACAAGTACTAGTCGCAATAGCAATTTTCTTTTATAATTTTATAAGAAAGTGAAAATATTCGAATCAAAAAAGAAAGGAGAAGATTAGTTAGCGATCATCGTCTAGACTAAAAGAGCTAATTAACAATAATTATTTTTGACTCCAGGCATGATATTTTCAGAAGAATCTAACTTCAAATATTTAGTATTGTAGGTACTGGTAAAAAATCATAGAATTTTGAATGTTTTGTAACAAAATGTTCTATGTACCCCTAGTTGCTTAGGTTTTAAAGCAACCTACAACCCAAATCGATTATTATGCGGAAGATTTCAAAATATCCCGAATATATGGATTGTTTCAATATTCGGTTCATCTGTTTTTATTCGATAACCCACAACGCCTTAAGTAATTTCTGTTGTTACAGCTTGTTATGTAATTTACGGAAACATATTTAACGGCAAAGTAGAAATATTAGAGCAACTAAGATTTGCTTTAAGTACGAAGCCTGGGCCTGGCGAACAAGCTAGTTAATCAAAATAAACTAAAAACATATTAGCCCAGATTTCTGACATTCATTGAGTTCAGGAGTATTGACCGATGTCAATATTTCACATGTCGTTTTCTACATCATGAATTGTTGTCAAGATATGCATATTAAGTAATTTCAATTAAATATTATTCGTAGTTACATGTCAGTTGGTTATTTTACTAAATGAGTTATTTTCCTATATTACCAAGTAAATGGTCATATTTCGTGTTGCAGTTATGGAAATATTGTATTTCAACTGAAATATAGTGTTTACAGAATTTTACTTTATTTGCCTTTTGATTTTCTGTTTGATGAGTTTTATATTTAAGAGGTACCTATTAACTATTTTAATTTAAATATTGTTTGTAATTGCATTGTATTTTCCGATAACATCAAGCAAATATTTGGTTTGTACGGTAAATCTATGAAGGTATTGTAAGTATTTCAATAAAAATGAGTTTAGTGCACTTAAATATCCTTTTTTGCTGATATTATTTTCATTCAATAAATTGTATTCTGTAGAAATGCATATAAATTTCAGTTAAATATTCCTTGGCTATTATATTTGGATTACCATAAGTAAATGTTTGTATTTCATGGTGCGGTTGTGACGGGATTGTGGCTTCTTTGTTGGAAATTCATTGTTTATAGAGTTCCATTTTGATATCATTTACTGCATATCACTTTCTAATTCATTCACTTTTTTTTTTAAATCTCCTGAATATAAAACGCAAATTATTTAATTTTATTCTAATAGCCCTTATAGTTACGTGTGTGTATATATTACTCATAATATTGTTGTATTCTTGGAAGACACAGCAACGCTATTGCAGCAATTTCAAAAGCAATTAATGTTCAAGTACTTATGAATGTGTATATAAATTTCTATTCAACAAATTTCAAACGCATGGCGGAATTTCATGAACTATTTATGGTGAATATAGAGGAAATACCTGGAATCAGCAGTTGCGGAAGCAAAGACACCTGCAACACAACTAACTTTCACCAATGAAAGCCTTTTCACAGAAGGCATATGCACTTAACGTTTGTGTGTAATACTGCCCCAAAAACCATTGAACTTTGCGAATGCCTTTGATCTGTCTAAATTGCACACTATTCTTCACCCAGATATGGCGGCTTATGTTCCCGGACAGATTGATTGAAGTTTTTTCACGTTGAAATTGTGTCGCTAATGCTTTCTATATTTTGTTACAAATTAATTAGAATCCTTATCCAGCACATTCAGCACATTTTATGGTGGATACTTAGTTGATGAATTAAATTGACACAAAAATAGCAGGTTTTTGAAAATATATATCTATTTCAAATAAATACTCAAACAAGTAGGTAACTGAAAGATCACAGAATGCCTTAAAATATGAATTTAAACATTTTCAACAAAACAAAAACGAATATAATTAGGTGATAAAGTATAATGATCGTTTTCGTGGTTTAAGGCTGTAAAACTGTTAATTATATATACAGTAGGAAGATCCGGGACTATCGTTAAAGATGAGCTCCTTTATCACTTTTTATTCCTTCTGGTATAGAACAAGATCCCTGTACACTAAAATTAGTTACTCTCATGAAAAAGAAAATCCCTAATGCAATAATATGTTTAGAAAACTACAAATTCCGGTTGTGTCGGAATATATTATTCTCCTATCAAATTATTCTTCTATGTTACATTTTCACTTTTTTTATAATAGACAAAACAACTGCTACCAGCGAAGTAGCATTGGGGAGAAGTTGGAGAGAGGAGGACACCATTTTACCTAAACTGTTTAAACTAGCTTTAGAAAGAAAAACTGCAATGAGATGCCAATGACATTGAAATAGATGGTACCAGAATAAAATAAAGTCCTAACCGGTAACAAAGTTAGAAAACTAGATATTATGTTAAATGAATTAAATCTAGAATCTGCAAGGGTAGGATTAAACATGAACTACAACAAAAAAGTACTGAATTCTGAAGATACCATTGGGACATACTCTTAAAATTAACAGCAGTCCTATAAATCAAAAATGAAAATTGAAAATCTACAGCACGTGCATTTTGCCTCTGCAAACTGGAAACACCCAACTTAGCAAAAGGAGTTGCAATAAATTCGTAACAACTCCAAGAGCATGGAACGATGCATCTTAGGCGTCTCACTACGTGATAAAATAAAACATAAAAACATCAAGAGACAAACCAGAATATATAATTCAAGGACTGGCTAAGATGAAATAGCAATGGGTTGGGCTTGTGGCCAAGATTTAGAACGTTCACAAAAAAGTTGGGTGGACAACATTAGGAAAGTGGCAGAAAAACGATGGTTAAATAGAGCATATTGTTTATTATTCATAAAATGTTCATGGGAAACTTTAGTGTGAAGATTCAATAAACTTTTTCTTGCGCGAAAATTCTTGTAAAGAAGGGATTTTCGTATGGATATGCTCCCAACACATAAATGATTTATAAAAATAGTCGTATGTAAATAAATTTGATTATTTGGTAAACAATAATATAACTTTATAAAGAACGACAATTAACTATCGTATAAAATATGTAGAAATAAAGACAGGAATAAAAATTCACTATGAAATATCTGAAAAACGAGCTCAAAAAATTGTTCTCTTACATTCGAGCTAGAAACGTAAATGTATATTTCTTTGCCTTTCCAAGCCAATAATTTTGAGAAATATCGATGAATGAAGATTTACACATAACTTTCATTCTAAATCTTTCAACAAAATTTATTTTGCCACCGAATAACCAAAGATTGGTAGCTTGAGAAACTATTTTTCGAGACTTAATGCTAATATCATCTGTTTACAATCTGTCAATTTAGTAGGTTTGTTTTTAGGGTTCCGTATATACAATATACGGATACCCTTATAATATCACTCAGGATTTCTGCCTCTGTCATATCACAGCAATTTTCTCCTAAACTACTGGGCGGAAGGGGTTGAAATTTGGTATCAATGTATAGTTGGGTGACCCGATCAGGAATACATATCGTAAAAGAAGAAATTTTGATTTTAGGGGTACTTCTGGGGGGAAAAACTAAAAAAAAATGACCGTTCCCCTCCGATCTCCGAAACTACTGAGCCTAAAATTTTGAAAAAAATAGGAAATATAGATCGTTGGGCGAACTTTACAGGAAAAATAAAGAGAAACCATTAATATTAATTTTGGGGGGCAAATTATAAAATTAAATTAAAAATTTAAAATATTTTTTTTTCAAACGCATCATGTAATATATCAAATGAAAGGTTCCATTCTGAGGTACACAAATATATTTTTTTCATATTTAAAAAAAAATTAATTAAAAATATATTAACGAAAATATACCAAAATTTACCCATTCCCCCCTTATCTCCGAAACTATAAAACGTAAAGTTTTGAAAATAAATAGAAGTATAGGGTCTGACCTGAAATTTACTGGAAAAATAAAGGAGAAACCTCTACTTTTAATTTGGGGGGGGGGGCAAATTACAGAATTAAATGGAAAATGTAAAATTAAAATTGTTTTTAATCCATCATGTTATATATCAGATAAAAGGGCTCATTACGACGAAAACAAACATATTTATTTACATATTTTTGAAATAAATAAATTAAAAGATATTAACAAAAATATAAAAAAAATTATCCATTCCCCTCCCCTATCTCTGAAACCATAAGCTGGAAAATTTTGAAAAAAATGAAGCTATAACCCCTCACCTGAACTTTACTGGAAAATTAAGTAGAAACCCCTAATATTTATTTTGGGGGGCAAACTATAGAATTAAATGGAAAATATAAAATTAAAATTGTTTCTAACCCATCGTGTTATCAAATGAAAGGGCTCATTATGACGAAAACAAATACATTTTTTCATATTTTTAAAATAAATTGATTAAAAGATATGAACAAATATATAAAAAATTTACCCATCCCCCTCTTATCTCCGAAACCATAAGCTGAAAAATTTTGAGAATAATGCAAGTAAGTGCCGGTGACCTGAACTTTAATGGAAAAATAAGGAGAAACCCCTAATATTCATTTTGGGGGGCAAATGAAAGAATTAAATGGAAAATAAAAAATTATAATTGTTTCTAACAATCATGTAATATATCAAATCACAGGGTTCATTATGACGAATACAAATATTTTTTTTTTTAATTTTTTTAAAATGAATATTTTAAAATATATTAAAAAATATTTTAAAAAAATTACCCATTCCCCCCGTTATTCCCCAAACTATAAGACCTACATTTTTTTATAGAAAAAATATTAAAATATCCCTAATTCTATTATTTGGCCCCCAAATAATAGAATAGAATTAAACTGAAAATCAGTTATTAGAAAACCCCCATAGTAATTTTAGGGACAAATTATACAATTAAATGGAAAATAAAGATTCAATTTTCAAACGCATCATGTAATATATCAGATAAAAGGCTCATTATGTGAATCATAAATATATCATATTTCTAAAAGATTTGTGTAAAAGATATTTGCAAAATTATTAAACATGGACTTAATTCCCAGTTTAGAAACTACACTATTTAAATTTTAAAAAAATATTTTATTTATATTTTTTAATAATTTGAATAACAGATTTAATAATTTATAATTTAAACCTTGACCTATTTTGCCCTTTATCTTCCAATCTGCAGAGCCTCAAAACTCAGACAGTAGATTATAAAAGACTTCTCTGAAAGTTTATTAGTAAAATAAAACTCTAATGTTAATTTTTGGGGGCCAAATTAGAAAATTAAATACATATGTATTCTGATAAAAATCAAGCGAATCCTGAAGAAGATAAAATAAAAATCTATGTGTGGAAAATCAAAGTGTATATTTTTTATAAATTTAAAACACTTTCTTTAAAGGATATAAGGGTAAATATAAGAAAATGCACTCATTCCCTGCTTATCTGAAACTGGAATATTAGAATCTTGAAGGTGGTTCGGAACCCTAAGTATGCGAGTCCAACTCGCACTTGACCAAATTATTTATCCACAAATTAGTTATGTATGTATGTATAAGATATTATATCTAACCATTGCAAGTCAATTCTTTTGCACACACGTACCCAAAACATACAAACGCACATTATCGTAAAACACAAGCCTTGAAAAATTTTCAAAAAACTTTATATGAGTCTTGAATTTTTTAGGCATATTATAGAGGAGAAGGAGAACTGACCAGAGTAAAGATAAACTCATAATGGAAGAGGCATTAAGGGAGAGAGAGAGTGAGCTGGTGACATATTTTGGACCACCATGTCCTCGTTTCTGCCTCCAAGGGGGTTGAAAAGTATGATACTGTTGATTACAGTGAGGCAAAATTTGATAAAGAATAGAGTGGCTAACATAGGAAAGACTCTTTCTCCATTTTGTTAAGATAAATATGTTTTGGAATTATATTCTCGCTTCTGCCAGATTGACTAAATGGATTCTATGATGCAACTAAGCATCAAAATAAGCACTTAAGTATCGCATATGGCTAAAGAGTTGAGATAAAGACGTGAACCTGCAAGGAAACGTAACAATAGGATCACGATTTTCCCGCTCCTGCGAAGCGAAATAATGCAAGTTTATAAGGTGAGTAGCCTACTAAAAAATTGTCATAAAGTTTGCAAATCTTTTAAAAAATGGAACACGAGTTTTTCCTATGTTAGCCACGCGGTACAACTTTGTGGCATTGTATTCAACATTAACACACTTTTCAACCCGCTTCGAGGTAGAAGCGAGAAAACGGTGGCCCAAAATCTTTCATCAACTGACGGTATATTTGTAATGACCGTCTACGGCAGGTACAAAATGACCATTTCGGAAATAAATACCGTATTTTTGATTTTAAAGCTTCATTCTTAAATCATACAAAACCAATCCAACATTAACTGTAAACAAATAATGATCGAGAAAAAGATAGAGCACCATAAGTTGCTTGCTGGCAACAATGTAAAGTTTGAGACCGACACCACACACTACCTTGATCTTGAGATACCCATACAATTCAGTTCACTGTGTAGAAACAGAGACAAGTTAAAATACATTATGAGTTTCTTCGATTCTATAATATCAATAATATAAAGGAAATAAACTAATATAATATCCAATTAATTCAGAAAACCTGCACAAAATTTGCTTTTCTAATAAAAATTCCAATTCCCTCTTTGCGATATAATGCATTACGAATTTGACATATGTCAGAAGTCAGAAAGAACGCTACTAATTTCATACACATTTGTTAAATTTTTGCCGCATTTACTGTTCATCGGACATGAATTTCAACTTGTAAGTTAATAATTCAACAAATTTTATTTGGCACTTTATTTAATTACACATTAGGATTAATACTTAAGTCATAAGAAAATAGAGACAAATGTTTTAATTCTCCAGAAAATTATAACCATTACTAATGATAACACAAGGAAATAGAAACAGAGACAGGAGATAACAAGAGACGGGAAGTATAATTCGTAAGAAGCTTTCTCTTCCATCGTTCAGTCTCAAATGACTGCCGGTCTTTTTTTACTTTATTTGCATTGTCATGTAGCAAAACAATGATAACAAGTTCTACGAAAATCATTAATGCGATAATAAAAAACTTTCATTTTATCGTTTTAGCAAACAATTATTCAGTTTTTAGTAATTAATTAGAAAAAAAAAATTAAAACAAATTATAGTGTTATTTAGATACAGGTAAAATAATTTCATTACAATTAAAATATACATTTAGCTATAGAGCTTCTTAAACATTAGATGGAGCTGGCCCTTAACTTGTGGGATTTAAAAACTCCTTATTAATTAATACACAGCAGTATTGATTTCTACTTTAATTAAACCTGATGAATAAATTACATTAAATAGGAAAAAGTTTTGATGTAGAACTATTCTATTTAAGCTATATTTTATTAATAATGACCCTAGTGATAAATACAAAATCATAAAATTCCTTGCGGTGTTAAGTGTTAGTATAGGTAAATTTAGAAACAAGCTAAATAAAATTCTTGCATAAAAGACTCACAACTCATTAGTGAAACAGATAAATACAACAAATTTAAAACAGACCAGTTTAAAGTATCAATAGTTCACAAGTGAAAAAGAGAATTAAAGAATACCAAACATCTTACATAAAAAAGAAGCATGACTCTAATTACGCTGATTATCTAATAGACCGCAAACAAAGTTATAATAATAATTTCGAAATTCTAGAATACTTACAAGTGGTTTTCTGAGTGATAATTGTGGCATCTCTGGTTTTCATTTTTTCCGAGTTCTTTGTGAATAACACATGTGGTGTTATTACTTAGAAGTAAACCGACAAAAAAAAATCCGTAAATGCTTTAACAATCATTTAGACTAGAATAAATCTCAGTTACTAAATTTGTTCATTTAACACTTCCAGTCTCTTACAAGAATACAAGAAGGAAATTCCAGAGGTTATTTAGTTAAATTTAATACTTCAAAATTATCACAACAATAAAACAGGAATATGTAATCATCTTACGCAGAACACTATTTAGTAAACTAAGTAAACTAAATTTCCCTGATAAGGTAATTATCTCATTAGGAATTCCCAAAGGGTCTAGGAGTAGTTACATGACGAAACTGCCTCCAATAGTAACCTGAAATGGTAACATGTCCAATAACTTAGAATAGGCCAATATTAGTTGATACAGAAGCTATTAACTTTTTTGTCGGTAAATGGTGAAATTATTTAAAAAATATAGTTTTTGGTCAAAACTTTGTTCAAGGCAGTATATCTAAGTAGCCTTTAGAACTATTGTTTTTTTTTAATTTGCACGGCTAGTTCTTATAAAAATAGGAAAAATATGCGTTTAAATGCATTACTTTGTTTAAAGTTTAATAGTTTAAAATATATGATAGAAAATGTACAAAAATCAGCAAAACCCTCTCTTTAGTTTACAGCAAAACCTAAATTAAGATCCTTAATTAATTTTTGGAGAGGGGATAAATTAAAACACCATTTTTATTTATCTGGATTGTAAGAGCTCGGCTCTTGAAATTAAAGGCGCGTGCGTAACTTCTTTATATACTAGAAGGTATCAGGTAATTTTCTAGAGGTGATATTTTGTATATTAGTAAAACTATAGTAAAGATTGAGATTAAATGCGCTGACGTAACAGTCATGTCTATTTTATTAAACTTGTTGCACCGCTTAAATTTTTATAAAGCATGGGTCGCTGTTAGGCAATATAAAGACAACATGTCCGTTCAGTTAGATTTAAAAGAAACCTATTTTTCATATATTTTAATTCTGGCTTGATCCAACAAAATCGTTATAAAATAAATTTCAAACTGTACCATAACACTACTATAAAACAATCATAAAATATTGTTTCCCTAGTCCCGAAAGTTATATATATATATATATATATATATATATATATATATATATGAACTAAGCTAGGTTCCGGGTGAGAACCGCGTCTGAATTTATTGAATACTCGACGTTTCGACTCCTGCTTTGGAGCCATTATCAAGAGACAAAAGTGAAAAAGAGTTTCAGAGTCTAGATCGAACTCGGGGCCTCAATCTGCCTAATCCCCAAGAGTCACTAGGTAACTGAACTGAATTTGAGTCTGCTCTGCTTCTTTTATTTATAGTTAGCGCTGGGTTAGAAGAAGATGTCACGTGATGAGGCTGTGTTGTGATTGGTTGGGTATTGGTGGGAGTGTCAGCTTCGTTTAATCTGGCAATTACGGAGGTCCAAGCTGTGGGAAGGCGAGTGCTGTCATCGCGTCTATTTAGACAGAGAGGTCTTTTCTCTATTTCGATGGCTTCGCGAATAGTGGATGCCCTAAGAGAATTGAGAGATATGATAGTCCTACTGTCCTCGAAGTTGATGGAGTGCCCTGTTTGGATATGATGAGCTGAAGTCGGGCCTTTTTTACGAACTGACAGAGAGTGTTCATATACTCGATGGTTAACGCGCCTGTTGGTACGACCGATGTAGCTTTGTGGGCAATCGCGACATGATATTTCGTAAACTCCTCGATCCTCGTTAGGTACTTTGTCTTTGGGGTTACCGGTTAAGTTGCCTATAGTTTGAGTGGTGTTAAAGATAGTCTTTATTTGATGTCTTTGTAAAATCCGTGCTATTTTGTCAGTGACTCCTCGAATGTATGGAAGTACGGCTTTTTGATGTTGTTGTTCTGTTTCTGACGGGGTTGGTGTGATTGGGGGTTGTTGAGATTGATGAATTATACGCGCAATGTGGTCCGGATGATAACCGTTTTGTCGAAGGATTTGTTGAAGATTATTAAGTTCGTTTTGTCTATTGTCAATATCTGTTAAACGAATAGATCTAAGAGTCAAAGATTTCATTACAGAACTCAATTGGGCAGGGTGGTGGTGTGATTGGGCATTTAAGTATCGATTGGTATGGGTTGGTTTTCTATAGACGGTATGTGAGAATCTGTCATTGTTGGTTTTTGTTATGAGGACATCAAGAAACGGGAGAGAAGAATCGGACTCGATTTCCATTGTAAATTGTATATTAGAATGTATACCATTGAGGTGTTGTAGGAAGAAGTCTAATGAATCTTTGCCATGAGGCCAAATGACAAAAGTATCATCTACATATCTAAGCCAACAGGAAGGTTTTAAATTAGACGAGTTTAGGGCCTGGGTTTCGATTTGTTCCATGAAAATGTTAGCAAGCACTGGAGAAAGAGGTGAACCCATGGGGGCCCCACGGACTTGTTTGAACAGAGTGTTTTGAAATGAAAAATAAGTGTTAGAGGAACAGTGTTGTACAAGTTTGATGATGTCAGAAGAGATATTGTATTTTGTTCTTAAAATATCTAACGTTTCTGAAATGGGGACATTGGTGAAAAGAGATACAACATCGAAGCTAACTAGGATATCATTTTCTGAAATTCTGTAAGCACTTAGGATATCTAGGAATGAAGAAGAGTTCTTTACGTACGAGGATGCTTGCTCGGCTAGAGGTTGAAGGGTTTTGGCTAAGTACCGGGCTAATTCTTGGGTCGGGGATTGTACCGAACTGACAATGGGCCTAAGAGGAATGTCCGGCTTATGAATTTTGGGTAGTCCGTAAATTTTTGGAATTTTAGAAGACTTTTCACGAGGAATGATGATCTTTTTGACGTCAAGAGGAAGTTGTGTCCTGTTGATGATTTCCTTAGTCTTTTTTTCTAAGAAAGTAGTAGGATTATTGTTCATTATTTCGTAGTCTGCAGTGTGGAGTAGGGAATTCATCTTGTGAACATAGTCCTTAGTATTGAGAAGAACAGTCGCGTTACCTTTGTCGGCAGGAAGAATAGTTATGTCATCGTTGTTGCGTAGTTATTTTAGTGCATGTCTTTCGTTAGAAGTTAGGTTTGATTTTGGTGGCTTTGATGTGCGGAGTACTCTAGCAATGTCTTGACAAGTATCTTCAGCCTCAATATCTGTTAGTTCAACCAAAGCTACCTCAACTTGAGAAATGATTCTTTCAGTTGGAATAGTTTTCGGCGTCACTGCGAAATTGAAACCTTTGGATAGGACGTGTAAACTGGTAGAGTCTAAGGGGAAGTCAGAAAAGTTATGGACGGTCGTCTGAGGGGGTGAGGTCACAGCGGGTTGTTGTTTTGTAATAAGTCGTGTTAGCTTAAGTTTTTGAGTGAGTGTTTTCTTTTGGGCCAGGTGTTCGGCTTTATCGCTCGAAATGCGATTAAAATTGTCCCACAGAATTGGATGAGGGTTGAAAGTATGTAATGATGAATAACAGTGATACAAATTTCGGTTGGTTTGGTCAAGTTGATATCTGATTGAATGGATGGAATTTCGTAAGAGGGCCAAACTTGCTTTGTTAAGAATACTGGAAACTGAACGTGAAGAGGTGTGATGTTTTAGTTTGAAAGTATTTGGAATGACGTTATAAGTTCTACAAGATTTGAGGAAAACAAGATCACAAAGAAGCAGAGATTTTCGAATAAGAAGTGTGCTGTATATTTTGGTGAGTTGGAAGAAATCCTCCCCGTAGAGGCGAATGAAATGTTCTGACAGGCTTCCGCGGTCATTATGAACTAAGCTAGGTTCCGGGTGAGAACCGCGTCTGAATTTATTGAATACTCGAAGTTTCGACTCCTGCTTTGGAGCCATTATCAAGAGACAAAAGTGAAAAAGAGTTTCAGAGTCTAGAACTATTTTACTGTAAATAACAATACACTTTTCACTTATTGTGAAATCTAAAACCTCTAAATCTATATAAACCTATTCATCGTAAAATATCTCCATTGCAAGAAGAAATAGAACTCAATACTGTGTATTAGTCTATCATTTTTTTATCTACTGCACAATAACTGGACTAACTGAAAAACATTAGAGATGGTAAAACATGAATTAACGGAGCAGAATACATTTCCAAGACGCAACACAAAGTTTCGTTATAGTAAAACCAGCAATAGCGCCACATGCAATTCGTGAGTGAACTGGATAATAAAGTAGAAGAAGGGTGAAATTATTCGACACTAAAAAGTGATTGCACAGAATGAAGATTTACTGTTGATATAACCATTCAAAGAGGTTTGTGTAGAGTAGTGAAACAAAACGTATATGTCATAAAAACTTCAATTTCTGTGTGCAGTTCTAGCATTATATATTTTTTTGTTATGTAAGGACTTATTATTTCTGGTAAATATAGCGTTTTTTTATTTAATACCTGGTGCAAACGTGCATCTAATTAGAGGTTCTAAACATTTTAACTTTCCAAATAAAATTAATAGGAGTAAGAAATCTTACATTAACAACAAAATGATAATAATATAATACGAGCAAGGTTTGTATATAAATATACATGTATATTTATATGTAACTGAGTTTTGAAAAACAGCTCTAACGATTTTGATTAAATTCTCCCATTTGGAAGTTTCGATGGATAGATATCGATAGATAAAGGATATCTTTCGAAAAAATATTTGGAAAAAATCGGCTTATTGAAAACTTTAAATATTAAAATTGTCAATGACAGATATCTCTCAAAGGCTCGATTATTATCGTAAGGGTCGGAACTCAAAGGTATCGCATTCATTGAGTGTGTTACATCCTTAATGTCCTCTCCTTTGCTTATTAAACGAGTGCAATTAAAGAGAAATAAGATGTAATCTGCCTAACCAAATTCGGTAACGCATAAATATTTTGCCTTACTTAATCCGTTATCTTTGGGTAATATATACAGAATATAGGGCGCATATTATTCGTAAGAATTCAGACTGACGTTTACCTAGAAATACATGAATGTAAATGAAACGAAATATCCTCACTAGATAGATTCCCGTTGATTAAACTTTTCATTAGAAAAGAAAAGTTTCAATTTTTCTGAAAACGTGACACATTAGTAACACATAAAAATGGTAATTTAGTCTGGACCGTATACAATACTTTAATGGAGTTTCAAAAGTAATTGAGAATTAAATAACAGAAAAAGTCATATTATTTGTACATATGGTTCCAGGTTATGCATTTATACATATTGAACTAATGAATACAATAGCTAAAAGTTTGCACCAAACGTGAAGTACTTTTTTAAATATAGCCAAGTCAATACAGGAAAGAAAATCCGAATCTAATAAATATTTACGGATTTGTTGATATAACTTAGGTATATGGTATCCATATACCTAATTATTAAAGTGATACTGTGTAATTGAAATTAGCTATCACCAAATTTGTAAATAACTTTTTTGAGACAAATAAATAAATTTCAGATGTCTAATGTAAAACAACGCAAAATTTTATTCAACTGCTGATGAAAAATGTATTTTTCCAGGGTGTCTTTCTAACTTTACCGCAAGTTATGTTTTAGAAACTCTACATAATATCAAAATTGCACTATCATACCTTTGAAGTAAGAAGAAAAAAGTAAATAGGTTTGTTTAATAAAAAAAATAAAAGTTGTTCGACTAATGTCAAATATATTAATGAAGTTAGTGCGATACAAAGATTTCAAATATAAATGAAGTATAACATTTGTCTGGATTTTTTAATAAGCTACATATTTAACAGTTTAGCATGTAGCCTAAGTTAACGTGTTGATCTGGTACCTAGTTTTGAATGTGATAGAGAAGCAAGTGCGTTACTAAAATTTTAAGTAGGGTGTGGATATGTGAAATTATTTAACCGAAATACTGTTTTGGTCATTTCAAAATTTTTATTTCTTACAAGGCATTCCTTATGAAATAAATGTTACAATAATTAGATTTATTTATTATTATTTTGATTAAGTTTATTTTTTGTTTATGATTGGAACGTAATCAGATTTTTTTTAAATGAAAACAGCAGACAAATGTAAAAAGCGTTTTTGTTAGGTTTAACCGTTATAGTAGGATATGATAACAAATGTTTGGATTTGAAGGGAAAACATGTAGCAAAATATTTTTCATGAGATGTGTTATCACAAAAATATGTTGAAGATTTTTTTAATATTGATTTAACAATTAGAAGGCGGCTCTTTTAAATAATTTGTAAGGGTATTTAGAAAATAAAACGCACTGGGTGGCACCACTTATTGCTTAACAGACCCCATAAAGATTTTTGATTTGATGAAGTCTTTTTTCTGAAATCATGTATGAGTACCTTGTGAATTTATAAACTTATTAACAAAATAAAATAAATTTATAGAAATGAAATTATTCGTTAGGTAAGTGAGAGGGGGCTTTAAAAAGTAATCTTCTCAGGAAAAATATGGTTATTAATTATTAACTAAATAAATGTTTCTTTGAAGTTTTTTCTCTATTGCAGCATTATAATAATAAAAAAGAGCGGCAATCATCTGAGACTAAACGATGGAAACAAAGCTTCTTACGAAATATATTTTCCGTCTTTCCTCTTGTTTCTCTTCTTTTTGTCATTCTTAGTAACAGATGGAGAATTTGAATAAATGTCGCTATTTTGTTACGGTTCAAGTATTAATTTTAATGTGTAATTTAGTTCTAACATTATTAATTATAACACATTAAATTCTGGGAACATTATTAAAATAGATTTTGTTGAAAATATCACAGCATCTCAAGATGATACTTCAAAATATGTATTGTAATATAGTATAATTCAATACATATTCAAATAATAGTTGCGTCAAAATGCATTAAGTTATGGTGGTGCTAATGTAGCAAGAGGTTGGATTTTAAACAGCACGCCACACTAAATTTTCTTTTATATTTATAGCTTGACGACCAAAGAGAGTTTGTCAGTGTCAGATTTCCTATTTATGTGATTTATTTTGCCACCTGCTATTTCCATTTCGGCTTCTAATTATTTTATTAATTTCCAACTGTTATCCTTTTAAATCATATCCAAAAATCTAAACAAACTTCAACTTAAATTTCAATAGCTTTTACCCTCAATAATTTTATCCAAATCATTTAATTCATATTTCCAAAAACATTGAGCTGACAATTGTCACCTGTTGGCCACCAGTCATTTAACAGGTACTTTATAAAAATTGGATTTTATTAAAATTTAGACTTTATATCTTTTGAAGTATTTACTTTTTATATACTATGCTCTACTCTTCATCTATTATTATAAATTTCTTTACTGTTCCATTAATTCTGAAGACTTATAACGGTTTTTATAATTTTGACATTTCGATCCTCTATTTACTAAAGAATTTATGTATTTAAAACTTGATTTCGATCTAAAATATGTTTTATTTGGTATTCTCATGGCCTAATATAGAATCTATACATGTTCTACAAACTCTATTATGATTTTACAAGTGAATTTAACCTTTTTGATATTTGACCTTATTATGAGTTTTTGCATATATTTATTTATGTAAGTAGGTATTAATCTTTTATTAAAATTTGCATGATATAATATCTAACTTTATATGTCACGTTTTATCCTTTCAACAAGTTGCTTTTGAAACATTTTTTACATGGTTTGTATTATTAGGTTATCTATTTCTATCTTATAATATGATTCCTTATTTATTTACAAATACTTGTCACTTCATTTTTACAATTTTGATTCCTGCAATTTCCTTCTTTTATATATGTATGCATTTTATTTACATTATCCCATTTATTTAACTTATTCTTATTAAATTGCTAAAGTTTCTATATGATTTCATGTTTGTTTAAATCCATTACAATATATATATATATATATATATATATATATATATATATATATATATGAACTATGCTAGGTTCCGGGTGAACTGAACTGCTCAGTTACCTAGTGACTCTTGGGGAGTAGGCAGATTGAGGCCCCGAGTTCGATCTAGACTCTGAAACTCTTTTTCACTTTTGTCTCTTGATAATGGCTCCGAAGCAGGAGTCGAAACATGGAGTATTCAATAAATTCAGACGCGGTTCTCACCCGGAACCTAGCTTAGTTCATAATAATGACCGCGGAAGCCTCTCTGAACATATATATATATATATATATATATATATATATATATATATATACATATATATATATATAGTAATGAAATAAAGTTTGATTGTAATAAAATAGGTTCAAAGAATGAAAATTTATCTACAAATATTTCTAACCAGACATGAAATTTAGGGTATTTGAAATAGCAAAGCGAACATGTTCACAAGGGAAAACATGTCATTGTGATGGTGTATATGTTTAAATTGATTGTAAAAACCCTAAATATCATAGATCTAGTGAGACAAATATGAAGCATACTTTACAATTGAGTGATAAAGTCAAAAACGATGATCATTATTTGTCAACATTCAATAGCATCAGATAAATCAGGAAAAAACTTGCATGGCAAAGTCAAAACACATCTTCATATCAAATTTATAGTAGCTAAAAATACAAAATCATATTAGAATATAAAATAAACAGATGAAAGATAATTTTGAGAAGCAGAATTAAAATATGTAAATTTGAAATTAAAGTACCATGCATAAAACGTCAAGGTTCTAACATAAAACCAATAACATTAATAGGGAAAATATATTAAATTCTCATAGTACACAGATAAAAAGAGTTATAGTTGAATTGATTAAGTAAAACGATGATCAGATATAAAAAAAATGTAACAACATAACAGCAAAGAGATAGGAAGCTAGTTAGAAATACTTGCAGAGATTCAAATAGTATAATGTAAACAAGAATAGGTCAAAAACAGTTCAATAAACTTAAATTTTGGAGGAAATAAAGAAAGGGATCCAATATCAAAATTTCATTTAAAGTTCAGAACTAAATAAAAACGATTTCAAAAGTGTAAAATTATATCAAAAGGTTAAAGAAAACTCAAAGAATACTAAAGAAAGTATAAAGGGAAATATTTTTTAGAGAAAAATATTCAAGTTCAAAATAAATGTCATAAAATAGAATTTTAATTGTAAAATACGAGACTAAAACTTAATTGTAAGACAAGTTTTATATATTTATAGCATATAGTATTTTTCCCAGATTAAAATGATACAAAATACAAAGGGTTTAATTAAAATTTTTATTTCATAAATTATGTCAATTTGAATTACTTGTCAGAGAAGGCAGATGTTTTAGAATTTGTTATAAATTACTTGTCAACTTTTGACAATGGTTCCGTCTAAATCTATCATTTCTGAAGTGCACATGGACCACAATTTGTTTAAAAAATCCAGTAAACCGTGATAAAAACAAAAGTGCATCGAATTTTATTGGCATAAATCGCCATGTTTAATAAAATAAAGTGAAAGTGACATTTAAAACCCGAACGAAAACGAAACCGATCTGATTGCGTAAAGAATGCCTCAGTCGGAAATCTACAAGGGGAGTACAAAATAAAATAGAACTAAGACAAGTAAATATTGCAAGTGCATATTAAAAATAAAAGTTTCATCAGTAAAAAAATGAATATGGAGAAGAGAATGACTACAAATACTAGACAATTAAAAGCAGCAGATATAAAAAGATCAAACTAGAAACGACCTTTACCAATAATGCAGTAGCAGGAATAACAGAACACGCCCAAGGAGAAAGAGTTTTCAGCCGGAAACTTAAAGCGATACAAGGTATTTAAAACGAAACTGATTTAAAATAAAAACAATGATTAATGTGCTTTTAATTGAATTTTGTATATATGTTTATAGTTGATAATGTTTATTGTTGATATTTCATGATTTAGTAATTAGGTGTATATAATAGTAATAATAAGTATTATGGGTAATTTTTGATTGGAAGCTCCACATTTCTGCATTATAAGTATTAAAAGTAAGAAAAATTGCATTTAAAAAGTTGTTCATAAAAAGAATTAATGTTTGAATAATTTGATAAGTATAAATATTCCATTAGATTGTAACTGGACAATTTTAATGATTCTAAATTGAATTTAAAAATAAAATACATGAATTAAAAAGATAAACCATTTCATTTAAAATATAATTAATTTCATAATCAAAATAAAATAAAATAATAATTAATATCATTATAATTGGCAACCCAACGTGAATCAAAGAAGATATTCTAATTAAATAAATAATTTAAAAAAAATGTTATATCACACTTTCAAAATTTCTCTTTTTAAAAAAAGATTTTATTTATAGTTGCACAATTATTAACTTTTAATATAAAACTTGAAAATAACAATATAATACTTTATAACAATAAAAAGACAAAATGAGTGTTAAACTAATCTAGACAGAACTGTAAGTAATAATGAATGATGTTACAATGAAAAAGTATAATTTATAAACTAAGAACGCTGACTAAGGTGTCGCAGTGCTTGCAGTTCTCACGGATGTTCGTCTGCGGGTAACTGGAGACGACACGTGTTATGCTGACTCAGCTTGGGAACTGTTGCTAGGTTGTTTCATATAAGTCGATGGAACAACTTATATAACATATATATATTACATTCCTTGGTTGAAAAATTACCATTAATATTATTTATTTATGTTTCTATACTAGGGCCATTCTGGGCAATTCTTGAACTTGTTATTTAGTGCTTTTGGTTGGACATCTTTATTCCCGAAATAAGTTTGTCATCCTTGTCTCTAGCAACTACAAAATTGGTAACGTTGGCCTTTTTGTAGAGTTCTAGTTTGACATCCTTATCCCCACAAAACATAAACACTTTTGGATGTTCTAACATATGCTATGTCTCTAATTTAAAATATCGTAGGCAGAAGATTGGAATGTTTATTAGAATTAAACGTAAATTTTGTTCTTTTCTCAATGATATTTGTGGCATATTTTTCAATTTTGAGAATTAGTTGGACGATATATTTGTCTGTTTACTCTTATGTTGATTTTCTTTATACGAGAAGATCATGAATAACTAAACTGGTTTCTGTTTCTTACACAGAAAACTAAGTTGTATGTGAATTTCAGGATCAAGGTGATGTGGTGTCGGAACGAAGTCTCGAACAAATGAAACTAATACATTTTACTACGACACTTACCTATTTTGAATGTGTATGTGTGAACCTTCGTTAAGACGTCTTCTTATGGGAATTGCATTGGGCAGCACAATATACCCTGAATTTATGGCCAATCACAGAATCACTTTTCAGCTATGGTGTCTTCGTGCTAAATATCTGGATGCACATTCCCGTTCCACAAGAAATACTTTGTGACAACATTGAAAACAGATTGCATATCAAACGCCGCGGAATTGAAATATGTGATTTTTGTAAGCACATATTTTGATTATCGTTAGACAAGGAAATAATTTTAATTAAATTATCTCTATGGAAACCTGACATTCTTGTTTCATGACTGTCTTAATATAATTCTTTAAATGCCATATTAGAAAATAATATGATTAAATTGGGAGCATACATAACATGTTTAAAATTATTAATAACAACGATACTCAACCAGAAAGTTAAAATTTATTTTTCGTTATGGCATTCCCCTCCGCGGAACGATTGAAATCATTATTTCTTACAGATTTATAAGGCATTCTTTTGGTAATGGTAATAACTCCAAAATGACCGAAGGTCTTTTCGATTATGAGGATGTAACTATACGAATGCGTTTAATACCTCGGCGCAAAATATACACTTAACAATTTCAAATGCTGCCCTCCCGTGATGGCTGTATTAATATAAAGGTGAAGTTTTTTTTCTTTCAACCAGCAACCAGCCTAATTTAACTTGCATTACAACTGTGACATCTTATTTCACCCTATACAAAAATTTTATCAGAAAACCGCTCGTTATCTCAGGAATGATTTCCAGCAATAACCCTTGACCTCTTTCCCTACAATAATTATTTTCCCAAATCTCTACGACTTTTACTTCTTGAGATACAGTACTAGCACACCCTAAATGAAACACTCCGGATGAATAGCGTTTAATTTACATCAACTCATTATTTGAACATAAAGTTACAAAGAAAATCATGGCATTAATTATATTTTAAAAAAGCTATTTAAATCAAATAGGCGTTATAACAGAAAAATAAGAATACATGTTAAAGGATTTTTTTGGTAATTCACTAGAAGCTGACTTACAAGTGAAGTTAGTCGTAGCAGGAAAAAAGTGTAATATTGAATACTTACCTAAAAAGGATGTCATCTCCCTTGAAATCCGCTAGTTGAAAAACATCCGAATAATCTGATGTGACTTCTGTTGAGGCAAATCCTCTTTGCAAGTACTCGCATTACGAGTTCAAATCCGTGTTCGTAACATATGGGGTCACTAACTCCATGCATTTTCAAAAAGTAGAGAAAAAACAATCACGCCATCGTGAAAATTTCTTTTTCTTTGAACGACCATAAACATGTCAATATGTCTTCGCATTCGGATTACCAATACAGCAACACAACGTCGAAAGGATAATATACGACCAATACAAAACAAGAATGTTGCTCAGAAAGAATGGAAATTTCAAAGCGACAGTAACATAGTTTATTGGAGTATAACCAATGCTTTGTCTGAGAAAGGGACACTATAAGTTTAATGGCAATTCAAGGCAAAGAATAACATGGTTTTGCAAAATAAATGCACATGAATTTATGGAAAAGTAAATAGAAATATTCCGCTCCATTATAAGTAACACTGATAACATGTAGAATACACTTAAACACAGAGTTTTCTGCTATAAGTATATTTTATACTCTGTACTAGTACTACAGGGTTGCGTTTTTATTATTAGTAGTAAAGTAACACGTTTTCTATTATACACTAAGAAATTTAATAAGTAGGGAATAAACAAATTCCAATTTTGTCTACAAGTGGACGACAAAGAATTTTGTGGTTATTTTTGAGCGAAAGAATATTAATATATAATTATTATACTTTGTAACAGAGCAATTTTAAATAAATAAGTAATATCAGTTGTTAGCGGCTATTTTTAAAGTTCGAATTTGGTAAGTCACCTGTTATAATATAGATTTGATGTTAGGGTTTATGATACAGAACAATGTACCCCTCTATAAGAATAAAATTTGTGATGTGTCGATTTTGGCGGCACTACAATGTAACTGCAAGTTGTTAATAATGTAACGTTGATTTAGATTTCCTGCTTATCCATTTAGGATCTCTGGTGGCCCAATTTTAACAATATCATAGCTACACTCTGGAAACTGAATTTAAATCTTGCTGTACGTCCGAGTTTAAATACTACTTTACATTCTTACGAACCTTTTAGTCGGCATTCTGTCCTGCTAACGTAAATAAATTCTATTCTCTCGGACAAGATGGAAATTTTCGATACTTACTTATCCTTACTTGTGCGTTCAGAGAATATTTTTTTTGCTACCCATTTGTTTATTCGCAGTTTTAGGTTTTATTGAGGAAGAACCTATAGAGAGGTTCCTATTTTGGAGGCTTAAAAACATATATAATACTGTTCTCTTATGCTCTCCATTATAGGGAGTCGTTCGATACAAATGAGCCAAGATGATGTAGGCTTTTGAGACTTTTCATCTCCGTGTTGTAACCAGACAAAATTGGCCCTGACATCGTAAGTGTCTTCATTAGACCGCTGATTGCCACAATCTAGTTTGTGTATCTAACCTGCATTTCATGAGTTGGTGTGCATTAAGTTCATTGGGCGGTACTTCTGGTGAGTTAAGTCTAAATTACGCCGTAGTCTCACCTCACTTACAAACAGAACTCTCGCTGGAGTCAGTCCTGTGTTTACAACAGGAATAAAGGAATATGCTAATTCCAATCACGGTGATTATTGCTAAAGACTTTGTATAGTTGTGGTTCCAAAGTCATGTTGACACTTTTCTCCATTCCGTCCGATTATGGATGCAAAGATCCACAACCTTAATCCACAACACCGTATAGAGTTTGGAATAAATTGAACTCAAAATTTTGCCCCTAAAATTCGGTCACCAACGTTACACCCAATCTGCTGAACAGCTGTTTACCAACACCTTTGCTACCGTGGCGGCCTCCTGATTGGCTATTGCATATGGGTTAGCTAACAATAGCGCTGTAATTGAATATAGGCGGTTTTTGAATTTTTCTATCAATGCAGTATTTAAAAGTTGGGACACCCCGCAAATCGTTTAGCGTTCTAACGCCGATCAAGTCTACATTTCACCACACTAACTTCGAAAGTTGTTTTTGTGTGCAACCAGGACAATGTTGGAGTATTCCGTGCTACTGAGACATCCCCTAGTTACACATCTTCAACAACAGATCAATCAACGTAACGTAAATAAAGAACTAGGAATGAAAGGCGCAAATTACTTAGCACTTAAATGAGACAGAAAGGCAAACAAGAATAAAGGTCTTAGCCGCTTTTCCAGTCAACTGTATAATGAATATAAAGATAATTGCGAGATAGAGGCCAAAAATGTGCTGGCCCAAAATTATTTGACGAAATATTTTTGAAAATCAATTTGAACCTCTTCCATACGAAGAGGAACCTGTGCGACGTTTAGTGTAGTTACATAACAGAAAACAATACTAATGAATAATACGCACAACATGTAATAAAGAAATATGGAGTCAGGGAGAAAAAAATTATGATATGGTTCCATAACTTTAAGCCACTGCCATTTACGAGATAAAGCTGTTCAACTACAATTTCACATTACCTATACAGTTGTCACTTCGAGAAGATTTTGAGATAGAAATCATTGCCTGTCATTTTATTTTCTCATCGATGCAGTACTACCTTGACCAATGGCCTATTACGTTTATATTATGACTTGAAAAAAAAGCAGATGAATCAGTTGTGAAATACGTGCAATAGAATACAATAGACATTTTCTACATTTTTCGTCCAATGAGATTTCTTCTAGGCTTCTGGTATCGACACGAAAGTATTTTAGTGTCGTTTAAATTAGGCATCAATTCTGACATTCTTGGTTGCGAGTTTAAATTCTTGCCGTTGTCGCCATCTTGTTATCACTACAGATTCCGGAAATTATTTGAGGACTACAATTACATTAAAATGTGGGAAAACTTGTTACTAACTAACTAACTAACTAATAAAAAAATGTTATGTTACGAGCCAAGTATTAATGTGTAATTTAATTCTTAGTTCCAGTATAACTGCAAAGGAATATATGACATGTAAGTTAAATATAATATTTATAGAATTATAATAATTGTAACATACTTCACCTGTTTAATATTCCGGCAACAAATAACCAGATAACAGATTAAATAGTAGGAATATCATTTAAGAAGATATTTTTTAACTATCACAGCATCTCCAGACTATTCTTATTTAATGCTTTCTGCTCGACAGTTTATCAGTTTAATCCCCATATAAGTTTGTCATCAATGTCTATTCCATCTATAAACTTGGCATTTGTGCTGCAATGACGTATTTCAGGTCTCTAATTTGAATTATCCCAAACAGAGAGTTAAGAATGTTTATTACAACGAAATGCAAATTTTGTGCAGGTATTGTATATTAATCGGAGGTAATATTTGTTTTTTTAATAGAAGTAATTAATTTCCTATAAACGAAAATACTCTTATTGTATTACATGGGTTTTTCAAGATCGAGGTGTGGTGTCGGTCGGAATGCAGTGTCGAAACAAATGCAATTGAAGTTTTTGCATTTCATTACCATACTCAGTTATTTTCATATGTGTTAGTGTGAGTCTCCGTTACGAAGCTTTCATTTCAATAATTACTTTCAGAGACCGTCAGAAATTTCTAATCCATATCTTACTAATTTTCTAGTGTAAAATTAAGATAGTATGGCCTTTGTTGAATAGTAAGATGATCAACGCATTAATATATCGGTTATTTTATGCATTATAAGCTTTCAAAATTATTACCTTCATTTAAATGTAGCCGGGGAATCGGAATACAATTCATAGGTCTTCATTTCAAATAGGGGATTTCAACAATCAGTAGTAAAGAGGATTTAATGTGTAACAAAATGTGGAAGATTATATCCCATGAATTTGGACCGCAGCTTTCAACGAGAAATTGATAGGAATTGCATCGGGTTTTACGAAATTTCCAAACTGCCTCAATGCAGTCGACGGCATGCACATAGGCATTATCAGACCAAATAGTAGCGGTTTAAATTTTGTTCAAGTATCAAATGGATTATTTTTGAGTATTAAAAAATATACTTTGATTACATGACAGAAAATGGCAAATATTTAATCTTCCACAGAAGTTTTTATAGTAGATGAGCCTCATTAGAAACGACCTCTGTTTAATGGATCAAAAGTTAATATGTTAAAACTTATAGCGCTAGTGGGCTGACTAAACAATTCCTGGCCAAAGTATGAGTAATTGAAAACTGAAAAATGATTTTTTATTGAATATTGCACTCATGAGTTTAACGAATCAATTTAATACCAATTGAACGTATGAAACCTATTGAATATACAAAATTGGGTTGTCAATTTTTTTCCTGGTGTTATTGGGTTGGCCGGTATAAACAGGTATGTATGTCAGTACTAGTTATTTTCACCCATTTGTCTAATATTTAAATATTTAAAAATTTAAATAAAATTCATATCAAAATTGGCCCTATTATATTGGAAACCCAATGATAGGATTACCTGCAAAAATCTAGTTTAAACAATGGTTGTCGAGTTTTTAAAAGTGAATTTATATGCAAATGTTAACTTGCGACAACGAGGTCCGAGCTAAGTATGGTGTGCAATAGAAGAGGACGCAGTATTTATTGGCAGTATTGCTGCTACGCGCCGAACAACCGGCGAAAAAGACTTTTAACAAACACGTATAGTTATTTATTGGGAATACATTTTTATAAAAAATGACTAAAAAGTGTTTTTGTCTGATGCTAAAGATTTCTTAATTGATTTTAACGGTGAAACTTACTTATTATTAAAATATAATATATAATATTAAATATTAAGTGAAAATCTTTATCACCATTCTGGATGACCCCACCACAAAAAAAAATTAAGAACATTGTTTTGTCAAGTTTGGAATTTAGATGATTATTTAAAACAACAAGGATTTATTGGGGACAAAACGATTTTGAAAGTTCAGGACATTGTGTACATGACGGAAAATGATGACGAAACTATAGAGTTGCAGGATCAAAATTTTACTTCCGATGATTCAGATACTCAATAGTCAATGATTTAAAATTTTTTTATTAATATCATTTTTAGCCGACTTCAAAAAAGGAGGAGGTTCTTAATTCGGTTGTATTTTTTTTAAGACTTCTACTCATTACTCCCGTAACTACGACCGATTTCAATAATTCCTTTTGCATTTGATAGAAAAGACTTCCAGATTGGTCCCATATTTTTTTAATGGTTTTTCAATGACATGGAATGAACCTTTATGTAAAAAAACTGATGTGTGCTGTCAATTTGACAAATTGAAAACCTAAAACAAAATCATCACATGTCACTTGTTATCAATGACTGTATTCGAGCATTTTATTTAATAATGAAGGATTTACGATTTCTTTTGGCAACATCGAAACTGGTTATGAATTAAAGGTTATTAACGTTTTGAAAGAGGAAGATGTCGATTTTTAGATGGGTAAAAACTTTCGAGTAGCATGTAAATTTGAGGCACAGTGGAAGGTGAGTTCTCTGTGTCGCTATTATTTCCTGCCATTACTATCGTTATCGTTATACAAGTGTATCGTTATGGTTAAAAAAAGTACAGTCGCGTTCCCTTTGTCGGTAGGAAGAATAGTTATGTCACCGTTGTCCGTGGTTGTTTCGATGCATGTCTTTCCTTGGAAGTTAGGTTTGATTTTGGTGGCATTGATGTGCGGAGTACTGTAGCAATGTCTTGAGAAATGATTCCTTCAGTTGGGATAGTTTTTGGCGTCACTGTGAAATTGAAACCTTTGGATAGGACGTGTGAACTGGTAGCGTCTAAGGAGAAGTCAGAAAAGTTGTGTACAGTCGTGTGAGGAGCGAGGTGAGAGCAGGTTTGTGTTTTGTAATAAGTCCTGTTAGTTTATGTTTTTGAGTCACTGTTTTCTCCTGAGCCAAGTGTGCCGCTTTATCGCTCGAAATGCGATCAAAATTGTACCACAGAATTGGATGAGGGTTGAAATTATGTAATGACGACTACCAATGATGCAAATTTCAGTTGGTTTGGTCAATTTGATATCTGATTGAATGGATGGAATTTCGTAATAGGGCTAAACTTGCTATGTTAAAAATACTGGAAATTGAACGTGAAAATGGGTGATGTTTTAGTTCGAAAGTGTTAGGAATGATGTTGTGGGTTCTGCAAGATTTAAGGAAAGCAAGATCACAAAGAAGCAGAGATTTTCGAATGAGAAGTTTGCTGTATGTTCTAGTCAGTTGGAAGAAATCCTCCCCGTAGAGGCGAATGAAATGTTCTGAGAGGGTTCCGCGGTCATTACTATGAACAAGGCTAGGTTCCGGGTGAGAACCGCGTCTGAATTTATTAAATGATCGACGTTTCGACTCCTGCTTTGGAGCCATTATCAAGAGACAAAAGTGAAAAAAGAGTTTCAGAGTCTAGATCGAACTCGGGGCCTCAATCTGCCTGCTCCCTAGTGACTAGGTAACTGAACTGAATTTGAATCTGCTCTGCTTCTTTTATTTATAGTTATCGGACGGTTAGAAGGGGATGTCACGTGGCGAAGAGGCTATGTTGTGATTGGTTGGCAATTGGTGGACGTGTGTGCTTTGATTAATCTGGCAATTTCGGATGTCCATGCTGTAGCAAGGCGAGAGCTCTCATCGCGTTGGTTTAGAGGCTTTAGGGGGCTTTTCTCTATTTCTATGGCTTCGAGAATAGTGGATGCCCTAACGGAATCAAGAGATATCGAAGTCGATAGATTGTCCTGTTTGGATGGATATGATGATGCGCGAGAGCTATGTCGGATCTTTTTAGCGAACTGACAAAGAATGTTCATATACTCGATGGTTGACGCGCCTGATGCTACAACCGATGTAGCTTTGTGGGCAATCTCGACATGGAATTTCGAAAACTCCTCGATCCTCGTTAGGTATCTTATCTTTAGGGTTCCCGGTTGAGTTGGCTATAGTTTGATTGGTGTTGAAGACTGTCTTTATTTGATGTCGGTGTAGGATCCTACTATGCTATTTTGTCAATGACTCTTCGAATGTATGGAAGGAAGGCTTTCCGGTGTTGTTGGTCTGCTTCTGATGGGCTTGGTGTATTCGGGAGTTTTTGCGATTGGCTAATTATACGCGCAATGTGCTCTGGATGATAACCGTTATGTCGAAGGATTTGTTGAAGATTATTAAGTTCGTTTTGTCTATTGTCTATATCTGTTAAGGGAATAGATCTAAGAGCCAAAGATTTCATTACAGAACTCAATTGGGCAGGCTGATTGTGTGATTGGGCATTTAAGTATCGATTGGTATGGCTTGGTTTCCTATAGACGGTATTTGAGAATCTGCCATTGCTGGTTTTTGTTATGAGGACATCAAGAAACAGGAGTGAAAATCGGACTCGATTTCCATTGTAAATTGAATGTTAGAATTGAGGTGTTCTAGAAAGAAAGAAAGTATAACAAATCTCTGCCAGGACCCCAAATGACAAAAGTATCATCGACATACCTAAGCCAGCAGGAAGGTTTTAAATTAGAAGAGTTTAGGGCCTGGGTTTCGATTTGTTCCATGAAAATATTAGCAAGCACTGGAGGAAGAGGTGAACCCATCGGGGCCCCTCGTACTTGTTTGAACAGAGTCCCTTGAAATGAAAAATATGTGTTAGAAGAACAGTGGTGTACAAGTTTGATGATGTCAGAAGAGATATGTGTATTGTTTTTAGAATATCTACGTTTCTGAAATGGGGACATTGGTGAAAAGAGATACAACATCGAACCTAACTAACTAATTTTCTGAAATACTATAAGCGCCTAACATATCTAGAAAGCTAGACCAGTTGTTTACGTACGAGGATGCTTGTTCGGCTAGAGGTTCAAGGGTTTCGGCTTAGCACGGGGTTAATTCTTGGGTTGGGGATTGTATCGAACTGAAAATGGGCCTAAGAGGAATGTCCGGCTTATGAATCTTGTATATGTTACCTGTGTCATTTTCTTTCCGATATTCCGATACTTTCATTTTGAAGTAGATGTTCTTTGATAATTTTGACTTCGTCGTTGAAGATTTGGGTGGATGTAGATAGAGCAAAAAACCTATCTTCATCCACCCAAATCTTTAACGACGAGGTCAAAATTATCAAAGAACATCTACTTCAAAATGAATATCACCAAAACTTTATAAATAAAACTATAAATCAGCTAGAAAGAAAATCGCAACAACAAACCAGCACAAATAACCATCACACTAATACCAACCAAACACAAACAGACAACCAAATTATGAACATAATTCCATATGTCCCAGGTGTATCGGAAAAAATTAGGCGGTGAGGAAATAAATACAGCGTTAAAACTGTTTTTAAAACCAATAATACTTTGCGCTCTATCCTCACACATACCAAGCCGTTTAACGCAACCCAGAGTTTCAAAAATTGTGTGTACAGTTTTTTTTGTTACTGTGGCCATTCTTATACCGGTGAAATTTCAAGACCTTTAGCAGTAAGGAAAAAAAAACATCAATATAACATTTCCAGAAGACATGTGGACAAATCAAATTTGGCCAATCATATATTAACGAGCACCGGCAGCCATAGGATAGACTGGGATAAAACAGAGATTTTGTTGAAAGAGGAAAACTTAAAAAAGAAGAAACTTAAAGAAGCCAGCTGTATGATGATAAACAACACTGAAATCGGGGCACCTTCAGCCGACCTTCATTTGGACTGGAGGAATTTATTGCTAACAGAGCAAAAAAGGGTAACCCCAGCGTCAAGTGTTCGCCAAATCTTATGCTGAATTCACCTATTCATAATATGTGCCGAAACTTTAATAGGATTAGCTCAAGCTGTGATATCTACTATAACAATCCTCCATATATACTTACTAAATCTCATGAAATGTTTTTGTCTAAATGATTAAGATGACCTTTGTTACCTAATTATTACTATATTTAAATAAATGTTTTGTATTTGTACCGATATACCTCATGAAATATTAGTTATCACACGAGTAAAGATATATTAATCATTATATAGTATTATATATATAGTATTATATATATAGTAAATATATATTTAATTTAATTTCTATAAATATATGTATGTATAGTTATAAGTAATCATATTCCATATTAACCTTGTAATTGAGATTTTCCTGTTGGGTAATAAAGCTTATTTAATTATTTATTTATTTATTTAAACGACAAATTGTCAGTGTCAAATTTTTTGGCAAACAGCAAATTCAAGATCATAGCGAAATTTTTTTTAGAAAAAACCTCGAAAACAACACTAAACGATTGACAACGACTCCAGACTCGGAGTTGAAACGTCTCCAAACACAGATAAGTATTACACAGTATACAATACATTACTTATATATATATATATATATATATATATATATATATATATATATATATATATACAGGAATACTGGTTGATCATTTTGTAGACATCTCTTTCTCTCAGAATAACTGTGAGGAAGAATCTCTGTACGGACAGCCAGTCATCCGGGCAATTTTACGAAACTGCCTTACTACACTTTGTTCTACATATACAATTTTTAAATACTTATTTGTTTCAGGAAAATATTTTGAGGAGAGAAAGCCCAATGAACAAACAAAATTATTTTTTCTTGTTCGTATTTTTGCTGTCTAATATGTTTGCGTGCGTCTGGCGCCCTATACAAAGTATCCTCTGCAGTTGGCCAAAACGGACCCACCATCCCCGAAAAGGGTTCAACTATTAATATAACTAATAACCCTCCCTCCCCCAACAACGTGGTTGACGTTAAAGAATAGCGTCAACTGGCAGTTGTATGTTGGCGAACAGCGAGTAGGGAGTTTTAGTTAGATGTCGAAATATGAGCAAGGGACTTCCAGCTAAGATGGCCAGGCAGCCGCATGTGTGCGTGTGTTCGGGTTAGGAAAATTGAAATAGTAATTCATAAGAAATAAATGCGGTCTTTTTCTCTACAATCGACATTATTAAAGTGATATAGACGCTGAGGAAGTGATGGTGGGTGTTAGTTTTAGTGAATAAGCCAGAGGTTCAAGGCTGCCTCTCCTTGTAAATATAGTTTGAACATAAGCTATTGGACCTTTATTTCACACAAAGTATGATTCCATCTTTTAGTTTATTTCAATAGGCAGTTTTGTTTAATATTTTACTTGGACATTGGATAAGGCTCTCTTTACCCATAGCCACTATACATAGAGGAACCCTTAAAAAAGAAAAATATGAGCAAGCAGAATCCCTGTGTATAAATAGAGTTTTACATATTGTGTGATATTTATCTGCATAAATTAAATGAGCATTTTTTTCTTAAATTTTCACATGAAAAAGTGAGGAGAGAATTACACCTCTATAGACAAAATAATTATATTTAGCGCTATGTAAAATTCCTACAAAACAGGCAGGTTGAATATCTTACATTCATTAATTCCAGACAAAATATTATGAGAAATGTTTTTGTGGTGAGAAGTCTACCCAAGATCACGATGCGGAAAGGAAAAACTACTAGGGCTATGAACTAAAGAGCAAGGAAAATGTGACTTGTCTCATTCCACGAAAAAATGTAACTAAATTCTTAAATATTTCTATTAGGTCAACAAACGGAAGACGTGTTTCTCTTCAAGAAAGTAGAGTGATATTTAACAGTGATTTTATTGTTGTGCCAAAAACCAAGTTAAGTCAGTTAACTATAGATAGATCATATTTATGCATTTTTCAAGTAGATGATTTTATATTTTATTATATTTTAAACCAGAAAAGTAGATCCAAAATCTTCAATAAGAACTGATAGGAGGAAAAAATCATCTGCGAGTTGTTTTTAGATGAAAATTATATTTTAGAATCCTGGAAAGGACGAGGCACCTTTCTTATGGAAAAATGGACTTCCGTCCAATTGTTTGAAATTTTGATATGTTGTAGAAGTTGACTAGTATTCGAGATACAGAGTGTTAAACATCGAAAATATCGCATTTTTGATATCAGATTCCGAATGATAGACGTGGTTTATTTCCGGTTATTGGAGAAATTCACGAAACAAATGCCATAAGTTTTGGTGAATTATAGGGTATTTAAAAAATAGGTAACATGTGATTTTGAAAAAAATGTTTTTTTTTATTACAACGTTGAAAACATATGAAGATGTTATTGCACAATTAATATATCGTTAAAGTAATCATTTCTTGGATGCGCTTCATCTAATGTACAGTGTGAGCCATAAATATAGCTAGAGAACGCATATATTATTTTTTCCTATTAATGAGTCACCCTGTACGAACAATTCATGCTTCAATTTTAATAAGACATTAAACATATATATCATCCGTCTCTTTATACTTAACGGGATGTTAAACTGATTGCAAAAACTATACATATTGAAAAAATGTATTTTTTTATACTACCCAGTAGTTTTATATTCTCTCCGTCGACTTTGTATCTTATTACATTTTTACGTTAACAAATGTTCAGTATTTTACTGAGCAGAATATTATTAAAATTGTTTGACTAGTTTACGAGATATAAAGTGTTAAACTTCGGAAATGTCACCTTTATCGTATCAGATTTCTCATAATAGATGTGATTTATTTCCATTTGTTGCAGATAACGTGGTTTGCCATTGTTTGACATAAATATTGCAAAAAAAATTAGTATTATTTTTTATTACATGGTGTTTCCTAGGTACGTAAAATATTGTCTTAGCAAACTCATTTGTTGTTATAACGTTAAACGTTAAGAAAATCTAATTGCTCAGTTAATATAATATTAAAGAAATTAATTTTTGGACGTGTTCATACATTATATTTCTGAGTTGTAAATATTGCTAAAGTGGGCATCTATTATTTTTTCCATTAATAAGTAACCCTGTATAAACCATGCGTCCTAGAATTATATTTATATTAAATTATAAACTAAATTCTACCGGTTTGCAAATTTGTAAAAATTAAAGTATTGTATTTGATACAGGGTTACTCATTAAAGATAAAAAATGGTATATGTCCACTATAGCTATATTTACGACTTACACTCTATAACACATGAACACGTCCAAGAACTTATTTCTTATTAATTGTGGGATTACATCTTATGTATTCACCGTTGTAATAAAAAAACGAGTTTTCTGGAAAAAAATATGTTACATATATTGGAAACATACTGTAATGAAAGATAATTAATGGTAATTGTTTTATTCAATATTTTTGTGAAATAATGAGAAAATTATCTTTCCAGCAATATACGGAAATAATACACGTCTGTTATGAGAAATCTGATAAGAAAAAGGAGACATTTCCGATGTTTAACACCCTAAATCTCGAAAACTATACAATTTTCACAAAATTCTGCTCAGTTAAGCACTGAACATTTGTTAACGTAACAATGTTATAATATAAAAAGTTGAAGGAGAGAATTTAAAACTACAGGGTAGTATAAAAAACTACAATATGTAAAGTTTTTGCAATGAGTTTAGCATGCTGTTGGACGGATCATATATCTGTTTATTGTCTTATTAAAATTGCAGTACGAATGGCTCGTACAGGGTGACTCGTTAATAGGAAAAAACAATATCTTTTCTAGCTATATTTATGGCTCACACTGTATATTATATGAAGCACATACAAGAAATTATTACTTTAACGCGATATTAATTGTGCAAAATTATCTGTTTATGTTTTTAACGTTGTAATAAAAAAAATATTTTTTTCAAAAGCACATGTTAGGTAGTTTTGAAATACCCTGTAATCCAGCGAAATTTATGGCAATTGTTTTGTGAAATATTTATATCCAATAATGTACAAATCACAATTTCTCCACTAGCCGCAAATAAAACACATGCGAAATCTCATATTAAAATAGGAGCATTTTCGATATTTAACATCCTGTAGATCGAAAACTAGTCATAGAATCTATTTGAGCCTACGGACTCTTTTTGTCAGAACATCAACTTCTACAACATACCAAAATTTCAAACAATTTGACGGAAGTCCATTTTTCCATAAGAAAGGTACCTGGTCCTTTAAACAAAGCTAACGGACAGTTTACTAAAAAAAAACAGAAGAGTCCAGAGCCTGCGTCCCTATCCTGTCTTAGATCATTTACCATCTAGATATAGCCTGTCAAGCATAAAATCGTGGCAACGCTAGAAAGAGAGGGCAATAGAGACAGTAAGAGGCTATTTCACTTAGTGGGTGGATGGTCGATGGACGCAGCCAATGAACAACATGCTTTATTGGAAGCAGCTCCCAACCGAGTGAAATGGCCTCTTGCCCTCTCTATTGCCCTCTCTCTCCGTAGTCTTACCATGACATTTTTGCACTGCAAGCTATCTCTAGAAAGTAAATGCTCTAAGTATCCTGTGGCCAATTACCCCCGCGGGGGTAAACCTTGTATTTCGCAGCGGTAACAACCAGCTAGTTGTTTTTATGTTTAATAAAGTCTACGTATTTGTATCAACACGTATTGTTTGAGTTCATCGTTGGTAGGAGGGGAAAAGCAGTGACTCTTGTTAGGTCATAAGGGTAACTACCTAAATAGGTTAAGAACCACGGCTTTAAAGGATATCGGTTGGCAAATATTTTTGTTGAATAAATAAATATAAATTACTAATAGTAATCATAATTATTTTCTCTCAAAATTATTTCTGTAACAAAATAATACACTTACAAAAAGATTATACTTATTTTATTTATTTTTAGTTCAAACAACCAATTATAAAAAATATTTTCCTTCTATTCAGTTGATGTAACACCAGAAAACAACAAAAATTAATTTGAAACATCAAATGATATTCCTTATAATATAGTTGTTATGGACCATTGCTGAACGAACTCTTCAGTAAACATCAATGAAATTGAGATCGCCTAGTATCATACCTTTATATTAATTCATTTGTTAGACCTGTATATTTACAATGTTCAATAATTCATGTGAAATGGTATGTTGCTAATCAAGATGTTTTGTCTGTGGTTGTTTCTGGACATTTGTGTGAGAACATCCCCCATAGATAATAAAAACGGCAGTAAAGGCAGGATAAAATAAATATCGATCAAAAGAATTTACTGAAGGTGATTTTACTATAATAACTGTAATGTAAATTCTATATAAAGAACTAAGAGAAAAAACTAGTAACAATACTCGTCAAAAGCAAGTTGGAATGTATTGCTCTACTAATCCAAATAATCGTCATATTTACCGCAAGTAAAATTATCATTAGGACAATGAGTTTTAACTCTAATTTTATTTCTCAGTATCACAAACATTATAATTAAAATGATTCAACTCCGTATAAATGGGAATGCACACTTACCACTTCTTGGAAAAGAACCTGTTAAAGTTGAGAGGCGATCTGCAACAAAAAAACCAAAATGAACTTTATACTTGCAAATTAACTCTGGAAAGAATTCTTATTCTTTGAGTCATGTAATTATTATGTAATTTATGATGGAAAAGTAATTAGGCACGAAATGTTCGAGCACACGGCAGGCGACATACAACTTACGGCAAACTAGGAATAGTTCCAAGTTTTCACAGTTCAGGTCGTTTGTCTCAAGGGTGACTAATTATTTTAATATCAACGTCCAGTTTTAGTGACTAATTGTTGATAAAGAGCATTACTTCCATTTATACAAGCATAAGTTACAGATAGGACTCGTTGAATTATTTAGCTAAATTACAGAAATGTAGTTCTCTATATTATAAAATATATGAAGACATTGAATATATACTGTCTGAAATTACAAGGTATCTAATCAAGTATTCGTTAATTGGTTCATTTTTTTAACAACGTATACAAGTTTCCTTATGAAAACAAAATCTGACAGTGTTCATTAAATATATTTGAACTAAAAAAACGATCTAATCAAAAAATCACTCGAACTTTTAATTAATCAGTAAATCGAAAATGTTCCATTCAACGGAATGTAATGACTTTTTTTATCAAGACTTATCGGAAATAACAGCTGCATTATTCCGGGAAAACCCCTCGACATCTGTAGTATTGGTTTTTCCGGTGAGTATTAACAGAAAAGGGGAAAAAGCAGATAATGTCAAGGCAGAATTTCGAAGAAGAATAAAGATAACGATAATTAAAGAAGTTACTCTGCCTCATCATTATAAATTTTTATATTCATAAGAAACTTTTTGAAGAGTTATAAGTACTCAATATTTTACAAGTAGGCTCTAATTTTAAGCTGCTACAGTATATTGTTTACGAGAATGAATTTGATCCGATGTGCAGCCATCATCCGAATTTCATATGACACTCCTAGCTACTTTGCACGTTATTGGTCTGTAGGTCTGGATATACTCTCTATAACTTTTTAATGAATTGTTTATTTAATGTATTAATGTTATCAGTAATAATGTTAGAAACATTTTGTCAGTATACAAAACAATAATAAACATGATATTAGCTGGTTTGCAGTCTAAGTGATTGAACACCTATATAGTGCAATTTATGCCACAGGTATGCTAACATGAGACCAGCGACTAAAAGCAAATAATAGTTATAAAAAATTGTGTATTACAACCTTGTGGGATAATATATGTCTTTTCGAATAATCATTTTATGGATGTAATTTTTATCAATACAGATGTTATTTAACTACTCTTATATAAACCCCCTCATCCCAAAATACCATTCCTGATCATAAATTCAACAAAAGATTTATAGACAATAATTAAAACTGATTTTCTTAAAATATCCCGTAGTTGCTAAAATATATTAATTTAGATGCGCGTTCTTTTAGTTACGTACTCAATGTGGTAATTCTACCTTAAATGCCTATCGATCAATATGCCTTAATATTTTGTGTGTGAAATTACTTTGGTGGAATTGTTTATATATCTTTCCAACTTAAATATTATCAAAACGAGATTTGTTAATTTTAGTTAGTTCAAATGCTATAAAGTTGGTTTTATTGACGTTTAAGGATAGTTGATATAACTCGACCCAGATTTTAACTTTGTAGAGGCCTTTTCATAGGTGTATGCCCATGTTGTTACACTAAATATTATCACGGAGTCATCTGCATATAATACTATTCTGACATCCATCTCCAAAGACAAAAGTGGGTTTATATAAATTAGGAACAGAATCTAATATCTGCATAACGTAACACTTCAAGTGAGATATTATGACGCATGATGTCGAAGGCTTTTGCCAAGTCAAGAAACACCGCAAAGAATTTTTTGCTGTCGTCGAGATTGTTTAACAAGTGTCAAGGAAACTGAATTGGTTTTTGTGGATGACCGTATTGTGATGAAAGATAGTTACAAATCTTTTATTACTTTTGTTGCTATACCGTCGAGACCAGGAACACAATTGTTTTTGAAGATTTTAATGTGCTTTATGATTTCGGGTTCAGAGATAGGATATTAAAAAATTGAGTTCTGTACGCTACTCGTATTAACAGACTGTGTGTTGAGTTTCAGAGTGCTGTCCAGCACTTGCAGTTTAGATAATTTTCGTAAAATAATTATTTCCAAAGTTAGCCATACCTTTATTGTTAGTAAAATATGTGCCATTGTCGTTAACCAATCTTGATTCAGTAGAGATTCTATTAGTGTTTTCGTTTGTGGCAACTTTTAAAATGTCATTAATTGTTTCAACTTATTTTGGTGGTGCAAATTTTGATTTTGTAATAATCATCTTTAGTTTTTTTTGAGGAGTAGGAAATTCCTATACGGCTTGTATTCTTCTTGTTGCTTGAGTAGTTTTCTAATCATTTCTTTTTTAGTCGGTCATCTATGTTTTATAGAATTTTAAACCTTCTGCAATCCAAAGTTAAATTTCATTGCTTAGTAGTTGTAGCATTTAGCGCCATTTTTGCATATGTATTTAAGTGGACTGTAATTTATATGAGGTGTTGATTCAAGTTATACTACTTGGGAGAAGTTAAAATCTTATATTGCATAGAATGTTTCCAGTGTATAAATATGTAACGGTACAATTTACAATTATTAAGATAAATTAGGCAGACTTACCAGAAAGGTAAAAGGGTGTATGTAAATACTATATGTAGATCCAGTATGTAGTTCCGTCCATAAAATGTGCACATATGTCACGGAGCGTAAAAATTATATTTTCGAACTGTTCGGCACGAGAGACGATGCGAAAGTCTCGTTGACCCATTCAACGAGGAAGTATGTGGTTTTTTATTCCAACATATAGTACAGGAAAGGAATGAATATAATAGGAATTTAAGGATATCAAACCTAATTCCAGCAAATAAATAAATAATACATTCAGTCTAATGCACTTGAATATCCAATTTATATAACCCGCAAAAAACTAAATAAATATTCATTAAATAAACAATGAAGACGAAACATTCTCCCCCACATAAAAGGGTATGGAGCCTTTTATCCCTTTGGTAAAGGACAAAGCTTGACTAAAGGACGTGTGACTGTTCCCTTAGTTGTATGTAAAGTTGCAACTCTAACTTTGCCATCGGCACCTGCATGAGTTTTTATTATACGTGCTAATGGCCATTTAAGAGGAGAACTCAACTCATTCTTTATAAGTACCAAAGAACCCACTGAAGGTGGATGAATTGAATCCTTATACCACTTTGCCCTTTGATGAAGGGTATGAAGATACTCCTGTTGCCATCGCTTCCAGAAGTCGTAATGTAAACGTTGCAAATGTTGCCAACGAGAAAGGGTATTAATTTTTAAATCCGCATAGTCTGGATCAGACAACGCAGTCAAAGGTTCCAAAGTCAAGAAATGACCAGGAGTTAAAGCATTCAAATCGTTGGGATCCGTACTAACTGCACAAAGCGGTCTACTGTTAAGAACAGCTTCAATTTGAGTTAAAACAGTATATAATTCTTCGTATGTAAGTATCTGTTCACCTACTACTCGCAACAAATGAGTTTTAACAGATTTTATGCCTGCTTCCCATAGACCGGAAAAATGAGGAGCAGACGGTGGATGAAGTTTCCATTCAATGTTTTCTCTATCACCCACGGCGTGCCTAATACTTCTCAGATATTTGCTAGATCCTACAAAATTAGTACCGCAATCCGAGTAAATTGTAGAGCACCGACCTCTTCTAGCTATAAAACGCCGAAGAGCTGCTAAAAACGCTTCCGTAGATAAGTCAGACACAAGCTCGATATGTATCGCTTTTGTAGAACAGCAAACAAAAACGCAAATATACGCTTTAATAGATTTGGAACCGCGCAGTCTATTCATTGTGATAGGTATAGGACCTCCAAAATCGATTCCAACGGTTGAAAATGGTTTTAATTGTGAGATACGAAACTTTGGTAAAGAACCCATATAGGGCTGATAAGGTTTTGGATTAGTTTTCCAACAAGCAAAACAATTGTTAAGAACTTTCCTAACATATTTCTTGGCACCAATCATCCAAAAGTTTTGAGCAAGTATATTACAAGTGGTTTGTATACCAACATGTAAGTATTTAATGTGAATTTCTCTTATCAATAACTTTGTAAAATTGCAATTATTCGGAATTAATAAAGGAAATTTTTTATTAAACCCTAGTGAAGTTGATTGAGATAATCTTCCACCAACGCGAATTATACCTTTTTCATCTAGAAAAGGATTGAGTTTTCTCAACCACTTAGTAGTAACATTATTTTATGTTATTTGTTTAAGTTCGTTTTGAAAATGCAGCAATTGAACTCGTTTAACTATAACAATGAAAGCATTACTCAGTTCCTCTGCACTTATAAAACCTAACAATTCATTTGATTTGTTTCTAATGTTGTATGCAAACCGCAGAACAAAAACGACAATTCTTTTGATTTTCAAAAGTGAAGAATGATTGTTTAATAAGGAATCAATAAAACTTTCAGCTAACGAAGCAATAAAAACATTGATTTTTTCTTCTAACTGAATATCTGAATTTTCCTTAAAATGTAAAGTAGGCAGGTTCCAACATTCTTGTTGTAGTTCAAGAAATTTAGGTCCATGCCACCAAGTAGAATTAACTAAAAGATCATTTGGAAATAATCCCCGTGATCCGTGATCCGCAGGATTTAATGAAGATGGTATGTAATACCAATTCTTTGGAGCAACTCTGTCTTAAATGAAACTCACTCTATTGCTTACAAAAGTTTTCCATCTATAGGCAGGAGATTTTATACATGAAAGTACTATAGAGGAATCCGACCAAGCAAATACAGAATTAATTGTATCTTGGTAGATATATAATACGTAAGCAATTAATTTAGAAAGCAATACAGCAGCAGATAATTCAAGTCTTGCAATGGATAGTTTGTTAATAGGTGCAACTTTACTTTTCGAACATAGTAAATATGTTTTTGCATTATATTGATTACTATATGAAATTCTCAAATAAACAATTGCACAGTAAGCTCGTTCTGAGGCATCACAAAATCCGTGTAAGTCACAGGAAACCATGACATTGAAATTAATGTAACGCGATAATTGCACACTTGTAATCACGTTGATTTCAGACAAGAACTTTGTCCAAACATTTATGATACTATCCGGAGGTTTGTCATCCCAATTTAAACCCAGTATCCACATTTGTTGAATTAATAATTTTGCAATAATTATAGAAGGTGTTAAAATACCTAACGGATCAAATAATCGGGCAACCTGCGATAATATTTTACGCTTGGTACACTCAGAATCAAAATGTTTAATTGTAAAAGAAAAACAATCAGTTTGTGGATTCCATTGCAAACCTAAAATTTTTATTGTATTTTGTGTATCCTTATCAAAGGATGATGATGTTTGTTGAATATCATTAGTAGATATTTCCTGTAAAATATCTGGTGTGTTACTAGCCCATTTTCCAAGTTCAAAACAAGCTTTATCTAGAAGTGTAGTTAATTGACATTTTAAATTCAATATTTCGTTAATTGTGTTAGCTCCAAAGTATATATCATCTACATAACTATTGTGTAAAATAATTTCTGAAGCTAAAGGAAAATCAATTTCGCATTTAGCCAATTCGTATAGTGAACGAATAGCAAGAAATGGTGCAGTGCTTACACCAAAAGTTACAGTAGTTAATTCATAATCTTGAACAGGATCTTCGAGCGATGAACGCCAAAGAATTCTTTGAAATTTCCTTTGTTTAGGATCAACCAAAATTTGATTATACATTTTCTTGATGTCTGCAGTACAAACAAATTTATGTACACGAAAGTTAAGTAGAATTTTTATCAAATCATTCTGTAGTTTAGGACCTACATACAACGCGTCATTTAGCGACGGAAAGTTATTTGCATGATGAGAAGCATCAAACACAACTCTTAAAGGAGTTGTTGTAGATTCATGTTTGATCACACAATGGTGTGGTAAATAAAAACAATTATTGTTGAAATTAGAAGTTTCATTAATAGGCATTAAATATCCTTTGTTAATGTAATTTTAAATAAAATCATTATAAGAGATTTTAAACAACTCGTGTTTTGCAAATTTGCGTTCCAAGTTATGGAACCTTTGTAAAGCTAGAGGACGTGTGTCCCCGAAGCTAGTATAATTTTGTTTAAATGGCAGCGAGACGATAAAGCGACCGTCTGCATTTCTGCTAGTAGTTTCACGAAAATAGTTTTCGCAATAAATATCATCTGGAGATTGAATATTAGTTTCTGGAACTTGTTCAACATTCCAGAACATTTTCAAAGTGTTATCTAAGTCAAAATCATTTTGTTGTACAAAAAAAGATTTAACTTCTTGTGAAAGATGTTGTCCAATTTTCCCCATGACAACCTAACCAAAGACCGTGTTGAGCGCGCAAGGTTCGTTAGATCCTCCCTGTATATAACCAGAACGAAGGATATATGGAAACAGTTCTGCTCCTAAAAGAATATCTATTTCACCCGGACAATGATATCCGGGATCAGCATACACTAGATTATCTAAGTGTGTCCATTGTCTTGTGTTAACCTTCGTGGAAGGCATATTAGAACAAATTTTGTCTAGTACAATAGCATTGATCGGAAAAGAAGGCAGTTCCTTACCGACTGGTAAGATTTCACATTGTATAGTATATTTAGCAAAAGTACGCATCGTATCTAATCCTTGTATGGATGTGGATATATGATGCTTGTTTAAAGATAATTTATTTGCACAAGATTTGCTTATAAAATTAACCTGTGATCCTGAATCTATCAATGCTCTGCAAGATAAAAGGTTACCGTATTTATCACGGACCTGAAGTAAAACAGTAGACAATAAAATTGTAGTAGTATTTACAACGCTAGATAAACTAGCAGATATTTGCATAGTATTTTCCGATCGATCATTTAGTTCAGAATAAGACGCATTTTCCCGCATAGGAACGTCATCTGAGCGTACAGTATTATTTTCAAAATGTAATATTGTATGATGTTTTTTGTTGCATTTCTTACAACGTTTGTTTGAAGAACATTTGAAAGCCGTGTGCCCAAGAGCAAGGCAGTTAATACAGCACTTTCGTTGTTTAACAAACTTAAATCTGTCTTGAGATGATTTATTTAAAAATTCAGAACAGTTAAAAATTAAATGGTCTGCATTACAAACTAAACAATTTGGTTTACGGGATGTATTAGCAAAAAGAGAAGACGTTAAACGAGAATTTGGTGAAGTATGTTTTCGTGAATTAGTTTGAATATGTGAACTCTTGGAGCCTTTTGCTCTAATAAATGATTCAAGAGCCGTACAATGCTTCAACAAGAAATTATACAAACTATGATATGTAGGTATTTCATTTGAAACATGGTGCAATTCAAATGCCTTTTGAGAATTATAATCTAATTTTTCAAGTAAAATATTCATCATTACAAAATCCCAATCTTCCGTATTGAATCCCATAGTGGATAAACCAGCTAAATTTTGACCAAATGTATCTAAGAGTTTTCTTAAAAATTGTGGATTATCATTAGTTAATGAAGCACAATTAGAAATCTCTTTCCAATAATTCATTGCAAGTTCTCGATTATTAGAATAACGTTCTTTTAAACTGTTGTATGCAGTTTGGTAGTTCTCCGCTATGAATCGATTCCGTTTAACCAATTCTAAAGCAGGACCGTTAAAACCGATAAAAGATAACTAAATTTATTCATTGTTGAGATATTTGCATCGTTGTGAATCAACGTATCAAACATGTCGATAAAAGTAGGAAACTCACTTATATTTTCACCAGAGAAACATTTAAGGTTAATTTTCGGCAAATTTGCTTTTACATTAGATGAAGAAAATGTATTACTTTTATTTTCATTAGGTACTTCTACCCGATTGTAGTATAAAGATTCAATTTTATTGAAACCTAGTATAAACTTCCTTCTAATTATTTCTTCTGCATTTAAATCTGCATCATCTTTAACGGCAATTGTGTTTATAATTGCTAGATGATGCTTATCGAATTCCTTTTGTATATTATTTAAATTACGACAAGCTACGATAAAATTAGATGAATCAAGTTCTCCTTGTACGAATTTATCTGCAATCTCTCCAATTGAATCAAGTTTATTAATTTCTAAATTTCAACATATAGTTAAGATATTTTATTCAAATCGAAACGAATTCGAGTTTCAAATTCGTAAATATATCTTCCAAAAAACAAGAGGTAAAAAGACACCAATCAACAAAAATGTCGGTAAGAAAAAGTTTCGTCTTCGTTCGACGACAACAAAGCGTAGAGTATAAAAAGTAAATGAGTAAACAAAACCCTTATATCAGCTCAATTATAACATTCGTAAATATACAAATTGTTACACAGTGCAAAAAACGGAATGTTTTCGCGCACGCTGGAAACACCTTTATAAACTTTTAACTTCTATAGGATAATTTATGGCTTTGTAAATCAATTATCAATAGCTCGACAAATTATTTATATAGTAAAATAAACAGCGTAATCTTGAGTCGAAAGGACCAAAAAAATGTGGTATTTGAAGTACTGCAATCAATTATATAATGAAAGTAGCATATCCTTGGCTCGTGAGGACCAAAAAAATGTAGCATTTAGCTCCATTTTTGCATATGTATTTAAGTGGACTGTAATTTATATGCGGTGTTGATTCAAGTTATACTACTTGGGAGAAGTTAAAATCTTATATTGCATAGAATGTTTCCAGTGTATAAATATGTAACGGTACAATTTACAATTATTAAGATAAATTAGGCAGACTTACCAGAAAGGTAAAAGGGTGTATGTAAATACTATATGTAGATCCAGTATGTAGTTCCGTCCATAAAATGTGCACATATGTCACGGACCGTAAAAATTATATTTTCGAACTGTTCGGCACGAGAGACGATGCGAAAGTCTCGTTGACCCATTCAACGAGGAAGTATGTAGTTTTTTATTCCAACATATAGTACAGGAAAGGAATGAATATAATAGGAATTTAAGGATATCAAACCTAATTCCAGCAAATAAATAAATAATACATTCAGTCTAATGCACTTGAATATCCAATTTATATAACCCGCAAAAAACTAAATAAATATTCATTAAATAAACAATGAAGACGAAACAGTAGTAGTAACAAAAGCAGCTTGTTTAATTGTCCTTTCGAAGGTATTTAAGAAGATGTTAGTTGCTATTTGAGAATCTTCAGAATTTAATTCTGTGGGCCAATATAAAAAGTGATTCCTAACGCAACTAACCCTATTCAATCAGATTGGGGGAAACCGGAGCAGTCGAAATATAACTGACACTTCCCACCACCAACACATTTTTAAACATATTTCGTGATTGAAAAACGAAATCCATACCTGGTATTTATTGGATAATTAAAAATGTATTCTTCTTTCTTACACGGTTGTCCAAACGACAAATTTGTATTTATTTGTTATTTATTAGAATTGTCATAGTATACAGCTGATACATAAATGCAGAAAAGTCAATTTAATAAAAACTTAAGTTTATAAAAATCGGTTCAGCCAAATCAGATTGACTAGCGTTGGTATGCAACAAGTTTACCTCCTACCGCTTACTTGACCTAGATAGGACCAAGTACTCCTAATAAAAAGTATGGGGAATGTTGCTAAAATTATGGTTTTCCTGTTTTTGGAATACTTCAATTAGGTAAATTCTGTAGGAAATGAGCGATTTTCACTTTTGGTGTTCAGTTACGCCCTCTAGCGGTCATGGTAGAACACTCTAAATAATTTCCAGGTTTCTCACGTTACCACTTTAGTGTAGATTTTTTTTTCTCGAAGCTGTACTACTAACCATGATACGGGTGCCGGCCATTCTTATTTGCCCACCCTGTTTCTGGGGTCTGATGTTCTTGACTAATAAATACAGAATTACCATTATTGTATTTAGGATTTATAATTGCACCGATTTGTTTGAAATTTTGATATTTGGTGGGGAAATCTCAAAAAAATTTATCTATTGCCTTTCTGAGCCTACTGCGATGGGATGTAGTCTTTGAAAGGGAATCAATTTTTATTTAAAAAAATATAGAATGATTTTGTTCACTATGACAATACTTTTTGAATAATTTGAACTGGAAAAATTTGATTTTCGTCAAAAATACTAAAAAAACTAAACATTATTTAAAAAAATGGCATGAACAAAAATGGACACTATTAATAAAAAAGGGACTGATTGTTTATTAGTGCCCTAAATGCAAAACAAAGCGAGATATGTTTAAACACGATTTATAATTCTGAGATACTTGAAGCGACCTATTATGCGTCAAATAACTGAATAAATTTTTGGTATATGACACTTTTTGAAGCTCTTAAAAAAACTTTAAAATGAGCACTGTTAAAAGTTACTTCAGCTGAAACTAAGAGTGTACCATTTGTGTGTATGTATGTGTTTGGACGTTATGTTTTCTTTGCAAAAATATGATCTACGCATGTGGCACTTTCGCCTGTTACCCTTGTAGGTTGTCTTATATACGCCTCAAAAGCGTGCTTAGGCAAAATAACTAATTGTTTCAAAACTAGCAGGAGGAGTCAGCTTTTCAATAAATAAGTCGAGATCGCTTATAAGTAAAAGTAAATTCCAGATGTTTTATCTATACAAAGCATTATTCTGTAAGTTTGCTTATTTATAGTAAACTCAACTACGCTTAAAGTCTATTTAGTTAGTTATTTACAAACATTAGAGTAACATCATTTTTATTAAAATCTCCTTCGTTATAAAAACTGATAATTTATTGTTGTGACATTGTTTGTATCCTAGTTACTGCTACTAGTTTTTGATCAATTTAAGTGCTAATATTTATGTTATGGTCAGCTAAAACATTTCATATACAGTGCAGTAGATTTAAGGAAGAGCTAATTTTTAGACAATTCATAATATTCAAAATATAAATATAGTATCCCCAGATAATTTTCCGCATTCCCAAATTAAGTACTCTTTCGTTAGTTATCGATTATTTTAGGTAATTACGGCAGAAAATTAACAACACTTGTCAGATGGTAATCCCGTTTTTTTAGAGCTAACGGATCTCCTATCTGAGAATCTCCTTCAGGAATTGTGAGCGATTACTCTGTTACACCAACATCTCTTTCCAGCATGGTTGGCTATAAAACATTTCCCTTCATATTTATTTTTCGGCTTATAAATGAAAGAGATTGATGACGCAGAGGGTTTTGTTGAGATGTACAGCCGCAAATCGGCTTAGAATATTTGTTTCCATCTTTTCACATTGTGCGTTAAGAAATTGTTCATCTGGGTATCTTTTGAATGGTAACAGACTTAATTTAAAGGGTCTTATCAAACGACGCATGAATTTATAACGAGAATATTTCACAAAATTAGATTCAGCTGTCTGATTCGATCGATCACATCTTATGAATTGTTTCGGAGATTGTTGGTTGGGCTGTTGAAGGGTACTTTATTTTTAATGGCATTATTGCATTCCCTTTTCGCAGAATTCCAGTAGAATAGACTATTAGTCTGTATAAGAATTTTACGTAAAGTTTAGATATACATTATCCTAGTTTGTTTAGCTTTGTGAAAACATCTTTGTATAATGGAAATGGAAATAGACTTCCAAATATGATTTAAACAGAGGAAATTTTGTAGCTAATTACTAGCAGTTTAATGCTCTATAACTAAATACTACTAAATATGCAAATACTGACAAACTTTTGGGGATGCAACACGGAACAAAAAACTGTGTTATGTATTAAACTATTTTGCTGCCGTTAATCTTATCTGCATTTGACTATGATGTTTCCTAAACAAACCAATGTTGTTTGATACATATCGTTAAATATATAGACACGAGATGTAAGATTCGACATCTAGGATTTTCGGGGAAACTAACACACAGTGATTCCGGATCTGGAGCCGTTCCATGCCATTCCGGTTATTCCATAAATCCGAAGTTATAATGTCTGGATAAAATTTTAGGGCTAACTCCGCCTGCACCTCTCTAACACATGGAAGACAATTATTCAACATAACAAACCAGAATTAGCTACGGGAAATACAAACCCGTCAACAATTAACATCGCAGTGAAAGGGGCGGAGTCAACAAGGACCAATCAGGCGCGATACAACCTCCGAAGGAGGCATATAAAATAAAAGGCTCAGGTAGATCACCTCTCAGTTCACCGTAACAACGCATTGAGAATGCCAGGTGACACCTTGGCGAAACGTCTGCAGGATTCAAACATGAATCAATATAACAATCTGATGAATTCCCGGATAAACATTTCTTCATATTATTCCATCCATGAAAGCCTACGGCTAGACATATATATATTTGTTTTTAAGTTTTCGCGGGCACTAAATGTATTAGATGGTTTCCGGGAATTCATCCGCGTAGTTGATAACTTATCCCTGCCGGGATCGATAGTAAAATGACGACGTTTCGGCAGAGTCACATCTGCCCTCTTCAGGTCGGTTCGCATAATTCTCGTAGCCTTCTGCTTTCGCTTCTAGTTAGTCGAATACTGATATTTTCAGGAGCGCGCACGGTGTTATATAGTCGCGGCTCGGCGCCTATTGGTTGGCACCGTGAACGGCTGCGTGTGATTGGCACTGGGCGCTCAGTGGGAGCGCTTCCCGCCTGCGGATTTGTTATTTCCGGTTGAGTTGTTATTGGACGGGTTCGGGCCGGTACGGTGTTTAATAGAATTTTCCAACAATTCGATAAGTTCTGGATTTCATTGCGTGCGTTTAGACTGTGAGGCCTCTTCGCTATTTCAATTGCCTCTCTTACGAGTCTTGATTTCGGGTGTTCAATATTTGCCAGTACTTTGGTGTTCTCAAAGTCTATTCGGTGTGACGTCGTGGTGGCGTGTTTAGCAATGGATGTTGTTTTTTCCTGCTTTCTTATAGCATTCTGGTGTTCATCACGTCTAGCTTGAATTCTTCTGTTAGTTTGTCCCATATCGGTTTTATGACAGTCTGCACATGGAATCTCGTACACTCCCTGTTGTTCTAAAGGGATCCTCGTCTTCGGAGTCCTCAACACCGTGCTTATTTTTCTGTCTGTATTGAAAATAGTATCGATATTGTATCTCCGTAGAATTCTTGCAATACTGTCCGTGGTACCCTTGACATACGGTAAATAAGCCTTGGTTATTGGTGTCTCATGCTCCTCGTCTGTTCGTCTCGGTTTTGACTTTAGGGCTCTTTGAATATTTCGGTATGTAAATCCATTTTGTCTCAGAGCTGTTTTTAAACTGTCCATTGCCTGTTTGATGTTGTTCTCGTCAGCTAGTCTTTGTGATCTGGTTACTAAAGTTTTGACCACGGCTTGTAGTTGGGCTGGGTGGTGATGAGAATCAGAATAAAGGTATCTGTTGGTGTGAGTTGCTTTCCTACATACTGCATGGCCAAGGGTTTCATCTTCCTTCCTATTTATGAGAACATCAAGGAATGGCAGTTGATTATTGGCTTCAACCTCCATGGTGAATTTTATTTTGTGATGGATGCCATTAAGGTGGTCTAAAAATGTGTTGAGGTGTTCCCTCTCATGAGGCCAAATCACAAAAGTATCATCCACATATCGCAACCATAAACTGAGTTTAAGAGTTGCTGTTCTTAGTGCCTGCTCCTCACAGTTCTCCATAAAAAGGTTCGCTATAACTGGTGAGAGTGGCGATCCCATTGGAGCTCCTTCCACTTGTTTGTATCGTTGGTTCTGGTAAACAAAATAGGTGTTCATCAGGCAGTGCCTTGTTAAGTCTACAAGGAGTTGAGGTGGTTAGTATTTTTCTATTATGATATCCAAGGCTTCGTCGATAGGGATGTTGGTGAAAAGGGACACTACGTCAAAACTGACCAGAAGACACTCAGGTTGTAAAACCGTTTTTCTAAGTATTTCGATGAAATGTGTCGAATTTTTGACATATGAGTCTGCCCCCTCTGCAAACGGTTGAAGTTGTTGGGCTAGGTATTTGGCTAGCTGTTGTGTTGGGGATCCAATCGAACTTACTATTGGCCTCTAAGGTATGTACTTTTGGCAACCCATAGAATTTCGGACATCTCAATGACTTTTCACGCGGAATGAGTTGCAGTTGGAGATTTTTGTCGATCCTACTTGCTTGGATTTCGGCCTTAGTTGTTTTCTCCAGATAAGTTGTTGGGTTGGTAGTTATTTGTTTATATGCTGGATCTTGTAGCAATGTTTGAATTTTGTTTGAATAATCTGCTGTATCTAAAATTACAGTCGCATTTCCTTTATCCGCAGGTAGAATGACAATGTCCTTGTTGAGGCGAAGTTGTTTCAAGGCCTCATTTTCTTCTATAGATAGGTTCCTTTTGGCTGGTTTAGACTTTCATAGAACATGTGACACATCTTGTCTAATTATTTCAGCGGTGTTCGCATCTAATTTTGAAACTGCCATATATTATGCTCTCTGTTGGTATGTGAGAGGGAGCAATAGCGTAATTGATTCCCTTAGCCAACACGCCAATCGAGGTAGAGTTCAATTGGACCGAAGATAAGTTATAAACGGTTCTATTCGTTTCCAATTGCCTTGAGGTTAGACTGTGACCGTTATTTTCCGAGAAAAAATCGATTTTAGGCTTCTGTTGGAGCTTCAATTTGTTAAATTTTGTCTGTTGTTGCAATGTTGTCAACTCTGCATTCGTTTCGGCCCTAAATTCGTTAATTTCATCGAATTTATCCCATATTATCGGGTGGAGTGTATTGCTTACCTGTAGGTGGATATCTAAGAGTTTAGTATTAAGAACATCCAAATCCCATCTGACATCACGTATGGCTTCCCTAAGTAGGGCACAACTAGCTTTCCATAAGATATTCTGTGTTTTTCTGTTGTTCTTCCAGAACTTTATCGTCATGTTTTTCGGAATAACCCCTTCATCGCGGCATCGTTGTAAAAAATGTAGATAGCACAAAAGTTTGCTTATTTTCGCTCGTAATTTCTCAAATGTTTTACACAAATGAAAAGTATTCTCCCCGTAGAGATTCACTATATTTGTTTTTAAGTTTGCGTGGGCACTAAATGTATTAGATGGTTTCCGGGAATTCATCCGCATAGTTCATAACTGATCCCTGCCGGGATCGATGGTAAAATGACGACGTTTCGGCAGAGTCACATCTGCCCTCTTCAGGTCGGTTCGCATAATTCTCGTAGTCGTAGTCGTAGTTACTCGAATACTGATATTTCCAGCTTTCTTATAGCATTCTGGTGTTCATCACGTCTAGCTTGAATTCTTCTGTTAGTTTGCCCCACATAGGTTTTATGACAGTCTGCACATGGAATCTCGTACACTTCCTGTTGTTCTAAAGGGATTCTCGTCTTCGGAGTCCTCAACACCGTGCTTGTTTTTCTGTCTGTATTGAAAATAGTATCGATATTGTGTCTCCGTAGAATTCTTGCAATACTGTCCGTGGTCCCTTTGACATACGGTAAATAAGCCTTGGTTATTGGTGTCTCATGCTCCTCGTCTGTTTGTCTCGGTTTTGTTTTTAGGGCTCTTTGAATATTTCGGTCTATAAATCCGTTTTGTCTCAGAGCTGTTTTTAAACTGTCCATTTCCTGTTTGATGTTGTCCTCGTCAGCTAGTCTTTGTGATCAGGTTACTAAAGTTTTGATGACGGCTTGTAGTTGGGCTGGGTGGTGATGAGAATCAGCATGAAGGTTGGTTCTCGTAAACACTGCCTGATGAACACCTATTTTGTTTACGAAAACCAACGATACAAACAAGTGGAAGGAGCTCCAATGGGATCGTCACTCTCACCAGTTATAGGGAACCTTTTTATGGAGAACCTTGAGGAGCTGGCACTAAGAACAGCAACTCTTAAACCCAGTTTATGGTTGCGATATGTGGATGATACTTTTGTGATTTGGCCTCATGGGAGGGAACACCTCAACACATTTTTAGACCACCTTAATGGCATCCATCACAAAATAAAATTCACCATGGAAGTTGAAGCCAATAATCAACTGCCATTCCTTGATGTTCTCATAAATAGGAAGGAAGATGGAACCCTTGGCCATACAGTATATAGGAAAGCAACTCACACCAACAGATACCTTCATGCTGATTCTCATCACCACCCAGCCCAAATACAAGCCGTCGTCAAATCTTTAGTAACCAGATCACAAAGACTAGCTGACGAGGACAACATCAAACAGAGCTTGTCGAATTGTTGGAGGGTTCTATTAAGCACCTTACCGGCCCGGACCCGTCCAATAACAACTCAACCGGAAATAACAAATCAGCAGGCGGGAGGCGCTCCCACTGAGCGCCCAGGGCCAGTCACACGCAGATGTTCACGGTGCCAACCAATAGGCGCCGAGCCGCGACTATATAACACCGTGCGCGCTCCTGAAAAGATCAGTATTCGAGTAACTAGAAGCGAGAGCAGAAGGCTACGAGAATTATGCGAACCGACCTGAAGAGGGCAGATGTGACTCTGCCGAAACGTCGTCATTTTACCATCGATCCCGGCAGCGATCAGTTATCAACTACGCGGATGAATTCCCGGAAACCATCTAATACATTTAGTGCCCGCGAAAATTTACAAACAAATATAGTGAATCTCTACGAGAATACTTTTCATTTGTGTAAAACATTTGAGAAATTACGAGCGAAAAGAAGCAAACTTTTGTGCTATCTACATTTTTTACAACGATGCCACAATGAAGGAGTTATTCCGAAAAACATGACGGTAAAGTTCTGGAAGAACAACAGAAAAACACAGAATATCTTATGGAAAGCTAGTTGTGCCCTACTTAGGGAAGCCATACGTGATGTCAGAAGAGATTTGGATGTTCTTAATACTAAACTCTTAGATAGCCACCTACAGGTAAGCAATACACTCCACCCGATAATATGGGATAAATTCGATGAAATTAGCGAATTTAGGGCCGAAACGAATGCAGAGTTGACAACATTGCAACAACAGACAAAATTTAACAAATTTAAGCTCCAACAGAAGCCCAACATCGAATTTTTCACGAAAAATAACGGTCACAGTCTAACTTCAAGGCAATTGGAAACGAATAGAACCGTTTATAACTTATCTTCGGTCCAATTGAACTCTACCTCGATTGAAGTGTTGGCTAAGGGATTCAATTACGCTATTGCTCCCTCTCACATACCAACAGAGAGCATAATATGTGGCGTGGAAACAGCAGTTTCAAAATTAGATGCGAACACCGCTGAAATAATTAGACAAGATGTGTCACATGTTCTAAGAAACTCTAAACCACCCAAAAGGAACCTATCTATAGAAGAAAACGAGGCCTTGAAACAACTTCGCCTCAACAAGGACATTGTCATTCTACCTGCGGATAAAGGAAATGCGACTGTAATTTTAGATACAGCGGATTATTCAAACAAAATTCAAACATTGCTACAAGATCCAGCATATAAACAAATAACTACCAACCCAACAACTTATCTGGAGAAAACAACTAAGGCCAAAATCCAAGCAAGTAGGATCGACAAAAATCTCCAACTGCAACTCATTCTGCGTGAAAAGTCATCGAGATGTCCGAAATTCTATGGGTTGCCAAAAGTACATAAAGAAGGTGCACCTTTGAGGCCAATAGTATATTCAATTGGATCCCCAACACAACAGCTAGCCAAATACCTAGCCCAACGTTTGCAGAGGAGGCAGACTTCATATGTCAAAAATTCGACACATTTCATCGAAATACTTAGAAAAACGGTTTTACAACCTGAGTGTCTTCTGGGCAGTTTTGACGTAGTGTCCCTTTTCACCAACATCCCTATCGACGAAGCCTTGGATATCATAATAGAAAAATACAAACCACCTCAACACCTTGTAGACTTAACAAGGCACTGCCTGATGAACACCTATTTTGTTTACGAGAACCAACGATACAAACAAGTGGAAGGAGCTCCAATGGGATCGCCACTCTCACCAGTTATTGCGAACCTTTTTATTGAGAACTTTGAGGAGCTGGCACTAAGAACAGCAACTCTTAAACCCAGTTTATGGTTGCGATATGTGGATGATACTTTTGTGATTTGGCCTCATGGGAGGGAACACCTCAACACATTTTTAGACCACCTTTATGGCATCCATCACAAAATAAAATTCACCATGGAGGTTGAAGCCAATAATCAACTGCCATTCCTTGATGTTCTCATAAATAGGAAGGAAGATGGAACCCTTGGCCATACAGTATATAGGGAAGCAACTCACGCCAAGAGATACCTTCATGCTGATTCTCATCACCTCCCAGCCCAACTACAAGCCGTGGTCAAAACTTTAGTAACCAAATCACAAAGACTAGCTGACGAGGACAACATCAAACAGGAAATGGACAGTTTAAAAACAGCTCTGAGACAAAACGGATTTACAGACCGAAATATTCAAAGAGCCCTAAAGTCAAAACCGAGACGAACAGACGAGGAGCATGAGACACCAATAACCAAGGCTTATTTACCGTATGTCAAGGGTACCACCAACAGTATTGCAAGAATTCTACGGAGACACAATATCGATACTATACAATATTCAATACAGACAGAAAAATAAGCACGGTGTTGAGGACTCCGAAGACGAGGATCCCTTTAGAACAACAGGGAGTGTAAGAGATTCCATGTACAGACTGTCATAAAACCTATGTGGGGCAAACTAACAGAAGAATTCAAGCTAGACGTGATGAACACCAGAATGCAATAAGAAAGCAGGAAAAAACAACATCCATTGCTGAACACGCCACCACGACGTCACACCGAATAGACTTTGAGAACACCAGAGTACTGGCAAATATAGAACACCCGAAATCAAGACTCGTAAGAGAGGCAATTGAAATAGCGAAGAGGCCTCACAGTCTAAACGCACGCAATGAAATCCAGAACTTATCGAATTGTTGGAAAATTCTATTAAACACTGTACCGGCCAGGACCCGTCCAATAACAACTCAACCGGAAATAATAAATCAGCAGGCGGGAGGCGCTCCCACTGAGCGCCCAGGGCTAATCACACGCAGCCGTTCACGGTGGCAACCAATAGGCGCCGAGCCGCGACTATATAATAGCGCGAGCGCTTCGGAAAATCTTAGTATTCGAGTAACTAGAAGCGAAAGCAGAAGGCTACGAGAATTATGCGAACCGACCTGAAGAGGGCAGATGTGCCTCTGCCGAAACGTCGTCATTTTACCATCGATCCCGGCAGGGATCAGTTATCAACTACGCGGATGAATTCCCGGAAACCATCTAATATATATATATATATATATATATATATATATATATATATTAGTTATGTATTTGATAAATATCGTTAAATTGTAGACGCGAGATGTAATGTTCCCGAAAACTGGAACCAAATCTGGACCCGTCCCATGTCATTGCTCTTATCCCGTAACTCCTAGTTTAGAATCTCACAGTAAAATTTTCACGTTAACTTCACACCTGTCAGAGATATTGCATGCCCTCTTCGAGGTGTTGTTCATTTCCGCTAGTTTCCACTAAAATATAAGATGTCGATCTTTACATGTTTAGGCTACTAGCAAAATGAGACGCAACTTCGAAACGTGACGTGAGTCACGGCGAGAATTTGTAATCCAGGTAAATATATGCGACTGTGATATTTAGCCATGCAGCGTGACGTGACGCAGGAAATGCTCACGGTGACCACCGGAAACTCAGTATTCATGCCGCAGTTTGTCACCATAGCGTAATCAAAGCGCTTGAAAAATTAACCGAGGCAGTGCGAATTTGTTAAGTTTTATATGATATAAGCCATGAAGACTATGTGAGGTCCGAGGACTCCGATTCTGAAATGAAATAATCCATACATGAAGAAATCACCATGTCTGACTCAATAAAAGTGCGGTCTGTTTTGCGATATAAGTCGGAGTTATTCATTCTGTCCGTGAAAATTCGCCGTGACTCACATCAGGTAACGTCCCGGACCTGCGTCTCATTTTACGGCTGACCTTAGAATCGAGGCCAAAAAAGAAATTAGCAAAAGATAAATGGTGAAAACAGAATATTCAAAACCGGTCGATTGACGGTCTACTATACAAATCGAACAAGAAAAAAATGCACTATAAGAACAAGTTAATGGAAAAACAGTCTTACAAAGTTAAACACTATAGTAATGAACACCATAATTGTAACAGAAAAAGAAAAGGACCGAAACTAGAATTAAGTTACTGGAATATGAAAATATAGAATGTAACAAGTTTGGACGGTTAAAAAGGAAACTAAAAGAAGAATTTGAAAAATACTGATAGGGGGCAACGACATATATAACCTTAGAAAGAAAGAGGGGTCTTTTCAAGAACACAAAATGCTCAGGTATATAACAACAGCGGTGGGACTAGTTAATAAACACATTGTAACAATAGAAATGGATCACACAGAAAAATTACAAGAATATTCTTAACAGAGAAGACCCAAATAGACAAAAATTGGAACAAATATGCATATTAAAAGATTTATTACTGAAAATGAGTAATGTAAGAAAAAAATACAGCTTATGGGTGAGTTTAGTGCTAAGGACACTCGAATTGTTTCAAGATAAGGGCAATAATTAGAGTACCGAGAACAAGAAGAAAATGATAATTGAACTTAGGTTTAATAATTCTGCTTACTACATCACGTGACCATAATTCGTTTTAACGTAAATACATAAACACTCATACAACATAAATGCAACGTAGAGGAGAACAAAATTGTAAAAGGTTTTGAAATTACATAAATCGGCTTTATTAAGGGACAGAGAAACCAGGCCCACATATTTACAGGAAAGCATGCGAAGCATAAGTGAGAAAATAATGAAATGTCAAAAGTCGAGTCAATAGGAGGGCTACTGTTTTTATAATATGTAAGGATTAGAGAATAAAAACATGCACAAAAGAGGTGATAAACGTGAAGGTAAAATACACGAATTCAAAATTCTTAAAATAGTTTAACGGAATAAGTAGTTAGGAATGGCGGTGAATAAGAAAAAACAAAATGTATGAGAATAGGACATAGGTGACTTCATTTGCATAATAGTGTTCTCTTCCATGTATGCAAATAATACGTTTGTGGGTTTTTCTAAAAATGTTATGTTATCATAATAGTAGCCATTATTATACTTAACTAATACTTATAATATGAATTATATAATTTCAATAATCTGTAATTCATGCATCAGTTTGCTCCTGTTTGAAAATGGTATAGTCGTTTTACCGAAACTAGTCAAATCAAAGTAAAAATGTAAGTAATATAAAACGATGTAAATTTGTTTTCATTTATTATAAACAATCTTTGGATTACAAGGTAGTAGTAGTCATATGGGGATAACAGCTCATTTTATAAATTAATTTGAATATGAATATACAAACTTCAAGTGAACATTCATTTTAAAATTTCTTTGTCAGTGACATTTCTGAAAAAGAAAGAAAACTTTCTTAGAAAACCTCTAAAGTAGCAATCAAGTTAAATAAAATAATAATTCAATTCCGAGACATTCTCCCAATCTTCAGAGTTCCACAAAACTTTCCATCCAGAACGAAAATTCCAGACATATATCCAAACTTTTAATTCAATTGCCATACACAGAATCGATATCTAACAGAAAATGAATCCGTCCATTTACCACGCTCTTGAAATCATCCATTAAATATCAGAGAACACTTGAATGAGCTCGTTTCTTTATTGGCAAAATGAAACGATATCAGAGCTAATGGTATTAACAACGTTAACGGGTTTTAGGAAATAAAATAAATCAGAAGCTCAAAGGGGTCATGTGATATTTTATTAAATTCAAATTATCTGTAATAAACCTTCTTACGTGAATAAAAATGTCTTATGAAATGTTACCCTAATGCTGAATTAACTGCATAACTTGAATTTCAAGAAACCTGATATTTGAATTAAGCATTTTACATGTATTGCATGTTCAAATGTATTGAAATATCTAACAAATACCAAAAAATTAAGAAAGCAGTAAAATTAGATTACAAGCCAATAAATGTATAAGTAATTCATCTAAAAACCTAATTCTCAAGATTTCATTGTACTTCATGTTTTCTTCTTTCATAGAGATGTTAGTTTTGTCCCATTATACACTATGATAGCCAGCAGTGGTTAAAATACAGTGTAGAACAGCCAAATGGAATAAATTCGATAACGAATAAAGGAGGGTTTGTAAATAAAAACTTTTTAGTGATTTGAAAAAAAAACAGGTATATTTATTTTCATCAAAACTAAATAGCGTTAGCAAGTTAGTGGTGATCAGTGTCAGTGCTATTGTTGTTTGAATTTTGTTAACTGTATGTAATGATATCAGAAAATGGTTCATTTAACAGAATTGCACAAAGTAACTATTCTACAAGTGATTGGTTACGGAGATAACACATGGACACAATTTGAAGTTACTCGCTTATTTCACGAAAATGTTTCCAAATTTGCCGCCAATATCTCAAGGAACAATTAGCAAAATAGCAAAGCAGTGTTAATAAGAAATTGAATATTATGATTGCGTTTCAAGAAAACCCACAGAATTCTGGTCGAAAAGCAGTCCCACTGTTCAACGTTTGGAAAAGTAAAATGCATCCCTATCATGGAAGACGATTTCGATAGGCGAACATATTTCTATGAACAAATGATGGTAAGGTTAGAGTAACTAGAAGCGAAAGCAGAAGGCTACGAGAATTATGCGAACCGACCTGAAGAGGGCAGATTTTACTCTGCCGAAACGTCGTCATTTTACCATCGATCCCGGCAGGGATCAGTTATCAACTACGCGGATGAATTCCTGAAAACCATCTAAAACATTTAGTGCCCGCGAAAACTTAAAAACTAATATATATATATATATATATATATATATATATATATATATATATAGATTTCAATAATTACATATTTGTCCTGTTCACCAATGAGTGTTGCCATAATCATAGCGTTTCTAATACTGTTACAAGTAGTTTATCAAACTTTGCATGCATACAGTTAGATTTTTTAAGTTTACAAAGTTTGACATGGTTCATTATAATATACACGTGAATAAGTTTCCTAAGCCTGATAGCTTTAAAACAAAGATTTAAACATTTAATGGGTGACAATTCCCTTGTGCAAAAAAATAGTTTATCCCAAATTTTATTTTGGTGTTTACAAAATTGTAATTTCTTATGAAATAAATATTACAATAATTAGATTTTATACTTTGACTAACTATAATTTTTATTTATAATTGGAATGTGATCAGGTTTTAAAAAAAGAAAATAGCAGATAAATGTATAAAGCTACAAGTATATGATGCAAAATGTTTAAATTTGAAGGGAAAACACTATATTTTTCATGAGATATTATCACACAAACGTACACATATTTGCATTTTTGAAGATTTACTTAATATTGATTTAAAAATTAGGAAGCGATACTTAACTTGTAAGGGTATTGAAAAAAGTAAAAGTAGAACACACTAGGTGGCACTATTTATTGCTTAACCGACCCAATAAAGATTTTTGGTTTGACATAGTTTATTTTGTGAAATCATGTTTGAGTACCTTGTGAATTTATGTAATTAATAACATAATTAAAATAATAAATTTATAGAAATGAAATTATTTGTTAGGTAAGTGGGAAGGGGTTTTAAAAAGTAATCTTTTCAGGAAAAATATGGTTACATACTGTCTCTTTTCATATTAAATTGAGAATTATAAATTTCAACACAAATAAAGTCCTATTAATTATATATGAACAAGAAGTTGAATTTCATTACTCACTGACACAATTGGTCGAATTTCCACCCCAGGCGATTCTAGTATGTACTTATTTTTCGACCTTGGCCCTAGCTTTTAAGACCGTCACAGTCGGTTCCTCTGTCCATCTAATATTGTAGAAAAAAGCGTTTCCAAGGTTTCTCCCCTCTCTATTCAATACCAAATGAAAGTGAGACTTTACAGGGCCGACGATAAAATAAAGTTCCATATATCAATGGAAATGCTAAAATAAATGAGTTTGCCTAAATCTACAAAGGTTTGCATTAGTACAATTTTATCTTACTATAGCACATATTTTAAATGTTCTACTATATATATTTTTATATATATTTATCTCATTCGTTACTAAATACCGACTCACTAAATTTCTTAGTTTTATGCTGGCTGTGATGTATAAGTACTACTTAGTGTACGATAGCATTTCCTAGATTTAACAGTGAAGATTTTCGAGAAAAAAATGACATGTGTGAGAAGTGACTTATACCAAATGTTGTTTAACACTTACAAAAATGTTATCTAGAAAAAACAATTAAAAACTTAGTACCCAAAACGGAAGCAAAAAGATAAAGTGGCTCCTGATTAAGCTGAAAACCTACTATGCGTATTGGGGAATGAAAGTAGAATGGATAGATGAATATGAAGTAAATGCTAGTGTCGAAAACAAAGAACAAGATAATGCAAGAGTTTGTGTAATACTAGTATTAGTCCCAATGTATTATAAACAGGGGGTTCTATCTTTTGGGACGTAATATTTATAGGGGAGTTACAGAAAGTGTGACGCAGCATGACTATGGGGAACGGAGGGGTCCAAAAAGTCAAAATTTAGCCTGGCGTATTTTATTAATGGCCCCTAAGTTATGTTGACCTAAGCCGATGCTTTCATCTATAAACCCAGTTTGGAGAGTGATTTTTAATGACAGAAAGGGCGTAAATGAATTAGATGTTGCCGTCTTTGGAACTTTGTGTTTCAAATTTCAATTTTAACCAATTAATCATCTTTTTCATAAGAATAAGTTTTATCTTTGTACAATTTTAAATATCCTGGAAATACATACACAAAAATATAAATTTTGCAGTCCTAATTAACCCAATACCAATTATCAAAAAAATTATCCAACCCACCCCGAATAAAAAATTTCTGGCTACGGCCTTGACTGACAGCACAGCACAGAGTTGGTAACTTATAAATTACTCAGGAAGTAAATATCTAATTGGATTGTTGGTTTCGATTTTATCCCACCAACATTACTAAAAAATAATAAAGCAAACAGAGAAAATTAAGTATAGTAATAGTAATACTTCTTGTCATTTTATTCAAAAATTATTTCGTGTTTGTTGTACAATCTTTTTCAGAAGCATTTTATAGCTAATAATGAAGTCGTAATTGTAAATATTGTCTAACAACATTGGATGTTTCGATATTGACTCATTCATTTTTAAGTTGCATTTTCAATGTTGATTGAAAAGGATTTGTTGCAATGATACATCAATCTCTACAGAAGGATCCCAACTTCTTCATTGTTTAATAACTGAAATGTCTTCGATGGCACATTACATATAATATCCAAATAAAAATGTATGAATTAGATGTTGCGGTTTTAGTTCAATGCTGGTTCAATGCAAGTATGTAATTGACGAAGGACCTTTAGCAGAACAATCAGTAAAACATTGTACCGTCGCGTAAATTAAATCACCAAATAAAAGTTAATCCCTGACCTTTTAAGTCGAAGCCCTGCAGGTGGTGTTTTCTTGGTTCTTCTTTCTGCAGAGGCTAGCCCCGCAGCAGCAGGAACGGTTTTAGAGCTTCGTCTGGACGACACGTTACACAAAAAATATCGACGTAATGTTCATTGATTGAGCAAATAAAGAAATTTGGGTTTAACAAACAAATGATGTGCTTTTGTAAACACACAAGAAAGAAATGAAAGCGGTTTAGCGGTTGTTACGACCGGAAATATAACTCGCGAAATCGTAACACAATAACAACAAAAGCGGCCGGCTTAAGACGGAATCAAAAAGAGTAAGCCTCCGAACTCGTCGGCGGTCACAACACGAATCATAGTTTTCTCTGTTTTTAGAGACAAAAAATGTACAAATGTAAATTAGCATTGGCGTGACGGAGAGTTTTCGAAAAAGGTGTAAAAGTTTAAAAATCAATTGAGTAATTCAATCAACTTTAAAAACTAAGAACAAACAAGTTGCGAGGACGCAACATCCCGCCGGCCTTGAAATGCCAATTTCAAAACTAAGGGTCCACTGGCAATGGACAGAGCTTTATAAGAGGTCGCTTCAAAGTACCATTTGCAGTTCTAACTGTAGCAACGCGTACAACGTTATCACCTCCAGGATGACCGTCAATAATGCGCCGTAATGGCCAATTCTAAGGAGGAGAAGTGTCTTGCTTCAAAATAACAAGAACTACCTCCGAAGGATCAGCCCATTTGCTCCGTTGATGAAGAGTATGTAAATATTCTTGCGACCAACGTTTCCAGAATGCCTGATGCAAACGACGCAGTAACTGCCATCTGTTGAGACGATTAGATGGGACAGATAAGAAATCAGCTTCAGGAGGTGCTACAAGAGGTTATAGGTCGCGAATTTAAAACTGCTTCGACCTGCCCAAATACAGTAGAAAGTTCTTTGTAGATGGGCAAATTTCCCATAAAGGGTTGGTAAGCAGAAGGATTAAGCTTCCAACAACAAATACCTTTAGAAATGACACTACGAATTACTTTATTTGCGGATAGAATCCAAAATCGTTGCTGCAAAAGAAATTCAACAGTTTGGATTCCTGCGTGAAGACTGGTGACATGACAATTTTCGATGATGAGACTAGTCAAACGACTTCCACTTGGTAGCAGTGCGGGAAATTTAATATCAAATGGCAATGGAGTATTAGCCAATCTACTAACAACGAGTTTACGTAGCGATTTGATGATGATGATGCGGTATGTATGAACAATCAGAAGAAGTAGATGGATCGGGAACCAACTTCATATGATCAAGCTCTAAATACTCTTTGAGAAAATCACAATATTGTTTGTAGAGATCTGGTTGCTGTAGAAGACATCTTTCTAAAGAGTAGAAATGTTGTACGGTGAGATTATACTCGTACATTCCATCAAAAGCAGGAAGTGTATTTCAAGAAGGAAGGGGAACAAGGAACCTATCTGAATCCAATCTCCTGCATCCCTCGGAAAATATTTTTTCGCAGATAAGATCATCAGGGGACTCAACAAGTGGGGTAGGAACATCTTTAATTGTCCACAACCTTTGGAGTGAATCATCTAATGACACTACAACTTTAATTTTACAAAAAAGCGAAGTTGGGTTTACGACTGACTGAGAGTGGGAGTTAACAAAAATCGAAGACACTCTACCCATAAGGATGTAACCAAACACAGTGTTAATAGCATCAGGAACACATTCCTTTCCCAGAAGGCGTCCATCCAACAAAAGTGAGAGAATATATCGGCACCTAACAAATCGTCAGTAGTGCCTGGGCTATTGAAACCAGGATCAGCAAGTTTCAAATTGGTTAGATATGTCATATTAGCCATATTCAGTTTTCAGTTTTCTTTTTTCTTGGTGTGACCTTAAAGTAATATTTTAGTATTGTCTCACATTTTATTAGAAATCCGCCATCATTTATATTTGATGCAGAGTTAGAAATTCACAAGGAAATTTTGTAATTTTTATAATTTGTGTCTTTAACTCCCTCCTTTTATTCCCTCTTGTTACTTGGGAATTTTGAGTATTACCACAATATGTTACACTTCACTGAAGATACTTTCATACTTAAGTTAATAAAAGTTCTTCAAGGGAGGGTTATCGGTTTATTTACCCTTAGACCTCGGGAGATTTCTCGGGCCTTAAGGGAAAATCAGTGCAATTGGTCGTTACTTTAGATGGCTGGAGAATTTAATATTGAAAACAGATGATACAATGCTTCCTTTCACTTCTTCGCTTTATCGGTCTATTAGGTTTCCTTTTAACGGTATCAAGGCGATAACATTTGCTTTTACAATTGGCGAAAAATATTTAAAAATTAGTGCAGAGTGATATCATTTATTATTGTAGCGTTTCTGTTTTATGTAGTTTTAATGTGCTGTATGTCTTTATTTTGTAAAGGGTGTTTTTTTAGAGGTATAGAACTTTGAGATGGAATAAAAGAAGGATATATTTTTTAAATTGACAAGAAAGAAATACTTTATTCGAAAGATAATCTTATTATATATATATATATATATATATATATATATATATATATATTTTGAATATGACTTCTGGCATATGACCGCCACGGCTGGCTGGACGTAGTCTAATCTGAAGGTCCAATTTTCGATGACTTTTCCCAACATTTGTGGCCATATATCGGCAATCACGCGGCGAATGTTGTCCTCCAAGTTGTCAATTGTTTCGGGCTTATCGGCGTAGACTAGCGACTTCACGTATCCCCACAGAAAATTGTTAAGCGGCGTTAAATCGCACGATCGTGGAGGCCAATTCACGGGTCCGAAACGTGAAACTATGCGGTTACCAAACGTTTCTTTCAATAAATCAATTGTGGCACGAGCTGTGTGAAATGTTGCTCTGTGTTGTTGAAACCAACGTTCGTGTGCATCACGATTGTTCAATTGATAAACGAAAAAGTTAGTAATCATGGGTCTATAGCGATCACCATTGACTGTAACGTTTTGTCCAGCATCGTTTTTAAAGAAGTACGGACCAATTATTCCACCAGCCCATAAAACAAACCAAACAGTCAGTTTTTCTGGATGTAACGGTGTCTCAACATGAACTTGAGGATTATCTTCACTCCAAATACGGCAGTTTTGTTTATCGACGTATGCATTTAATCAAAAGTGAGCTTCATCGCTAAACAAAATTCGCTTATGAAAATCGGGATCAAAGGCAATCTTGTTTTGGGCCGATTCACCGAATGTACGCCTTGCTAGGTGATCGTGTGGCTTCAATTCTTGCACGAGTTGAATTTTGTAAGCACGCAAACCAAGTTCTTTCCGCAAAATCTTCCATAAAGTGGATGGACACATACCCCATTCCTGTGCACGATGGCGGATAGACTGATTCGGGTTTTCTTCTACGCTACGCTCTACAACAGCAATTGATGCTTCTGTACGCACTGTACATCTCTGTGGATGCGTATTACCATTTAGAGTAAACGTGGTGCGAAAACGTTGCATAGTTAATCGAATTAATTGCTCTGATGGGCGATTATGTCGACCGTAAAACGGACGTAGTCCGCGATACGTATTTCGAACAGAACCATGATTTTCAAAATAAATTTGCACAATTTGGAAGTGTTGTTCAGGCGTCAGTCTATTCATGATGAAATGCCAAACCAAACTCAACATAAATCACTTGACAGCTGACAAGATGGCCGCCGGTTAAAAGAGTGTTGCCAATTTAAAGTTCTATACCTCTTAAATAAACACCCGTTTGTTGAGTCGTCTCTCAGTACCAAATCAAGAGACCCAGAAGTTCGTTATTCAGGTTTTTATTTATTTATTATATTTTATTATTTTCTTATTTTCATTATATTTACAAATAAAATATGTTTAACAATATTTGTAACTAGCCTTATTTCATGAACTATTAAAATACTATTTGAAACCTGTGGGTACTCTAAGTAAATGTTACTCTCAAATAAAACTAATGTCTTTGTTTTCTATCACTGCATTTATTCAAACTACGTGACTAGTTTCGACGCGTCATTTACAAAGGTTTTTTATGTGCTTTTGCTTTGTTCAGTTCCTTTCGTTTTTATTAATGTTTAAAATGGTCAAGTTGCTTAGTTTCTCAATTTGTATAAATTTGAAAATGACGCGTGAAACTTGAAAATAGTCAAGTAGTGGGACTAAATCCAGAGATAGAAAACAAAGAAAATACTTTCATTTGAACATTATGATTGACTATCATAAAGTCAATTCAAATGTTACTGTTATTGTATAACTCCATAAGTAGTTTCTGTATGGTTCAGTATTTTCAGCCTTCTTGTACTTTTTTTAAATCAGTTAATTGTTTTAAAGTTTTGCTGGTGGTTGATTTAATACATCATATGTAAATTAACAACCCATAAATTGATGATATAAACATGGGCACCAAGTTCAAAATTGCTTCGCTCTTAAGATATGAGAGGTCTAAGTGTTGCTCTCCTACTAAAGTTTGATAATATGTATATGCTGCACTAACAGTGACAGAAAACAAATACCGATCAAAATGATTTAACGTTTTGTAAAAATTATGTAGGATAATAAAACGTGAAGTAGTTGGATCTACGAGAAGGCATAACACCATTCAAGGGCCCATCAGTCAGCTTCGCTGTTCGGGGCGATACTTAGGCTATTTTTTGGAGTTGCTTCACTTGCAATTAATAAATGACATAAATAATAGAGCGACTATACATGACTCCGAGAATCATGAACACACTGACACAACAATTCATCTAATCTTTTTATTACTTTAATTTTGAAAAAAAAACATTTCTGAAAGATATTTATTATGCTGGCAATAGACAGTGACTAAATGATCAAAGGACTGAGATTCACACAAATGCAATAATCAGTCCATTTACGCTTCTTATAACTGGAGGTACAGAAGTCCGAACTTTTATGACATATTACAGCCCCAAAAGTCCCTTTGATAATAATTATCCTATTAAAATGATTTAGATGAATTATTGTCACCTAGTTCACTCTCAGAGTGATGTATCGTCCCTAAGTTATTTGTCATTTATCAATATTAAGTTAACCAAACCAAGAAATATATATATATATATATATATATATATATATATATATCCGGATGGCGAATGACCCTAAAAATGGGTTTTGTGTCCTAACGTAGATCCAACTAGTTTATGTTTAAAGTGTTCTACATAATTTTTACAATACTTAAACGTATCTTCATCGATATCTGTTTCATTTCAGTGTTGGAGCAGCGTTTACGTATTATGAGTAAGTTAGAAAGCAACACTTTGGCCTCTCAGATCTTAAGAACGAAGCAAGTTTGAGCTTATTACTCATGACAACTTTTGTTTTACACATCATAAACAACATCATGGTATAGATTCAGCTAATTTGACCAACAACCATTTTCCATAAGGATATGGAGGGGAACTTTTGATTTCTCTTATATTACGAAGTAAACCAGTAAATAATTTTAAAATATTATATTTGCAGGATACCCTAAACGAACGGTCAAGATGAACGTATGTAGGTAACACTTTTTTACAAAATACTGGAACAGATTTATTGACAAGGTACAATTTTCTGTCAAAATTTATTTTAATGGAAGTATAATAAACTATTAGTAAACTTTTGTTTGGTGTGTATTAAATAGGGGTGGTATAAATTATGATAATCTAGTGGTAAAAGATGAATTCATTGCAAAAAGGGAATTAAGGGAAAGGCTTCAGAAAATATTTACAATAATTATTTACAATGTTATAACAACATTTACCCAAGAAAAATCAGTCCGGGATTTTACTATGCGAGACATTAATATGAATCGGTTTAATATTCACAAATGCTTATCAAAGTCATGATATTTTGAAATGTCAGACTTACTAGTAACGCTTCTCGCCAGAATAAATAGTAGGGTAAATTAAAAAAATATATATGCAGAAAAACAATTATTAAAGTACTAAATATAATCACAACCAAATTTGAATTATTTTGTTAACTTCAACGACAATTTATTATAGCTGATTCTGCTTTTTCCGGATTTGGACAGCGTCATATTTTCGAAATTATTTATTTATATACCTAAACCGGCATATAAACAAAGTTTTCCGACGTTTTGCTCGCACTTATAAGGAGCTTTTTCAAGGATGAGAAAAAAATAATGTTACTTACCTTGCGGCGACTCCATTCATTTAGTATTTTTCTCACAAACACACTTTGAATGAATGGAGTCACCGGTAAGTAACATTTGTTTTGTTTTCTCATCCTTGAAAAAGCCCGTTATAAGTGTGGGCGAAACGTCGGAAAAGTTTGTTTATATGCTGGTTTAGGTATATAAATAAATTAGTTCTAAAAAATGACTGGGTCCAAAACCGGAAAAAGTAGAATCAGCTATGACTTATATTTTACTTTAATAATGTTTATTGGGACACGTATGCACGTTATGCTACCTTTAATTGTTTTGGTTCCAGATAGTGATAAATTAGTTATCTCTATTAATTAATTGACACAATAATTTTGAAATGGCCTACATTTTAAACATTTTTGGTATTTTTTGAAATTTTGACGTTTTTGACATTTTTGACCAAATCAAGGTTTATCACAAGTTGAAGTGTAAGGGCAAGATTGGTTATTGAGAGGTTAATAACCAAAGCTGGCTTAAAAATGGAAAAGAATATATTCAAAATAGCATGATTATTTGTAAGTAAACAGGATATCACACTCAGAAAAAGTGATAAGCTAGCGTTATAAGAGTATGTATTTTCGACCTAATAGGAGAAAGTCAGGCTTAAAAGGAGATATTGTGTACCAGCTTCAGACTAACATTAAAAAGAGAAATCAAGAAACACAAGATATGAAGGGCAGCGAATAATGGTAGACAAAAAAAAATAGATTGGAGAAACCAGGAGAGTACTAACAAATAAAAAAATATAAATAATTGTTATACTTCAATTTACTAATTAAAATTGTTCATTCAAGTGTATGAACTTAGTTTCTGACATATTTATCTAAACTCGAGTGGAATGGAAAACTATCTGTAAGACAGCTTTTAGTATTATAATGCAAGAATAAGTGTAATAATGATAGGATATATATGTATATAATCAGTAACAATTTACGGCCTCGCATCATATTGTAATGCAAATGAAGGTAACCTAGGCAAGCGCCTGTCAGGTTTCAAAAGGTGTGCTACGGTGTGCGCTAATATAATAAGAACAAGAGAATATCGGAAAATGGAGGTACTCAAACATGCCGCTTTGAGACTAATGAAGCTTGTGATATAATCAAAAATTTAGTATCGAATCCAGACAAATGCTCTCGGGATTACATTTTTAACCTTTGAAAATGAGAATTGATATTGTTTCAGCTAATGTAAACTTTTAAAAGTACATAAAAGTATTTTTTGAGAATTACATCAAATGATAAAACGCAAGCACACACACACACACATATACATTGGTTCAGTCAGAGGAAGAAAGTATTATATCCAAAATAAAATATAACATAAAAATGATATTAATAAAAACACATCTATGTTAACATGTACATGGATATGTATATATTTAAACTGTAGTAAATTGTAATATATATCTATAAATCAGTTAAAAGTGGATATCAAACATGTTTAGTAACATTATTAAAAAAGAGTATGATAATTAATTTCGGTTGTTTTCCATCTTTTTAGAAATTGCAATTATTTTTAAATTATGTAAACCTCTCCTATTATTGATATTGCTGTCTTCGTTGTTAATGTAAATTAACTCCAAATAATTAATTAGAAAATATTGGTTTCACAAACCAAAATATTTGCATTTTCAAAGACTGGACAAAAATTTGTATTTATTTATTTTATTTTTTTAAACAAATCTAAAATCCTTCATTACGTACTTATCTACTACTTCATCAAACTTGATTATTGCTTGGCACCGACTTCAAAAATATACAAGATTGGTAGGTAATTAATTTATACAGAATGAGCACTTTTTAATGTTTACATTTTTTACTTCCTGGATAGGTACCTAACAACATTGAATGTGTTATTTATTTGCTAGAGTTGTATTTTGTTATAATTATTTTTAGCATTTTAGTTATAGGTTGAAGTCGGTTATATTTTTTTTAATGTTTTTTTTTTCAACTTTTTAGTTTTTTTGAACTCAGGTAGTTTTCATTCCTTATTTTTTATTTTGTATGTATAACCTTAATAGACAGGACCAGGTAACATCGAAAGCCTCAACATTACACAATGATACATTTTCATTTTAATTGACAGGTAAATGTTTACGAACAAAATGTACTAGTACGCGTTGACTTAATAAGCACAAAATATATTTATGCCTTATGGACCACGCAATGTAACCTTTTTTTAACTTTTTTTGACAACTCTGTATGACTAGATAATTCCACTCCATCCTATGTACCAACCATCCTGTACATACGACTGCCCAAGGACAAGCATAAATTTGTTTGCTGCCTTCTATAAACTATAGGACGGAGTAGAATCCATCCCATATTTACGAAGTCAAATCCGTCCTATATTTCAACCATAGTATATAACTCCTTGTGGGCTACCCCATAAATTATTTCATTTTTAACATTTTATATTATCATCCTGTGTAACATTAATTCATCTCCACTCTTTATGCAACTTCTTATGGGCTATAAAATAAATATTTATTTAATAACACTGTATAAATATAATTCAACTTCAACATATATTTCAAGCATCCTGTATATGATTTGTTTACGTCCATATCATATTACAGTTTTTTAATCACCCTATATAATTTTTATACCACCAAATGTCAACTCCACCCTATATTCCAACCATCCTGTATATACGGGTAAGGGCCTTACCTATATTTCAATCATCATATAAATGCAACTCCTTCTATCACTTTACTTTGTAATTTTGTTTGCTATAACTAAACATCCTATGTTAAACGCACCAAAGAACAGTTTGATATGTGTTGTCACTGAATTTTCTATTAGGCCGGGAGAATGTGACACCAAAAACACTGTCTTCGCAAAATGGAAAAATTTTCATTTAAATAGGTATTTGCCTGGTATACAAACAAAACGAGCTTGGTACTTATTGATTTATGGAGCCGAAAATACTATGCTTTAATACCTATATGCTTGAGATGTACATATAAAATTTTCAAATTCGCAATTAAAACTTCCAGTGCCAAAAATTTCCGCACTATTACGTTGGAATTAAAATATTTATGAAGAAATGTCCTGTATGTCATTTTGATGAAAATTTTGGATCACCTAGGGATCTTCCTTAATAGATTAAACGTTAAAAAACTATACACATCTATAAGGAGTTTTCGAAAAATCGACCAATATGTTAGGGATATTGGTCGATTTCCATGCACGCATGTGTTTATTCACAAATTTCATTACTTAACCAATAGAATTCTTTTACAAAATTTGAAGTTTCAAGAATCCGGATATATACTCTATTAAACAAGACCATATTCATACAAAACGGTTCACCACAGGAGAAGAAATCAGGTAACATACATACAAAAAAAATACGCGACGAATTGATAACCTCCTCCTTATTGGAAGTCGGTTAAAAATTCCTGTCTATAGGTACACATCAATAACACAAATACGAATATACATATATTAATGATTTATGGGTTAAATTCCTAATTTACCTTTGAAATAATTAAGTAATTAAGGATCCGTTTCGGAAAGGACGTAATTTTTTTTCTGAAATATAGCCGCTGTCCTAAATTAAATATTAAAATTCAAGAAAGCTCGTCGAAGCCTTGTAAAGATTTATCATTTTCTATTATTTTAAAAACATTTTATTTTTACAGGCTCTATGGCGGTTACCAATTATAAACTTAGAGTATATATACAGGGTGAGTATTTTTTGATGATCAGTATGGGGATCTCGGAAACTAGCGGAGATAGAATAATGGTCAAATAGGGAAAGACTTGCAGTTTTACTGGCCCAATTTAATGACATTTTCGGATTTTTGTAAAACTCATGGCTTACTAGATATTTTGAAAAAACGAAATTCTGTCGATTTAGTTAAATCCCTCTAGCTCCTCTATTTTTAATCTTATAAAAAAAGTGTAAATACCAAAATTGACGGAATTGTATCCGGAATATGACTGTCATATCCTCGTTTATGTGACTGCTCTCGTTTTCGAGATATGACACAAACTTATCTTTTTTTTTTAATGGAAACCATAGTTGCCTATGACCTCAAAAAATCTGACATTTTTAGAGCTTTTCAACGATATAACACTCGATATAGTTATACATAAAAATAACGGAGTTATGGATGCTTTCCTCTCTTATTTTCACTTTTAACGTAGGTAGCCATGAAAAAGTTTGTTTTCACTTTGACGTTTCCTCATTTGAGAGTAATTCAATTAGTAGTGCTGAACTGACAGTTGATATTGACAAGTTTTCGTGATAAAATGGAATATTCTAACGAAGAAAAACTGAATATGGTGGAATGCTATATCATATGCCATAAACATTCAGTTCGAGCAGCTAAGGAATACTTTCTTAGATATTTTAATAGTCATCAACCTGCTCTATGTACATTTAAGAGGCTTTACGACAGTTTACGCAGATATGGATCTTTTACTAAACCACCAAAGGAACGTAATCAAATTAACGAAGCAGCACAAATAAATGTTTTGGCAATGGTAAATCAAAATCCAACTACATCAACTCTTGAGATTGCAGCAGAAGCTGGCACATCTCAACGAACTGTAGTTAAGGTACTGAAAGCGCACAAGTTCCACCCGTACAAACTTTCAGTTTCTCAAACTTTGCATTCTGGTGACTAACATCGACGTATTCTGTTTTGTACATGGTTTAGAGCCTTGACAATCCACAGTTTCCATTAAAGGTGTTATGGTCAGATGAAACTGGATTTACTAACTGCGGTATGTACAATAGAGTCAATGAGCATATCTGGGTTAAAGAAAATCCTTTCCATGTAGAACAAAGACGACCCCAGACAAAATTTGGATTTAATGGTTAGTGTGGTATCATAGGGTCTACTATTCTGGGGCCTGTTATCTAAGACGAATCAGTTACTGGGAAGCACCTGCTCATAATTCGTTATTTGTAAGACAACACTTAGATAATATCTATCCAAACTCTTGGATAGGAAGTAATGGCCCACGCGAATGGCCACCCCGGTATCCCGATTTGGCAGTTATAGACTTCTATTTATGGGGTGCGCTAAAAAACAAAGTATACAAAAGAACATATGAGACAGTTGGTGACCTAAGGGAGGCGGTATTACAAAAAGTTGAAGAAATTGCTAGGCGGTCTGTGAGGAAAGCGGTAAAGTCAATCTTAAAAAGATACACTTTTTGTCTAAATTACAATGGTGGACTTTGAAAACATAAATTGTAACCTTTATTATGTACTTTAATTTTTTAAGTTTTTAGTAAGTACCTACTTATTTAGTTTTTTCGTTATATCTGATATACCTAATAAAAAAATCGTTCAATGTTTTTTTGGAATAGTTATTAATAAATCAATCTATTTAATGGCAAACTAGGTTAAAAGTGAAAATAAGAGAGAAAAGCATCCAAATCTCCGTTATTTTTATGAATAACTATATCTGTATTATATCGTTGAAAAGTTCTAAAAACGTCCGATTTTTTGAGGTCATAGCCAACTATGGTTTCCATTCAAAAAAAGATAAGTTTGTGTCATATCTCGAAAACGAGAGCTGTCACGCAAACGAGGACATGCCAGTCATACTCGGCATACAATTCCATCAATATTTACACTTTTTTTTATAAAATCAAAAACAAAGGAGCTAAAGGGATTTGAATAAATCGACAGAATTTCGTTTTTTCAAAATATCTAGTAAGCCATGACTTTTTACAAAAATTCGAAAGTGTCATTAAATTGGACCAGTAAAACTACAAATCTTTCCCAATTTAACCATTGCTCTATCTCCGCTAGTTTCCGAGATCTCCATAGTGATCATCAAAAAAAATTCACCCTGTATATGTACTTCTGGAGCTTGCAGTGCACAAATATTATGGCAAAACTAGAAAGACATGTTAATAAAGAGGTCATAATGTTATCTTCCAATAGTGTGAAATACCATGTCACCGTCTCTATTGCACTCTCATTTTAGTCTTTTCAATTTGTAAGGTGCCTAATTACCCATTAATATATTTTAGTATACGACCACGAGACACGGAAAGTTGACCACCACGGTGTAATAAATGTAACAACTAAGAAGTAAAATATACAAAATAAATGAAACCGCTTTACAAGAAGACCAGAACGTTTTCTAAGAAAAATGCATAGTCCCGCAAGAGTGATACAGAGTTGGACAGGGTTTAGAATTGATGTTTCATCAAGTTTCGATAACAAAGTTTTTGATATAAATTACACTATTTTTTGCTGCTTCTATAAAGTGTGTAGTTGTGATATGAACAATAATTTGGTCAAGTGCCAGTTGGACTCGCATACTAAATGTTCCGTACTACCTTCAAGATTCAAATATACCAGTTTCAGACAAGCAGGGAATGAGTGCATTTTCCTATATTTACCCTAATATCATTTAAAGGAAGCGTTTTAAATTTATAAAAAATATACACATTGATTTTCCACACATAGACTTTTTATTATATCTGCTTCAGGATTCGCTTGATTTTTATCACAATACATATGTATGTAATTTTCTAATTTGGCCCCCAAAAATTAACATTAGAGTTTTATTTTACTAATAAACTTTCAGAGAAGAAAAAGGGCAAATAAGTCAAGTTTAAAATTATAAATTATTAAATCTCTTATTCAAATTATTTAAAAATACAAATAAATTATATTTTTCAAAATTTAAATAATGTAGTTTCTAAAGTGGGATTTAACTCCATCTTTAATATTTTTGTTAATATCTTTTAAACAAATGATTTAAAAATATGATATATTTGTAATTCACATATTCCATTTCTATAATTTGTCTCCAAAATTAATGTTGGGGTTTTCTACTAATTTTTGTTGTAAATTTCAAGTGAGTCACAATTTTTATTTTTTAAATTCTAGGTAGTATTGTTTCGGAAATAAAGCGAGAAATGATTTTTATATCTCTATGTTAATATCTTAAAAAATATTTTTTTATTTTCCGCTTAATTCTATAATGTGGCCCCCTTATATGGATATTAGGGATTTCTTCATATTTTTCCTGTAAACAAAAAAAGTAGGTCTTATAGTTTGGGGAATAACGGGGGAATGGGTAATTTTTTTAAATATTTTTTAAATATATTTTAAAATATTCATTTAAAAAAATTAAATATATATATATATATATATATATATATATATTCGGCATAATGAGCCCTCAGATGTGATATATTACGTTTTTTATTTTCCATTTAATTCTATAATTTGCCCCCCAAAATGAATATTAGGGGTTTTGCCTTATTTTTCCAGTAAAATTCAGGATAGGGGCTATACCTCCATTTTCCAGCTTATGGTTTCGGTGATAAGTGTGGGGGGGGGGAATGGGTAATTTTTTTATATATTTTTTATATTTTTCTTAATATTTTTTAATTAATTTATTTTAAAAATATGAAAAAAAATGATTTGTATTCATCATAATGAGCCTTTCATCTGATATATAACATGATGGGTTAGAAACAATTTAATGTTTATATTTTCCATTTAATTCTGTAATTTGCCCCGCAAAATTAAAAGTAGAGGTTTCTCCTTATTTTTCCAGTAAACTTCAGATCACCCTATACCTCTATTTTTTTTTTGAAAACTTTACGTTTTATAGTTTCGGAGATAAGGGGGAGGGAATGGGTAAATTTTGGTATATTTTCATTAATATATTTTTGAGTAAATTTTTTTAAATATGAAAAAAATATATTTGTGTTCCTCAGAATTGCACCTTTCATTTGATGTTTATGTTTGATTTACATGATGCGTTTGAAATTTTTTTTATTTTTAAATTTTTATTTAATTATATAATTTGCCCCCCAAAATTAATGTTAACGGTTTCTACTAATTTTTCCTGTAAAGTTCAGGTAACGTTCTATATTTCTTATTTTTTTCAAAATTTTAGGCTCAGTAGTTTCGGTGATCAGGGGGGGGGGAACGGTCGATTTTTTTTATTTTTTCCCCCAGAAGTACCCCTAAAATCAAAATTTCTTATTTTACGATATGTACTCCTGATCGGGTCAACAAACTATACAATGATACCAAATTTCAACCTTTTCCGCCAGAACTTTAGAAAAAAATTGCTGTGATGTATGTGACAGGGGCAGAAATCCGGAGTGATATTATAAGGGTATCCGTATATTGTATATACGGAACCCTAAAAAGGAAAATTCAAATTTATCAGGAACTTCAAATCTTATTTATATCATTATGTTTAAGAAATGGATTATTGCGATAAACGAAGTAAAAATATAAGGAAATCAGAAATAATGCATTTAAGTACACCTGACTGACCCTTTTGAGTATAGTCCAGAGATATATGGATATTTAAAAACATCTACCTAAATAATGTACCTATATTTTAATCTGTTATAAAAATTTGAATTATGATAATTCAATATATTTTATATTTTAATTAAAAATTATTTGACCATTCATATGTTTCTTTGCAATTATATTGAAATTAACAACAAAATTACGCATTAGGATTAATACCTGAATCGTAATAAAATAATGAAATTTTCCATTCTAAGAATGACACGAAGAGACAGAAACAGAGACAGTCTAGAATAACAGCCGCTGTTTTTTTTTGAATACCAGACAGACAGTTCTTTCCCGAGTAGAATTGTATTCTATTAGACAAAACAAAACCTAAGGAACAATACATTAAAAATAGTTGCAAGATGTTAGCTGAAACTTCTTTCTATTATAATCAATAAGGCGTAAATCTAGACAGCATATTGTTTAAAGTGTTCGATATTGAAACTTGAGGACTTTCGGGTAACATGGCGGGACAGTCACGTGTAAATAGTTCGTCAGTTATAAAAGTAAAATAATATGGATAAAGTAACGATAAGTTATAAGTAAGTTCTAATAAATGTTCAAAGGTGTTTGGTGTTATTTTAAGAGCTGAATTTCCTAGCGATAAATAGATGCTTAAGAAGTGTAAGCCATGAAGACTATAAGATAGACGCTGAAGTGTAAGATTATAAGAAGTGATTAGTGCTAGTGGAAGATTAAATATTAAAAGGACGTCCAACAGTGGCTGTCCCCGCTTGTACAAATGTATATAAAAAAAGTTGGACGCAAAACACATGTTAATTTTGGTTAAAAGTCATTAATTAATACGAGAAACTTGATTGGAAATTAGGAAATAACTTTATTTTAATAAACCGAGAGAAGACGATGTCCTGGCTAAATAACCTAAGAGGGTTGATGCAATTAAAGGAAGAAAGAAGAATGATGTTGGAAGTTGTTTTCAAATCAGCGATTACCTTATATGCAGGAAAAAGTATATACTTTTGGCGAAATATCTTTGCAACGGTAAGAGTCAGATCGTAAACGAATCAATTGAATTTTACAAATGGTCATTTAATCAATAATATGTTGATAATGAATTTTACATGTTAGTAATTGAGCTATAAAATAGTTTTGGCTATTGGATACATCTTTTAATGAATCTAAATATATTTATATATGTAGATTAACTCTACAGTTTTTTTATTTTGATTATGACTAAAATGAACCTTTAATGTGATGCTATCGACTGGCACTGTTTGAGCAGGAATATTTGTAGAAAAATAGCTGTCTCTATTATTGTCGCATGTTTAAACCTATTTTCCCTTCGGTCGTATATGAGTGCCAGAGCTATATACAAGGTGTTCCAACGGAATGAGATATCTTGAATATTTCCTGAAATAATCATTATTTCGAAAATCGCAAAACTCATCAAAACATTTACGCAAGATTTGCCGATACTAACTGTTAATTAAAGTGCACCAATATCACTCCAGCGCTAGGTGTTTAAAAAGGTATTCAAAGAAGTGTTATTTTTGATATACCATCAACATTTAAGGAATTTGCGAATTAAAACGTAATGCCTAAATATTTTTCTGATCTTTAATTAAAAAATAATTAGCTTTTAATTTTAAAGAGTTTTTGCTTGACGACAACAAAAATGATACGGGCAATGCATTATAAATCATTTTATTATAACACACGTTCGAAATGGTCTCCATCCACTGCAAGGCAGTGACATAATCGTGCCTGAAAATTATTGAATGCATTCGAAAAACATCTGGAGTACGTCGAGCACATTATTCTTGGATACGAGGTCACAGATCATCCAGTGACTCTTTCGAAGTAGCATTTACGCGGATCTTAAAAAATAATCCAGGGGGTCATATCTGACGACTTTACTAGCCACTCGATGGCATTTCGTCTTCCAAGCCATCTATCAGGAAATCGATTATACAGATTCTATCTAACTGGCAAGACATAATATAATGGGGCACCTTCGTGCTGAAAAACAAGTTTATCTTCTAGTAGACGATCATTTGCCTCCAAAATTCCAGTTCAGTTAAAGTAACATCTATGAAAAAAGGTCAACCGATATGATCATCTAAGTTTCCTACCCACACACTTAGCTTTAGAGGTTGCTGAGGAGGCTCTCTAAATAACTATGGATTAATGTTAATTCAGTATCACCATTTAAATAAAAGGAGGCTTTGTCAGAGAAGCAAATATTGTATCAAAATTGCCATTGCTGTTTATTTGAGCGGACAACGTTCCACAGAATTCTATTCTTCTGTCAAAGTCGTCTTCATTTAATTCTTGGACCGGTCTCATTTTGTAGGAAGGGAGCTGATAACGTTTCAGAATTCTGTGAGTACTATTTCATGAAACACTTAATTTTAACGCAATTTGTCTTACACATTTTTTCTGTTCTATTACAAAAAGTCATAATACTGCCACTTCTACGTCATCGATTCTTCTTGGCTCGCGTTTCTTGTTAACCAAGGATACGTTTCGTTGAATTTGCTCCACAGTTCACTAATATATTTATGCCTTACGAGTATTTCTGGATGCCTCTCATTGAAAATACAAGCAGTTTCTCTAGCACAAATATTAGTCTAAACATAAAGAACAATAATTTAAATATTTTTCGCCATTTCAAAGAGTAAGAAAAATAACAAATAAGACTTAACTACACTGAAGCGACTATAGAAATAAACTAAGACATTTACGAGGAAAATTTTTTGTTTCCTTTTTGGCGAAACAAGTTATTTAATTTTTTTGTTATATGAGTAGTGGCGCACCTCAAATATTACAGGTTAAAATTGTACTCTTAGTCGCTGAAAACAACATACGACTTTCACTTTGTGTCTTCCTGTCCGATTTCACCTTAGTGACTAAATTTTTCCAGGGGTTAGATTAACATTTTCAGAGGATATTTGGTGACATCAGTAAAGTGTAATAATTTTCAAAAGTTTATGCTCAATTAAATTTGTTTATTAATGGATTCTTAGAGTATATTTTTATTTTATGATTGGTTCGATTGTAACTTGATGAAAATTCATTTTAATTAGATTAAAACAAAATACACTGTTAATTTATTGATATATATATATATATATATATATATATATATATATATATATATATATATATATTTAATATATTGATACTTGTTTGACACAGCTAACTGGCTTCCTTACAACATAAACATATTATAAAGTTCTGTAAAAAAGTTATAAATGTGGGAAATTTTGGTCACATCGTCTCTTAGACAGGTAGAGCAACTGCAAATTATTTCGGGATGAGTACATACTAACTGAATAACCATGTTATTCTACTAACAGATTAAGAAAGTAAGGGTCAGGTATTTGTCTCTGTTTGATCGTTTAATAGGTTTAGTGAATATTTACTTTTATTAATTTCCAGTGATTTTAAAACAGATAATTTTCTACTTTTTCATGTAAATGTAATATTTCAAAAGCATTTCTAATTTTCATAGGCTTTTGAATGTTCGGACCATCTCGACTTAAATGACCTTCCTGTGTGGTTGATATAGAAGTGCCCTAACTTGTATATCTGCATGCTAATTTATAGACCTCATGCAAATATATAGACTCGTGAGTTGCCATGTTGGTAGGAAGGAAATTTAAGTCCATAACATTCAAAAGCATTCAAAAGCCTTTGAGAATCAGCAATACTACTTATCAACCTTTGCCGACCATTTACTGAATGAAAATCACATGCCTTTGTAATAGCGCATTTACTTAAAAAAATTATAAAATTATCACTGTTAGAATCAATGGAAATTAATAAAAGTAAATATTAACCGAACCTATTAAATGATCAAACAGAGACAAATACCTCACCCTTACTTAATCTTAAGCTCTCAGTATAATGACTCGGTTATTCTGTTATTTTAGTTAATAGTATGTACTCAACCTATTTAGATGAGTGTAATTAGTATTAAGCCCGAAATAAATTGCAGTTCCTACCTGTCTAAGGGAATGTGTGACCAAAATTCCCCGCAATTATAACTATCTTACAAAACTTTATAATATGTTTAGATATTTAGCATTTAGTTTAGAATTGCATTCAGCCGAAGCCAGTTTTATATGTGCAAAACAATTGTCAATATTCAATAAATTTGTGAAAATTAACAGTGTTTTTTGTTTTAATCTAAGTATATTTTTATATTAAAACTAATAAAATATAAAATTATTACATGTGTTCTTTAATTTTTTAATAACTTTTTAACTTGTATAATAAATAATTAACTATGGCCTAAAACATAGATAATGAAGCCAGCCCCTTTAAATAACGTTCGATTTTTGAGAATTATCCTACATGATATATATATATATATATATATATATATATATATATATATCTTTTACATAGCAACTGGCTCTTTTAATAAAAAACCTAGACATTTTTATTATCGGAAGTTCGTTGATCAGTTTCGATAATAATAATGAAACAAAATTATTCAATTAACATAATAATAATAATAATCGTAACCTGCCGCAACGGTTACAAAAGAAAAGAATTTCAAAAATTACAAACAAAACTAAATTACATTTCTAACAAAATATATGCAGAATTAAGTAATAGATACGTTATCTGCCGTTCTAAAACCAGATTTAAAAGGCTGCAGATGCTGAAAATGAAAGACAGAAGTAGCGAGAAAAGAAGTCTAGCTGTGTCTATTAGATGGAAATGCTGTGGAACCTTGTTGTGTGTCACAAATGTAAAAAGTTTTGCACCTTAACAGCAAACCTTTATTTAAAAACTCATCGCCGTTTGACTCTAAGTTGTCGTCATGAAGAAATTTGGTTTACTCATTGATAATGGCAACTTAGAGTTTGGTGTTAGGGTGCAAAACGGTGTTTTTACATCTGTCCATTAGAGTAGTTAATGAACTCCCAAGTGTGTTCAAAGCACTTACTGAAAACCACAGAAAACAGAATTAAAACAATGTAATGTGAAGAATGGTTCATGGTTTTCCTCTAGGTAAATATAAATCAAGAGTATTAAGAAAAATATTGTAATACATTTTGAAAAATATTAGGAGTTTGTATATTTACTTAAATTAATTAATTTTTTTATATTGACAACATTTATTAGTTTTAGATATGTTTTAAGAATATTTTAAAAATAATATTCCAGTCCTAAGCTCACCTAGCTGGGTTGCTTCTGTAGGTATAATACAAATATATTGTTACGAAATTTACGCAAACCGACCCTGTTTCATTTCAGTACGACAACAATCGCTTTAAGATAAAAAATGGTACTCGAAAAGACTCGGCAGCGGTAGGAGTTATGATTGATTTTGCGAGAATTTTCTATGCTGGTCTTATAAAGGGATGGAGAGTTCAGTGATACCGCGACGACTAGCGTATATGGGAATGTTATTGTGATATTTGAATCAGCTGTTTTAATGTAAATAAAGTTCTAGAAAAGTGAAAATGAAAATTAGTTTTATAATTTTAAATTGAACCCACGGACTTTACAACAAATTTGGTGATCAGAAGTAAAGGATAAAGTGCAGTTAAAATCGTAATTTTATTTATGGAAACACGGAGCATGGAAAAAATGGACGAAACTGCCAAAAAATAGTCAAGCAGGTTACAGAGGGACTAGACGAAAAAATAGCCCAGATTCTAGAAAAACGTGACAAGAAAGAGAAACAACATCAAGAAGAAATACAACAAAGGTTAGTACAATCTTTTGATGAAAAACGTAAAATAGAATTAGAATATCTTGTCACAACGATGAAAAGTGAACAACATAATTTAATTGAAGGATTGTTCTCAAAATTTGAACAACAACAAGCTCAAATTGAATTAAAACGACACGAAACTGAAGAGAAAAGACAATTGCAATTTGAACAATTAATTCAAATAATAGCGCAAGTTAATGAAACAGTTAATGACAGAATGCAAATAGTTGAGTCAGACATAAAAGAAATAAATGATGACATTAAGACCATAAAAAATACGGTGGACACTCTTGAAACCAAAGTAGATGACCTCGATTCCATTCAAAGCCAGGTAAAGTTTGAAATCAGTTCTATGCAAAACACAGTTCAAGATAAAATCATTGCCATCCAGAACAAGGTAGAAACAGAAATTAAAAAATGCAACAGGAGTTACAGCGAGGAAAATACCAGAATACCGTGAGTACCAAAGGTTCCTTTAGTAAACCACCCACATTCGACGGCAGTTCATCTTGGCCCATGTATAAACGGCAATTTGAGGCCGTGGCTACAGCTAATGGATGGGATAATCAAGAAAAATCTAGTTCTCTGGTAATTTCGTTAAGAGGTCCGGCCCTAGAACGGTATGACAATCAATCCTTGAGCCAGTCCAACTGAGTGGAAAAATGGAAAAATCCGGTGAAAGCCTCCAAGAATTCGAAGCAGAGATTAGACGGTTAGTTCACTTGTCCAACCCAGACCTGCCAGAGGAAACGAAAGACCAGTTGGCCACACAGAGTTTCATAAAAGGCATCAGGGATGTGAAAGTACAAAAAAATTTAAGACTGAGTGGCGTCAAGAGGAGTAATGAAGCTCTACTTTGAGCTTTGGAAGCAGAGGCCGTCATGAACATGTACAAGCCGAGGGTACGAGCAGTTTCCTTCAAACAGGAAGAATCAGAGTCACCATTTCCAGCGCTGCTTGCCGGCCTGAACAAAATATTAGAACGGTCACAAAGAACTGGCACCAGAGGGGCATGTTACCGCTGCGGACGGACAGGACACTTCCAACGTGACTGCCGAGTAAGGCTACCGGAACGATCACCAACCAGGGGTACCCAAAAAACCGACCTTACCAACCAGGGAAACTCCAACCAGTCAGCATAAGGGGGCGAATGCTAACTCACCCTCCACCAGCCCCCGTACAGTATCCATCCGGGGATTTTGCAGAGATAGCAGCAGCCTAGTCATCAGAGGCATCATCAATGGGCGAGCAGTTACCATCACCGTCGATACCGGCGCCGCTGTGTCCATTGCTAAGTCCAGGGTCTTGAGAGCATCAGAAATTCGGCCAGTTACCAATAACATCCAGCTCAGAACAGTCACCGGCGAGTCCATGTCAATACAGGGTGAGGCAGATGTCGTGCTACAGATAGGGGACAACATGATCCGGCATAGGGTCCTGGTAGCGAATATTGAGGAAGATTTTATACTGGGAATGGACCTAATTAGCCAGCATGGATTTATGTTCGACCCGAGATATGATGTTCTTCGGTTCATAAATGAGGAATTTGTATTGACACGGCCCGTCAACAATAGAACAGATTATTCATGGGCAGCTAGACAGCAATCTTGGGAGCTGCGTTGGAATGGTGGAGCCCGTATACTCAGCTCATAACTACTTAGTTGGACGGGCTATAGTTAAAACCGGACGAGATATACCAATCAGAGTCCTGAATTTGTCCAATAACGACATCAGAATTGCCAATGGCTTGTCTCGAGCCAGTAGAGACCATCATCAATTGCGAAGAAGAGTACCAGACATCGGTGAAGGAGACAGGGCCCAGTAAAGAGTTCCTACAACAGTTTGCTGACCATTTGACACACCTGACGAAAGAGAACCAAGAGAAAGCAAAGCAATTTATCACAAAGCACTGGCAAATTTTTAACCGTCAAGATGGTACTACCGGTCGCACCAACATCATCCAGCATCGAATAGATACCGGAAAGGCTCAACCCATCAAAATACCACCTAGACGACTACCATTGGGGCAACAACAGGTAGTCGAGGAAAACATCCAGTCCATGTTACAAAATGGAGTTATTGAGCCATCTATCAGCCCATGGTCTGCTCCTGTCGTGCTAGTTAAAAAGAAGGATGAAACCACCTGATTTTGCGTTGATTACAGAAAGTTGTCACGAAGAAAGACAGCTTATCCACTACCCCGAATCGATGACAAATTGACCACACTAGCAGACTCCCTTTGGTTCTCCACACTAGACCTAAAAAGTGGATATTGGCAGGTTGGTCTACACGCAAACGACAGAGAGAAGACAGCGTGCTTCACCAGTAATGGGCTGTTTCAGTTCACAGTCATGCCCTTTGGGTTATGTAATGCACCCGCTACATTTGAGAGGCTAATGGAGTATGTACTGAGCGGGTTAACATGGAGGACGTGCTTAGTATACCTCGACGACATTCTAGTCATGGGTCAGATATTCGACGACCATCTGAAGAACCTGGGCGAAGTATTCTCCAGAATTAATAACGCCAACCTGAGACTCAACCCGAAGAAGTGTTCCTTGTTCCAAAAAGAAGTAGAGTTTTTGGGCCACGTCGTTTCCGAGTCAGGAATCCGCACCAACGAGGACAAGATAGAAGCGATCCGTTATTGGCCAGTCCCGAGAGACAAGCATGAACTCCGAAGCTTCTTGGGCATCTGTTCATACTACCGGCGTTTTGGTGAGGGATTTGCCACCATTGCCGCCCCTCTACATCGGCAGACCACAGAGAAGGAGACCTTCCGTTGGAATCAGGATTGCGAAACATCTTTCAGACCAATCCTAGCCTTTCCTACACAGTCGGGCAAGTTCATCATAGACACCGACGCCAGCAACACCGGTTTGGGGGCCGTCCTATTTTAGGCGCAAGATGGTGAAGAGAAGGTGATCGAGTACTACAGCCGTGGATTCTCGAAACCAGAAAGAAATTATTGCTTCACCAGAAAAGAACTTCATGCAATAATAAGGGCTGTAGACCATTTCCACAAATACCTCTATGGTCGTCATTTCTTAATCCGAACAGATCGTGCCGCACTCAAATGGCTGCTGGACATGAAGACACCGGAAGGACAACTGGCCAGATGGATGGAGAAATTACAGCAATACGACTTCAAGGTGGAACACTGTGCCGGCCGTTTGCACAATAACGCCGATGCCCAATCCAGAAGACCCTGTAGAGCGGAATGCGGACATTGTCTGAAGACGGAACAGCGAGAAGGTATCTCCATCAGGCAGATCCGAGTGCAGGCCAATGAAGACTGGACAACGGAACAGTGCATCCAGGACCAAATGGCTGATCCAGACATCGAACCAATCTTATCACTCAAAGCGAGAGGGGCACCCAGGCCACGATGGGACGAAGTAGCTAGATACTCAGGCGTGCTGAAATCGTTATGGGCTCAATGGGACTCTCTAAGAGCAGACAATGGAATGCTCAAGCGAGTTTGGGAAAGCGCTGATAGACGAGAAACCAAATCCCAACTGGTAGTTCCGAAGAAAAAGGTACCAGCTATCCTGACCGAAGTACATGATGGGATTACCGGAGGCCACCTGGGCATGAATAAAACCCTAGGCAAAGTTCGCCAGCGGTACTACTGGGTGAATTACTTCGAAGACGTCAGAGCTTGGTGCCGCAAATGTGCTACCTGTGCAGCCAGTAAGGGCACGAAAACCCGGACCAAGGGCAGAATGCAGCAGTACAATGTGGTCGTCCCATTTGAGAGAATCGCCATCGATGTCGCCGGTCCGTTTCCAGAGTCTGAGTGAGAGAACAAATACGTTCTGGTCGCAATGGATTACTTCAGCAAATGGCCTGAGGCATATGCGGTACCCAACCAAGAGGCAACCACGGTAGCGACGGTGATAGTAGAACAACTAATCAGCAGGTTTGGCGTCTCGATGGAATTATATTCAGACCATGGGCGTAACTTCGAATCGAATGTATTCCAGAACATCTGCACGATCTTGGGGATCAGGAAAACGAAAACAACACTATTACACCCACAGTCAGACGGAATGGTGTAAAGATTCAACAGGACCTTAGAACAACACCTATCCAAGGTCGTCAGCAATAACCAGCGTGATTGGGATGAGCATATTCCCCTATTCCTGATGGCATATCGCTCTGCCGTACATAATAGTACAGGCCTGACCCCAGCCAGGGTCCTATTCGAAAAGGAGCTGCGATTACCCTGCGATTTGGCATTTGGCTCCCCCGAAGAACCCCCCAAAACATCGACGATTATGCCGACCAGCTCCGACATAACATGCTGGCAATTTACGAATTAGCCCGAACGCAGATGTTGGCCACCAGTGACCGGATGAAGACGCGATACGACCTCAAGGCCAATTCAGTCGGGTTCCAGGAGAGGGACAAAGTCTGGCTGTATAACCCCCAACGGAGCAAGGGTAAATCCCCAAAGCTTACACCCGCCTGGGATGGTCCATACGCGGTGGTCAAGAGACGTCGTCTACCGGATCCGTCGAAACCCCAAGGCTAAATTGAAGGTGGTTCATTTAGATCGACTCGCTCCCTACCATGGAGAGGATGTTTCTGATCGGGACGATCGGAATTAAAGGGGGGGGGCAGTGTTACGAAATTTACCCAAAGCAGACCCTGTTTTATTTCAGTACGACAAGAATTGCTTTAAGATAAAAAATGGTTCTCGAAAAGACTTGGCAGCGGTAGGAGTGATGATTGATTTTTCGAGAATTTTCTATGCTGGCCTTATAAAGGAAGCAGCCACCATGGAGAGTTCAATGAAAGCGCGACGACTAGCGTATATGGGAATGTTATTGTGATATTTGACTCAGCTGTTTTAATGTAAATAAAGTTCTAGAAAAGTGAAAGTGAATATTATTTTTATAATTTTAAATTGAACCCACGGACTTTACAACAATATAGTATTTAACTGCACAATAATCCAATTTTGTATTAGTGTTTTACTGGATTTCAAATAAATAAAATATATAATATAGCTCAAAAATTTAAATAATAGAGCGCCGAATTCGATTTTCAACAATAATTAAAAAATATATATATTCGAGGTTGAACTACAGGCATTAGGGCATTTCTATTCGTAGTGTGTCTTCTTCTACACGATTTATTAAATAAAAAACTCAATTTTAATTTGTCAGTAACCTGTATAAGTTTTAAGTACGAGTTTGAGACTTTCGCATATTATTGTAGAGGACTTTCCGAATCTTAAGAGCCCTCACTCATATTTTTACCAGTATACGCAAGAATTTTGACCCTGTGAACCGGCATAACAACAACAGATCGCGAACAAATAACGTTGTATTTGTATGTATTTCAGCTCCCTTGAATCGATTCTCGCCATTTATTCTAAACATGATCTGTCATTTCCTCCAGTTCCATTTCTTGAAATTCCATACAATCTTTCATAAAACGTTTCCTTCAGACTAAGAGGACGACGACCGCTTGGTATAAGCAGCACTATTTATTTCTGCATTTTATTTCACTCGGCAGAATTTCATAAAGCATCTCAGCGGGAAAACGTCACTTGACTCGATTTTATGATAACTTCTCGCTATTGTGTCGTGCCAGGCAGCCACAATGCGCTTGACAACACATGACAAAGCACCGTTGAACCATCGTCAAGTATCCAGGCATGCTTTGCTTTTTCCGATTTCTCTGGGCCTCTTGTCCGGAACAGTAATGGCATCTTTAATTTTCGACGAGCCGTAAAATGGTGGTATTAGATGGCGACGCTTATGTTTCACCCGTTGCATATATGAAAAAGATATTCAATCCGATTGATATCTTCTGCTTGAATAATAATGAATAATGCATGTTTTTATCGTAGAACAAAAACCGTATGTCTTCGCAGATATTTAAGTCACTGCCAGTTAACATCATGTATTTCTTTTTATTTGGCAACAGTTCAAGGCACTTTCTGCAAGATATCTTAATGGGAATAGTTTTTGAAAAGCGTTCCTCATCGTAAAACCGTAACCACTTTGTATATTTATCACTTATTTTTTTGGAAACGACAGAATCTATTTGTTATACGAATACGTTCACTATGTTTATTTAACTAGCCGGGATTTACTGAGTATTTCAAAGGTATGGTTAAATCTGTCGACAATAATGTATTTTTGAGGCAATAATTATCGAGGAAAAGTATAACAGATTCGATGGATCATTCCAGAAATGACCATGACCTTAAGCATATCGTAAAATTTTATTGCAAATTCTTACCTCAAAATTGAAAATAGTATAAAAATGTAAAAATATACTGACATTAGAATGTTATACTCACAAAGAATAATTTCTTGAATTTGAATTTTTCTTAACTGAATCTTATGAAGAAACCGGTTTATAACAGTTGACTTGTATAGATATCTTTAGTTATTGCGACTCTGTCTACTTGGGTGAAGCTTAACAAAATGCCTCCATAACATCAACATTTTCAACATGTGAGCGATTTTGACAGCGATAGAATTGTATCCTATCCTATGCTATACTAGGCAGGCAGGCGCTTCAGACAACCACCTTTGTGCTATTATGTAACAAATCACTGACCAATGGCTTAAAGAAGACCTGTGACTATGCGTATGCTATGTCGCTGAACATTTAGGCTTTTTTCATACCATCCACTATTACTGCTTCCTTTCTAGTGCTCTTTGAATTGGTGCAGAGAACAGCAGCATTGGGTGACAGAAAGGCGTGTCCCGCAACAAATTGCGATTCTAGGTATGCACAATGGTTATAGTGAGATAAGAAACTGCTTTGAAATGCGAATGTATATGTTTACTGTTAAGACGCGTGTAGGCAGATCTATTGGATCACCCCTACTCTTTATTCGAAGCAGTATGACAACTGCGCGTTACATTAATGACGTTTTGCAAATTACTTTATTTCCAAAGGGTTTTGTCGAAGATGCAGCTGTTAATGTTTTGCCGAGGTCATCTCCTTCACCAATTTTAAATAACATCGAACATTTGTAGGATATGATTCAGACGAATCTGTACACTTTGGCAGACTCTGGCATAGATAATTCACGAGTTCAAGCTGCTTGGAACGCGGTGTCAAAAGCAGACATCTATTACTTGAAATGCACAGGAGTGTATTCAGATAGGAGGTTGCAAACATATTTTTTTTTTCGTATTACATGTTACATGTTAATTGAATTTCTTTTCAACATTATTGTTCATTCTTGATATAAACTCAAAAGATTATCTTTTCTGAGTGTAACACTTATAATATCACTGAGTATATTTAATATGGAGCTGGCTGTGAGGTAATTGCAATATATATTAACAAAGATTGATAACAAAGTTTCAGGTTCTGGAACTGGAATCCGAAAATAACGTCCATCTCGAAATTTCAGGTGAACGTTACAGTTCGTCAAAAAACAATAACAATTAAACTTCCCTCAATAATGACATTATCAAATATAACGAATTTCATAGAAGCATTCAATTACTTAGATTAAAAACAAAGATAGGTAGTCAGTGTCATCATCACTTTACTACTAATTTACTAGTCGAGTTTACCTTCTGAAGAATTAAAAGGCAAATTATATGTTGTCGTTGCGTGTTAGTTGGTTTATTTTCTAAACTTTCTGTACACTTAGAGTCTCCTACCAGAACCTAAAGTTTCGTTCAAGGGCTCATATCCGGGTGGGATCTGTTCTGGATTGGCTGTTTTCGGTTGGACCGTAAATTTTTATGTGAACATCTCTCTGAAGGCAAATGAATAAATAAATGAAGCTTTAATGTACAACAGCACAGGCTACCTATCAGCACAATATTTATTTAATAGTAACTATTAAAAGCAATAAAAAAACAGAACAATTTCAGAGAGAGGAGACAATTACAAATTACAAAAAATCAACTTACAAAGATCTCACAAACTCACAATTAGTGACTATTCAAAATAAAAGAAAAAGAGATTATCTGAAGATGGCATTCACAACAAATGTTAAGTTATACAGGTTACATGAGTTCAAACCAAAGTAAGTATTGTATCGTTTAGGCCTCAAAAGTGCGAAATGTCTAAACAGAAGAGGAGGCACATTAAAGTTTTTTTGTGACAACAAATTATTAGCATCAATTTTGTTAGGCAAACGCTTGTAAAAGAAAGTCAGCGAAGCTATTATACTTTTGATTTTAAAATTTTCCAATTTAAATATGCTACATAAACATTGCTCATTGACTTTTCTATTAGGTGAAACATGGATATTTAAGAAAACTCCGCTGAGCACTTTCCACGTAAGCTTCAGAATTTTAAATATTTGTCAAAAGGTCGAGGCATATTCTAGTTTAGAGCGCACTAAAGAACTAGAAAATACCTTCTAAGCATCTATGTTTTAATTCGAAAAAACAAAACCATAATTTACTAGCTCGCAACTTTCCAGATAACAATGTACGTAAAAATTCTATTTTTAGCATTAGACACATCAAGAACCTAAATTAAATTAGTACGCGAAAGGTAACCATTGATTACCGTATAACCAAAATCTAGTCTGATTCTTTCTTGCTAAACCAAACTGCTTTGCAGTTGGATAATTTTAAATAGATTATATTGCAAGCACTAATAACTAGGAACATTTGATTATCTTGTAGCAAATATCCATATTCAGAACATTCAATTTCTACAAAACTTAAATGATCTGCATATAACCAATTGTTACATATTAGCCTCCTCGGCAAGTCATCAATAGAGGCAATACTAAATATCCTAGATTTGTGCCCTGAGGCACCACAGATGTAGGTAGGTATCGATGGGATATAAATTCTGTATAAAAATTACGATAGCGGCGAGCAAACCTAGGAAGGTTGTGTCAGCAGAAAAGAGCATTTCTACTCCGAAATTGATATCATCGACAACATCATCATTATTATCCTTGTCATTGTTACTTTCCAAATTTTTCACAGCGAAATCATCGTCATCATCAACATCTGTTTACTTTGCGTCTAAAGCCAAGTCTCCACCTAAAGCCAAATAAACTAGGAAGGTCACCTCCACCATAAAAGCGCCTAAGCCCAAAAACAGCAAAATCAGCAGCATACCCTAAAGGAAAAAAGTTATTTCCCCTAAAAGGAAATAATAAATAGGTTTCAGTATCTAACTGTAGTGGCTCATTTTCTTAAAACATCTAGATGCCACTTTATTGATTTCAAGCTAAATATCTAACGTAACAGCGTACCTACAGAAAATACTCTCAGATATCAACTAAACTTTTGAGCATTCTTTTTATACAATTTACTTAGAGACAAATTCAATAAAATCGTCAATAAGTACACTATAAATTGCAGAAGGAACATAAATATATAATTGCATTTATAAATTTTGCCCATAAATAACCCATAAGTAAATGTAAGAAATGTCTAATATAAATAATGAGTGATCTGACCAACAAGCATAAGTTCATTATAATTTTCCATTATTTCGAATATTGCAACTAGTGCAGTGTCTGGGGGGAAAAAAAGTCCGAACCGATTTGTATGAAAATTGAGAATTAAGTTCATTTTACCATCTAGATCAAAACTTATATAAATTTGAAATGAGCTTTTTGTTTATAAGGGGTGAAAGAACCACTACCTAATGTAAAAAATAAGTAAAACATATAAATAGAGACGTTTCTTAGGCTAAAATTCAGCGAGTAGAGCAAGTATTATTTAACATAGTACAACATTACTTACACGTTATTACATAGTATTTATAATATTTTAACCGTGAAGAATTCTTTTTTTTTTGTTTATTTTCAAATAGTTTTTATACGAATATATAACAAATAATAATCTTCTGTATAGTTGTGGTATAATAAATATTTTATTATGGTATTTTAACCCTTAAAAAACCTAATTTGTGAAATTATTAAAAAATCTACGAAATTTTGAAAATACACTGACTACAGCCAACAATACGTCTGCAACCTGCTTGAATATACTAAATCATGTAAATAACCTGAGTTTTATAACTATAACTTTCTTAATTTAAAAGCTATGGTAAAAATTCAAAATCCATTTTACAGGGAATTATAACAGCTACAACTCCTATACATTTCAATATATTTTTAAGCGTTGTTTTCGAGATTTTTTGGATTAAAATGCTTGGAAATATGGTCTCCACTCACATTCATTCCGTGATATATTGGTTAATTTTTGTGTTATGGAAATAAGAAAAGCAAAATATTGTACGGGAAAATGCTAAATTTTTGCATTCTAAATTTTTTTGTATTTCTTTTATTTTTCATGTTATTTTCAAAGAACTGCAATCTTTTGAAAATACTTTTTTGTTTTTTTTTAAGTTAAAACTTTACAAAAATATCCTTCCTAAATCGCTGAAACTTTCAGGATATTTTATAAGCATCTAAATAAAGTGTAAATTGTAGAAGTCAATATTATTTTGAAGATTTTTTGAAAAAATATTAATTTTTTTTAAACCTGAATTTTGTGAGTTATTTCACGTTAAACTGCAAATTTAAGAGGCCATAGGACAAGAACCAGTCGTATCTTAACATCTATTGCCTCTACATAAATAAAAAAATTAAACGTTTCCTTGTCTTATTTGCTTTACTTCCTTTAAGAGAATATTATTTGTAGGTCAATTTTTCCATTTATTCGACAAAAACCACTGAAAAAAGTGTTTTTTGGACGAATGAACATTTTGAATTATAAATAACTCAAAGTAATGATTTTTTGAAAAATGTTTATACGAAACTTTTTACTTAGAATCCCTCTATCGATTTCTGCACTTAATTTTGTTATTTTAATTTCCACCTCCTAGAAGGTGAGGCTTTCTTTCACCCCCTGGACAAGATCACAAATTGGGACAATATAAGTTTTGTTTTTAAGCTATTTTCAACTTACTGTCGAAATGTTAGACAAATCGATTTACTGGCAAAAATTTTCCATGGAAAGTCCCCAGTCACTGTACTAAACCAATTATATTAAATAACGTGACAAAAATACGACCTAAAGATGCATAGAGGTACTATATGGTATGAACTAAAACCCTTTTTCACATCTCTGTTAAATCTTGTCCCTAAATAAAAAAAAGCTAGTGACCAAATACATAGTGCCAATTTCAAATTGTTGTTTACACCGAATTTATTTCGCAAAAACTGTTCATTACTTGATAAACTTTTTTTATTTCGGAGTATAAATTATATACGTAACCGAATAACTCACAGGTTGTTCCAGGGAGTATTTTTCGAATTTCATTGATGGAGTGTTTATTGATGTAACACGGATAAACGGGCAAAGGTAAATTTATAAATAATTAATCTTCCAATTCAAGTTTTTAATATCCTACCCAATCCAGTTTTGTCAACAGTAGAGCTCTATATATTTTTCCAAGAACAATAACAGAGATTTTATTAGAATTTCGGAATGTGCTCAAGGGTGAAGTTCCATATATTTCGAATTAATGATTTTCTGATCGCAAAATATGATAGCACTACACAGTATTGTCAATGTGGTGTCAAATTCAGGATGTTTACTTAAACCTCGGTAACATAGGTGAGGCGTCACAGTTAATAACTACCAGAAACTATGGTGTAGAGTTTATTTTCGTTTTTTAATGACGAATCTAACATATCTCTTGTACCTTTAATTATTTTAGTATTGTATTTTTATCCAAAATGTTGGAAAACGCTTTAAAACATATCAAAATTTGTCCTCAAAGGCCACATCCATCTAAAAGTAGGACAATTTATATCAGCAATGTGGACGCTTCTTTATAACAAAAAAAAGTTCAATGTTTTCAATCAAAGTAAGCAGTTATTTTTGTATTTAACCAATTATTTGTAAAAGAGTAGCAAATTTAACAATAAAAAACTACTACAATTTTTCCTAAATGAACGGGTATTTAAAGCAAAATTAATTATGTTTTCAATAGTAAAACATTGGACTTTCGTTCAGCAAACAGTAGACCCTTATAAAAGAATTATTACAGAAGATTCTGGTGTCGTATTGAAAAGCAAGCAATGTGAAATTTATTTCTTTTGAATGTAATATTTTGACGTGGTTGACTTAGCTTAATATTAGATTGAACAATTTTTTTTAATTGTTTTTCAATTAGAAATTTAAATTTATTTAAGTTTACAAATCATGAGTATGGAAATGTTAAGCATGAAACAAAAGACAAGTGAATTCTTGGCGTGATTTTTAGGAAAATACAAATTTATCTTCGTTGTAAAATTTCTCAAATCTTATCTTGTTAGTGCCGCGCATCGACGTTTTAGGTACTTACTATTATATATATATATATATATATATATATATATATATATATTAATTTCAATGTAGATCAAAAACTATTATTACTAAATGCTTACTGATGCAAGGAAAAGTTAAAAAATATCAAAGCTGAAATAAATTCCTGTAGTTTGGAGTAAAATGAAATATGCAGAATTACCTACAAGTGTTGTGTTAGCCCGAACAAGTCCAGAGAAATATACTGCAATAGATTTTGTCCACTTTATTGGATAAATAAAAAATAAATTTCATAAAAGCAACTATTTAAAATTGTCATTGTTTATTTCATCACGAGCTTTTATTTAGGGGCAATATATAACAGGCGTATAAAGAAGAGTGTTTGATTAGTTCGTAGAATTTATAATAGAATAACACCCATTGCATCTTATTGTATAATTGACACGTAATTTAATAACATTTTTCGCAATATCCAGAATAGTGAAAATACCCTTTCCCAAACAGAATATTCTTCGGAAAAGAGTTAAGACTACCATATGTCTTGGCAGTGGCAGCCCTGAGCGATATACGAATTGAAGGGTACCCCCCCACCAGCATTAACATGCCAGGCAACATTAAGGAATACACGATAAAAAGTCACTGGCATTATGAATTGTTCAGTGCTGTTCTAGAAGATTCTACTGGTATAGATAAGTTTGCCTCTAGGAATTTTATAGTGGTTGCTGCTCTATGGTACTTTTTGTTTTTTGAACACTTTTTAAACTTAAAACAACTTATCAAATCAGTAATTGTGTACAGTGACAAAATGAATTAGTAGAGTAATATATCCAATATTATATCAATAATTAGCGTTGTTCCTCTTGCAATATTGCTGCTTTGTATAAGAGCTCTAATCTTGAAAAAGTGTTTTTAGAGCATTTTTGGTTTAACTGTTCATTTTACTCTGTTACTCTGAATTTTGTAATAATTTGATTTACTTGAATAACGTGCCTTGTTTTACACCTGAAACAAATTAAAACATCATAAATGTAACATACTCGTAAGATAATTTTAAATATTCCTCAGAATGGAATCCAGTAAATAAGGTTTTAAAATAAAAAAAAACGCCTACACAACTTTCTTGTGTTAGGTTTTCGTATTACAGAGAGATCTATAAAATTATATTTCTATATTTATGTTTCGAGCATCACACAATAACTACTAGACGATGTTTGATGAATAAAATCTTATGCTGATATTTTATCTTGCTACTATGAGAGGAACATGGAGTTTAATAACAAACATAATTTTTTAAGTGGTAGAAAATGTAGTGATAGTACAAGCCCCAGTAAGTGCATGACAGAATGTAGTATTTATATGGAAGCTACTAAACTAGGTTTAAAAAAAAATATTTACTTAGTTTAATATTACACTCTTTATTAGAATTATATATGTCAACTTTTTTTTCCTTTTTTTCTAAAGGCTCTATAAGCATAAAAATATTAACGGAATTGAGTGATTTACTGCTTATTTATTTATTATTTATAATTATTAATACAAAAGTTAAAATTGTTCTGTATGTAAAGCAGTTAATAAAATATAATGAAAGGATGGAGGAAACGATAATATAATTTTAGAGAGTTTATTTTTTATAATTTATGAATTCAGCCTACATCACCTTAGAAGATTTACGAACCCTCATTATTAATAACGGTCAAGGGTAAATTAGTTCAGATGCCTTTTATAATGTCCCAAAACAATTTGAACACTTGATATAGGACTTAGTTTATGGAGGAGAAAGGGAGCTTTCCACCGTTTACTGACATAATAAGTTGAATGTATCCATTATTTGAAATAAAAAAATTTAAAGATGATTTCAACATATTGTAGTTTCAAAGAAGAACTAAAGCAATCCTGAATACAATACACATATAAAGAATACCCACTCACACAGATAGTTGCATCCACAAGACTTCCAATCGGCATATTTATCATAAAAGGACTGTAATACAGACTCTCGCGTACCGAGCGTCCAAAATCGGTGACCAATTACTATACATATCGCGCATTTCAGGCGAATGTTAGTCGGGGTATGAAATATGTAGGTTATTAATTTAGACAAAAATCTAATCAGAGAAAAGCCCACAATCACTTGAAATTTTCAGATGGCTGCCTTATCATATATTAAGGATACAATGGATCGCATTCGGAACCTCCTGGGGAAACATCAGGTTAAAACTATGATCAAACCCACACAACAACTTCGCCAAATACTCTAATCTTCTGAAAAGCTTAGTGACCCATTGTCAACATCAGGAGTTCTACAACCTACTAACATTCTAGACTAGACCTAAAAGCAATACTCATTTATAAACATCAATGAATTTTAAATAGAACAAAAGAAGATCTAAAACTGAATAGAATATAGAAACCAAAGCCATCGATGGATTCTGCAGGCCCCGCCCCATTCAATGCCACTGGTCAATCAGGATACGTCATTAACCTACGGACGACATTACAAATATCAGTTCTTCACTGTTAGGCTGTCCTTTTCCATGCGAGCAGTATATAAGGTATCACCTAGACCCGCTCTCCTTAATGTAATTGCAGATGAAAACTTCGGAAAAAAATTCCAATAGACAAAATACCCCGGAAAAAATATTTTCTCCAAAAGCATATCCGTTTTGTTATTTTGGCGTACAAAGTCATAGATCCTTATAGATTATTTTGGATGGGCGACAGTATATACAACATGCAATGCTTTTCATTTTTTGCTTCTACTGTATTACTAAAAGTTGCATAAAAGAACTGATTAAAGTCAGTTGGAAAATATTTCAGGCAACCAAAATTGAAATTCCCCAAGCACACTGGAAAACAAAAACTCGCGAAAGGCCCGCAGAGTTTCAAAGAGTTTTGTTATCGATAACTAAGAGCGAGAGTTTAGTTTCTATTTACCTTCGGTAACGGCTGCCGTCGAATGGCCTCGGAAATTGATAATCGAAGGGAAACAGGAATGACACAGCACTTGTTAGACAGGCACTGGAAAGAATTGAATCTTGGCATGCACAAGATCTTTTCAATACTTGATTTTGTTACAAAACAAGGATCACTCTAAATAAACGAGTTCTGATTTGAAAGAACATCATGTGATGACTGAAATGGGGCTCGTTATGATATATACTAAAAACCGTCACATTTATTTTAAGACTGCTATAAATCTCGGTTGAATGGGTTATAACTACCAAATAATTTTTTTTATTTTTTCAATAGTGCATTTTCTATAGCTTACAGGTAACCTAATTTAATAATGCATAGTTTTAAGATCATTAAGAAAATGTACGAATACCCACAGTTCCTTCAGGCCCTTATCCACCAATAAACATTTCAACAATATCAATTTAAAAACTTAATACAATATTACCCTTGATAGCTAAATAACCTGTGATCCATTTTAAAATGGGATGGAGCCCCATCATATTCCTAAGCTTGCGCAGCACGCCCGATCTAGTTCACAAGGAGAAAACAGTATCAAGAAGATTTTGTTTATTTCTCTATTATGTATCATAAATAAACGCATAATCAATGTGTAATTGTAAGTTATCGTGTGCTAAAATAATAGAAAAATACAAGAACTAAAAGCAATAAAAGGAAAATGTGGCTTGTAACAAGTTTATTTAAACTATGGCGAGAACATTCGGAATATAGATCAATGTCTTTGAATGTTCGCCGCTCTTTTCCGGTACTTGTTGAATAATATTTAATTTTAAATTGTCATTATGAATACTTTTACTTTTTTAATTTATTGTTTATTTGTGTTAATACCATTGAAAACGGGGTCTGATTTAGTCCTTGAAACGTTTGGAATATACAGACTTTCAAGTTTATGTGGTGTTATTCCCAACGTAAAATAAATGTTTAATAGAAGTCATTCGATATCTCACATCTACACCTTGAAATTTGTTCAAGCAATTTAGCTCTCATGAAACTTTGTCTTATGTGATTATCTGCGTATGTATCTGCAGTCTATTTCCACAAACATAAGAAGTGTTAGCTGAGATTTTTATCTCATGAGACCAAAATGAACTGAAATTTTCTCATGGTGAATCTATAACTTACAAATGTACAGTTTGTACCCAATCAAAAGAGTTGAGCAGATCTTCAGCGTACAAATATTGGATAAAGACCGTTAGGCCGGGTCCCACGTAAACGGAATTAGCGCGGTGCGGGCGGTGCGTTGTGTCAAACAGACCCGCAAAATTAAATTAGTGTCATTGCAGCGAATTTATGTTGTCGAGTAGTTTATTTGGTTTGTTTTAGCCTAGTTAAAGTTCAAAATTGTCATATTGACCTATCGCATCGCTCGGACCGCGCAAATCGCATTTATGTGGGACACAGCCCTTATTGTAATGATCTGATGGTTCTTGAAAACTATACTATGAAGGTCGTCGAATGTGTTGGAGATGTTTATATATTAAGGAATTATGTGATAATTTATCTCGATTGTGCGAAACCTCGAGGGAGTTTCGACATTATACAAACATACATATGAGTATATACATAAATCTCTTGAAATAAGAGAAATTTAGTTAAATTAATGCATTTAGGTAATTTCAAGACCAAGCTAATGAGTTGGGAACATGACAATAATAATAATGATATATATTGAGCATCTATCTTTATAGAGCTTAGCTCACAATTTTACTTAAAATCATGTGAATATAATTTTATTTGACTAATTAAATTAATAATTTTCAACCACGCAAAATACTCACCGACCATGTATTATTATTTTTCCTTTTAGCTGAACAAGAACGTTCATTAACATTTTCATCATTAAAATTTTCACATAAATAATAAGGCCTTTCTCAGTATTGTGATGTAGGATACAATCGAACTGATTAGTGTTGTTCCTAATTTTAGTTGGGAGGTCGGTAGGTAACGGTAAAACTAAAATTTATATCATTTGTGCTAGAATCATTAAGAATAGATATGTATTTGTGTTTAATTTATTATGTTATTGAGAAAGTCAAACGAATGATGACTAAAAACGATTGATTTTTAATAAATATACGGTACGGTATTAAAAAGAAGTATTGTGCAAGTAATCGGAAATTGTTTTATGGTAGTGAATAATTCATTTCGATATTCCTCGAAGGTTCCTTGGACTTCCCCTGTCTTGAAATTGTTGATCTCACAATGTTTCAATAGCTTGGAATCTGTCATCCTCAACACCAGAATTTCAGATTATCTGTCGTATTTGGGCTCTTCACCGGTCATGCGTCGCTGGCTATCCTCGTAGGGTCTCTTAATTTAACTGATCCATTCAATGCCGCCGTAACTGGCGGTTGGCTGTAGATGATGCCTAGCGACAGAGAATTAAGTAGGGGTCTCTAAACGCTTTTAAGTTGCACGCTGGGGTTGGCAATTATATTCTGGTTCGAGATTATGTATGTCGTGTCTATAAATTTTCTTTTATACCAATGCTCTTTTTTGTGAATTACCCTGGCCTGGTGTTCGGTTCATGCGTAATTAGCTAACTCAAACTTTGAAAGCTGCTGAAAGTATGAGTTTTTGGGGCAACATTGTAGTAAGTCCATGAATGAATCTATTGGCAGCTCTGTCCTTTCCATAAGGGTTTCGTCGTCATTAAGTTTCTTTTTAACTATGTTGAGAAATTTATCTAGAGGTACCTCCATGAAAAGGTTTTCAACGTCGAAAACGAAAATTAGAAATTGAGAAATTTGTTTGAACCATTTACGTACGTGGATGTTTTAGCCTCCAGAGGTTGGATTACTGTTAGAAGGAATTTTGATATTTCTGCTGTTGGTGAGTTTCGTAAGCTTGAAATCGGTCTGAGAGGTACTCCAGCCTGGTGTATCGTAGACAGTTCATAAAGATTTGGTGGTTTGCTGTAATGTGGCGCCAGTTTTCTCCTTGTCTGGGGTGTACTGTATACACCATGATCTCTGAGAGTGTTGATTTTTAATCTGTATTGCCTTTATTACTTTTGTCAGCTGGAAGAATGATAATGGAGTTGTCGCCCTTAAGTGGTTTTATGATTCTCGTTTAAGAATCGATAATGTTTTGTTTGATATGATGTATTTTCTCCATTGCGGTTCTGAGTTTTGATTAAAACTCCTCCAGCTGTGGTGTCTCTTTGCTACTTATCGCTGACTCCACGGAACTGATGAAATCTGCTACCTTTGGTGGATCCAAGGGGGGGGGGACTAAGGAACTGATGCAATTTTTATCTATAACGGATTAGTTGGTACTTAAAAGTTGTAATGGGGACAAAGTTTAAAAGAGACAATGTCAAAAATTGCTCGGATTACTTGTCGTCTCTTATAAAGGGAATTCCTCACAGATGTTGTGAGAGTAAGAAATCCGTAAAATCTGATCAGTCAGTATTCATTTGAACAAATATATTTTACATACATATCTGTGGTGAGCGCATAACAAACCCAAGTCTGCAGTTGTTGTCAATCGCTGTATGAGATTTTCAGAAATGTAACAATTGTTTGTTAGTTAAATCGCGGTTAGTGCTCAAAGTTTATGCTTGTATTTATTGTATTATTACTATACTTCAGTCATTATACTTTTGAAAATGCAATTGAACCGAGAAAGTTAAATTTTGATATGGCGAGGGGGTGTCAAGAAAAGCTTAACTTGAAATTGTCTATCAACATTTCCTATGTGGGATTTCCGCCATCTTGAAAAAATTGGTAAAATTAGTTTTTCATAGAATATTTTTTCATGCTCTATAACTTATGTCGTATACATTTTTCGCGTACCATCGTTATCGAGATATCGATCGAAAAATAAAAAATGTAGGACATGAAATTTACGATCTCCAGCGGGCCGTCCAGCGTCGAGCAAGTCGCTAGCTCGGTTGTATCTACACGTCAAAAATGGAAGGTTGTTTAAGGAATTAATGTTATATTAAATAAATAAAGAAAGAAACAAATTATGGATCAGATACATGGAATTTATAACAAATAGTTTGTTTATGCAGTAAAAATAGGCGGATTTAATATTTCATCCATATATTTCGTACTTCGGTTGTATGCTCAAATTATAACAAATAAAGGGTTTCCCGATAATTTTTTGTAATAAAGAAAAATATAAAGCACACGTTCAAATAAGGAAGAAAAAGTTTTATAGTACATTTAAAAAAATACAAACACACATTAAAACGGATAACAGGTTTTTCAACAAATGTTTTCGATATAAAATAAATGGATATGGAATACAAAAACACATATGTTTTTTTTAATGAACAATTTTTGTGGAAACAAGAATAGATTTTTTTCATTTTTTTTTTTCAGGTTGGAGGTCTTCGTCCTTCGTACACTCTTCGAATTGTCGAGTCGGTTGAAACGCTATACAGTATACAGGGTGAGTTTTTTTTGATGATCAGTATGCGGATCTCGGAAACTAACGGAGATAGAGCAATGGTTAAATTGGGAAAGATTTGCAGTTTTACTGACCCAATTTAATGACACTTTCGGATTTTTGTAAAAAGTCATGGCTTTCTAGATATTTTGAAAAAACGAAATTCTGTCAATTTAGTCAAATACCTCTAGCTCCTTTGTTTTTGATTTTATAAAAAAAGTGTAAATATCAAAATTGAATCGTTGTCGAGATATGACACAAACTTATCTTTTTTTGAGTGGAAACCATAGTTGGCTATGACATTTTAAGAGCTTTTTAACGATATAATACTCGATATAGTTATTCATAAAAATAACGGAGTTATGGATGCTTTTCTCTCTTATTTTCACTTTTAATGAAAAAAATTATTTTCGCTTTGACCTTTCCTCATTTTGAGAGTAACTCCATTAGTAGTGCTGAACTGACAGTCGATATTGACAAGTTTTGGTGATAAAATGGAATATTATAACGAAAAACAACGGAATATGGTGGAATGTTATATCATATGCCACAAAAAGGCTTTACGATAGTTTACGCAGATATGGATCTTTTACTAAACCACCAAGGGAACGTAATCAAATTAACGAAGCAGCACAAATAAATGTTTTGGCAATGGTAAATCAAAATCTATCTACATCAACTCGTGAGATTGAGGCAAAAGCTGGCACATCTCAACGAACTGTAGTTACGTTATTGAAAGCGCACAAGTTCCAGTTTCTTAAACTTTGCATGCTGGTGACCAACATCGACGTATTTTGTCTTGTACATGGTTTAGAGACATGTGCCTTGACAATCGACAGTTTCCATTAAAGGTGTTATGGTCAGATGAAACTTGACTTACTAACTGCGGTATGTTCAATAGACATAATGAGCATATCTGTGGTAAAGAAAACCCTTTCCATGGAGAACAAAGACGACCCCAGATAAAATTTGTTAATGTTTGGTGTGGTATCGTAGGGTCTACTATTCTGGGGCCTTTTATCTATGACGAATCACTTACTGGGGAGCGCTATTTCCATTTCTTGCAATACACTTTTTAAGACATGTTGCGTAATTTAAATTTGAGAAATTCTTTAGAAATTGAGTGGTTCCAACATCATTGAGCTCCTGCTCATAACTCGTTATTAGTAAGACAGCGCTTAGATAATATCTATCCAAACTCTTGGATAGGAAGAAATGGCCCACGCGAATGGCCACCCCGGCCTCCTGATTTGGCAGTTATAGACTTCTATTTATGGGGTGCGCTAAAAAACAAAGTATACAAAAGAAAGTATGAGACAGTTGGTGACCTAAGGGAGGCGGTATTACCAGCAATTGAAGAAATTGATCGGGGATCTGTGAGGAAAGCGGTAATGTCAATCTTAAAAAGAACATAAATTGTAACAATTATTATGTACTTTAATTTCTTAAGTTTTTAGTAAGTACCGAGTTTTTTCGTTATATCTGATATATATAATAGTTATTAATAAATCAATCTATTTCATGGCTAACTACGTTAAAAGTGAAAATAAGAGAGAAAAGCATCCATAACTCCGTTATATTTATGAATAACTATATAGAGTATTATATCGTTGAAAGGCTCTAAAAATGAGAGCTGTCACGCAAACGAGGACATGACAACCAGATTCGGGATACAATTCCCTTCAGTTTTGATATTTACACTTTTTTATAAAATCAAAAACAAAGGAGCTAGAGGGATTTGACTAAATCGACAGAATTACGTTTTTTCAAAATATCTAGTAAACCATGACTTTTTACAAAAATCCGAAAATGTCATTAAATTGGGCCAGTAAAACTGCAAATCTTTCCCAATTTAACCATTGCTCTATTTCCGCTAGTTTCCGAGATCCCCATACTGATCATCAACCCTGTATACAGCAGAGACTCTAAGATATGATATTAACTTGGGCGCGCTCGAAGATAGATTTAAACTCCAACGGACGTTCTATACAGCCCGTTAGAGATCGAAATTTTTCTCAAAAAAAAAATAATAAGAAAGCGAAATTGTAGGTCTGAATACTACAAGATTCCTCTCGGCTGTTTGTTCGACATTTATCACCAGAAAAATGATAAAAGCAAATACAATTTTCGTGTCCTAAATTTTTGAATTTTTTATCTAAATCTCGATAATGATGTGTGATACACGAAAAATGTGAAATACAGCTACAAAAAAGGATTCTATCAAAATTTTTGTATCTCGTCGGATAGCTGACACACATAGGAAATCTTGGTCGACATCTTGTTAAGTTAAGCTTTTCTAAGACACCCCCTACGTCATATCAAAAATTTAGCTTTCTCAGTTCATTTGCATTTCTAAGCCCTTTTTTCGAAGAAATGACTCGATAACTGGTTCATAAAGATAATCAAACATCGCAAACCTAAGAACACTAAAATATATTTAAATTTCAATAAAGGAATGTAAAGAAATGTGCTAATATAACACATCAAAATATGTATCTTCATCTAGTGCAAAACTTAATAACATAGTAAACACTGTTAAAGTGCATTTAATACAAAATCAATATACAACAAGAGTTCTAAATAAAACTAACTGAAATAGAACAGAGACCAGCGCAGCAAAACACAAACAACCAACACATCATTAATAGTAACCAAACACAAACACCAAATAAATTGTTTGTGCAACTCCATTCACTCTGGGTTTATCTGAAAAAATGTAATGCTTAGGAAATAAATACGAAATTCAAATAATATGTTGGAATCTGTTTTCACGCATACAAAATCGTTTAACGCAGAGCTAAATTCAAGGATTGCGTGAGCAGTGTACCTTGTGTTTGTCTGACATAGAAACCTCCAGAAGCAAGGAAAAATGAACACCAAATCAGCAGTTCCCGAAGACACTGGGTCATATTAAACCATGACGTATTAAGCAAACCAATCACGAATACAGGAATAAATTACATAAAAGAGAAATCTTAAGGATGCTAAATCCTTAATGGAATCAATTTCTAGACGATCAAAATAGTAAGTATCAAGCTTAATAGTACCTGCAAAGAGTGATTAACAACGACTCCACACATACAATACACATATTTTTAAACAGACTCTTCTTGTGTACTCGGGAAGACTAGCTGTAGAGATTTATTTCTTTCAGGACATGTGTTAGGGAGACTTTTTTGTTAGAGACATCCAGTAATCTGGAAAAATTTTAGAAATTGTCCCTACTACACTGTACATCTTTCAGTTAGATTTCGTAAAATTAATTATATTTAGTATTTTTGCTCATGGTATTTTTTTTTATTTATTTATGTAACGTTGCGTCTTGATGATTTACTTTATATTACTCTCAGTAAATAAATTTGTTCACAGAAATGCCTTATTCATGTTCGATTAACTGTAATATTTAGCCAATTTTTTATAATTTAACAGAAGTATACCTTGAAAGTATGCAGTCCACCCCTTGAGAAGTAGTTTATTTTGAGATAAATTGAACCCCTCAGGTAAAAGTCATTCATATTTAATTTCAAAAGTAGTCATGTGACCCTAAACAAAAAATCTAACGGGTTAAGATCCGATTATCACACTGGCTATTTTATGTGTCCATGTCATCCAGTTCGGCCTCCGGGAAAAACGGAGTTTAAAAAATTATATACCCTGATAAAATTCTTGTCAATGACTTGTCATTGTCACATTCTAACATATTGCGACTAAGTAACACAAGCCAAATTCTGTGTTGAAAATAGTTACTGAATTGATCATCATGTCATAGTTCAATGACTGGAGCATAGTTCACAAATATTCACATTATTTTTTATTTTTATCAATGTAAACTCTTTCAAAAACATATTGATTAATACTATCAAGCTGAAGTTCTTCACGCTGCTTCCAAACCAAACTGCCATGCACCAAACAACTGTGTCATATGGGATTCATTCGTTGGAATAATTTTTCCGTCGTTCTCTGGTCTGCCCGTCTAGATGGTATTCGACTTCTAAATCACATCAATCTTACCTTTTTACAGCCATCGTATTTTCGGGGAAACCGTTGTTTATGACTTTCACATAGCCGTTTTTATTTCGTTTTCGCAGTGTTTTTATTAGGACGATTAATTTAGAAGGTTTCATAATTTTTGGAGGAACAAAATGAATTTTATAACACTTTTCGAAATATACTGTAAGTTCTGTAACTATGAGTTCAACGATAATTTTTCGTCTTTGAAGTTATTATAGAGATACTGTTTAGTGCCTGTACGATATTAGTATAACGGCTAATAGCCGTTGTATATATGTCGAAGTTATTAAGAATGTTTAGAAGGATAATATTTCATTTATACATATTTGGAGTATTCCCAATTTTGCCTTTTTCTAAGAAGTGTCCTGTAATTGCGACACTGATGGTTGGCTATTAAGGGTGGGAGGTCAGAATATAGATCAAAATTATAATAAATTACCAGAAAATCAGTTGTAGTTCCTTTTGTTATAAAGAACTGAAACAAGTCTGGCACTATCAGAGCATCGGGTACTCAATAAGTATGTGGATATCATCTTAAGAGGTGAAAAAATTTAACGTACGATGGAGTGCACTGTTAAGAATCAAAACTGACATGATAATAAAGGTAGTCCATTGAAATGATAAATGTTTTGAGCTTCAGAAGTCAGAGTACGCAATTTTATTTTTTGCGTTTCAACACAGGGATAGTATAAAATAAAACCAAGTTTGTGAGGTCGCAACCCTTTTCCCGCGAAAGCCATCTTGGAAAAAGGGGTGCGAATGGTTTTTACGCTATATCGATATACTAATCATGGCATGAAACATTTAAACATGTTGCGTTGTAAATTCAATTCTGCAACATTTAGTCATAGGATCAAAAATGATAAAGTTATTAAAGAAAAAGATAATAAATTAGTAACAATTTTTCTTTTGGTCCTTTACTGATCATTTTAGCAAAAAATGACATGTTATGAATAATTAATAACTGTGTCCTCAATCTCTTTGATGAGCCAGGTTGAGACTCTGGATCTGGTTGAGCTTCCGATAGTGTTGTGGAAGGATAGTGAATGAAGTAGCTTCATTGCTGGCACTTCATCTTTAAAATCAAACTACTCGATTTTTTGCGATTGCTCGTTCAAATAAAGTTTTCAATACTTTCGCCTTCACAGTTACGTTCTTACTTTCCCCTAATATGTACGCTTAATAATTTCAAGATGCTTATTACAAAAATCTGAATTGGTCTCACACAACGAAAAATCGACTCCACAAACTTCAAAAAACGTACATAAACTCAAAGTATTTTTCACAATTAAATACGTCTGCACGTGAGGAAATACGCAGCACAAGAGAAGGAAAATTTGAGTGGCAGCTGCCCCTCCTACGGGCGAATTATAATCATAAGTAGAGTACTTTTGTTTCTGGTGGTGTATAATAATAACAGGTACATGTTTTTTGTCCCGCAACGGTTACGTGAGGCTTCTGGACCTGTACAGAATTCTTGGCTATGTATTAGAAATTATTGTAAAAACCACTAATTTCAAAAGTGTGGAGAGTAAAGTTTGTAACTATTTGTTGACTTTATTGCAATGACAGTCATTACAATGGTTCTTATAAAAACAATCGAAATTTGAAACAAAAACTAACCATTCATATCAATGTATATTTACTAGTATTGAAGATTAAGTTTCGCATCGCTGTTAAACCAAAAAAAAGTCTGTAATGAAAGTACCTCGATGGTATTTTTGTAAAATGGCCACAAAAAAAAGTTACTTAAGACCAAAATAAAATTTGTTCTCAAAGTTTTACCTATTTTCGCTAATAGCTTTGTTCTTTTTGGTTCAACAGATAAAGAATTAATGTAGAGAATTTAGTTGGAAACAAATTTGCTGTTCGACGAATAGTTCGCCAGATATATATCCCTTTTACAAGAAGTCGGCCGTATGGGGACAAGGGTTGCAGCCCCACAAATTTGGACTTCCATTAACTCTAAACTCCTCTTGACAAAAAAATGCATGCTCCCCTATTGCAACACAAAACGTAACTTCTCAATTGACTAAGGATTTTTCCAAAGTCTTATCCTATTAATATCGGTACGTAAATTGACAAGAATTTTAAAAACGTTGTAATAGTTTGCGTCCATAATAACATCAATGTGTATAATATATATCCCAGGTTTTAGATAAATAATTTCGGTATTTTCGTTTCGAAATTCTCAATATAAAGAAGATATTGTCACCTCAAAGTATTTTACGTCCCTGAACATTTTTAATTTTACCAACAGAGTGTCCTACTGGAATAATATCTATAGGCTGCTCTAATTGAAACCTTTGCATCTATGAAATCCAGTTTTCCACGTTTAATGATGATGTTTAGTGAAAGCATTAAATGTTGTCTGTTTGCCGCGATGTTTCAATAACGTTCAGTGAGTTGATTATGAATGGGATTATTGAGAACGGAGGAAAATGGAATTTATGTTCACAGTTTAATGCGAAATCTTTAATTATGTTAGATTCTGCTGGTTTTGTGGTTTTTGAAGCAATATTAAAAATACGTTTACCTGGGTAATTGTTAAAAACAATACAAAATGATATTCGCTGTGTGAGAGTCTGTATCGCTAGAAAATTGAAATAAAGGAGGCTCTTAGCAGAGTTGTCAAATAGAAAAAGGGGAAATAATCATCATTATATATTTCAACCACAGGCTATCATTAAAGTCAAAAATCACGCTCTTGCAAAATGTTGGTGAATATCGATGGAATAACAAAAGTTATGTAAGTACACCACATGTCATTAGACAACCAACGAGTAAATGCAATACCTTACAATACGTCGTTGAATGTAACAAAAAATATATACCGTATTAAATATAAGCATCAATATTACTTAATTCACAAGATTATAAATAACTTATATATAAATGAGGCGCGATATGTCACTAATGGATAAAACACAAAACCACTAATAAATTCTTTTTATAACATGTGGACACGTAACACAAAATTTAGCAAACAGTTAATAATTTTTTAATTGAAACATCTAAATAAGAAATTATGTATATAATGTAACAGAATATTATTTTATTGGGGACAATTTATGGAAGAAAATAAGTCGAAATGTTATTTAGAGAGCAAATAAGAATAAATAAAGTTCTCTGCAATGCTTAGCAACAGTAAATCATAAGCAATTCTCCATGACTCATTAATCAAAATACTCTCAAAAATATCAAATGCAGTTCCAAATATCACAACAATTACTATAGATTATTTTAAATTACACACAGTAGTTTTATTATTAATTAGTTACCGATATTATCGATTAATGATCGACATGACATGACAAACCCACTGTAATAAATAAATGTGTTAACGTAGCCAAGATAAAATTTAATATTCATAGTAAGCAATATAAAATGGCTTCCATAACCCAATTGAGTAAATAACTATTACTGAGTCATATGCCCAAAAAGACAATACAAGATAGCAATAAAAGTAAAATCTCAGATTCTGCTAGCATAACTGAATGTATGAACTCATATTTTCGCAATGTAGGTATAGAATAAAGTTATAAAAATACAAAATGATAACTAAAATGATAACCGACAGAGAAATTAACATTTACGACCCTTCAGTTCTAAACCTATTTCTCTTCAACAAACAGAACAACAATAAATTAATAATTATACAAACTCTTAAAGTAAGTGGGAATTAAGTCGAAGTTTAATATTTTTGTTAATATCTTTTAAACAAATGATTTAAAAATATGATATATTTGTAATTCACAGAATGAGCCTTTTATCTGATATATTACATGAAAATTGAATTTTTATTTTCCATTTAATTCTATAATGTGTCCCTAAAATTACTATGGGGGTTTTCTAATAATATTTCTTATAAATTTCAAGTGAGCCCCAGTACCCCTAATTATTTTCCGTTTAATTCCATAATTTGGCGCCGTATATTAATATTAGGGATTTCTTCGTATGTTTCTTTAGGTATTATAGTTTAGGGAATAAAGAGGGGAATGGGTAATTTTCTTATTTTTTTTATATATTTTAAAATATTTATTTAAAAAAAATAAAAAAGCATATTTGTATTCGTCATAATGAGCCCTGTGATTTGATATATTACATGATCCATTAGAAACAATAATAATTTTTTATTTTCCATTTAATACTATAATTTGCCTCCCAAAATGAATATTAGAGGTTTCTCCTTATTTTTTCAGCAAAGTTCAGGTAAGGGGTTATATGTCTATTTTTTACAAAATTTTACAGCTTATGGTTGCGGAGATAAGGGGGGGTGATGGGTATAAGTTTTTAAATTTTAATTTTTATAATTTAATTACTTTATTTTAAAATTATGAAAAAAATATATTTGTTTTCGTCATAATGAGCCCTTTCATTTGATTTATAACATGTTGGGTTAGAAACAATGTTAATTTTATATTTTCCTTTTAATTCTGTAATTTGCCCCCCAAAAGTAAAAGTAGATTTCTCCTTATTTTTCCAGTAAACTTCAGGTAAGATCCTAAACCTCGAATTTTTTTAAAAACTTTACGTTTCATAGTTTCGGAGATAAGGGGGGGAAGGGTAAATTTTGGTATAGTTTCATTAATATCTTTTTAACTATTTTTTTTAAATATGAAATAAATATATTAGTGTTCCTCAGAATGGGACCTTTCATTTGATGTATTACATGATGCGTTTGAATTTTTTTTAATTTTCATTTAATTCTATAATTTGCCCCCCAAAATTAATATTAGTGGTTTCTCCTTATTTTTCCTTTAAAGTTCGGCAACATTCTATATTTCTTATTTTTTCAAAATTTTAGGCTCAGTAGTTTTGGAGATCAGGGGGTGTGGATAACGGTTGATTTTTTTAATTTTCCCCCCAGGAGTACCTACCCCTAAAATCAAAATTTCTCCTTTTACGATATGTACTCCCAATCGGGTCACCAAACTATACATTGATACTAAATTTCAACCTATTCCGTCCAGTAGTTTAGGAGACAATTGCTGTTATATGATAGAGGCAGAAATCCGGAGTGATATTATAAGGGTATCTGTATATTGCATATACGGAACCCTAAAAACGAAACGAATTGTTAAAAAAATATTTAAAAATATCTAGGCTAAGCAGTTACATATTAAAAAATAAGAAAAATATGTATATAATACGATCAACAATTAAGCTCAGTACTGAGAAAAGAAAAGAGTAAGAAAACAAAATTTTAAATATTTAATAAGTTCTCAAATACAAATTATTTTAAAATTTGTATTTGAGAACTTATTAAATAATATTTAAAATCTTTATTTCGTCCACATAACATAACATATATACAAATATTTAAAAGAATGAGGACGAAATAAAGATTTTTCGGAATTTTTCTAAAATTGTACTAAATAAAAATATTGCTAGAATCAGCCGCTATTTAAGTAATACGTAAGGTAACATATTTCTGATTTAATTCGCGTTTATTAAAATACATGAGCTGACAATATTGCCGCTCTCCTAATTTAGTTTAGTGAACAAGTATGTTTAAGTACTTTTTTTGCTCGTTTTAAACTCATTTTCTGCGAGTTTCTGTTGTACATCGAAAAGCAACTTCAGCAAGTGTGAATATCATGTCGTTTTCAACTTCCTTTCTCATAAACTTCATGGAGTGTTTCAGATGGTTTGACATAAAGGCTTCGTCATCATGGAGTGAACTTCTCTGTCAAACTGCGATAAGGCTTTTATCAAAGCGAGATTACACAAATGAATAGAGTACATGAGCACAAGTGTCTGATGGAGCTCGATGGAACTCGGTATTTGTACGATACAACATTTCAAGATGGGTTTGCTTGTAACAAGAATTATTTACATTAATAAGGTTTTACATACAGGGGTTATAAGGTTTCAATCTAAATAAGCTGAATTAGAATATATACTCACTAACAAAGAAATCGCAACACCCAGAAGTAGATGTTTAAATTTAATATTGTTTTGGTAAAAGGTGCTCTAGTAAGGAGTAAATTATTAAAATTTGATTAAAAAATACCCTTTACTTTTTTTAATCAGGTTTGTTAATAACGTGTTTGTCCACCGCTGTTATCTACACACTTCCAACATGTTTTGACATTGATTGAATAAGGTTGTTTATTTCTTCTTGAGGAATACTATCACTAGCTACCTTTATTTTATGTCTCAGAACCTCCAAAGTCCATGAGGGCTGGGGCTTCTACCCATTACATCCCAAACATGTTCTACGGTAGAAACATCGGAGAATCTTGGGCGACCATGGAAACAGATTCACATGTAATTCAGTCATTTCGTCGGAAAAAAGGCTTAGAAATGGAAATGAACCGAGAAAGGTAAATTTTTGAACTAGAAAAGCTTAACTTGAAATTGTCGACCAAGATTTCCTATGTAGGTTTTCTTGAGTGCACAAAAAAATGTTCATAAAAAAATTCCATATGTGTTTTTGTATTCCATATGTATTTATTTTGTACCGAAAACATTGAAAATCGTTTTATCTGTTTTAGAGTGTGTGTTTTGTATTATTTTTATCACAAAAATCTATTGTAAAACCTTTTATTTGTGTTAACGTGTGCATAAACCCGAAGTACGAAATATATGGACGAAATATGTAATACGCCTACCATTTTTTTACAGCATATACAAATTATTTGTTTAATAAATTCCTTGTATGTTATCCTTAATTTGCTGCTTTATTTAACAAACTTCCATTTTTTTACGTATAGATGCAAAGACTAAAGGTGATTTAATTCCATGTGAAATAGTACCCCATAGCATAATGCCTACTATTAGGTGTGCATGGCGATCAATATCAATTTGATGTCTTTCTTTGTCTTTCTTCTCGTTTTCGTCTATCCTTCTTTGGCGATCATGTCCACCCAAGCAGAACCGAGACTCACCAGAAGACGATCTGATGCCATTTCACATTTCAATGTTGTCGTTCTCTGCACCCCTGTAGTCGTTGCCGTCGATGCTCAGCGGCAGAGGTAGCACAAGATGGGGTCGATAATGTTGCAGTCCAAATGACCTTATACGGCAGTAAACAGTTCGGAAACGTAAAAGATGGCCTCTAAAGATCATAAGTATCTAAAGGCCATAATTCTTAGACATCGATCTTGAAGTTCATTTGTGCCTCTTTGACAGGTGCCTACTTTTCTCCGATTTTGGGTATAACACATCTCAAACAGTAGATTTCTGTTCGCGCGGTTACCGATTTCTCTAAAGGAAAAACCTGCCTTACATAAACCTCTTTCAAATTCACTTAGCTGCCGATACAGTTTTTTACAGTCTTTCTTGGTAAATTAAAAAAAATGCATAAACAACTTCAATATTAATTGATAAAAAAAAGTTTACATGAAAAACTTTCACCAAGCTTTACCAAATTTTAATCATTTGCTCCTTACTGTAGCATCTATGTTTTACTAAAACAATATTATATTTAAGAATCTCCTTCTGGGTGTTGCGGTTTCTTTTCCAGTGAGATATACGCCACATAGAAGGCTGTACATATTTAAAATTATAACTATTCATGTGAAAATACAAAATATCGACGATCTTTAGAATATTTTTTATTGTGACACATTTTTTGTACATGTGAATATGGCAATTTAAAGAAACATCTTAGAAACGATAATTTAGTCCCATGTAGAATTTTTCTTTATATGATTATTTGTAAGTGGAACTGTTCACTACAATATAAACAAAATATGTATTCCACTGTTAATAGAGGCAGAATTAGATTAAATTGACTGACTTTACGGTAGCTATATCTAGTATTCTCTTTTCGCAAAGCACTAATTAAACCTCACCTTTTAAAAATTATACTTTATATTTCTGATCTACTTGCTTTCTGTTACAGTAAAAGGAAGAGAGATAACAAAAGAAGTTTAAAATTTACATATTAGATAAACTTAACTCTCTAGAAAGACTAAATACAAAACAAACTGGTAGTCCATAATAAATAAATAATTTGGTCAAGTGCGGGTTGGACTCGCATACTTAGGGTTCCGTACCACCTTCAAGATTCTAATATTCCAGTTTCAGACAAGCAGGGAATGAGTGTATTTTCTTATATTTACCCTTATATCTTTTAAAGGAAGCGTTTTAAATTTATAAAAAATATACACTTTGATTTTCCACACATAGACTTTTTATTTTATCTGCTTCAGGATTCGCTTGATTTTTATCAGAATACATATGTATATAATTTTCTAATTTGGCCCCCAAAAATTAACATTAGAGTTTTATTTTATTAATAAACTTTCAGAGAAGTCTTTTATAATCTACCGTCTGAGTTTTGAGGCTCTGTAGATTGGAAGATAAAGGGCATAATAGGTCAAGTTTTAAATTATAAATTATTAAATCTGTTATTCAAATTATTAAAAAATTCAAATAAAATATGTTTTTCAAAATTTAAATAGTGTAGTTTCTAAGGAGGGAATTAAGTCGATGTTTAATATTTTTGTTAATATCTTTTAAACAAATGATTTAAAAATATAATATATATGTAATTCACATAATGAGCCTTTTATCTGAAATATTACATGATGCGTTTGAAAATTGAATCTTTATTTTCCATTTAATTATATAATTTGTCCCTAAAATTTAATTAAATTATAATTAATTACCCATTATTTATATATATATATCTATAATTTGCCCCCCAAAATGAATATTAGGGTTTTTTTCTTATTTTTCCAGTAAATTTCAGGTGAGGGGCTATACCTCCATTGTTTTCTCAAAAATTTCCAGCGTATGGTTTCGGAGATAGAGCGGGGATGGCTAAAATTTTTTATATTTTTGTTAATATCTTTTAATTAATTTATTTTAAAAATATGAAAAAAAATATATTTGTTTTCGTCGTAATGATCCCTTTCATTTGATATATAACACGATGAGTTAGAAACAATTTTATTTTTATATTTTCCATTTAATTCTGCAATTTGCCCCCCAAAATTAAAAGTAGAGGTTTCTCCTTATTTTTCCAGTAAACTTCAGGTCAGACGCTACACCTCTATTTTTTTCAAAACTTTACGTTTTATAGTTTCGGAGATAAGGGGGGAGGGAATGGGTAAATTTTGGTATATTTTCGTTAATATTTTTTTTAAAATATGAAAAAAATATATTTGTGTTCCTCAATATGAAACCTTTCGTTTGATATATTAAATGATGCGTTTGAATTTTTTTTTAATTCTATAATTTGCCCCCCAAAATTAATATTAATGGGTTCTCCTTATCTTTCCTGTAAAGTTCGGGCAACGTTCTATATTTCCTTTTTTTTTTTCAAAATTTTAGGCTCACTAGTTTCGGAGATCAGGGGGGGAACAGTCGATTTTTTTAGTTTTTTCCCCCAGAAGTTCCCCTAAAATCAAAATTTCTTCATTTACGATATGTACTCCTGATCGGGTCACCAAACTATACATTGATAACAAATTTCAACCTCTTAAGTCCAGTATTTTAGGAGAAAATTGAAACAAACCTTTAAAAAGTGTGTCTGATGTCATGGGGGACAGGAAAAAAGGTTGATTTCTTTCTTTAATAGAATGAGTACATGATTAATCATTTCTCTCTATAGTTTTTAGGGACATTCAATATGTTTGAATAGAGTGTGATTCAGGTGTCATTAAGTAGGGGGAATGTAAATGTTGATTCATGATACGCAATCCTGTAAAAACAGAGAATTGAATGAAAGTTTATTCATAGTTAGTTTATAATTTGAATTAATATATAAGGGATTTTTATCCCGGTAAATGAGAAGGTTTAGCACTATAGAAGTTACAGAATAATAAAGAGCGGCAGTCGTTTTAGACTGAACGATGGAAGCGAAAGCTTCTTAAGAAATATTCTTCTCTTCTCTCTATATTTTTCTTTCTTTGTGTCACTCTTAGTAATGAATATAAATATCAGGTGAATAAAAATAATTGTCACTATTTTGTAACGACTCAAGAATTAGAGGTAGTAAGCTGTACACTACAGCAAGAAAATGTGTTAAGCTCATGTTTACGCAGGCAATAGACCTAGCATATAAAAATATCTGACTAAAAATAGTGCACAGAGTCAACTACATATTTCTAAAAAACAAGAACACTTTTTATGGCTTTCAGGGAAAATCAAGACAAACACATCAAGAAATAGACCTCATTAAGATGTCCACAGTGAGCCAATTACTTAATAAATAATAAATCAAGGCAGCCCAAGAGAGGGAATTTGTAACAATTTTATTGACTCCGTGAGACTTATATTAATGTTATTATCAAGGGTATTAGTATTATTTGGAGCAACTTGGTGTTGAATGTTAGTGATTTTTTTGTGTTCAATTTTACCTAATTCTTTACTGATGAAGATAATTGGTAACAGATAGTACATATTTTATAAATGTTTTTTCTTCATTAGATTTATTGATGTTAGTTTCAAGATTCAATGATACCCTTATTACGGTATTTGGATGATTTGAGTTAAAATTGAGATATCTATCAGTGTGCGTGGGCTTTCTCTAAACTTGTGTATCAAATGCCCATTGTGTTATTAATATATCGAATTATTATTATGCTCAATTTCTAAGTGAATTGAACAGCAGGTTCTTTGTTATTGATGTCGTTTAATAAGTAAGGTAATTCTTATAGAGAATCTTCCCACATAGTCAATATATCATCGACATTACGCCACCAAAGTAGATATTTCTCCCCATTTGAAAAAATTGTTTGTTCATCAAATTTTCCTACGACCAGACAAGAGTCTGTCCCCTACACACAATTATTTTTACCCATGGCCATGCCAAAACCTTTTTGGTAGAAGTCATCGTTGAAAACGAAAATATGTTGTTTTCTTTCTAAATGTTAGTAATGCCATTATTGTGTTAATAGATATTGTATTGTGTACGTTCATTTGGTAACGAGACATGTTCATATCGATCTTTTACTATAGGTTTACAATGTTAAAACTTGCTAGTGTGGAAGTATTTTTGTATTGTATATCCAATAATTGGTGTAAGAAATGTGCACTGTTTTTAAGATGAGAACTGGAATTACCTGTAAGTGGAAAATGATTTTTGAAAGAAATTGTATATAAATACAGATGTAATCCAAATCAATAAATTATGAATGTGTGTTTTATCAATTCCTTGTGGAATTTGTCCACAGTGAAAGACAATAAGTTCCCCTAAATTGTCGTTTCTGAATATATCCGAGTTAAGAGATAATAGATTCCCTTTGCCTCTCTCGGTTCACATAGGACTCACGAAACACCTTGAACATACATAGAACAGACATTAGTAGACCATTAAATATACATTTAATGGCACTCTGCCATGTTTGGTGTTGCGATAATTGCCAAATAATAAACACTTTTTCAGTTTCTTTATAAAGCAATAAATACACTGTTGTTTAATGATTAAAATATAAAAGCGCTTAAACAATGAAAAGTATTTAACTGTTCCCACATATTTTCGAAGATGCAGTGTTTGAATATATTTCATATAATAAATATATTAATAATAATTACATATCAGCTCTTAATCTGTTTATCACATTCACCACTAGAATGACACTATTATTATACTGATAATTAAAAATAATAATTGTACTGAAAATCAAAGGTAATCAAGAAGAGTAAATTTTAAGTTTAACGTTCCATAGTGTACAGCTAATATTTAGACACAATGCTAGTACATAGGAGTTGAGTTATAGTGGAAGCGTAACTTTTTTTTATTTTTATAATTCCTGTGAATAGACGTGTAGAGAATTGAATTAAGTGGACTGTAGTTTTGTGTGGTTCTATTTTGATAAAAAACTCAATTGCCCTTCATAAGAAAACTCTTACCTTGTCTACGAGTTAGATCTAGTAAAAGCCTCGGGAAATCTGCCATCCATGTATTTTCTGCATTCGTCGCGGGTAGCCGGCGTTAACCCTGGGTTTTTAGGCACAACTATTTAGTTTATATTGTTGGGCAATGCGCACTCACGAGGGGGTTTACAATAAGTGAGTAATAGCTGCACACGCACTTTGGGGTTGCACTAGCGAGCACATAGGGAAACGTTTTTCCTTGAGAGTTTCAGGGGAGGTCCGTACTGGACGAGAGGCAAACAACGAGTCTCTTTTCTTCTTACTGCGATTGCGCTTAGGCAGAGTTTTTCCAAGCAATTGAGAATATACATATGAAAATATATGAAGGCTGTCTCTTTTAAACCCAAAAAAGACAGAGTGTTCTGAACAAGAAGTAAGGCTTCAAAAATATATTATTTTTAATGTTTCATGAAGATGATCGATTACTTGTGCTCGTGTACTTTTCTGATATTCATTCCAAAAGTTAAATACGGAAACAAACAGACGTTATTTTTACTCTACACCAATGCAAGATTTCAATTGTTGTAATATTTTAACATATAAAGATGAAAAGTTACAAATATTCTACTTATTTTACCAAAATGAAATATAATTATGTTAAACATTGCAATAAAGAAATCCATGAATACAATACTAATACTCTTTTCTCAGACGTACATGAACCAACAGAAGTTATTTTTAAGTTTTCTTGGGAATAACACCACAATTGAATTAAAAAAGCTGTATATTGAAAGAAAATACCAAAAATTAAAATAATAAATTAAACAAAAAAAAGCAATTATAAAAGGTGTTCTCACTGGAAAACTCTCACCCACAAAATTTATCAACAAAGAGTTAAACAGACTTGAATAAAAAACAAACCTTCCGAATCAACACAGAAATTCTCTTATTAACACTGCTACCCAAGACATCCACATTACAGTTACAACTATACCCCCATACAGGGTCTGTCAGAAATATTGAAAGAGTGGACGACAGACTTAATGTTAAAACAACATTCCAAACAAGAAATATACTGAAATCACCAATATCGAAAACAAAGCCAACCAACAGAACTGCATATACAAGATTCCTTGCGAATGTAATAAATTTTATATTGGAGAAACATCGAGACCATTAAACATAAGAATAAATGAACAGAAGAATTACATAAAGAAACGAAAATTTGAAAAATGGAATGGCCATAAAATACAATTTGACAATTCAACTATACTTCACAAAGAATAACATAACACAAAACGAAAAATAAAAGTGTTTGCCTTAAATCTTTTGAATGAACAGATTGTATCGCATCTACTTCTGCAACCCAGTATCGGGATAGTTTATAAGGTTTTTCTTAGGTTATCCCTTATGACGTTAATGAGATCACTAAAACAGCAGCATTCTTATAACAAAGTCGTACCTAGGAACGCCACTTATAAATTCTAAAGACATGTCAACTTAAATGTCATAAATCAGACTTTCAATTTGCAATTTACATTTTCATTACATATTTTAAAGCCATTGACAACGAAGTCAGAATCGACTTTGAAACGTTTGGTAGTTTCATTCAATATACAGCTTTTTTAATTCAATTGTGGTGTTATTCCCAAGAAAACTTTTAAACATTATCAAGAACATGCCACAAATAACATTTAAAAGACAACAGAAGTTATATGTTAATAAAAATGTGGGCATGTATAGTTTATTAATGGGGTATCAGACCGAGAGTATCCCATTTGAGAAGAGAATAAATAACATCATTAAAAATTATCTGATAATATGCTTCCAGTACAGCCAATGATAACAATATAGTAGAAGCACCAAGTTGTAAAATATACCAAGGAGGGTCACAAAATAAAACGTATAGAGATAATAGGCGATTTCAACGTAAAAATAAGCATAAAACTACTTAGGAAAAAGAAACGACAGTGCTATCTTAATAAACATAATCAAAGAAAAACTTATATACAGGGTGTTTCAAAAAACATGGCGTCTTTGCTAGAACAGGTAGAATAGCCAAAAATAAGTGGGGTGTACTTAGTAAAAGTATTCCTAACTGCTTCTGTGTTGGAGATACAGGGTGTTAAAGAATATTAATATACATTTTTGAAAATATCTTGGAAACTACTGGGACCATTTTAATGAAATTTGTAGGGAATTTGTGTTAAAGCTTACAATTTTTGAGGTTATAGTTTCAGGTCGAAATTTTTAATAAAATCATTTTCCATTCAATTTTTACAACAAAAATGTAAGTTTTTTAATTTCGTTATGCTGTTAATTTAGTAAGTCTAGTGTTTCGCGTTCATGTTATTTTATTAAAAATTATTTTCAATAAACGGGTTTGTTTAACATTACGGAGTGATCCATCATTTTTAAATGCAGATATTTGGATGATTGTACATAATACTGAATTATATAAGGAGGAATTTTTAACATAAATTTGAGGAGGATAATTTCATTAAAAAATTAACAATAACAAGTCCTCTATTAATCATGTAACTAACACTCTCTTTGAGTGTTAGATGTTGCAATAGATGTGCCAGCTTTAACAAAACAATCCCAGCAAATTTCATTACAGTGGTAGCTGTCATTTTTATAAATGGTCAAAAAGATAACATTCTTTGACATCCTGCATTTCGAAAACAGTGACAGGAATAATTTTTACGGGGTAAACTCTACTTATTTTTGTCTATTCTACATTCCCTTGCAAGCATGCAAGGTTTTTTTAAACACCCTATACGTTACGAAATCTTGCCATAAAAAGAAACCACAAAGAAAATTGACATAGTTATCTCTAGTTTGTATTTTTAGAATGTCTTGTGAACAACACCACAGTTACAGGCAATTATTTATATTTAAAATATTCCAAACGTTTCAGGGTCTCAATCGCTCCCCTTATCCAATGGCAATAAAATTAAACATCAATATATCATTGTGTATTTGATAATTGTTATTGCAAGCTTTGATTTTTTTTAAATTTCTTAAATTCCGTTGTGTTAATTTTTTATTGCTATGTACACTTGAAAGCAAGTTGCATATCCCAAAAAACGCATATGTACTTATAACTAAAGTAAAGAAATTTATTGTTAGTAGGGTTCCCTACATTTATATACGAAAATTTGTTACCACAGATTAGCTTGGTGACCCTATTCGGGGTCATGTAGTAAATGGAAAAATGCTGATTTCGGGGGTACTTCTGGAGGAGATTCTTAAATAATCGACTATTTCCCTCTATATCTCCGAAACTATTGAGATTAACAATTAGACAAATATAGGGAATACAGGACGTTGCCCAAAGTTTAAAGAATAATTCAAACACATAACGTAATATACTAAAAGCAAGAATGTAGAATACAAGTATGTTTTTACATATTTTTAAAAAATTGGCTTAAAATAGCACAAACAAAAATATACATTAATTGGCTCTTGAAAAAGAAAAGATATATATTTTTTTCAAGGCCAACATGTATTATATTAAATGAAAGGGTTCGTCATGAGGAAAGCAAATATATTTTTTTTATATGTTTTTATGAAATTTGGGGGGTAAATTACAGAATTAAATAAAAAAATAGGGGGCAAATTATGGTTTAAACGAAAAATAGAGAGGTTATAAAAAGTCATAACACTTGACAACCATCAACCAATTCAAGTGGAAGTCCAAGGAAACTTAGAGCAGCGAGTTACATTGTCTACCTACTTCAGACAAACCTTCGCAATTTATGTCCAAATACAAATACACTAAACAGTTGTTAGGTAACTCGACAAGACAAAAAATGACTAGTAGATTTCGCTCTAAGTGTATGGAGTATGGTAACCGGACTTGATCGATATCAGTTGAAGGCTCTCGACGAGCTCTCTGCAAAAATGCAATATGGCATCCATATGAAAATTCATGAAAATATCTCTAACATAGAGCAAGCTAAAATTTGATATCGCCAAGTTCTTCATAAAAAAGTGTCTTAATAATATATTAACCCCAAAAGCATAGTACTCGTATTTGGAGAACAACAGAGCAAAAAGAAAAATGCATCAGTTTTTTCTGATTATCTTAAAAACCTGTGCAGAGAAATCATATCTTTGAGAAGCATTGAATTTGCAATTTGCAAGTTCTATGCAATTTTTTCATGTCTCTAGGTACAAGGGTTCTCGAGCAATACATGCAAGCCAAATCTTGGACACCCTGTATTTAGTGTGAGGCAAGTTGTTTGTCAAACGCAGTGATCATTTTGCCTAGTGTATTTAAACTGTAATGGAAAATTAAGTTTAACCATCAACCATATCTGTTGAAATCATAAACTATGACAAATTAGTTGCAGTCTGTCCAGCTAGGAAAGTGTTAACATAGACTGCCGTATCATTATTTATAGCAATGAACTATCGTGCCACTCTGACAATGACGTGAAGACATAGGTACCACCATACTATCAACTCCCACGCCGAATCCAAAACAAAAGCGACTTGTTAATGTGTTTTTGTATGATAAATAATGTTCAAACGAGATCAGCGTCTCTTGTTAGAAATTAACGTCACTGATTCTTGCGATGGATAATGTTTTGAGTCAATTTAAAAAATTCTGTCATATTTTATATAACTTTACGTAACTCAATAAATTTATAAAAGAGCGAGATAATTTTCATTCTGTGAAATCCGGCATTTGCAGAGGAAAATTTTTAGATGAATTCGTTCATAATTTGAAGCGGTGTTCGTTATCAGGGAAAACTTACAATTGAGACCAACGTGGAAGCCGTAACGAGAAAAAAGACAAGTTATTCAAGTGCCTTTTGTGTCAATTAAGAAGTTCTTTCTTTAGACCGATGCAGAAAGTTAATTATATAAAAAGAAGGGGCGAATCAGATATAAATTTGTGGAAGCTCAACGGTGTAATCAAGATGGAATGATAATTTTTAATGTTAATGTGGGTTTCTACGGCGTACCTTCTCTCCCGGATTTCTTGTTAGATATAAATAAAGTGTTTTCTAGTAAAACTGCCCTGAGCTATTGTAATGGACAAACAGGTTCAAGTTTAATAAATTATTATTAATTAGGTATGAGATATAATTCACATATATTCTGTACCAGGTTAGCTTCTCTAAATGCGGATCTCGGCTCCTATTATACATACAGCTAGGGTTGAATGGGGAATTTTTAGAGGGATCCTACTGGATTCGATATCCGACTTGCGATTTACGATCGGTCAATTAGTTTTGGCAGTTAATATCGCTGAAAACCAAAAATGGCCGATTTCATTTTTCGCGAGTAAATGCGAAATGGTTAAGCTGCCAAAATGTGACATACGGACGCTGTTTAAAGCGAATAAGATGGTGTTTATGATTTGCCTTACTTGTCTTTAGTCATCTCGAAATTCTAGTCAATATTCCTTTGTCCTATGGCCCCCATATTCGAATTTCCACTCTAGAGATGCCTCACAAGTGCATAAAAGATTTGATTATCATCGAAATATTACAATTCGTAATGTTATGTCTCAATTTTTCTAAGGGGGCAATAATTTATTTGTCTCAAAAAAAGTTATGTATTAAACGCATTGAAATTCAATAGAACATGAACGTAAATTGGGAGACCATGATTAATTTTTTCGCAAAATAACATTAATAAATAGTGTATTAGACACATTTCCAATATCACATTATTGCAAATAACGACTTCTGAATAAAACTGAATTATTAAGTAACAGATCCTCTAAAATATAATTAAGTTTTTAACTGCTTTGAAATTGGGAACTTATTTAGATATTAGCAAAATGGCTTCCTTTTGCATGTACATATTTTTGACAAATGATGACAATTTTCCGTACAACCCAAGCTAATGTATTTTGGATAGTATCCAAAACTCTTTGTCATAGTCTTTTTATGGTCCATGGCTTCAAATATGGAGGTTTAGTGTGACTCCGGAGGTAGAAATGCAAGGACGAAAAATTTTTCTACTCTCATCTTCGGTTAGAGTAGCTCCTTACCCCGGCACAAAATAGCTTCGCCAGAGCTTTAAGTATCTCAGTACATTTAGGTTGTAGTCAAACAAAAATGGTCCATAAGTCGATTTTCTGAAATGATTAATAACACACCACAGAAAAAAATAATTTATATAATTGTGATCAACCTATGACATTATTAAGAATTTTTGATGATGATACCGAAGCCAAGCTCAAAAAGGCCGTTCACTCTCCAAAAATTTGCTAGAGCCAAAAAGCAACCCCCAATAACGTTGAAAGTGAGCTTAGGGTTCAAGTTTAGTTTCTGATACCTAATGAATCGAACGAAAATTTATTTTGCTAAATTCTGAGGTCTTCCATAGATATGAATATCAGTTAAGGGCGTGGGAAAATTACCGTATATTTTGGAAAATTAATGAGAAAATAATATTAATAGATGAAAAAACACTTAATGTATTAGTTAAAGTAAATAAAAAAATTATTTTGAGCTTTTTTTAATTGGAAATCTAACTCCGTGGGTTGAGAGAAACAATACCTAAATTATAATTTTAGAGAAAAACAAGAGGAAATCATTGAGTCTAGAAACCGTTTGTTTTTATTCATACTTAATGACCTTCTTGTCTTCTTGCTTGGGCAATTTGTTGGCTTTTCGGGCTTTGCAAAATCAATTCGAAATACAAATTCTTGTAAATTATTTAATACTCATTTGAAGTAGCTCTGAGTAACGTTAGTTACTTGAAAGTTTGGGTGCTAAGAAATTTCGAGGCATTAAAGTAGAATTTATGTTAGAACTAATGTATTCTTTATTGTCCTCGACATCATTCTAATTTATCAGTGGCTTCTTACAATTATAATGGGGTAGTTTTCAGGTTCACCTAAAACTGTATATTTTTCTCGCGCTCAGAACGCATGAAAGGTTCAAGTTTCATCACTACGTATTATAGAGGGGACTTCTCAACCGTATCTCACGATGGTATTCACCAAAGTTGACGTTACTGGTTTAGATGTAATGTTTTTCACCTGCTTTTGTCTTTTTGAATTTAAAGGGAAAAAGTATCCTTAAATTTCCACTCAGGGAGATTTTTCCAGTTGAAGGAAGACCCTATTGAATTTTTTTAAATTTTAATCGACCTTACGTGATTTTCCAGCTACTGATACATTGCTTTTTATTAATTTTCCAAAATATGGGTTAGTTTGAACCCCCCCCCCCTGAGCTGAGCAAGCATTTTAAATCTATCGAATAGAATTAGTTTGCAGAATGTAAACTTGAATGCTCATGTCACGTTCACCCTTAGGTTATTAGCAAAGGTTTGGAGACTGTACGGCCTTTTTCGACCTCGGATTCTGTCTCAGCATAAAACAATACATCTGACTGTCATGCTTGTAATCAAATGTACATATATTTTTTCTGTGGGGTTGTGAAATTTTATAATAGGCGACTTATTAAAAAAGGAAGTTGGATTAAATTACCATTGTCCCCAAACCAAAACTTACTTCTAGATCTGGTATGTAGACTAGCATTTGGTGTGGGTCTTCCAAAGCCCGTAAACCTACTTTCTCGAGACCACCAGACATGATTTACAAAATTGGTATTTTTATTATAACTTGCCTTTTTTTAATTGGGCACCTATTATAAAATTATTAATAAATAATGGCTTACTTAGAAAAATTGAGACGTAACTTTATGAGGTGTAATATTTCGATGATACCGAAAAAACATTTTTGAATTTGTAAGACCTCCATAGCCCGTAAATTTTAACCTCTATTCAGTAGTTTAAAATCCAATAACAAAAGACAATTAAGATCTGTGATCCTATTTGTCTTAAGAATGTGTCTTAATAACGTCACACTTTGCAAAGCAAAAAAATTAACCGTTTCGGATTAACTGGTAAAATACGAAATCTATCAGTTTCGGTTTTTGTCGAAATTTACAATATCAATCGACGGATCGTGTATCGGAAGCTAGATATTGGGAGCTCTTGGTTTTCTCTAAAATTATTCCTATTTATAGTTTGCTGTTCGAATAATAGTAGACGAGATACCTGTAGGAATAGAGAAGTCAATTTGGGACCCATTGTATATGTGGAATTATTTGTTACAAGAATGTTTTAGTCGTCTGCTAATGATAATTGCATACTTTGTTTTTAGGGAACTTTTTGGGAATATCACCACACTTAAGGTAAAAATTTTCGCATACAAATAACAATGTACAATTTGCTCGTTGATATATATAGGATAGCACAAACAATTTTTTAAAGATCATTTAAAACAACTAAATCTCATTTCAAATTGGAAGAATTAGAAGGAGTTAATTTAAGAGTTTTATATGGTGCTCCTAGATGCATTCGCCTCAAGTGCGATTAAAAAATTCTGATGTTTCAGAAATCCCATAACGACAGTGCCTAGGAAAACCTTAGGGACCTCCTGGGGTAGCGCTTTTCAATTTAAGGTTCTTAGTAATGGAATCTTTACGATAATTGTTCGCAGAAAGTACATGTTTATAAATGTTTTTTCTTCATTAAATTTATATATATTAGAGCAGTTCGTTTTTTCTCTATCATAATGATTTAATAATAACCCTTTTTTACCGCATTTGAATACTGAGAGTAGGAATTGAGATACAGTTTAGTATGAGTCAGTTTTCTGTTGACTTTTGTTTAAAATGACGATTGTGTCTTTCTGTTATTAAAATACCTAAAAAGGTAGCTTGTAATTTCGTCCAGTTCATTAAATGTTCAAGACTGTGTTCCCAAATAGAAAATGTATCCTTGACTAATTTGATGTTAAAGGTAGGTGACATACAAGAAATTCGTGTTGTTTTAATCTTTCTTTTACTAAAGGAAATATTTTGGCGATAGGAAAATTATTGTATAATTTACAAAGACAAAACATGCTAGTGCAAAAATAATTTTGTTATATACGAGATAATTTTTCTAAGAAATATATGCAGCGTTGGGAACTGGATTTTCTTGTTTATAGTGTCTCATGGGACAGTGAGAATCGGTATTGGCATTGATATAGCTGCAGGATTTCTATAGTAGACACAATGATACATAAACGAGATGTACACACTGAACATTGATGTCTAAGGAGTTAGCGGTAGCCAAACGCAAGACAATGCAAAGTTCAAGTCGGGTGGACTAATTGTCAACAACGGAATAACCACCTCATTTCTCAAATCCACTCCAATGACTGCCAGAATTGACAAAGTGCAAATCAAATCTTCACCTATGAATGTCAATGTGGTGTTTCTAGGGTCGACAAAAGTTACAATGAAATCGCATAATTTTCTCACACAAAATCATTCGTATTAAAGCAACTGAAGAAACATGAAATAAATATTATCATAGACGAATGGAATGCCAAAATAGACAAAGAGGCTAGAGCAGAATTGGTGAGAGCATACGGTTTGGGCAAGAAAAATGACTGCGGCGAAAGATTATATACGTTGATAGTAGAAAAACAGATTGTGATTTTTGTTACATTTTTCAAATTGTCACCACTCAAGACTCTATACGTGGCAATCACATAATTACAAGCTGGATAACAATCCATAAACCAAATTGATTACATGCTCATAAATAACATATTTGGAAACAGTTGTAATCAAAACCTATTTGTGGGCTGACATTTCATCGGATTAGGTTATTATCCTAATAACACAAAAACATACATCAAGAAGTTGTTGCATATATTCATATCCAAAGTGAAATTAAGGAAAAGATAGAACAATTCAAGAAGAAATCGAATAGATCATTAAACAACTAGAAAACCTAGACGTAATTCAGAACATTGTTCAAACGGTTTTATTTAAACTTAAGATAATATTGATGCTAATATTAAATAAAAGCAAGAAAAATAATTCGGTAGATCCTATGTACCACTCATCACAATACTCACCTCATCAATACAAGGCAATAGTCAAACAAAAAAATAAAATCGTTGGGGATTATATTTCTATCAAGTCAACCGCTTTATCATTATAACTGCTATTTATCTACATATTTACTTATGTTATGTCACCCAACGATTTTATTTTTTGTCTGATTTATGCCCTAGATTGATGAGGAGAGTGGTGTGATGGGTGGTACTTAGCACCTACTGAATTTTTTTTAGCTTTTAGTACATTAGATTAATATTAATATTGGTCTTAATTTTAAATAAAACGGTTTAACTTAAAAAATTATTTTCAAGTTTTTAGTTTTTTATTTTGTTTGATTATACTCCTCATTCTACTGTTAATCTAACCTCACGTTGTTTAGGTATTTTTGATGCAGTTCTCTCTGTTTCTGTACTCGACTATGTGTTTCATTTTTACTCTATTTTGTACGTTCTGCTCTATATTTTTCTTTCGCCTTTTCAAGCCTTCTTTGTCGCTGTGTTGCAGTTTCTGTTATATTATTGTTGGTAACTTGTAACCATGTTGTTCCCACGAGTAATGATCATCAAAAGGTCGACCCTTTCTGAGGTTCAACAAGACGCGCCCAAGTTTTGAGGGGGAAACCCTAAGAACATATCGTTTTTATCCACCCTAATCTCATACAGTCCTCGGCACGTTTTAACCTTTTACCTGAACTTGAATGGTGTACTGCTAACAAGGTATCATTTTTAGCCACTCTAAAGCGACAGTGTTCTCGAATTGATACAAAATCTTAACTTGGGTGGGAGATCATGCTCGTATCAAAGCTCTTTCATTTGATACCCACATTGAAGAAGTCAGAAAAATATATTCTTAATCCGCCATTTTGTTGGCTGCCATATTGTATTTTCTTTTATTCATAGTGAACTTTATTCGTTTATTCTAGCCCTTTCATTTGATACCCATATTGTGGTAGTTGCGACAGAATATGTAATAAGCCATTTTGTAGTGGCGGCCATCTTGGATTTACAATGATACAAAATATATTAAATTGTATTGTTATCAGAACTAAATGTGTGTGCCAAATATCAGATCAATCTGTCAACAGGAAGGGGGTGAAATTTTAATTACTAGATTTGACCCATACAAACAAATAAATAAACAGGGTAAGCTAAATAAAACCGTTTAAAAATTCACGCCGAATTGATAACCTCCTTCGTTTTGGAAGTCTGTTAAATAATTTAGTTTATGTTGCAATAAGCAATCTCAAGCAACACGGTAAAAGCGAAAATAAATTATCACAACCCTATTACTATTTCATGTACGTTAAACTGCCAAGAACTACGACACAATGATATACCAATTATTTTGAGGTAATTTTTTCCTCTAGAAGCACTCGTATTAGGAAGCTGGTTTTCTTGATGATCTTCAGCTCCGTATAGCAATACGTGAGATATATACGCAACGTATACAGGAAAATCTCGTAATGAGAAACAGCAGAGTTCGGGGGAAACACAAGCACTTCAAACCCAGCACACAAGTGTGTGTCTCAAGTACTATATATGCAATCTGCACATTGAATTGACGCATGAATTGCTGTCAAAGCCGGAGCTAAATTATTAAATCTATAAAGAGGGTTGCTGCAGACGTATCTGACTGTAAGTATATTTGAATAGAATTCCATTTTACAATGCGATCCACACCAGTTATACTCCATCATAGGTTGTGTTTAGTTTTGGAAATTATGTTGGAGTTCCATCTTTCTCCGACTACTTTCATGATAGAGAATGTAATTACAGTTTCGATTAGTTTTATACAACACATACATTTTCAAATTATAAATGATTAAAAGATGAGATTATTAAAATATTATTGTGTAAATATCTATTCTAATTGTTGCTTTTGAATTTTTTCTCCTTACACCAAATTCTGGAAAACAGAGAATATAGCTATTTGAGAATCCAGTTCTCTAGAGTCAATTGGTGGAAACTGCCCGAAACATTAGTTGCCTTCTTATAGAAAAGTTGTCGCTGAATTAACTTAGAGAAAGCTAGTCTATGGATTTGTCAACTAAATGTCCTTATATATATATATATATATATATATATATATATATATATATGTTCTGAGAGGCTTCCGCGGTCATTATTATGAACTAAGCTAGGTTCCGGGTGAGAACCGCGTCTGAATTTATTGAATACTCGACGTTTCGACTCCTGCTTTGGAGCCATTATCAAGAGACAAATGTGAAAAAGAGTTTCAGAGTCTAGATCGAACTCGGGGCCTCAATCTGCCTACTCCCCAAGAGTCACTAGGTAACTGAACTGAATTTGAGTCTGCTCTGCTTCTTTTATTTATAGTTAGCGCTGGGGTAGAAGAAGATGTCACTTGATGAGGCTGTGTTGTGATTGGTTGGGTATTGGTGGGCGTGTCTGCTTTGTTTAATCTGGCAATTACGGAGGACCAAGCTGTGGGAAGGCGAGTGCTGTCATCGCGTCTATTTAGACAGAGAGGTCTTTTCTCTATTTCGATGGCTTCGCGAATAGTTACCGGTTAAGTTGCCTATAGTTTGAGTGGTGTTGAAGATAGTCTTTATTTGATGTCTTTGTAAAATCCGTGCTATTTTGTCAGTGACTCCTCGAATGTATGGAAGTACGGCTTTTTGATGTTGTTCTGTTTCTGACAGGGTTGGTGTTGGGTGTGTTGGGGGTTGTTGAGATTGATGAATTATACGCGCAATGTGGTCCGGATGATAACCGTTTTGTCGAAGGATTTGTTGAAGATTATTAAGTTCGTTTTGTCTATTGTCAATATCTGTTAAACGAATAGATCTAAGAGTCAAAGATTTCATTACAGAACTCAATTGGGCAGGGTGGTGGTGTGATTGGGCATTTAAGTATCGATTGGTATGGGTTGGTTTTCTATAGACGGTATGTGAGAATCTGTCATTGTTGGTTTTTGTTATGAAGACATCAAGAAACGGGAGAGAAGAATCGGACTCGATTTCCATTGTAAATTGTATATTAGAATGTATACCATTGAGGTGTTGTAGGAAGAAGTCTAATGAATCTCTGCCATGAGGCCAAATGACAAAAGTATCATCTACATATCTAAGCCAACAGGAAGGTTTTAAATTAGACGAGTTTTGGGCCTGGGTTTCGATTTGTTCCATGAAAATGTTAGCAAGCACTGAAGAAAGAGGTGAACCCATGGGGGCCCCACGGACTTGTTTGAACAGAGTGCCTTGAAATGAAAAATATGTGTTAGAAGAACAGTGTTGTACAAGTTTGATGATGTCAGAAGAGATATTGTGTTTTGTTTTTAGAATATCTAACGTTTCTGAAATGGGGACATTGGTGAAAAGAGATACAACATCGAAGCTAACTAGGATATCATTTTCTAAAATTCTGTAACCACTTAGGATATCTAGGAAGGAAGAAGAGTTCTTTACGTACGAGGATGCTTGCTCGGCTAGAGGTTGGAGGGTTTTGGCTAAGTACCGGGCTAATTCTTGGGTCGGGGATTGTATCGAACTGACAATGGGCCTAAGAGGAATGTCCGGCTTATGAATTTTGGGTAGTCCGTAAATTTTCGGAATTTTAGAAGACTTTTCTCGAGGAATGATGATCTTTTTGACGTCAAGAGGAAGTTGTGTCCTGTTGATGATTTCCTTAGTCTTTTTCTCTAAGTAAGTAGTAGGATTATTGTTCATTATTTCGTAGTCTGCAGTGTGGAGTAGGGAATTCATCTTGTGAACATAGTCCTTAGTATTGAGAAGAACAGTCGCGTTACCTTTGTCAGCAGGAAGAATAGTTATGTCATCGTTGTTACGTAGTTGTTTTAGTGCATGTCTTTCGTTAGAAGTTAGGTTTGATGTTGGTGGCTTTGATGTGCGGAGTACTCTAGCAATGTCTTGACGAGTATCTTCAGCCTCAATATCTGTTAGTTCAACCAAAGCTACCTCAACTTGAGAAATGATTCTTTCAGTTGGAATAGTTTTCGGCGTCACTGTTCGAACACCTGGCCCAAAAGAAAACAGTCACTCAAAAACTTAAGCTAACACGACTTATTACAAAACAACAACCCGCTGTCACCTCACCCCCTCAGACGACCGTCCATAACTTTTCTGACTTCCCCTTAGACTCTACCAGTTTACACGTCCTATCCAAAGGTTTCAATTTCGCAGTGACGCCGAAAACTATTCCAACTGAAAGAATCATTTCTCAAGTTGAGGTAGCTTTGGTTGAACTAACAGATATTGAGGCTGAAGATACTCGTCAAGACATTGCTAGAGTACTCCGCACATCAAAGCCACCAACATCAAACCTAACTTCTAACGAAAGACATGCACTAAAACAACTACGTAACAACGATGACATAACTATTCTTCCTGCCGACAAAGGTAACGCGACTGTTCTTCTCAATACTAAGGACTATGTTCACAAGACGAATTCCCTACTCCACACTGCAGACTACGAAATAATGAACAATAATCCTACTACTTACTTAGAGAAAAAGACTAAGGAAATCATCAACAGGACACAACTTCCTCTTGACGTCAAAAAGATCATCATTCCTCGTGAAAAGTCTTCTAAAATTCCGAAAATTTACGGACTACCCAAAATTCATAAGCCGGACATTCCTCTTAGGCCCATTGTCAGTTCGATACAATCCCCGACCCAAGAATTAGCCCGGTACTTAGCCAAAACCCTCCAACCTCTAGCCGAGCAAGCATCCTCGTACGTAAAGAACTCTTCTTCCTTCCTAGATATCCTAAGTGGTTACAGAATTTTAGAAAATGATATCCTAGTTAGCTTCGATGTTGTATCTCTTTTCACCAATGTCCCCATTTCAGAAACGTTAGATATTCTAAAAACAAAACACAATATCTCTTCTGACATCATCAAACTTGTACAACACTGTTCTTCTAACACTTATTTTTCATTTCAAGGCACTCTGTTCAAACAAGTCCGTGGGGCCCCCATGGGTTCACCTCTTTCTCCAGTGCTTGCTAACATTTTCATGGAACAAATCGAAACCCAGGCCCTAAACTCGTCTAATTTAAAACCTTCCTGTTGGCTTAGATATGTAGATGATACTTTTGTCATTTGGCCTCATGGCAGAGATTCATTAGACTTCTTCCTACAACACCTCAATGGTATACATTCTAATATACAATTTACAATGGAAATCGAGTCCGATTCTTCTCTCCCGTTTCTTGATGTCCTCATAACAAAAACCAACAATGACAGATTCTCACATACCGTCTATAGAAAACCAACCCATACCAATCGATACTTAAATGCCCAATCACACCACCACCCTGCCCAATTGAGTTCTGTAATGAAATCTTTGACTCTTAGATCTATTCGTTTAACAGATATTGACAATAGACAAAACGAACTTAATAATCTTCAACAAATCCTTCGACAAAACGGTTATCATCCGGACCACATTGCGCGTATAATTCATCAATCTCAACAACCCCCAACACACCCAACACCAACCCTGTCAGAAACAGAACAACAACATCAAAAAGCCGTACTTCCATACATTCGAGGAGTCACTGACAAAATAGCACGGATTTTACAAAGACATCAAATAAAGACTATCTTCAACACCACTCAAACTATAGGCAACTTAACCGGTAACCCTAAAGACAAAGTACCTAACGAGGATCGAGGAGTTTACGAAATCTCATGTCGCGATTGCCCACAAAGCTACATCGGTCGTACCAACAGGCGCGTTAACCATCGAGTATATGAACACTCTCTGTCAGTTCGTAAAAAGATCCGACTTCAGCTCTCGCGCATCACCATATCCAAACAGGACACTCTATCAACTTCGAGGACAGTAGGACTATCATATCTCTCAATTCTCTTAGGGCATCCACTATTCGCGAAGCCATCGAAATAGAGAAAAGACCTCTCTGTCTAAATAGACGCGATGACAGCACTCGCCTTCCCACAGCTTGGTCCTCCGTAATTGCCAGATTAAACAAAGCAGACACGCCCACCAATACCCAACCAATCACAACACAGCCTCATCACGTGACATCTTCTTCTACCCCAGCGCTAACTATAAATAAAAGAAGCAGAGCAGACTCAAATTCAGTTCAGTTACCTAGTGACTCTTGGGGAGTAGGCAGATTGAGGCCCCGAGTTCGATCTAGACTCTGAAACTCTTTTTCACTTTTGTCTCTTGATAATGGCTCCAAAGCAGGAGTCGAAACGTCGAGTATTCAATAAATTCAGTTCTCACCCGGAACCTAGCTTAGTTCATATATATATATATATATATATATATATATATATATATATATATATATATATGTGAATGTATATTTCAGTGTATTTCTATTTAATAAGTTGTGGCGTTTCGATTCCTCATCAGGAATTGGTGAACAAAAATTTTCTGAAGCAATTTGTAGAATATTACGATTTTGCTTGATATTTCCTAAGTATTAATAAAGTTGTATGACAATTTTGAATCACTTGCATAACTGTTTTATGTTGATTGGACAGAATTTAACGACATTCAAACCATTTCTGTGATTTTCCTTTTCTAGGTGAGTTCTTCTTTAAGGAATATCTTGGTCATCTGCCAATCCATTGCGTGTACACTATTATCAGTTAGTACATGGGTTGCTTATCTCGATCAGTCTATGTGTCTTCTCGAGATGTTGTAGGTACTATTTTTTAGTGAGGCGAAACTTCTTAGCGGAGGACTATCACATTGATGGGCGATTACTAAATTGCAAAACCTGATAAGTTATTCAAAAACGGCTTGGGCAATTTTGATGATTTAAACTGGATTATATTAAGGAACATTACAGAAAAACTGTAAAAATCATGGTAAATGTTAAATTTTCAACATAAATATCTAGTTTAAATGTCAAGATATCCCATGAAAGTATCTCGTACAGGGTGTTTGTAATGATTTTCATTTGGATGCTTTTGAAGTTAAGTTGCTGTCTCGCGAAAATGCAAAAAATATTCCATTAACTTATTAAAAGGAAATTTTTTATTCCGGCGATCTCTTCTGTGTGGAATACGGTTGAAGGTGTATACGTGCGTGCATGTAATTTTAGGTGTACATAAGCAGTTGTATACATAGGATGGTTGAAATATAAATTGGATTTGAATTAGTTATACAAGGCGTTTCTAAAAACATTGTATTGGGTAGCACATAAGTAGTTGGTTATACAAGGTGGTTGAAATAAGAGAGGAGCAAAACTGTAGTTATACACAGTGGATATTTGCGTTATAGAACGGAGAATAAATACAGTTACACAAAAGGCTTTAAAAATTGTCGGAAGCAGTTGAGTATACAGGATGGTTGAAATATAAAGTGGAGCATAATTACAGTTATATAAGGGTGGGGTAAAATTATTGTTATTGAGGGTGTATCAAACATTTGTTATATAAGCATAAACAGCTAGGATAATTGAATTATAGGACGCAGGAAGGGGTATAATTATAGACATGGGTTAAAAAAAATACAAGCAGTTGCATATACTGGGTGATTGAAATAAATGGTAGAGTAATTTATGGTCATAAAATGTGGTTCAAAAAGGTGAATTTTGTTATATAGGTTAGATGATGAGCAGTTGCATAAATGGAATACTAGACATATGCGGCGAAGTAAAATCATTGGTATACAGGAATAATTTGGACAATAGAAAAATAGAAAGAGTAAATAGTGTGGAGAGGATTTGTAGTTACACAGGGTAGTTTTAAAGATATCAGGACCGTTATAATATTGTGTTGAGTTGAATTATAGTTTTACAGGGTGATTCAGAAAATGATAGATCATTAAATTATATAGGAGAGACCAGTACACAGAAGCATATAGAGTGTGTATGCAATATAGAGTGAATTAGTTACGTGTATAGAAAGTGAAAAAAAATAAAAATTAAAGAGGAAGAAAGAAAGGGGGAGAAAAAAAAAGAGAGAGAGAGAGATAAGAATACGCTAAAATTTTCAATTGAATTGTACCTTCCATCAGGTAAAATATAAATGATTTGTGTTAAGTTTTAAATGAGAGGAAAAGGAAACAATTCAAAGTTATACCTTACATGAAAAAAAAAACATTTAAAGTCTTTCATATGTTTCTTTGCAGATATATTAAAATTAAGAATTGAATTACACGTTAGGATTAATTAGTATCCATTACTCAGAATGACACAAGGAAAGAGAAACAGAATCAATGAGATAACGAGAGATGGAAAATATATTTTGTGAGAAGCCTTCGGTTCCGTCGTTTAGTCTCAAGTGACTGCCGGTCTTTTTCCTTACTTTCAGAGGCGGGTACATTTTGTCCCGCCGACATAAATTTCTATGTCTACACAATTTTTGGAATTGTGTGTGGAATTTTCCGCGCTTGGTTTTGTTGAGTTATATCTGTTTGATATAAAATTGTTTTTAGTTTGAAGTTACTTCCAAAAGGAATAATATTTGTGGATAAATTGGAAAGATAGGGTAGAATGTTTATAATTTCGGACTTGTTTTCGGTTTGTGGTTTATTATTTAAATAAAAAGTACTTTGTGTTTTGTTTGTTTCTTTGTGTTTTGTCCATTTTTTTTCTTTTGTACTCGATAATATATATATATATATATATATATATATATATATATATATATATATATATATATATATATATATATATATATATATATATATATATATATATATTGGTTTTGATGCGTTCACGAGTATGGTATGTGTGGTTCTTCGAAAATCTCGTGTATTATGTTTGTTTTGATTAAAACAATTTTCTCACATTTCACAGTGAGTCCAGACGAAGATGAATGAGAAGTCATCAAAACGATTGTTTTTATCAAAACAAACAAAATAATACACGAGATTTCCGAAAAACCAGAAATATATATATATATATATATATATATATATATATATATATGTTTTTAAGTTTTCGCGGGCACTAAATGTTTTATGTGGTTTCCGGGAATTCATCCGCGTAGTTGAGAGTCACTAGAAGCGAAAGCAGAAGGTTACGACAATTATGCGAACCGACCTGAAGAGGGCAGATGTGACTCTGCCGAAACGTCGTCATTTTACAATCGATCCCAGCAGGGATCAGTTATCAACTACGCGGATGAATTCCCTGAAACCACCTAAAACATATAAATATATAAATATATATATATATATATATATATATATATATATATATATATATATATATATATATATATATTGGTGTGAAATTTTGCAATATTTATTTTTATTTTCTTCTTTACCACAAAGCACCATGTTGTCGCCAATTAAAATTGGTATGATATTCTGAAATATTGTTTTTGTAATTTTAACTTTGTATTATTACATTTATTAATGATTAAATTGTTTTGTTTTTTTGTTGTTGTTTTAATTTTAATGTTTTATCTGCTATTTATCTTATCTTGCATTAAATCAATTAACGTGAAATGAAACTTTTAAGTTTTTAATACTATTTCATTTTTAAATTCAATTTCAACCATTAACATTATAAAGTATATGAATCATGAACAATAAAATACTCCAACATAAAAACTTTGTCTAACTGTTATTAGAATATTGATAAATTTTACTATACCATTGTTATTTAAATCTCATCTATAAATCATTATTTACTTAATCAATTTAAACAAAAGTACCCTTATCACTTAGTATTATTTAAAACCTCATTACTAAATCATTAAACATGAAAATAATAAACATAATCAAAAATAAACATATATATATATATATATATATATATATATATATATATATATATATATATATATAGAGAGAGAGAGAGAGAGAGAGACTCGACAACCTACTTGGAAAAAACAACCAAATCCAAGATTCAGGCTCTCATACCAGATGAGGACATACGCAAAAGACTCATCCCGAAAGAAAAATCCAGTAGATGCCCCAAGCTGTACGGTCTGCCAAAAATTCACAAGGCAGGAGTCCCGATGCGCTCGATAGTCAATGCTTTGGTCGAAAATGCCGCATCCTACGTAAAAAATTCCGAACATCTTCTCATAACAATAGAGGACCCAAACTTACAAGAAGAAGACCACCTCGCAAGTCACGACGTCAAATCACTTTACTCAAGCATCCCCGTCGACGAAGCCTTGGACAAAATTGCCATGAATGAAGACCTTCCTGCGCACATCATACAACTCGCGGAACATTGCCTCAAAAACACATATTTCTCCTTTGACAGGCAACTTTACAGACAGGTCGACGGTGCACCTATGGGCTCGGCGCTCTCACCAGCGGTGGCAAACCTCTTCTTATTTCGAAACGGCACTTTTAAACACAGCTGAAACCAAAAGTCTGGCTACGATACGTAGACGATATTTTGATAGTGTGGCCTCATGGGGATACGGAACTCAGCAATTTCCTACACTTGGCAAACTCTCTACACGAAAGTATCCAATTCACCATGGAGATGGAAGAAGATGGATGCCTTCCTTTTCTGGACATCTACTTAAAAAGGACAACAACAGCGAAGCTAGAACACACAATCTATCGAAAGCCGACACACACCGACATATACCTTAATGCTAAATCCCACCATCATCCCTCCCAAATACAAGCAGTAGCAAATACACTTATATGCAGGTCACGACGCATTGCAGACGCCAAACACAAACAAGAGGAACTAAACACCATCTCACAGACCTTGAGGAGGAATGGGTACAGCAACAACACTATACGACGAGCCCTGAATCAACAAGAACTACCAGGGCACGAAGAAACCCAACAAGACCCCCCAAAGGCAGCGACCACCCTGATCGGGAGAATCCTTAGGAAAAGCAACATCAAAACTTCCTACAAACCTCATAAGACGATAAAAAGCATTCTAGGCAATCCCAAAGACCAACGTCCACTAGAGAGTCACGGAGTCTACAAGATACCTTGCGGCGGATGCGAGCAAGCATATGTAGGTCAAACAAACCGTAGGATCGAAGCCCGAATCGAAGAGAACAAACTCAGCATACGAAACAAGACCACAACCTCGGCCCTGTTCCAACATCAACAGCAAACAGGACATAGAATCAACTTTGAGGGCTCTAATCATCTGGCAACAAAAAACAACTTTAAAAGAAGAACAATTAGTGAAGCTATAGAAATTGAAAAGGAAGGAGAAATCAATAACCATAACGAAGCTCGACACCTGCATCAAGCCTGGAAAAACATCTTACGGGAAAAGAAAAACAAATTAAAAAAGAGCGTAACAATACCACAACGTTGCATTCCGTCACTCGTAGGTAACCATCAGGACGCCCACCCTTCTAACGAACATCTGCGGCCGCCATCGGTACAAACAGAACCACGTCATCGGTACAATTTGCGACAACGCAATGGTGTCACCCAATCAAAACAAACGGCACCGCCCCCTCAACACAATCGGAGGCGGGGCAAAGAAATAGGAGGGGACTCGGGAGATAGCATAAATAGCGGCGCGCACATATCGGAGCGCTCACTTCCACTTCATAAGCCACGGAGAGCAGACCAAGCGGAGAACGACCTAACCGACGATCTCGGATACGAAGTAGTCCGGAAAGGTTCGAACCTGCAGCCACACTTCGTGTTGGAAGAAGAGGAAAAGCCTTATGAAAATGCCAAGTGAGATTTTGGCGAAACGTCAGGCGACCATTCCTTTACAGGGACAAAACTTTCAATGGACGAACACCCGGACCATCAAGAGATCTACACATAGTTTCGTCCGTGCCAACTTATTTTCATATATATATATATATATATATATATATATATATATATATATATATATATATATATATATATATATTATATATATATTATTATATATATATATATATATATATATATATATATGAATTTTGAATTAAACACAAACTCATCAGTTTTATTGAAATTCATTGTTTTTGTAAATACCGTTTTTTCATTTGGTTTAAGTGTCCGGCTGCACTCTCTTCTCTGGGCGTGTTCAAAACTTCCTCGACTCTGCTACAGTGGTTTCTGAAGATAATTTATTTTTTATATTTTCTGTCTGCTGTTTACTTTTTATTGTCTATTATTTTTAGTAAAAAATCTGTTCAGAATTCAGGTTTTTGAGTGATGATTTTTTTATTTAAACCTTAAAATATTTCTTGTATAATTCCGTTTGGGAAGTCACGTACATTAATAGTTTACCTTATTGAAACTTCTGCTTAAATGTCATTTGTCACTTTCAGTTTTAATTTGACATGGCGCTTATGTCAACGAGGTTAATTTCACTTTTGTTTATTTCACGGTTCACTTGATTAATTTAACAAAAGGAAATTATCGATGTGCACTGCTTCACCGATGGATTATGACTGTCGTTCTGTCACTTTCTGAGAGGTAATATATAATAAATTTAAAACAAATGTGAGCTATGACATAAATTTACATCATTGACATATTTTATGAAAATAAATTTTTTATTAAACCCTTTGTATTATACATCATTAAATCTAGAGAAAAAACGGTTTCATTAATATATTACACTTATCTCACAATTCAGTTTTTGTCTCGTTATTTCAATTTGAAATTCTAGGTTATAAAATCTACTTTCTTTGATTTATTGATTTCTTTTTATTTTCTTTTGGTCTTTCTACTCCTTTTGATAATATTGTACACTCTTGATTTAAGTTTAGTTAACTTTTCTTGCCCTACTTTTGACCACATTTTACTGTTTAAACCTTAGCAAGCATTTTCCAACTCATTTCTTATCCCTTTGCTATAATATTTTTTCAATTTTCATACTCGACAATCATTTTGCATTTGAATCTAGTATCTTTTGAGTGTTCTACCCGCTTAATCTTTATCAATCTACCTATGACATTATCTATCTATTGATTCTGTTGTCTACTTTCAGAATTTCACACATTTTATCCTATTAATGTTATTTATTTTCTATTTTGGTACATCGACTTTTTGAAATGTTACGTTCATTTTAAATTTAGATATTTTAATATTGTTCTATCATACTAATTTTATTCATTACTAATTTATATTCTAATATAGCTTTTGTATTTTTAGTTACGGTTAATTTCATAAGAAGATATATATATATATATATATATATATATATATATATATATATATATATATAATGTTTATGGTCTACTTTCTTCGATAATCCTAAATCCTAGGTGTCGATGATTCCATCAAATTCTCGAAATCGCGAAAACGAACAAAATTCCGCAGTGAAACAATTTCTGCCGTTTTCAGAATTGAGCAAATCTTTACTGGCCAGACCGTTACAGCTATATCCCTTGTAACTTAAATTTAATTAATTGGTTCTAGGAATAAGTAAGAGCTACAAAGTTATTTTTAGCACTTCCAATTAGCAAAAAAATTTAACAAATTATGACACTTCATTCCTTACATGATTACTTATTGAAGAGGTTTAATATATTTATCATTTTATGACAATATTCACTTGAAGTAAACCAATATTGTACAATTTTTAGCCTCTGGTTATATAGAACTCATATGTTTGTATACCTTTTGTTGTCACACATTCTGTTCTTTGGCTTGAATATTTATTAAACTTGAAAATAAACCAACGTTTGTGCGTCAGCGTTTTGCTGATGTTACTGGAATAAAGAAAGGAGGCAATTGATTTCTGACACCTTCAGTGAGGAATACTTGAGATCTTATATCTCGCTTGCATCACCCGATCTTTTGGCACATAGGAGGATATTCATAACACAATAAAACATTTATCAAGATAAACTGTGCCCCAAAATGGAAATGATTATATATAAGCACTTGCGTAATAATTAAATAGAGGATTTTTTAGGGTTCCGTATATACAATATACGGATACCCTTATAATATCACTCAGGATTTCTGCCTCTGTCACATCACAGCCATTTTCTCCTAAACTACTGGACGGAAGAGGTTGAAATTTGGTATCAATGTATAGTTTGGTGACCCGATCAGGAGTACATATCGTAAAAGGAAAAATTTTGATTTTAGGGGTATTTCTGGGGGAAAAAACTAAAAGAATCGACCGTCCCCCCCTGATAAGCGAAACTACTGAGCCTAAAATTTTGAAAAAAAAAAAGGAAATATAGAGCGTTGCCCGAACTTTACAGGAAAAATAAGGAGAAACCATTAATGTTAATTTTGGGGGGCAAATTATAGAATAAAATAAAAATTTAAAAATAAAAAATTTTCCAAACGCATCATGTAATATATCAAATGAAAGGTCCATTATGAGGAACACAAATATATTTTTTTCATATTTTAAAAAAATATATTTAAAAAGATATTAACGAAAATATACCAAAATTTACCAATCCCCCCACTTATCTAACTATAAAACGTAAAGTTTTGAAAAAAAAATATTTATAGGTTCTGACCTGAAGTTTACTGGAAAAATAAGGAGAAACCTCTACTTTTAATTTTGGGGGGCCAATTACAGAATTAAATGGAAAATATAAAATTAAAATTGTTTCTAACCCATCATGTTATATATCAAATGAAAGGGCTCAGTACGACGAAAACAAATATATTTTTTTGATATTTTTAAAATAAATTAATTAAAAGATATTAAAAAAATATAAAAAAAATACCCATTGCCCCCCCCCCTATCACCGAAACCATAAGCTGGAAAATTTTGAAAAAAATAAGCTGAAAAATTTTGAAAAACTGGAAGTATAGCCCCTCACCTGAACTTTACTGGAAAAATAAGAAGAAACCCCTAATATTCATTTTGGGGGGCAAATTATAGAATTAAATGGAAAATAAAAAATTATAATTGTTTCTAACGGTTTATGTAATATATCAAATCCCAGGGCTCATTATGACGAATAGGTACAAATATATTTTTTTAATTTTTATTATATTTTAAAATATATTAGAAAAATATTTAAAAAAATTACCCATTCTCCCCGTTATTCCCCAAAATCTAAGACCTCATTTTCTTGTTTATAGGAAAAATATGAAAAAAATACATAATTCTATTATTTGGCCTCCAAATAATAGAACGGAAAATAAATTACTAGAAAACTCCCATGGTAATTTTAGGGACAGATTATACAATTAAATGGAAAATAAAGATTCAGTTTTCAAACGCATCATGTAATATATCAGATAAAAGGCTCATTATGTGAATTACAAATATATCATATTTTTAAATCATTTGTATAAAAGATATTAAAAATATTAAACATCGACTTAATTCCCACTTTAGAAACTACTATTTTGAGAAATATATTTTATTTACATTTTTAAATAATTTGAATAACAGATTTAATAATTTATAATTTAAACTTTGACCTATTTTGCCGTTTTTCTTCCAATCTACAGAGCCTCAAAACTCAGACAGTAGATTATAAAAGGCATTTCTGAAAGTTTATTAGTAAAATAAAACTCTAATGTTACTTTTTGGGGGCCAAATTAGAAAATTAAATACATATGTATTGTGATAAAAATCAAGCGAATCCTAAAGCAGATAAAATAAAAAGTCTATGTGTGGAAAATCAAAGTGTATATTTTTTATGAATTTAAAACGCTTCCTTTAAAAAATATAAGGGTAAGTATAAGAAAATGCACTCATTCCCTGCTTATCTGAAACTGGAATATTCGAATCTTGAAGGTGGTACGGAACCCTAAGTATGCGAGTCCAACTCGCACTTGACCAAATTATTTGTTATAAAATGAATGACTCGAAACTGATTTATCAATAAAAAAATAGTGCCAATTTTATTTGATTTGAGAACATTTTGCTTTACAGAGTTGCTGTAAATAAAAGAATACTATTAAATGTGATACAGAGTATTTTGTTCACTAATCTTGTTCTTCTTCTCTTATATATAAAAATGCTTTGCTGTTCGTTTGTATCGCTAAAACTCAAAAACGGCTTGACCCACTGCCATAATTTTTTTGGTTTCGTTCGTTAGAGTTAAAGGACACTTAAGAATAAGAAAATACAAAAAAATAAAAAATTCGAAATATAAAAAACTATTCATTTTGAGTGAAAGTCAGCACAGCACTGGCACCGCTTGAACATCGTATATACATACACATGTATATATATATATATATGTGTTTTTTTTTATCCGAAGAGGGGGGAAATACATTGCGTACTTAGCTGGCCGTCGTGTGGGACTCCCGATGTAATGACTTCAAAGCAACAGTAAATCGTTGCATTGAAACCAGTATACCGTATACCCGCTAAAACCCTAACCTCTTTCTCCTACAACCATGGTCCCCTGCGGCACTCTTACTCAATACTACTTCGCAAGGGTGGTTCATTGCAGATGTTTACTGCCCTTCCATTGAAAGCTTCTAAAGCCTACTCCTCGAACGTATCGCGGAGTTCTTTGAGGATAGTCTCCGCGTAATCTGATACCAAGTTCCAGGCTTGGGGGCCCTTCAGCATGGCTTCTACTAACTGTTCTGGGACGATATTAGTCCCCAGAATCCTCTCCACTTCAGCACGTTGATCCTGAAACCGGGGGCAGGAGAAGAACACGTGTTCCGCGTCCTCTATCACGTCCGTACAGTGTGGGCAGTTTGGGGAGTTTGCCCTCCTGAACCTGCGCAGGTATGCTCGAAAGCATCCATGTCCAGTCAGGAGTTGAGTGATGTAGAACCCAACCTCCCCATGCTGGCGGTTGACCCAACGACTGATGTTAGGTATCAATCGATATGTCCACCGGCCTTTAGTAGAGCTGTCCCACCTCTCCTGCCATTGCCCTAGACTCATGGCTCTTTCATCGCTGTTTCCTGTCGGCTGGTCTTTTTCTAACTTTCTACGATACAGCCGTCCCCTTTCTGCAGCCAGGATGTCGATTGGTAAGGTAGAGGCAATCACACTCACCGCCTCGTAAGACACAGTGCGGTAGGATGATGCCACTCGAATCGCTGAGAGCCGCTGGACTGATTTCATTTTCCGGCGGTACGATGGTAGCTCGAGCGATTTCTCCCATACCGGTGCCCCGTACAACAAAACAGAAGTAGTTACTGTTGCCAGTAGCTGTCTTCTCATCTGTCTAGGGCCTCCGACATTCGGCATTATTCTAGATAATGCCCCCTGTACCCCAGCTGCTTTCTTGCTGGCCGCGATTATGTGCTCTTTGAAGTTGAGCCGTGTGTCCAGGAGCACCCCCAAATAGCTGATGAAGGGCTGCGACTGTATGTAGGTGTCGCCTATTTTGAGGGTGATGGTTTCCCTTGCCTTCCGACTGCTAACAAGAAGTGTTTCGGTCTTTTGTTCTGCTAAACTCAAGTCCGCTGCGAGCATCCAATGCTGAATTGTGGCTATAGCGAATGAGAAGGTTGTTTGTATCTCCTCTATGTGCTTGCGCACTATGATCAATGCCACATCATCGGCGAATGCCACTAGCCTGACGCCCTCAGGCAGACCGAGCAGGAGCAGGTCGTTGTACATTACGTTCCATAAGAGGGGGCCAAGAACAGAGCCCTGAGGTACACCTCCTGTGATATTATAGTCTACTTGCCCATTTTCAGTTTGGTACAACAAGATGCGGTCCTTGAAATACGCTGAAACCATTCTGCGCAAGTACTGCGGAACTTCCATCGTGGCAAGAGCCTCCAAAATGCGGTCCCAGCGGGCCGAGTTAAAGGCGTTCTTGATATCCAGGGTGGCTATTAGACAGTACTTTTTCCACCTCTTCTCCATCTCTTTCCCGAGATAGCCTCTCTGGCGATGTTGGTAACGAGTTTCACGGCATCGATAGTTGATCTCCCCTTTCTGAACCCAAATTGGTTGGTGGAAAGTTTCGGCTCAAAGTAGGGCTCCAGCCTATCTGCTATTATCCTTTCAAGGAGTTTTCCCGCAGAGTCCAGCATACAGAGGGGACGATATGATGACGGTTCGTCGGGAGGTTTCTTTCCCCCTTTAGGGAGGAGCACAAGCCTCTGCTTTTTCCACTTAGTCGGGAAAACCCCCTGCTTTAGGCAGGTCTCATACATGTGTAGAAACATGTCAGGCCTATTGGTATATATGTGTGTGTGTGTGTGTTTTTTTTTTATCCGAAGAGGGGGAAATACATTCCGTACTTAGCTAGCACGTGCTGGCCGTCGTGCGGGACTCCCGATGCAATGACTTCAAAGCAAGAGTAAATCGTTGCATTGAAACCGGTATACCGTATACCCGCTAAAACCCTAACCTCTTTCTCCTACAACCATGGTCCTCTGCGGCACTCTTAGTCAATACTACTTCGCAAGGGTGGTTCATTGCAGATGTTTACTGCTCTTACATTGAAAGCCTCTAAAGCCTACTCCTCGAACGTATTGCGGAGTTCTTTGAGGATAGTCTCCGCGTAATCTGATACCAAGTTCCAGGCTTGGGGGCCCTTCAGCATGGCTTCTACTAATTGTTCTGGAACGATATTAGTCTCCAGAATCCTCTCCACTTCAGCACGTTGATCCTGAAACCGGGGGCAGGAGAAGAACACGTGTTCCGCGTCCTCTATCACGTCCGTACAGTGTGGGCAGTTTGGGGAGTTTGCCCTCCTGAACCTGTGCAGGTATGCTCGAAAGCATCCATGTCCAGTCAGGAGTTGAGTGATGTAGAACCCACCTCCCCATGCTGGCGGTTGACCCAACGACTGATGTTAGGTATCAATCGATATGTCCACCTTCCTTTAGTAGAGCTGTCCCACCTCTCCTGCCATTGCCCTAGACTCATGGCTCTTTCATCGCTGTTTCCTGTCGGTTGGTCTTTCTCTAACTTTCTGCGATAAAGCCGTCCCCTTTCTGCAGCCAGGATGTCGATTGGTAGGGTAGAGGCAATCACACTCACCGCCTCGTAAGACACAGTGCGGTAGGATGATGCCACTCGAATCGCTGAGAGCCGCTGGACTGATTTCATTTTCCGGCGGTACGATGGTAGCTCGAGCGATTTCTCCCATACCGGTGCCCCGTACAACAAAACAGAAGTAGTTACTGTTGCCAGTAGCTGTCTTCTAATCTGTCTAGGGCCTCCGACATTCGGCATTATTCTAGATAATGCCCCCTGTACCCCAGCTGCTTTCTTGCTGGCCGCGATTATGTGCTCTTTGAAGTTGAGCCGTGTGTCCAGGAGCACCCCCAAATAGCTGATGAAGGGCTGCGACTGTATGTAGGAGTCGCCTATTTTGAGGGTGATGGTTTCCCTTGCCTTTCGACTGCTAACAAGAAGTGTTTCGGTCTTTTGTTCTGCTAAACTCAAGTCCGCTGCGAGCATCCAATGCTGAATTGTGGCTATAGCGAATGAGAAGGTTGTTTGTATCTCCTCTATGTGCTTGCGCACTATGATCAATGCCACATCATCGGTGAATGCCACTAGCCTGACGCCCTCAGGCAGACCGAGCAGGAGCAGGTCGTTGTACATTACGTTCCATAAGAGGGGGCCAAGAACAGAGCCCTGAGGTACACCTCCTGTGATCTTATAGTCTACTTGCCCATTTTCAGTTTGGTACAACAAGATGCGGTCCTTGAAATAGGCTGAAACCATTCTGCGGAAGTACTGCGGAACTTCCATCCTGGCAAGAGCCTCCAAAATGCGGTCCCAGCGGGCCGAGTTAAAGGCGTTCTTGATATCCAGGGTGGCTATTAGACAGTACTTTTTTCCACCTCTTCTCCATCTCTTTCCCGAGATAGCCTCTCTGGCGATGTTGGTAACGAGTGTCACGGTATCGATGGTTGATCTCCCCTTTCTGAACCCGAATTGGTTGGTGGAAAGTTTCGGCTCAACGTAGGGCTCCAGCCTATCTGCTATTATCCTTTCAAGGAGTTTTCCCGCAGAGTCCAACATACAGAGGGGACGATATGATGACGGTTCGTCGGGAGGTTTCTTTCCCCCTTTAGGGAGGAGCACAAGCCTCTGCTTTTTCCACTTAGTCGGGAAAACCCCCTGCTTTAGGCAGGTCTCATACATGTGTAGAAACATGTCAGGCCTATTGGCTATGGCGCATTTTAGCGCGATGTTAGGTATGCCATCTAGACCGGGAGCCTTACCGTTTTGGAGCCGGTTGCACGCGCCCATCAGCTCACTCATAGTCACTGATGGTATATCTTCGTCCCTCACCTGCCACGAAGGATTAGCGGGTAGCTCAGGCTTCGCAGGAAACAAGTGAGTGACAATGCGGTGCAATGATTCGGGGCAGTTCGTTGATGTCATTGGAGGGGCCTTAATTTTATGCATCACGATTTTATACGGTTTTCCCCATGGATCTTGATTAACGTCGTCACACAACTCCTTCCAGTAGGATCTCTTGCTTGAGAGAATGGCTCTTCGTAGTTGTTGTCTTTTGATCTCATAGTCGAGCCTTAGTTCTTCTGTTGTGACCCTGTCGCGTCTCCGTGCTCGTTGATGCAGCCTTCGTGCTTTGAGACACTCTCGTCGGTGTTGTGAGATCGTGTCGTTCCACCAGTAAACTGGTGGGCGGCTGTTGTTCTGCCGTCTCCTTGGCATGGAAGCATCGCAGGACTTGACAACGCTTGTCATTACCTCTTTGGCAGTGGCTTCTGCGCTTGTTGCTATTGACAATGGTTCCTGCTCCATAACCAAGGCGAATGAATCAGCATCGAAAGCATTTTTGTTCCAACCGACTGGCTGTGACCTCGCACGACTGACACACAATCTTCGTTTGGGAGTGGTGTTGATATAATAGCTTGGTGGTCGCTATTAGTAAACTCCTCATCGACCCGCCACTCACAGCCCCCTTTAATTAGGTTGCTGCTAACGAATGTCACATCGATAATGGAGCTGGCTGTGCCTTTGCGATATGTGCTTACGGCTCCTGTGTTGAGAAGTACCAGGTTGAGCGAAGACATGGTCTCAAGGAGAGCTCGTCCTCTCGCGCTCGTTTCCCGACATCCCCAGTCAATTGCCCAGGCGTTGAAATCTCCTGCGATGGCGACCGATTCACGCTTCCGTACATCCTCCGTCAAGGTGTCCAAGAATAACTCGAACTCCTCGAGCTGTGCACTAGGAGGTGCATAGCAGCTATAGAAGTGAACCCCTCCCACTTTGGCTCTCACAAGCCATGGTTCGGGGGTAATTGGGAGTTGTTGGAACGGAAGTTTACCGCAAGCCCATATCGCTGCTCTGTCCGTTGTGTCATTTACCCAGGACAGGGTGTCGAAGTTTTTGTACTGCTCGCAGATTATGGCTACGTCGCAATCCAATTCCCGCACCCGCTGTACCAGTAGGTCTTGGGCTGCTTCGCAATGGTTGAGGTTGAGTTGCAGTACTTTCATTTACGGGCTTGTGCTGCTCTCATCGCCTGTTGGTAGATCGGACATTTCCAACTACCCGCAACGTGCCGGCAGTCTGACCTACTATCTTTCTCTTTGCAGAGTAGGCACTTGGCAGGTTGTTGACAAGCCGAGGCATTGTGACCAGCGCCTCCGCATCTGTGACAACAACTGCTTCGGTCAGTCTTGCCTCTGCACGCCTGGGCGTTGTGCCCAAAGTGCCAGCATTTGAAGCACCGTCGAAGGCTGATCCTCTCGCGAACACGTACTGTGCCCCACGCAAGTTTCAGCTTTCCAAGTGCGATGGATTTCTTGGCCTGGACCTCTGGGAGACAAACAACTGCCGTTTGTGTTGATCTATATGCTCGTCGAAGTGATTTCACTGCCTCCTCAGTGATCTCTGCCAGGCCGTCGATATTATCTTTGAGCAGCTTTACCACGTCTTCCTTTGTACTGATCTCATCCAGGTCTTTAATTTCAATCTCGATTTGCGGTATTCGAGATTGTACGGTGGCCCCGCTTGGGAGCTTATTCTTGATGGCGTTACAGTAGCGCTCCATCTCCTGAGCGTCTGCCTTCTGCGTCTGTGTGTGTGGGTGTGGGTGTGTGTGTTTGTGTGTATGTATATAGCTAGGTGGTGTGTTTTCGTTTAGCTTTAGTCTTGACCCATTAATGTCATTTTCGCACAAAAAATATTTATTGGGAATGTCCACAGAGAATAGTGGAAAAATTGAAAAATTAAGTTGGGGTCACTATTGTTTAAACGAGAACTCAATATCTTCGAAAGAGAAAGTAATACTGGCGAAAATAAATAGAAGACGGTTTCATCATTTTGCGAAAATTCAAATATTAAATGGAGGAAATGGGGGACACCATTCTTTATTGAGAATTCAATATCTTAGAAGTAGAAAGTAATACGACTGTATTCTTAATATATATAGTCTTTTAAAATAAATAGAAGTGAGTTTTATGATTTTGTGGATATTCAGTTTCCGATAGGGCAATTTATTAAGAAATGACACTGTGTCTGGAAACAAAAATAATACAGATATGACAAATATGATATTAATTCTTTATATTGATAGAAAATGTATGCGAAATTTTGCGGAATTTTTATAATTGCAAAGGGGTTCAATAATTTGTAGGAAACAAAGAATGATGCAGACTCTTTTCTTGAAATGAATGAAGGCATTATTGGTCATTTTGCCAATATTGAACTAATGACAGAAACGTCCTGAATATCTGACTAATCTTAAAAAAATGCAAAATGTCGCTTATATAAAAAAGGTTAAGTGACAAAAACTTATGAAATGAAACTAAATCTCAAAAAAGAATTATGAATTTAAACATTTAAATTAACTTACACGTGATATGTTCCTTTGTAGATTTATTTATATAAACAATTAAATTACACATTAGGATTAATTAGTATCCATTACTCAAAATGACACAACGAAGGTGATACAGAGAGAGTGAGATAACGAGAGATGAGAAGTATGTTTCGTAAGAAGCTTTTGCTTCCGTTGTTTGTCTCTAATGACATCCGCTCTTTTTTCTTACTTTGAGAAGCCGGTACTGGTTTTCACGTAGACATAAAGTAGTACTTTATGTCTATGCTATTTTTTTAATTAGAAAATGTCGGAAAAATAAAAAATGTTAAGTGACGAAAACTTATGAAATGAAAATAAATTTTAAAAAAATGTTATAAATCTAGAAAATGCCCAAAATGTCTAATTGCCAAACGTTGTAATTGTCGATAATTTTAAACATGTCAGTGATATCGAAAACGGGAAAAAACTGTAATATCAAATATCTTATACACATCAAATATGTGTTGCTCTCAATTTTCAATAAAAATAAAAAGGTCGGGACAGGTCAGCTAGTCTAAAATATATTTTGAGCTTCTTCTGAAAAGATTTACTAAACAGTTATGAATAAAACGTAGGTAAGTTTACTTATAATTTTATAACATCAATTTGTCAGTGTTTAAGGTCAGGTGAAATAATTAACAAATATTGGCAAGAGACCAATTAATGATAATGTGTATAAAAAAGTATTTTGAACTAAACGAAAAACAACAAATTTTCAATGTATTTAGAGACGAGTTGCAGAATATGTTGGCAATAGAGGTGCAGTAGTGAACTCGTTGAAATATATAAATATAGTCTGCCACTTATATTATTATTCGTAAGTAATTTCGAAAAGATTGTTGAGGAGGTCTTGAATTATTCTGCCTGTTCATGAGGAGAGAAAATCCAATAAACAGGAAGAATACTTATTTTATTATTACCTGTTGTAACTTTATCTAAATATAGGTAATAAGGCAACAACAGTTTAGGCGTAATAATCCATTCAAGGTTTGTATTCGGGTTTGTTTGGTAGCAGAATGGCTTGAACACGGGGTAAGTTCTTGCCCTTGGCATTATTATACTAGACAAGTTACTCAATTCTTCGTCTTCTTGATATCATGTGCAGCATTACCGGGCAACTCCAAAATTTCTACAGTTAAATATTGCAAAGTAGCTGGTAGATATATTGGTGCACTGGCGTTGACGTGTTCGGTAAAATTTGCTTTCCTTAATAAACTGTGGATATTTCGTACCGGAAACTGTAATCCGGCACGGCTCGAGTGGGATTTTGTCATCTCTTTAAGTTTGCCACGTTTCCCACGTACTGATAATGATTGGTTATGAATTCATCATTCATTTATGACCAGAAATCGAGAAATTCGATAATCATGACGACCACACTACACCCATGCATTAAAAAAGCGTTAAATCCATATAAGGTACGTCCAACTCTTTTCAATGTATAAACAAAATCCATAGCTGTGCCACTTTTCCTTTTGGCATGTTCATTGTATGTGACAGCATCTCTTATAACATTTCAAGGACCACTTAAAGTACACCTTTAGTTTCCTCGTATTTTAATCCTGATATAAGTTTGACACTACAACGTCTTGCCAATCGTCTTATGGGTGGTTTTGTTATACCTCCATGGTATTATCAAATGAAGTGTCATGGGGTTTTCTAATATACTATTTTTACAGAGGAAATGTCAAAAATAGTGGGCATGACACAAAGCAGAATTGAAATTCTAAAGACGAAACTTCATTTGCAATATCGTTTAGCTGTTATATATATATATATATATATATATATATATATATATATATATTACGGCGCTCATTTTAGGACACTGCATAAGTGTGACACCTACTAAGAATTGTTCTTGACGACTAGTCAATTTTGCAAATGAAACAAAGCCGATTTTATAAACTCATAAAAAATCGGAAAAGGTTTTTGCCGAAAAATACAGATAATGCTATAAAAACAAAAGTAAAAATAGACCATTTAATTAAAACGCAAAACCATAAAACGATAAGGAGCATCCGAATATAACAGAAAGTTATCAACGATATTCAATTTGAAATGTGGGAGAATATGTTCATAATGTTCGTTCATGAAGCTGCTCATTTCAAACTATACTTATTTAACAATCAGTTTATAATTGCGAAAATGTGTTAAACAACATTCTATTGTCTGGTATGTTGATAAAACGTACATCAGTAAATCAACTACAGCGATGAAAAAATATAAGTAACACAAATATTAATTGTTTTCTGAATGATATGTGTGGCATATGTTTAAGTACTTCTGACCTAGACCCCGAAACGTTTGGAATATATAGCAATTTTCTCAACTGTGGTATTATTTCCCAAGAAATACTTAAACAAATATTAACTTCAATGACGATCAGATTGTTCGATGGATGACAAGCCGATTTATTTCTTGGAAATAACTACAACATTTAATTAGATGTAAATTTGAGCTACTTTTCTAAACTATACATACAGACTTTCGGTGCTAGTTTGCTTCCAAAATCTGTCAATACGAACTAGAAGAATGAATAACAACATGGGAAAAATCCCTTAATGCCTACCAGTACCAGATAAACTTCAAGTGACACGATAACGAATTTAGCAGCGACTAGTTTAAACCCAAATTTGAATACGAAATTAAGAAAAAATGTAGATAGTGCAGGATTCTTATTACTTCATTGGGAGCCTAAGTCATGATTAAAGTAGGTATATAAAATAACGCGGATTGAATGAACACAAAAAAACGCAAAAACCTTATTCTGAAAACACGCATAATGTTATCAGAACAAATTGAACAAAGCACTATAGTAGAAAAGAAGAAAATGAGTTATCTGGTCCTAAATATATTACGTTATATCAAAATACAAAGCGACAAGACGAATATAAAACAAAGTAAACAACGATACTCAATTTGAGATGTGTATATGTGGGACGATATGTTCAGAATGTTCGTTAAAAAACAGAGCTAATAAAGCATCTCAATGCAAACTATATTCCTACAATAATCGCTTGATAATTGCGAAAATATGTTAACCGATAATGGAGTTTCGTATATTTTGTTTAACGAATATAAATGAATCAATTGCAGCCGTTAATACATTCAAGTACACGATAGGAATTTTATAGAAAATATGGAATAAATATTTGCTTGTGTTGTTTCAATTTAATCCTTAACGTACCCAAAAAGTATTTACTAACTATCAAGAAGCAAATGTATCAATATAATGCATTGTGATACGCTATGAAAACTCCCGACGATACAGAAATATTGGTTCTACACTATAAAACTCAAATACACAACACAAGAATTCTGCGGCAACGTTGGGTTTGGTCTTATACGTTCCGCCATTGGTGGTTTCAAGTGGGGGCTAAAGAGCTGAAGCCCCCTCCCTCCCAACCATCTCAGTAGTATGCTTTTTTAGTGTTTATTGTGCTAAAATCAACCTTTAGTGAGGTCAAGCCACCCCAAACGAGATCAAGCCCCCCAAATGACAATCTTGGATCCGCCCCTGCGTGACGATAAGGTCTTGATTTTTATAATATCATTTCAAGCTAAAATTTCCTATGAGTTAGAAATGAAAATAATGTTTATGATGGAGTTTTTCATGGTATTCTCTTTTATTAAGGGTCAGCTTCGAGATTACCACATTTTAAGGCTTTTATCTTTTATAGGACAATAATTTTTGTCTATAGAATTTTTTGGATCAGTTTCTGATATTTTAGGGGGTTTCTATATTTTGTGCAAGCTGACATCACAGAGGAAGTATTCTTTATAAATGAATTTTATCAGTCGGCTCACAAATAGTAGTAAAATATGTGTATGCGAAATTTTCCAACAAAACATTTGTTTAGCTTTCAACGGATGACAAAAAAACCTAGTGCACTATATATTTTAAAAATAACAACAATTATGGTGCTACACAGTAAAAAAGAACAAAGGTGCGGCGGCACAAAATACTGCTACAGGTTTCAATTGCAATATTTATTTATTTTTATTATTTACCAGTAAATCGCGTAAAACAGTTCGTAAGCGACTGATTTCTCTAAAACGTCTCAATCAATTTGATTTTGGTTTTAACCGAGTTCCAAAAAAGAGGAGGTTATCAATTCGTTGGTACGTTTTTTATGGTTTGGGCAATTTTGATGATTTAAACGGCATTGTATTAAGCAATATTACAGAAAGGTAGCATACATTTGCTATAACGTGACTCAATCAATTATATTTTAAATATTTTAAAATGTATCCTACAAAGAAATGTTCTAGTTTGATTCCGTATAATTTTCTACAACGGTACCGTTATTCTGAAAATCGGAAAATATGTGCAAAGAACGGTAAACATCAATATAAATGTTAAATTTTCATCATACGTATCTAGCTTAAATGTCAAGATATGCCATGAAAGTATATTGTACCGGGTGCTTGTAACAGTTTTCATTTTACGCGGCTTATAGTCGAGTGAAATGGCACGCAATATTTCATTAGTGTATCGAAAATAAAAATTTTCCATACGATGTGTGCGTGTGCTTGTATCGAAATACAAGCAGCAAGCAAAATTAAAAAAATCTTACAAATAAATGTGACATTGGGTAAAGATATACGATGGATGAAATATAAGATGGAATATAATTAAAGTTATACAGGGTGGTTCAAAAAAAATTGTATTGGGTGGCACATAAGTAGTTGCGTATACAAGGTGGTTGAAATGAGAGTGAAGTAAAACTATAGTTGAGTGGATCAAAAAACGTTAAAAAAAATGTTAAATAAACATATGCACTGAGGATATGTGAGTTATAGGGCGGAGGGTTCAAAATTGTCAGAAGCAGTTGCATATACTGGATGGTTGAAATATAAGCACTAGTGGAATTATAGTTATACAGGGTGGTTAAAAAATGGATATAGTTTAGAAAATAAGTAGTTGCTTATACTTGACATATAGGACGAAGTAAACTTATAGATGTACAGAGTGATTTCAACAATAGAGGAATAGAAACAGTCAATAGGGTGGAGGGGATTAATACTTTACTTATACCGGGCGGTTGCAACTTTGTGTAGAGTTGAATTATAGTTGTTCAGGTTAGTTCAGTAAATTTATATTGGGTGACCAATACACAGAATCATATACAGAGTGGTTGCAATATAGGGTGAATTAGAGTTAAACTTATAAAAAGTGCTCCGAATATTAAAACAAGTAAAAAAATTAAGGATTATAAGGAAAATATAGACAAAATAAAAATTGGAGTGAGAGGGAGAATGAGATAAGAATATGCTAAAATAATCAATAGAATTGTACCTTAAATCAGATATTAAAAGAATATATGTCAGATAATGGTTATTGATTGCACATGGCTTTTAAACGGTTTTTATATTTTAAGCCAGTTGAAGTCGGTTCTTTTTAAAAATTATTTAAAATAGCTTACTACAAACAAATACGAATTTGACTAAATTTCGAATGTTGTAAATAATACTGATTTTAGAAAATCGGAAAAATTTGTGCACAAAATTGAAAACGTCAAAGTAAAAGTAAAATAAATATTCAATACAAATGTCTAAAATTGATTGTCAAGAAATACCAGAAAACAGTTATTGATTGCACATGGTGTCTACACTGTTTACTGTTGGATTTATGTGAAGTCGTTTGTTTTTTTAAATACAATTCATTGACTTTGCAAATGCTCGAATATTTCAAATACATTTTCTGCACCACAGATATAATTGTGCTGGATTACTGTTTTTTATGCTTTTTAAAGTATATCTGTCTCTTAGAACAGTAGAAGATCTAATTATATATAGAATATCGTATTACTTGGAATCTCAGAAAACAGAAACTGACATTCCCTGAAATATATTAAATCACAATTTTGAAGTACCAGTTCAATGTTATCAAAACTATGAGAGAAACTAGGTCTCAGTCAACAAAATAACAGAACCAATCACAATCCATAATCAACACTACATAGCAGCAGATTTGATTTGATTTCTTCGATAATCATTATTTTGGCGAAGTTCATATAGCTCCGAAAATGATTAAACTTATTATGTACTATATAACAAAAATGATTGCGAGAGAGATACTAAATTGTCATTACGTACATAACAAATCACTGCGATCTGAGATGTGTAATATTTTTGTATCATCCCATTTAAAATAGTTACATTTACATTGTTGTCCTGTGTAGTCATTTTAACTTGAAGTATTCTGAAATGATAAAACTTTCGGTTGTACTCATTCAGTCAGTCATATTTTATAATATTGTGTGATTACCCAAATTTTATAAAAGCAAAGTGAGCGCATTTTCTAATGATATATTTATGTAATTTTAGAAATAAAAAGTCTATTATAAGTCTTCATTACAGTCTCAACTTAAGATATTATTTTCCAGAGACTAGTGAAAATAAAATAATTCGTAATATCTTTATTTGAACACACATTTAGGATTTATTATTTATTAAGTGTTAATTAACCTAGTGATAGGTACGCTAAAGTTTATTTAATTTCAGGTTGCCCCTGTCGTTAGTTATTAGAAAATCTAAAGGCTCCGACAATACTTCTATAGACAGTGTGTTCCTGTTAAACAAAGTGTAATCTAAAACAATATTTTAGATTTGTAATATCATGGTACAAAACCTGTTCGAGTAAGTCAACTTTACCTGTTCACTAAACTACACTTTTCGACAGGCTAGCAAATTAGACTCTACCTCAATTAAAATCAAAAATGTCAAAAATCTGTTAGACTCGGTGTTCCCTTTAAATTGTTTAACTAAATTTATAAATAACAGCTTACATAGAATCTACTGAATGTCAATCTCTACATTGCTACAGAGCCAGTCAATTTAGACACACACTCTTGTAATCTGTCAGTTTTTTGAAATTGCCCCTACTACACCTTCTATTACCAATGTTAAATACGTATTTTACTACCAATTTCAAATGCTTATTTGCTACAGGAAAGGAGTGAGATGGGCAGAGACCCCAATGAACAGACAGAGTAAATCTAGATTGAAGGAAATGGGAATTCGGATACTAAAACAAAATTGCTCTGTTGTATCTTTGATTACGACATTTTGTCTCCATTTTGAGATTACATCAGGCTCATAGAGTTACGATATGAGTTGGTCAACGATTATTATCATTATTGTTACGAGAATTCACCCGATAATTCGTGGAAGCGAGATTCCTCTGATATTTCTGGGAAGCCGAAATCTTGTTTTTCTATCGAATAGGAATTCGTCAAATTTTATCGAACCTTCGAGAACACATTTTCCGATGGCTCGTTGACCTACTAGAGAATTCCGAGAAAAATATATAAATACTGACAGCAGGCGATGAGATTCATTCAGTATTCGACGGCAGTATAGTTAAGTTAAGATAAATTGTAAATTGTTCTGTGAATATAAATTGTGTTAAAGTAGTGGAATTAAATTAGAGTGAGTTGGACTCTGTTTTCAAATAAATCCAAGAACAGAACAAGAGTGTGAAAATAAAAACAATACAGTGGTGTTTGGTATGGGGTGTATTTGAGAAAACTTTAGTAGTGGAAAATAAATAGACTGACAATGTTTAGAAACGTGAGTTTAGACCAATTAAAAGTCACTTAAAAAAGAACTGGAGGAAAGGGATTTAGAAATTAGTGGGGATAAAAGTGAATTAATACCACGGCTACGAGATGCCGTAATAGATGAAGTTAATAGTCCCGATACTTATTTGTTTCAAGTTTCTGGTAATGGGGATATGAGTAATGCTACTTAAAAAAGTTTAAGAAAATTCTAAGGCTTTAGAAGACAAATTACTAGAAAATTCGACAAACTTGAAAGAGGCTTTAGAAAATAAATTAACAGAAAATTCTAAATCCCTAGAAGATAAATTACAAGATAAATTGCTAGAAAATTCTATAAACTTGAAAGAGGCGTTAGAAGATAAATTAGCAGAAAATTATAAACCCCTGGAAGACAAATTACTGGAAAACTCTAAATCCTTAGAAGAAAATTTGAAAAGCATTGTACAGAAAAACTCAGAACTGCTGGAAGAGAAAATATTCGAGAATGAGTCTCGGATGGAAGAGTTAAAGCAAACAATGGTCGAAGAGTCAGTCAAAAATGAAACGCGGATAGAAGAAGTAAAGCAGACCATGGTCGAAAAGCTGAAACAGTGACAGATAAAAATGAAACGCGGATAAAAGAGGTAAAGTATATAATGGAGGGTGAGATCAGCAAAATAAAATAGCATTACATTATAATAGTGCGCGGCTATAAATTCCTATATAAGAATTCATTTCAAATTGTACAAAAGCCAAAACAATGAATTAATATTTAAGTATTCACAATGACAAAAAAATTAAAAACTATTCGAGCAAGCACTGACATAAAATTTACTAAAATTATTGTTTATCTGCCAGTTTGTTTCTTATTAAAGATTCCAATGCATTTGGGAGTTAAAAATACTTTACAACAAAAAAATGTTTGTTCCAGTTTTCCAAAAGAACCTTTCGATTGAGCCATGACTATTAACAGTTTACAACTTAAGCTTCCTGGGTCTGAAGTTAAATAAGGTTGAACCTATTTTTTCTTAAAAAATTGTACGTATTTCGGCATTTCATAAAACGAAGCATTTTTTGATATGGTATGTGTGTATAAAGACAAGAGTGGGCATAAATAAAACCACAATGTCAGAAAATGTGAGACCAGCATGATGATGGTAAGTTTTGATGATTCTTACATATAGAAGAATCGTTTCCATTTTTGCGTAGTCGTGAACTAAACTTGGGATATGTCGATTCCTCTTCAGGTGTCGCAAGCCCTTTCTAACTGAATAATAAAACTAATAACTGAAATAGAAGATATGTCATTGACTTAAGACGTTATTAAGAATAGATTTGTAAGTAAAAAAGACTAGCATATACGAGACATGGTTAAGTATTCAGGGCAGATTTAAAGGATACACTTTCATAAGGTGCAATTGTCAGCGATCAAATGATGAAATTTTGTTAAATAATGATTTTCAATCAATTTTTTTTAAAGTAATCAATTTCATTTTTTAAGAAGGCAAAAATGTTTTTTTTTTCAAATTCTATGAGGAACTGTTACCAGCAAATACATAGGCAATGATTCATTTAAAATCTATCATTGAACAGTAACCAACAAATACATAGGCAAATGATCCATATCATTGAACAGTAATCAATCGGAAAATTCTGCTCTACTTTTGACAAAATTTCTTTAGAATTTTTTTAAAATGAAATCCCAACCCTTGTTGCATATTTAATATGAGACTAGTTACTGTTGTAAAATATGATAGTGTAGATAAATTAATTTCGTTCTATTAATAAAAAAACTCCTGTGAATAGAACTAACAAAAGAAGTCAACAAGTCCCCATTAACATGTGCCCTAAAACGTTTCCTTAGGAAGTTAAATGCCCTTAAAAGGGCTCAAACAAAACTGTTTTCTCTGTTATTGAAAAAACGGTCGAAAATAAAAAGAAAAAACTGTCAGCGTATTACATAACTTTTTACGTTAAATAACATGTGCTACTCCCTGTTTCGGCGTGTATTATTTTTTGTTTCAATTTTTTTTACGTTTTTTCTACAGATTTATGACTGAGTTACCCTGCTCTTTAAGTTATTAGGCCAAAAATTACTGTTTGTCATGGCGAACTAGCAAATAAAAGACTGACATTGCCACAATGCTTAACATTATAAATTATTGATAAATTGTCAATTGAACTCTGCAGTGTATAATTAGTACAAGTAGTGATTTAAGTATACAGCCTTATTGCAATTCATAAACTGGAGTCATATTCAAACAGATGTGCACTATACGAGTAGGTATGGCAGTGCGGCATACCCGAATAGAACACTACCTTCTCGACAGGTATTTCAGATGATCCATCAACGTTTAAGAGAAAATGGTTCCTTCCAACCAAGAGTAAATGATCGTGGAACAAACAACCCCCTTCATCAACCTATATAGGACTGTTATGATTTGTATGCTGAAAAACGGAGTATCACATGTTATTTAACGTAAAAAGATATGTAAAACCCATACACTTTTTGTCAATAACAGAAGAAAAAAAAAACAGTTTTGTTTGAGCCCTTTAAGGGCATATAACTTCCTAAGTGTGCATTATAATAGGGACTTTTTGGCTTATTTTAACGAGTTCTATTCACAGCAGAACGGTATTTTAGTAACTCCATGGATAGTAAAATTCGGGAATACTTCTACCTGCATACAACTATATAATATTCGTTTCAAAACTGTTTTCGTACTTTTAGAAAATAATGATGACCATAAAATTAATTCAATGATTTTTTACTTGGTAACCTACACTCACATTGATACTGGTAGATAATTATTTTTTTACTGGTAACATTTCTTTAAAATTCACAGAAATAAATACTAAAATCTACTTCTGTTCAAACAAAGAGTCTGTCTTTTATATAAGTGTGACGTTCTCCTTAGGGTTTTATCATTCAAGAGAAATGCGAAAGGCAAGTTGGGAAGTTTCGAAATTAATATCCTGTAATATACAGTGTGGAAAAGCCAAATGGAATAAATTCGATAACGAATAACGGAGGGCATATTGGGAATAACTTGGACAGGTCGATTTGTATCTTTAAATGCGCATTTTTTCAACAAAAAAATTAAGTAGGGTGTGTCATGTGACACTTGCCAATACCAACTTTCTTATTTTAAATCCAAGCCCCTGTGTATACCTATATGTTTTGAATTTTCTAGACAATTCTGGACATAATTCATGTACAATGTCCTACACCTATCTTCAACTGTTTCGGAAATATTAAGTGTTTTCAGATTTATTACAAAAATTAACATTAAAAAAAGAAAATTATAATATTTCACAAATTCGCTACATTAGAATCAATACTTAATTCCCATTTAAGTGTTGATAATGAGCTAGTATGCAAAATCCATTCTCGCGTTCCTTTTTACTAATTTGAAAAAAACTGTTTTGTTTATTTTGGTCAAAACTCAGAGCCGTAGCATCTTGTTGTCTGCCTGCATGACAAGGGTGATCAGTGTCAGTGCTATTGTCGTATGAATTAAATTTGAAATAAGTAGCTACCAATGCTCTCGATGATAATACGAAATTGAATATTATGCCTGACTTTCAAGAAAACCCACATAATTCTGGTTGACTGTTCAACGTTAGCCAAACACCAAAAAAAATTTCGAGTACTAAAGCAAAGTAAAATGCATTCCTATAAAATGATGCCGACTCAGGAGCTCATGGAAGACGATTTCGATAGGAGAACGTATTTCTGTGAACAAATGCTAGTAAGGTTAAATAACAATGTGATGAGGGCACATTTACACTAGAAGGTCATGTTAATTGTCAAAAATACCGCTATTGGTCTAATGAGCATCCTCACTGGATGACAGAGAAACATAACACAAAGTGTTGAAAAACTTAATGTTTGGGTAGGAATTGTTGGAAATCATATCGTAGGTCCCTTTTTCATTGATGGCAACTCGAATGGATATAAATATTTAGAACTGCCCCAAAATAATCTAGTGCCAACAAACTTATATCCTGATCCAGTAAACCCACAAGTTCCGGCCAATGTAATATGGTTTCAGCCAGATGGAGCACCGCCCCATTAAGAAATCAATGTACGGCAGTACCTGAACCAAATTTTTCAAAATCGGTGGATTGGGAGGCGCAGATCAATAGAATGGCAAGCATAATCTCCTGATTTGACGCCATTGAACTACTTTTTATGGGGATATGCCAAAAGTACTGTATACAAAACTAACCCCTTAACTTAGATGTCCTAAAAATACGAATCACGCTTGCGATTAGTTCAGTCATGCTTGAGATATTGAGTAACGTTAGAAGACATTTCTATACCAGATTAGCATGTTGCCAAGACGTTGGCGGCAAACATTTTGCACATTTTCTATATTGAAATTAATGTTTTTTTGATTTTTTTATATATTATCAAGAAATAATCAGTATTAATTATTAGGTTTTTAGTGTAATGTAGCAAATTTGTGAAATAAAATAATTTTGTTTTTATAATGTTAATTTTTGTAATTTTTCCGAAACAGCTGAACATAGGTATTGTACATTTAAATGAATTATGTCCAGAATTTTTTGGAAAATCCAAAATATAAATAATATATGGGGTTTTCATTTAAAATAAGAAAGTTAGTATTGGCCACTCTCCAAGTGTTTTTCCCAACACGCACGCCTTTATTCGTCATCGAATTTATTCCATTTGGCTGTTCCACACTGTACATGGAAATCAAAGAATTTGTTATACTTGGCAATTATAACTACATTAATTACTTGTTTCATTTCTCAGGACTTTTTGTCCTTACAAAATCTAGTCAACATCAATGATCAAATTTCAATTTACTTGTAGTTAATCTTGACATCCTTTAACAAAAACGGAAGCATTAGCATAAACTTCTAATTCCGGTTAATATTAGTGTCAGATCCTAATAATCCTTAACGATGGCACTCCCTACAAAACGGACCTGCATTTCCGACCCTCTATTAATTAATTAAGTCTAACTGTTAAGAATTGCTGGAACCATTGTTAAATCTATGCGCTGTTTTAGACATAGTATGTTTCCACAGCAACTCAGCTAAAGTTGAAAGCGTATAAAGCTAAAGAGTTGGACGGAAATTTTGAGTTTAATGTGAAGCCAGGACTAATTAATTTATAGCGCAGTAATTTGCAGCTATTCAGGTTATTATCAATTCTTACTGTTTATCGATCATTTTCTTACTCATAAATTCTGATCTTGATGTAGGCCAAAAACAGAAAAGAGACTCAGTGTTATTATTAGTAGCAGAGTTTCAATTAAATGTGCTTTAAATTAACTTTGGTGTATTAATGTCTTATTATTTCATGAAAGTTGGAGGCTTTTTGTACATATTTGCGTAAATACATTGGCACCCTAGGGCATTATTTAGATATTAGATAATTCCATTTCAGATGTTCTGTATTTTTTAAGGAGTTATTACTTACTGATACTCGCGAGTTGACATTATTTACTAAAAATTGATTAATTACTGTTAGGTATATGCATGTTAACAACAACAGAAGTATTTGGAGTAACTAAGTCAGAAACATTTATAATGAAACAAGTTTGAGACGAGGAGCAACAAATGTAGACTCAGAAGGATCTACGAAGAAATGATATAAGGCCTAAAATTAATATGCGTAGCTGATCCAGGCATATTAATGCACATTAAGCACCTTTTTAGAGTTAAGGATAATCTTCATAGAACAAAGAAATTGTGAAATCGTGCTATCTACTTGAAGAGAAACGTCATTGGAGAGAAGTGATTTTGTGAAGAACATAAGCTCTGAAAATTGAAGGTGAGACAACTGGTTGACCTAAAGAATATAAATTCTTTTCACCAAATCCATTGCCGTATATTCGAGTAGGCTTCTGTCATAAAGAGCAAAATCTTTTAACTCCGTTTATGGAGGTTTGAGTAAAAAGAAGATACACTCTGTGTAAGAAAAATGTAATGTAGTTGAATTATGAAATCGTATTTTATGACTAAAGAACCAGGTATGTCCACAAATTTGTACATTCAGAATTGTCAAACCTTCGTGTAATTTTTAAGATCATTTATATAAAGTAGGAACTTGGAATTCTACTAAACAGAGTTAGTTAGATTGAATTTACTTGTATTATAACTTTTGTTCAAAATGCAAAGAACAACAACATACAACAAATTACAGAAAATGATATATTAAGGTCCAAATGTGTAGAAATATCAAAACCAGATTTATGTTGGTAAGTACAATATATTTGCACAGTTGTGTGCAGCTTTCAAATATAATTAGGCGCCTTCTATTCTTAATAATATTTGATACTGCCTAAAATAAAGGTATACACATTAAGGCGAAATTCATATATTTTCACAATTTTTTATAAAGTTGTGAATATTTTACTTTAGATTCCATGCGGATCATTTTGTGAAAACAGTTTTTTTATACTATGCCAAAAAATTAAAGGGACATTCAATAGAATAGAAGAACATTCCCTTTGGTTTGTATTAGTATGAGTTCCGATAATTCTAAGTAATACGTCCTTATATATTAGTCACTTCGACTTACACTGCTTTTTGGAACTCGAGTTATAGAGGATAAATATGTATAATCAATACCTCAAAAGGAAATAACTATGATTTGAGTTACAAAGTTATTTAGGGCTTCAGGGGAAGGTGATGGTAATTATTTTAGTCTTATTGAGGATTACTATTTAAAGAGGTTCCATGTATAGAGGTTCCATGTATTGAGATTCTCCTGTATATTTACGAGAATCTCATTCTATTCTTTCGAAATATTTCAAAGAAAAGTGGAAGATTGAATTTTTGAAATTGCTTTACTATACAGACGAGTACCGACTGTGCGTTATTACACCTAACTGACAAATTATTACCTTGGTAGATAATAGCCATATGGCAGCTCTGTAGAAGCTTGTTTCGATCACACATTTTTTATCACTATTTACGTACTTTTTAGGTAATTCCAAACGTTTCTATCTCAGACCCCGTTGTCAATGGCAAAGAAATTATTAAAAAAGGCACAATTCTAAAATATAAATAGTTGATGGTGGAAGCCATTACATTGTGATATACTATCATTATGATTGTAGAAAAACGAATTACTTTGTTTTACATCACTAATTTATTTTTTTATTTAATAAATAAACATAAAAAACCGTGATTTGTTTCGACAATACTATGTCATTTTCAAACGCAAACAAATTCATGAATGACGACAAAACAATTTGAAGCAGACCCAAGGGTCTTGTCTACAACTTTAGGTATGTGTTGAATTCTCGGAAGAATTACATAAAAATGGCATTTTTGTGTACAGGTATATTGAAATAGAAACAAAGTGGTAAACTAATTAAGAAAATTTAAATATATCATTTTTGATTATTAGTTACTTAAAAATTTCAAATTAGATGCTCTTTTGAAACTCTACCTGCTCGTTAAATAGTAAATTACAAGAAACGGAATTATTATGGCTTTTGTAAATTTCTATATTCACAAGTGCTTCAACAAATGGCTTATAGTGAACCATCTCTGTTTCTTGTAATTTAGGAAATGTATGCCCTGTAGTAAGAAAATGATTTAATGATTTGCAAATGTTGAGTCAGTTTTATTTAATCTAAATTAATGTAAGTGTTCAAGATATCGAATATTGAAATTTCTACAGGTCATACCAAGGTAAAAGCTATTGCACTCTGAACATTTTAGTTTATATACTTCAGATTTCGGAACTTATCACTTATTTTATCTATGGTTTGACAATTTGGATTGGGATCTAAAACTAACTTATAAGTTCCATAGAATTACTTATGGCAAACTATGGGACTTACAAAATCAATTCAAAAACAAAATATCCCTGCAAATGGCATTCTAGTATATTTTGTCGTCATTCATGAATTTGTTTCCGTTTGAAAATGACATAGTATTGTCGAAACTAGTAACGGTTTTTTATGTTTATTTATTACATAAATAAATAAATTAGTGATATAAAACAAAGTAAATCGTTATTCTACAACCTAAAATATAAAATTACAATGTTCGATAATATTATATAGATTTGAAAATCAATAATTTTTTTAAAATGTTTTATGTGAAGTTGTCAAATGTCTAAAGGGGACGAATTATTGTTGTGTTTGGGAACAGGGTTTGACGGAACGCGAAATTGCAGAAACGGTTGGAGTTGCACAATTGGTTGTTTCAAAAACCTATAAAATGTTTCTAGAACTAGGAACTCTAAAAAATAGACACAAAAGAAGTCGTGGAAGAGTTATTATAGAACCTCAGAACTCATTCTTAGTTATAACAGCTGGAAGAAATCTCACAACATCCTATCCAGAGCTACAATACCAAGTTTGAAGAGCTACCGATTTTAGAGTTTCAATGGAAACTATAAGAAAGAGACTTCCTAGTCAAGAACTCAGTAGAAGTCTGTTCAGGGTTCCGCATGCAACAGGTATCTCCGCGAAATAAAATTGCTTGTCTTAATTGCAGCATCAAACTTGGGCAATTGAAAAATTGCAAAATGTGCTATTTTCGGATGAGACCAGAATCGGCCCACTATTAGATGATTGGCAAATTCGTGTGATCAGAGGTCGTTGGTGACAAACCAAACTCCGTACTACTCGATTGGTCCACAAACAGAAGGGTGGGACTGTAATGTTTTGGTGTAGTATTATAAGTGATGAGAAAATGGACTTAATACCAAAACAAACTCTAACAGGTCCTCGGTCTCTGGAATCAGTGCTACAACTTGTATTCAGCCTTAAGAGAGGTTCTTTCGGCGGTTATTTACTATTTAAGCAAGATGACGCACCTTCACATACCAGCAGTGCTGCGAAAAAATATTTCGGAATGGCCTTCTTGATCTCTGGACCTAATTCCAATTGAACACTTGTGGGATATGCTTAAATTATGGTTGAGAGCTCGTCAGAACAACACTGGCAACATATTAGAAAAATGAATAAATGTGCCCCACAAATAAACATGAAAATTAAAAATTAAAAGGATTCGTAATGACAAATTTAGTAAATCACAGTTTGACAGTAATGTCAAATTGTTATACCAAAGAACTCGAATTCGTTCTTGCATTGATGCTAGAGGTGGTACCTACTATTTTATTACCAAAATCGTGTTATTACTCCTCGGATTTTGTTTATTAGTTTATTTTAGTTTTTGCTGATATTCACGTTTTTCTTGTTTTTGTAATACCTACTAAATATAGTTTAGGGCAGATATATTAGGTTCTAACGACAAACAGGCACATAAAGCATATAAAATATGCACAACGTACCTTAATTTACAAACATATGCTAGGTTGGCTGCTATCAAATTGAACTCATTCGCCGATGATATAAAAAAATCTATGAATGAATAAATATCCCAAGGCTAGTTTTGAAATTATATTTCATTGTAATTTTAAGCGGCGTACTAATTTGGGTTGCAAATTGAATGCTCGTTTTAAAAGAAATTCAATTAAAGTTGTAATGCGTTATTGCCGCATATTGTAGTTATTCAATATAATATTTTGCAAAAGGGTTGGTGTTTACTCGACATATTTTCACGTGGAATTGTTTAGAATTTTGCTATTATCGTGTGTACACTATGTATCTGAATGAGCTGAATCCCTATGTATATGGAAAAGTACTAGGAGTATTAATATGAAAATTGGTTTACTGGGACTTGTTCGAGGAGCTGGTTTCAGTTAAAATATTTTCAGGTCTCACCGTCTTCCGGTAGAACGTCAACTTTAATTTTAATATGGTACACTATTTTTCGTTTATCTGGCAATTTTAGAATCTACGATGAATTTCAATATAACTTTATTGGAGCCATCATTTGTTATTTCAATTATTTTGAAAATTTTCACAAATACGGGCCCTTCACAATTTTTTTTTTAGAAACTAAGGTAAGGTCAAAAATTGCCAGAATTTCTCTTAATAAAATTGAAGTTTCCGAAAACTTTAAAAACTAGTCAAAAATATTAAACGGAGTGCTTAGAAATTGGTGTAACTCATTTTTTTTTCAAAATCTCATCCCCTTTTGTTTTCAAAGCCATTGGATTCTACGCTTAAAAATAGTGGGAGTTTATGCTTACAACACTATACCTAAATTAAACTGTTTGTTTGTGTATGAACTTGGAAAAAACTAACATTTCCGTTTGATTGTTAGAGATATCTGAATTATCATTAGGCTTCTTTGATACAATCGACAAGAACAAATGCTCAAGTGTCAACAAACAATATTTGCTAATAAGTTCACGTTAAATCTGTTTATATCGAAAGCACTTATCACGTCCCGTTTAGGATATAGTAAGGAAGATTACTTCAGTGTGTTAATAATTTAATGGATATGTGATAAAGTTATTAAAAACTCACTCTTGACACCCTGAGGGGGCTCAGTCAATAAAAAAGCAACCCTAGCATTGATAATGAAGAGAATGAAGTTACAGTCTTGGCATACCTCAGGAAGTATACCGAAAATTGCTTAGTAGTCTAAAAAAACATAAGTATTCATGCATTGTACACACAATGATTTGTACGGATGAGGCAAAATTCATGAAAAGGAGTATTCAACCACCATAACACACATTATTGGAGTGAGACTAATCTACACGTATTTAGAGAACGACTGCAGTAAAAATGACATTGCCCTCGTGGTCTATTTCTTTGTTGGAAATTTGAATGGTAAGCTTATTTGAGATCAAAGGGTTATTTAAAAAATATTTTCAACACGATAGCACCGCACGTCATAGTATTGCACCCGGGCATAACTTTTGTCTAAAAAGTTTGAAGATCGTCAGATAGCGAACAACGGACCTCCTCTCTAGCCTACTCGTTCTCTCAAGAAAGAGTTAGGAATGCATTTCTTCCATCCCCCCCTCCCTCCCAGAAATTCAGAGTGCCACACAAGCTGGATTTTTAAGAACAATTCTCAAATTTTGGAAGTTGGAGACAACCAGATTACTACAGATTTTTCCATTTCTAGTTTTTTTTTCCTCTATTTGTGTTTTACAATTGTGGATGATTCGCATCCATTGTCTACGACAGATTAATTTTGTTCAGCTTTGTAACAAACAAGATATCACAGAGGAAAGGTTTCACAAACTTGTTTAATTACCATATCTAATTTTCCATAAGTGATTAAAAAATTCAACTAATGTTCATTTTTTTCTTGTCGATTCTTTCAAAAATGCCTACTGATAACCCAGATCTCTAATAACCACACGGGAAATTTTAGATTTTCCAAGTTTGTTGAACAATCGTTTAATTTAGGTATGGGCTTACAAGCATGAAATCTCCATATTTTCTAGTGGCGTTGAGAAAATTGGAATGGCTATTTGAAAATCAACGAGTTATACGATTTTAGTTTTTAGTTATTTTTTTGTCAAGCGCTGCATCTGACAATATTTACCAAAATATTGAAATAATGTTCAACTGTAGCCCTTCAGATATAAGATATTTTCAATAAAGTTATATTGAACTTCATAATAGATTCTAAAAATGCTATTAAGACAGGGTGTTTCTTTTTAAAAAATAAATTCTGGGTCCACTTCTGATAGAACCGGAAGTCGTAGACAACTGAAAATAATTTTAGCACCAACCAGCTCCTTAAAAAATACCCATACACCAATTCTCACATTAATACTCTAAGTATTTTCCTATATACATATCGACTCAACTTATTCCCTGGGATTATATTGCTATAGTTTGTGAGTTCTTTTCTGCTATAGAAATATATTACATGCTGAAATTTTTTTTTATTAGTGAACAGTTGATTTCTTATTCATTAATTATCTAGATCATAATAAAATATAAATTTGAAATTGCCTGTTTGACATTTTACAACATAAAGAAAATTTATTGTTTTTACAGTGTGGCACACAATATCCCTAAAATCATATATCTTTACTGGTATCTTAATATTTAAGGGGGTGACTCTTGGACTCATTCTAAGATAAAAACTTCATAAAGAAATTGTATTTTCATACGAACGCTTTAGGTGTAATACTAACTAGTTATGACTCGTAAAATAGGACAACATCAAAAAATTTATCTTTTTTAAACAACATCATTGTTTCTTTAGTTTACTGTGTCTAGGAAAAAATTACTGGAGATATTACTATTCAAAGATTCTAATCGAGCACAAACATCAGTTTTCTTCTATTTGAACTCAAATATTTTAAAAACGAAGTTATGGAAGGATTGTTAGTGTTAGTTAATAGTTATAGTTGCGGTGTATTAAATATATAAGTCAATGCTTACTCTAAACGGTTTTGGACTTAAAAAATTAAAAATAATTAAAACATCATCTTAACCGAATATGTTCTTGAGGACAGAGTCTCCGGGTCAAATACCGATTCCAATTCTTTGTAAATACATGGCGTTTAATTCAAAATACATACCAGCATATGATCTTTCAGATTTTGTTGTATGAGAAACGTCTTTAGGACAACACATTACAATTTGTGTATGTAACGTAAGGAACTGAAATTTTATAGAGCATTTTTACTTGATGGGAACTCCTGGAACATAACTGGTGGGGGCTACTAACTAAGGGCATTCAAAATTGGCAGTAAATTCCTTTTGTATTTTACATTTACTACTCGTCGCACAGTGGTCGAAATTCGACCCTATTTCATGAAATTGTAAAAAGTATATTTTTATAAGAAACAGAGTTATGGAGAAATCGGAGAAATAGATGTAATGACCAAAATTGTTCACTCAATCAAATCTATTGAAATAAAAAGTAAATAAAAATGTAATCAAATATGGGTTTTCGAAATATTTTATATATAATAATTGGAAGATTGTTCTTTACAACCTAAAAGTTTTCGTCATTTGCGGTTTCAATCAAGTTCAGTAATATTAAAGAAAAGAGAGGACCAACAACCCTAGGAGAACTTAAATATTGTCCGCTGTCTGGAATTGTAGGGATGGTATATTAATCAAATAAATAAATTCACATTAAAAACTGAATATTTAATATGAAAGTTACTGCAAGGCCTCCGAAAAATTAATACTGATCTACTACATTGCCTATTTAACCACTAAACAATAACAAGGCTTGCATGCCACTTCCAGAAGTACATGCTCTAAGTACAGCATCTAACGATCCATATATAATTACTCAAAGTTTAGAGTTTTGACCGTCTGGCAGCGACTGCACTGTCAGTTGTTTAGCGTTGACACTATGGAAGTAAATAATGAATTTTTATTATATTTTATTTATTGAATGAACCAATATTATAAATTAATATTAGCATTCTGCATTGAAGGTCAACAGTAGCTACTAAACAAAACAAAAATGAAGAAAATCGGTTGAGAGACAGAGGAGAAAATGGTACCTAATCATTTTGTGTTTGCCTATTTATATATAGATTATTTTTATTGAAACATGTGATATTAAGGAAATTTGTACATTATTATGTAAATTACATCCAAATAAATAAAATTAAGCCAAATTTATATAGCATAAAAAAGAACAAAAATTTGAAATTAAAATCTTAAATGTAATTTTCGCATTTTGGCTTTCATCTACAATTTTTGCTCGATTTTTTTCTTGAAAAATCATTTTCGTTTTATTGTTGGTCTACAGTAGGTTAGCGACCCTAGGCCAGTTCTCAAAGTGACCATGTGTAAATCCGGCCCTGATAATATGCATAAAATGTTGTTGGTAATTTTTATTAAATTTATTTATTTGTACTTACCAGTTAATTTCTTCGTTGAAGAATGGACCCCTGAAAAAAATACTTTTATTAATAAATATACATTAAATAATTATATTAGTTTCAAAATAAGAGTAATATTGCTCTAAACCAATTTCGTATTGATAGAATATACGATCGATGATTTCTAAATAACTTTAAAATGATTGAATAAAGGACTTCTTATAAGGATTTCATGTTTGAAGGTCGATGTGGTAACAAGTGTTGATATTTAAGCTTATTACCTAGTAGAAAATCTTTTTTGTGATTGCACATTTTCACTTGAAAATGTGGCTTTTACAGATATTGAGTGTGACATTTCGTTCTCATGAGCAGGTAGGTTTTATAGTTACCGCTCTAATTCTATTTTGCTTTAGTTTAATTTATATTAATTACCTGACTGATATTCAATTCCAATAGTTGTTTAATTGTTTTTCAACTATAAAATGCTACATCGCTTAGGTACTAGGTTATTATTGAATATTTAGTTCAAAGATTCAGTTCAGTCATATTTTCTACCATAGTTACTAAAGTATTATGATAGCATATTTAATTTTTAAAATACTTGTGCAAATTATAAAAAATATGTAGATAATAAACATGCAATTTAATTTCTACCATCTAAAAAAGTACAAAGAAAACGATAAAGCAATATATAATTTGTACTGAAAATATTGGTCAGAACGCGTCACTCGGTCCCTTCCTCTCTCTATAAAGATTTAGTGACTACTTGAAAAAACCCACATGGAACAAAACCAATAGAATTGAAAGCTATAGAAACACACTTCTCAAGTTGTATATTAAAATCAACAGAACTTTACAAATTATACAAATGTCACTCGTTTATTACATAATTATAATCTACATAATTACATTTTTTTCTTTACTAAAATAAACAGCTGAATATTATTTAACGACTTATTTAGGCGACTATACTACCATAAGATATTTGCAGCGTTGAAGTAGTTCAAGATCAGGCTGCAATTATAGCCATGTCAGAGCAAGAATTATATTAACTATGAGACAGGAATAATGAGAACTCACAAGGAAACAGTTCAACAGTATCAATCTGCCAAAAAAATTTGAACAATATCAAGCACTATTAAAAGGATAGCAGGACAACATATACAAACAGGACACTCTATGCATCTTCCTACAACATCCGTTATCACCAGACAACCAGCTCTCTTATCACGTGATGTCACCTTCTAATTGACCGACAAGTATATATAAAAGTTGTGGAGCAGATTAATATTCAGGTGCAGGCAGACTGATCTCAAACTCTTTTAGATTTATCTTTTAGTGAGACTCGGGTTGTAGGCACGTCTATAAAAAATCATGTATAAAGTACATGATATTTGAAAAGCTGGATAAGTTCTATTAATATTCACGAACAAAAAGCACCTAGTCTGTCTGCGCGCTTAGGGAGATTAATGTGGTAAGTAGCCTTACAAAATCGATAATTCTGCAAATCAAAAATATAACAAGACTCACGGATAAAGATTTTGTGTAACATTTACGATTTGTTGCTAGGAAACGTATAAATTATTGTCGGACCATTTCAGGCAAGTGAAATAGTAAGCAGGCGGCAACAAAGAGACGTTTTTTGTAAAAAAAATGATAAAGCTCATGAATAAAAATTATAACAAATAATTATTTAATGTTAAAGAAACTATATGCAAAAAGGCAGACAATAAAACGAAAGATAACATCGAGGCAGACGACGATGAACAGCCGGTTCTTGAGCGCGCTCTACGACACCGCTTTTGAGGCTTCATAAGTGATTCAATTTGTTCAGTAAAACCTAAATTGATCAGTATACAAAATGTAAATTGCTGTTTATGAATTTCATGATACTTGAATTTTTAAAGGATTGGGAGGTTCAAATATTCTATAATGCAACGCAGGTATAGAAACTATTTCAAATGATCGGGGGGGTGGACGAGAGCATTGGAGCAGCTATATAGGCCAGACGAAGGCCATTAGGCCATTATTTATTATAAATGTTAGATGTCAGTATGCTTGTGAGCTCAACAGAGAGCAGACGCTGCAAATCCACCAAAATACAGTGATTCATATAAATTGTGTACAGACTATTCAAAAATGACAAAAAATTAAGTGGCAAAAATGTCAAATATGACAAAAATGTCAACAATGTCAAATATGTCACAAATCCCAAAATTTCGAAAATGTCAAAAATCTCGAAAATGGCCTAATTTCAAAAATGTTTTTAGCTTTGATAAAAAACATTTATGCAAACACACAAACATGTTATAAAGAATGTCAAATTTGACATTTTGTTTATAGTTATTAATATTTTTTAATGTCTTATTTGATACCATTATGAAGGGTATGTTTTTCGTTTAATAAACATTCCTCTCTGAATTTTTCTCTTTAAAATTTGAATAACTTATGAAGCCTCGAAGAGCGGTGTCGGTATTCTTATTTGCCATAATTTTTATTTAGGAGCTTTATGATTCACAAAAGAAACGCCAATTTGTTGCCCTCTGACGACCATTTTAACCATTTTACTTCCATGAAATTGTCTACAGACAATTTACATGTTTCCTAGTAACAAATTGTAAATGTTAACATATTTTTTATCCGTGAGTCTTGTCATATTTTTTCTTTCCCAGATTATCAATTTTGAAAGGCTACTACCACCTTAGTCTTCCTATGCGCGTAGACAGACTACGTGCTTATTGTTCGAGAACATTAATAGAACTTACGGGTCGCTCTTCAAATATCATGTACCTTATACATGATTTTTTATGTAGCCAGCTCTCTATCTATTAGTATTTCACAAATTTAGACGCGATTTTCACCCGGAACCTAGCCTAGTTCATAATTATGAGCGCAGAAGCCTCTCAGAACACGTATAGAATGTCTGTATAGTACATTACCTTTATCAGTGAAACGCGGTAATGCCCTACTAGTTTGTTTATTCAAATTTGTTCCATATAAAAACAAATTTTCTTACTTTTTACTAGAAGTGACATATTAGCATACAGTGCAAAATAGTTTTCAGTTTTTTTAACTGGACTATATATAATGTTTAATTTTTATGATCTCAATCAGATATCCAACACAGAATTAGGCGTTACCATATTGCAAAACAAATTCTCTAAACTTTGGAACTGAAAAAACGAAGGGACAAAGCATAAAAGCATTCAGCCATCCACAGTATTATATTTCTAATATAAAGAGAACAAAAAGTAGAAAACTGTAAACCTAGTAGAAAAGAAACACATGGATGTAACGATGAGAGCTAACGCGAAATCTATTAAACACTTTAACCAGCGGAAAGTACCTAGTGAAAGAAAACATGGTGTTATTATAAACGTATTTGAGACATCTAGTATCAAATATAATATAATAGAATTAATTGTGGAAAAAAGCAATATGGACGACAAAGTGGTTGAGCTATCTACGAAAAAAAACTAATAAAGAATCAATTAATTGCCTCGCAAAATGAATAGAAGATATGAAATATGGTATTAGAGAAGCGTAAACCTTAACTATAAATCAAATCTGACATAAAGACTGACAATAATTAGCACTCTATGCTACTTCTACATATTTTTTTTGTGGTGAGTCAATGATAGTCATATCATATTATGAATTGATTGCAAATTGTTGCAATAACTAAATGAAAACAGATACGTTTTCAACCGTCAAAGTTTCCACTCAAAGCGGAGCTTCTTCACTACTTATGTTTAAAATTACCTTCAGTTGAAAACAATAGTTGAAAGAAGATCCAAAAGAAAAGTAAACTTATACACAGCGCTGTTAACTAAACCTCAACTTAGAAACTCTCCGGAATTTTTGGTAAACTGATGACACACTGGCTAGTTACAAGAATCACATGACTACCTTATGCTACTTTTTTAGTTCTCGGTTTACGCCTAAGTTCAACAATATGAATGTGAGACGGTATTTTATGGTGGCACAAACTTTAAGTTAGTACTTTTAATGATTGCAACAATCTAAATCATATGAAATAATGTCGGTACATAGTCGAAAAGTGAAATACTTTGCAAGATTTAGCCCGACAATCAATTCCGAAGACTGGTACCAATTGTTTGGTGAATTATAACTACAAGTTTGTGGTTGAGATCATCCCATATTCATTTCCCAATAACTGTACAGACCAAGAAAATACAGTAGACATAAAAATTCTTTGAATTAGCATGAAAATCAGTCAGCCATTCCTTTTCTAAATTTCCCATAACCCTGGGTTACTGATTTATTTTTTATTTTTGTTAAAGTGAATGCATCTTCACATGCATCACGCTTAGCTTTATGTTAAGTGACTTGATCATGAATTGACGCTTCTGTTACAAACGCCTACCGGCTCACCCTCTTTTTGAAATTCCTAAATTTGTTAAATTGTTCCTAGTCTCACTGTTCGAAAGTGACGTGATCAATTTATGCAAAAAAATATATATTATTATAAATTTTCACAAAATAAAAATATCAGGTACTTCCTGAAACGAATCACTAATTTAATAATAACAGAATGGTTATTATTTAAAGTGATCGTTTCTACAAAATGTGTTATTGCAAAATGTCTAAGCGTAAACTAACTTGCAATGAGTTACAAAAATTTGCAGATAATTTTGGAGAGTTGTCGGACCATAATAACTCCGGGCAGTTTGAAGGCTCATATAGTGATGAGTCGTTCCAGTACGAATCCCAATCAGAGACCTATCAGATTTTGAAGATAGAGACTAACCAAATTAATTCCTCTTTGTGTTTCATCGGAAATTAAAGCAGAGGATGCTGCATTGTCAGTAGTAGGTACACTAGGTAATTTTTTTGATGCTATAATAGATATAATGAGACAGTTATGGCACACAACTTGTTGCAGCTGAGAAGGCCACACCAAATTCTACTTGCATTCTTAGAGTCCTACTACAAACTGTAAAATTAGACAATTTTTGGGATTATTGTCTTAGAATAGCAAAAACGATAACTAAATGAATAATGGAGTACTAATTAACTATTCTGTAGCAACTTTGTTTCAAGCATTATGTCGAGAAATCAATGAATTGATGAAAATCGTCCTAGATATTTTAAAAACAAATTTTCAGTCGTTGCCCGTCCTTGGAGTAATTATATTGGTCGAAGAAACTCTCTTGCCACTTAGGGAAAGACTAGGGTTTTGACATTCTAACAAAACAAAAAGTACCAGTAGGGAATGAGAATATTCAAACTGTGTTCTCTGCTTATAACATAGAAATAAATGCAGGCAACGACGAATGCACTAAAAAGTTGTACTATATCAACAGAAATATTGTGCTCCCTTCTGCAGAATATGGATCCGAATTAGTACAAGTCTCTGGCTGCCAGAAAATATAATGCAAACCCAAACTTGTAGAGGAGTTTTATAAATGTAAGGCATAGTTTATTTATCCTATCAATTTCGGGTATATTCCAATTCACTGAGGAAAACAATAATTTGGTTCTAGAAAATGGGTTTCAATGGCAAATATCTATATTTTATATAAATATCGAATAAAATCGACAACAGGTAAAAAAAGAGATGTGGTTGAGCTCCTGATAGCAACCAAAGAAACAAAATATCTTGCTACTTAGGCACAAAATTATTACCTAAGCACGTTAGCAAAGTGGGAAAATAAGCACAGTTAAAGAAAAATGTGTAAAAATTGCTACCAAAAAAATTCTGAAACACAGGCACGAAAATATGCCATGAACAAAGAAAAATACTAAAAATTAGCCACATTTTTGTACTGAACGTTTCAATGAAGTCTATTACTATTTTTTATATATTTTCATGGAAAATTAAAACGGCGTTCGGGGAGGGCCCTGTATATGCAAACTAGATGTCTGTGTCAGCAAATGGTAATTGATAATTCAGGAAAAATCAGCTATACTTCAAATTATATATAAAGAAATGTTTGGAGACAGAGATACTTCGTTTGAGTATCGCGTTCAGTTCACTTTTAGTTTGATATAAAAAGTCAGAATGTAATTTGAATGTATAAGTTGTATCCTATTTGGACTTTAAAAGTTGTTATCATCAATGAATAAAGTTTGAATAAGTGGAAGACAAGTGTAATTAAAATCCACATTCCTAATTCGTAATAAGATATGTCGTATCGTTTTAAGTAATTTATCATCTACTATCAGATAATAGAGATCACTCGGCACAATTAAAAAGAACTGAGTTATTCACACTGTGTATCCCGTCGACGCAACTTCGTTCTTTAAGGGTGATATACTGTACTTAAGGGTGAACCAACAGTCTACTAAGCATTTAAATGTGTGTTGATCCAATGATATCACGAAGCCTGTTAAGGTAATACTAATGGGACCATGGGACCAACTTTGCAAGAAGCGGTAACTTCTACTCACTTCAAACGTAGTTATGATAATTACTGACATATTTGATATAAAATTTTAAAACACCGTGTAAGCGGGCAATTCTTTACGCAAAGACTTTTGCTGAGTCTCGCAAAGGGGAATATCGAAATTTTGATTTCTAAAAAAAATCCCAGATACATTCCAATAAAAATACAAGCTACGACCGGGAACAGTAAACCCAAAACAGATCCCACCGGAACTAAAACTATTGTAAACTAAACCGCTGATAACCAATGCAATCGAAAAGTTAATAAATCGAACTTATTAATGCTACATTAAACGTTAACATATTTCTGTCATTGTTACAAAATATTGTAAAAGTCCGCACTCATTATACGTAGTAATAAAAAGGAACCTTTATTATTTGTTTGGCGAACAAATGTGCAGGCTGGCCACACCTGATAAAATTCAAAACCACCTCACATAAAATGTAATTTCATCAAACTCCGTTTTGACTAGTCATGTTTACTAGCCGATAATACAATATTTTGTAATGATTTATTGACGTTGGCGTGTGGAATCAACAAATCTGTTTAGGAAAAAATGTTTTTCATTTCAGTAAATATTGGGACAATTACTAGTCAACGGTGTATTGTACCAATAATGCCAATGGTTTTGTTAATAAACTGCCTTTTGTTAAATCATGACGAGTAAAAATAGATTTATATCAAATGCAGTTATTATCTAACTATCGACTGACTTGCATTAAATGCGATATAAATGAACTATGTATTAAAAAGATATCAAATTTTCTTCTTTAATCAAGTACTAATTATACTAAATTATTTGCCATATACTTAATTGCTTGCTCCAAATAATGAATTACTGAAGAATTTTCATAACTTTGTTTGATGTTCCCTATAAGTCCTCAATTACAATTTGTATATTTAGTAAATTTTCACAGATGAGTAAAATGTTTGGTATTTTTAAAAACTAACAAAATATTTTTTTACATTCTGGATATTTGCTATAGTAATTGACTATTTTGGAAATGCGTCCAAAAACAAAAAATTGTAAAATACTTAGACGTACCCAGATGTACATCACTGGTAGAGCAACATTGTAAAATTATTTTCAATGAGAATAAGGCAATAATTGGTTTTCTTCTAAACGTTGTTTATGGCATATTCTTGATTATTTTTATGTTTTTTTTTTGGGCAATAACCAACAACCACAATCGAAATAAAACGACGTATATTGAAGGAAAACCAAACGTTTCAAAGTCTATTCTGACTGATATTAGTCTACTTGCATATAATGCATACTATTATATATTAAATTATAGTTTATCTATATATATGAACTTATATCTCTATAGAATTATTTTTATGTTTTCTTGTAAATAAAACCACACTTAAAACAAAACCTGTATATTTAAAAATCCAGATGCCCAAAGGTCAGAGTATAGTGAAACGAGTTATGGGGGTCATTTGTTCCTTAGTTTACCCTAGTAAAATTTTGAGAATTTATTGTCAAACCCGGCCTAACGTATAACAATAAATAAAATAAATGTATGTAATTTACATATTCAGGAATTCATTTTGAAGGGTACTGAATATGCAATGAAAACCCAAAACCGGAAATCGAAAACAATAGAACTTGTTCTATATTTTTAACCAAAAAATGTCGAAAAAGGTCATGAGAATAAAATATGAAGCGACTATACTGAAGAAAGCTGGGATAAAGTCGGCAAAAGGATAAGGATCAAATAAAATGGCTAAAAGCGAGGTTGATCTACGGAGAACATTTTTCCCAACAGTAATTGCAAATAACAGGACAGGATTGTATTAACTTATCCAAACTCTTCATCTACAAAATGGAGGCAGAAGAACTGGTTATGAACATCGTCATTCAGCCTAAGGGGTCCGCAGAACATAGGCCTCGTATATTATATATATATTCATTTTTCGTCTTGGGACACTTACAATACAGTTGGTTTTGAACATTTTATGCCATCTGACCATCTAGTGGGAGACCTTTCTCTATTTCTGCAAGCTACGGATCTTGGACATCATTTTACTTTTTAGTTCATCTAATTAAACCACTTAAGATGAGTTATCTTTTTGAGGGCATCTAGTACCCCAGATTTCAGATGATGCTGTTAGGAATTATGACTCGCTGGGTTATTCCCAATATAGAACATGCTATGGCTCGTTGGGATTTTACTTACAGTGTTCCTGGTAAAATGTCTGGGTTTTTGTTCCATTGATAGAAACAGGTACACTGGTTATATTCTTTTTTCTTCAACCAAGCAGGTATATTAACATTGAAAACACTCCTGGCAGCTTTCCAAAAGCAGCTCAAGCTCCATATATGTGTTGTCTATTAGAAGCCTCATCGCAAGATTTTGCATGTATTGTGCTTTCGACAGATTGATACTAGCCTCTACTTATTGCGATGCCCCGTCGAGTATGTTGAGCATCTTCGGCAAAATAGAAATGGTTCAGTTTTTGTCATTGAACTTGAATATACATTCTAACATGTTCGTAAACAGGTTTCGGGAGTAGGTATGCTCTTGACGGGCTCCTTGTCCTGCTTTAAATTTGTCGGTCGTCGGACGTATGCTTACACATGCAGTAGCATCCTTATAAATGTTTTTGATTAACCCCGAGTATTTATGGCCTTTACGTGCCTCAGTCAAGGAGGCTTGATTTATCGTGTCGAAAGCCTGTTGGGAATCGTGAAACATTAATTTTAGTTGCGTATTGTTCATTTTTTAGAACGATTTTCAAAACCTGTAAGTGATCATTTGTGCTAAAACCGACTTGAACTTTGCCTGTGTTTTGGCTGATAAAAGTTAATTGGGAGTCAATCGTGTTGTATCTTCAAATACTTTGCAAACTTGGGAGAGTAGGCTAATTGAATCATAGTTCTTTAAATCTGCCGAGTTCCCTTTCTTGTTCATAACCACCACGAAAGAGTTGGACAAAATATCGAAATTTTCTCCACTTGTAAACATTTATTAACAATGTGTTGGAGGAAGGTATCAACTCTCAGCAGTTTTAATATCCTCTATAAAGATCTCACCTTCTCCCACAGCTTTGTTGTTTTTTTGTTTGTTGTGTATTAAGATTTTACTTTTTCCTGTTTTGTTGTTCACAGTTGTATTTTACAGCCACCTTATATCTAAGGTTATCAGATAATTGTTATCTTCTAATTCATTATTTCTAAATCTTATAGTATATGTTTCAATGAAAGTTTATATACGTTTGAGTCTTCTTCTCGGCGTCTTGGTTATTATTTTGCAACCCCAGCTTCGGTGTTAACTACTGTCATCACTGCTTGCTGCAGATCTATTTAGCACAGGCATATATTGACGATCTGTAATTATAAAATCTACTTCAACATTTTTGAAAAAATTGTCCATATCCCTGTTTGCCTATTACGACTTCTACCTTACTCTTTATATGCACCAATTTTTCATTGCAGTCGCCGATTACGATTGTGAAATAAGCAGTTAGGTATACTAGTCATTAATAATGATGTAGAGTTCCGCTAACTCCGCATCTGTTGACCATCTAACCACGAAAAATTGGACATGAAAGTAAAAGTTCAACAGGCAAACAGATCGGAAGACTGCGTAAATGGTACAATATTCAAAAAATGCATTTAAAACGCAGTCGTAAATTACAAGTAACGGAACAGCAGAATGTATGGGTACATTAATGACAAATTAGGCTGGTAGTACCAACATAAAACTCAGAAATTTTTATGTGAGCGAAGAGTTGAGTAGATTCTAGGTCATATACGATTTATTTGCTCTAAATACTAAAGAAGTTTAGTTCTGTTATTAGATTACCGGATTAGAAATACGAAAAGAAATATATTCTTTTAATTTACATATTTAAAATATTTCACTACACAAAATAATTGTACAAAATTAACCTACTTACAATCAACAAAATTTGACAGTTAAACTTTAAATTTATATATAACAAGCCATTACCCGCGGTTTCATCCGTGTACGGAATGTTCAAGCCTTCGCAAAAAGAAATAACGTATGAAACATATGGATTATCCTATATAAAAAAAATTTTAACTTGTTTAAACTACCCTACTTTACTATAAAACCACCAATCCCGAATATATTTCACCCAAACTGCAAGTACTTATGTGCCAACCTATATAACAATTTTATTCGACATTTTCTGAATCGCCTTGAATAACTGTATCTCTACTTCACCATATATTGCAACCATCCTGTATATACTGCTGTTTATTTGTCACCCAATATAACTTTTTGAACACTTGACTATAACTCTTCTCTACCCTATATTTCAGCTATGCAACTGCTTATGGTCTAAGCTGTATAACAATTGATTTTTGAACCACCGTTTAAAGTAAAATTTTTTTTACTCTATATTTTAATCAACCTTTATATGCAGCTTTTTCTAACATTGTGTTAAACACACTCTAAAACTATAATCTTGATTCTACCCATATTTGAGATATTTCATATAGTAGAATGAAAACTGTTTATGGTCTACTCTATATAATTTTTTTTAACTTTTTTATCCATCCTAATGGAGATGCCTGTAGATCATTTGGTGTGTCACAAATATAAAATAATACCAAAAATTTATTTAAACCCTCACCCAAACTGCAACTGCCTATTGGCCACCCTATATAACAGTTTTATTCAATGTTTTTAACCGTTTTTTAAGGATTCGTATATACAATATACGGATACCCTTATAATATCACTTAGGATTCCTGCCTCTGTCATATCACAGCCATTTTCTCCTAAACTACTGGACGGAAGAGGTTAAAATTTGGTATAATTGTATAGTTTGGTGACCCGATCAGGAGTAAAAAAATTTGATTTTAGGGGTACTTCTGGGGGGAAAAACTAAAAAAATCGACCGTCCCCCCCCGATCTCCGAAACTACTGAGCCTAAAATTTTGAAAAAAATAGGAAATATAGAGCGTTGCCCGAACTTTACAGGAAAATTAAGGAGAAACCATTAATATTAATTTTGGGGGACAAATTATAGAATTAAATAAAAATTTAAAAATAAAAAAATTTTCAAACGCATCATGTAATATATCAAATGAAAGGTCTCATTCTGAGGAACACAAACATATTTTTTTCATATTTAAAAAAAATTATTTAAAAAGATATTAACGAAAATATACCAAAATTTACCCATCCCCCCCCCCTTATCTCCGAAACTATAAAACGTAAAGTTTTGAAAAAAAAAGGATTTATAGGTTCTGACCTGAAGTTTACTGGAAAAATAAGGAGAAATCTCTACTTTTAATTTTGGGGGGCAATTACAGAATTAAATGGAAAAAATAAAATTAAAATTGTTCTAACCCATCATGTTATATATCAAATGAAAGGGCTCATTACGACGAAAACAAATATATTTTTAAAATAAATTAATTAAAAAATATTAACAAAAATAAAAAAAATACCAATTCCCCCCCTTATCTCCCATAAGCTGGAAAATTTTGAAAAAAATGGAGGTATAGCCCCTCACCTGAACTTTACTGGAAAATTAAGGAGAAACCCTTAATATTTATTTGGGGGGGGGGCAAATTATAGAATTAAATGGAAAATTAAAATTGTTATATATCAAATAAAAGGGCTCATGATGAAGAAAACAAATATATTTTTTCCATATTTATAAAATAAATTAATTAAAAGATATTAACAAAAATATAAAAATTTTTACCCATTACCCCCCTTATCTCCGAAACCATAAGCTGCAAAATTTTGAAAAACTGGAAGTATAGCCCCTCACCTGAACATTACTGGAAAAATAAGAAGAAATCCCCAATATTCATTTTGGGAGGCAAATTATAGAATTAAATGGAAAATAAAAAATTATAATTGTTTCTAACGGGTCGTGTAATATATCAAATCCCAGGACTCATTATGACGAATAGGTACAAATATATTTTTTTAATTTTTTTAAAATGAATATTTTAAAATATTTAAAAAAAATTACCCATTCTCCCCGTTATTCCCCAAACTCTAAGACCTCATTTTTTTATAGGAAAAATATGAAAAAAAAATACCTAATTCTATTATTTGGCCTCGAAATAATAGAATTAAACGGAGAATAAATTACTAGGGACAAATTATACAATTTTAGGGACAAATTATACATTTAAATGGAAAATAAAGATTCAATTTTCAAACGCATGATGTAATATATCAGATAAAAGGCTCATTATGTGAATTACAAATATATCATATTTTTAAATCATTTATATAAAAGATATTAAAAATATTAAACATCGACTTAATTCCCACTTTAGAAACTACACTATTTAAAATTTGAAAACTATATTTTATTTATATTTTTCAATAATTTGATTAACAGATTTGATAATTTATAATTTAAACTTTGACCTATTTTGCCGTTTTTCTTCCAATCTACAGAGCCTCAAAATTCATACAGTAGATTATAAAAGGCATCTCTGAAAGATTATTAGTAAAATAAAATTCTAATGTTACTTTTTGGGGGCCAAATTAGAAAATTAAATACATATGTATTGTGATAAAAATCAAGCGAATCCTAAAGCAGATAAAATAAAAAGTCTATGTGTGGAAAATCAAAGTGTATATTTTTTATAAATTTAAAACGCTTCCTTTAAAAGATATAAGGGTAAGTATAAGAAAATGCACTCATTCCCTGCTTGTCTGAAACTGGAATATTCAAAGAGCTTACCTAACACTTTTTTTAAGATTTTTTCTTTCTTCACTGTATAAATATTCTACCCTTTTTCAATCACTTGGTATATGGAACTGTTTATGGCCCACTCAATATAACTTTTCTGGACCACCCCGTATAACTAATTCCACTCCCCCTTATTACCGCCAAATTGTATATATCCAGCTGCTTATAGGAGACCAACAACTTTTTTTAGATTTTTTAAATCCATGTAATTCTACTCCGCTCTAGGTTTCCTATATGCGGTGCGGTGCGGTGGAAGCAATTGAGTAATTGTATTACCTAACATGGTAGAAGTGTTTTGGCTATATCTACCGTCTCTGTCAATTTAGAGAGATAAGATATCTACTAGATTTTAAATCAAAGTATAGGATTCTCAACAAAAAAGGATTCAGCAAAATCAGTTAAGTAGTTCTTACGTGATGCCCGAACAAACAAACAAACAAACAAACAGACAAACTTACAATTTTATAATAGTATAGATACGTATAGGTACTGAAAATATATGAGCATCTAACGGCAGTAGCAGCAAACGAATCTATTTGCCAAATTACTGAGAGATCAAAATGAAAAAAATATTAATGATAATAAATTAATATGTTACAAAACTAGCAAATGTTTGAACAGTTATAGGGCTAATTCCGATTTTATCATTTTAAATTTTGCCTATTTCGTGCAAGTACAACCAACTACCTTGTTCGCTTTTCTAATAATAAATAGATGTTTGAGAAGCTTTTCGTATACCAAGTTTGTCTTTTTATACCTTTGCTAATCAAATATATCAACAATAATCTATTATAAAGATGAATTTTTGTTAATTTATTTTGTAATAAATTTACATTATAGCAAGATCTTCATGATTCATTTTTGTTATTTTCTTCCTTTTTGTTTTATTTGATAAGAGTGTCTATGGAGCCATTTGAGTACATGTAATTTCTCAGAAAGTATTATTTCATTTGTAAATACCCGTCAGATTATCTAAATGATACGTCTCATAAACTTCATCTACTCTAAAATAATATATATATATATATATATATATATATATATATATATATATATATATATATATATATATATATATATATATATATATATATATATATATATATATATATATATATATATATATATAAAAACGTGCATTAATAAAAGATAGGAGTTAGTAGCCAATATTATATTTGTGTATCCAAAATTAGATTATGCAATATTATAGAGAAGGAATACTTTCTCTGGTAGCAGTCCTCAATAACTCTTCTATAATATAACTTTGCGTTAAGAGTTGATGTAAAGCCCCAATGTCAACCACTTCCAAACTGCTCTCACTAGATATTTTATTCGGTCCAATAATTCCAGTGAAACTATTTTTTTTCTGTGATACAGTCTAAAAACATTATTTGAATCAGGCAGTCCGAAATTCTATTTCCCATGACAAGAACATATCTTATATTAGTATTCAAAAGTTTCCTGAATGAAGAGTAATTTACATAAAAGAACGATCTTCTATCAGCATGAAAGGTGAAAGTAATAATCTAATTTAAAAACTGTAATTGGACCTCTTCTGTTGCCAACTCAGCTACTTCCCATTACTCAACATAATTCACAGTCTCAGCACGTTCCTGTGTAAACTGACAAACATAAAAATGATTCCTAATTTAAAGGAATAAACGAACCCATAACACTAAAGTGATTTTTTCGATTCTCGGTTCTATGTATACTCTGATTGATGGTAACTCATTATTTATCCCGACAAATCAAAGGAAACATTGGCTTGGCAATCAATTGATTTGCCACCGCAAGCCTGACTCTAAAATTAGGTTTAATGAAAAATTGCCTGCCGATTGAAATTCATTTCACTAGTTTAATACTACAAATATTTTTACAACCACAATCTTTTACATGACAAACTCCACATAATAGCTTTCAGCAGTCATGTCAATTTGGTCCGCTTTTCCGACCGAAACGAATTACTTTCCTCGTGGAAAGTTTGATCTAATAATAAATCGTTTATGAACGTTATATTGGTGACAGGAATATGGTTTCAAATATTCATTTACTTCTATATTTATCTGTCAGCCTTTAAATTAGCTTTAGTATGTAGTCCACTTATTGAGGATTTCAACTACGGTAATACCTCTAAATTGTGTATAACTGAATCGATTTTTTTACGAAATTAGGATTAGGATTCTCTTACCCCGGACTTCAAAAGTTCGGTATACAGTGTCCAACAGCCAACTGGAATAAATTCGATAACGAATAAAGGAGGGCGTGTTGGGAAAAAAGTTTGGACACTTCGATTTGAATTTTTAAATACGTATTTTTTCAACAAAAAAAAATATAGGATGTGTCATTTGACAGTGACCTATACCAAATTGTTTATAATAAATGCAAGCCCCTGTATATTATTTATTTTTTGCTTTTCCAGAAAATTCTGCTGAGAAATATACATGGAGATATTTTTATATGCTATGCAGTTGAGCGCGACAAGAGTTGTAACAAAACAATGCCAATGTAAATACCATTTACTGCTATTTAATAGAAAAACTTTGAGAAATCGTATGCTCAAGAGCGAACAGCTATTCCAAATCGTGTGCATAGTTTGATTAAGTGAGTCGCATAGCATAGAAGATGCATTAAGCTTCAGCTTTAAATTGATCTTTTTCCTTTGTTAGCGAATACTATTGCTGGCCCGTAATATGCCGATATACAAAATATTAAAATGCTAGTATTGATGCTCGATTTTCATAGCTATCGATTAATCATTTATAAATTTCGAAAAGAATGGTAATCACGAAAAAATATATAAAGAAGACTGTTTTTAAATACAAAAAAAATCACTCCACTGCCGATAAGAAAAAAAGTCAAGTTAATAATAGTGAAAAGCGAAATATCTGAAGGCAAATGAAACCAGCATTATATATCGGAAAAATGGCAATGTGAAAGTACGATTAATTCGGAAATACTTAAAATTAAATTCAAGAAAAAATAAAAATACTTTTTAAAATATTAAGTTTTTTCCGAACTTTGCCTTTGCCTGTCCATTGCTGCAAAATGACCAGGCATCTGTCTTATAGAAAAATGGACTTCAGTCAAATTTTTTGACATGTTGGTATGTTGTTGGGGGTTGATGTTATAACAAAAAGAGTACTTGTGCTCAAACAGATTATATGACTAGATTTCGAGATACAGGGTGTTAAACATCACATTTCGCATGATAGACGTGTTTTATTTCCGGATATTGGAGAAATCGTTATTTGTACAGTTTTGGATGTAAATATTTCACAAAACAATTGCAATATATTTTGGTGGATAACAGGGTGTTTCAAAAATACGTAACGTGCTATTTTGGAAAAAAAATCATTGTTTTATTACAACATTGAAAATAATTTCTTGGATGAGCTTCATATAATATACAGATTGCGACATAAGTATTGCTAGAGACGATATATATTATTTTTTACTATTAATGAGCCACCCTGTATGAACCATTAGTGCTGCAATTGTAGTAATACATTAAACAGATTTATGATACGTCTCTTTATACTTAACAGGATGTTAAACTGGTTGCAAAATCTAAACTAACCTGTATTTCTAATTTTTTTCCGTCAACTTTGAATGTTATTACATTTTTAAGTTGACACATGATCAGAGTTTAACTGAGTAGAATATTATTACAGTTGTATGTACATTTTTCTAGATATAGGGTGTTCAACATCTGAAATATCTCGTTTTCTTGTCATATTTCTCATAGTAGATGTGTTTTATTTCCATTTATTGCAGAAAACGTGCTTTGCACATTATATGACATAAATATGTCAACCCAAAATTACCATTATTTTTGATTACAGAATGATTCCGATTAAAGAAAAAAATCTTGGACGTGTTCATATATTATAGGGGGTGAGTCGTAAATATTGCTATGTCTATGCTATCTATTATTTGTTGCATTAATGGAAAACCATGTATAAACCAGGCGACTTCTAATTCTTATATTAAAAAAAATCTACAAGCGGTGAAGTATATTCCACAGATTTGCAAAAAATGAATTTTCTGAAAAACTGTGTTACGTATAGATATTTTGTATACACCATGTAATCAAGGATAATTAAAAATACTTGTTTTGTTCAGTATTTTTGTCAAAATAATGTATATATCACATTTTATACAATTAACGGAAGTAATACACATCTGTTATGAGAAATCTGATAATTCAATTTCCATCATACTAATATTCTGCTCAGTTAAGCAAAGAATATTTGTTAATGTAAAAAAGTAATAACATATAAAAATAAATTAAAAATATATTTTTTTGAAACGCATCATGTAATAGATCAAATGAAAGGTATCATTCTGAGATAAATTAGAGCTATAGGGTCTGACCTGAAGTTTACTGGAAAATAAGGAGAAGCCTCTACTTTTAATTTTGGGGAGCAAATTACAGAATTAAATGGAAAATATAAAATTAAATTAGTTTCTAACGCATCATGTTATATATCCAATGAAAGGGCTCATTATGACGAAAACAAATATATATTTTTCATATTTTAAAATAAAGTAATTAAAAGATATTAACAAAAATGTAAAAAAAATACCTATTCCCCCTCCTTATCTCCGAAACCATAAACTGTAAAATTTTGAAAAAAAATAGAGGTATAGCCCCTCACCTGAACTTTACTGGAAAATTAAGGAGAAACCCCTAATATTTATTTGGGGGGGATTATAGAATTAAATGGGAAATTAAAATTAAAATTGTTTCTAACGGATCAAGTAATATATCAAATCAAAGGGCTCATTATGACAAATACAATTATATTTTTGTAAATTTTTTAGAATAAATATTTTAAAATATATTTAAAAATATTTAAAAAAATTACCCAGTCCCCCCTTTATTCCCCAAACTATGAGACCTTCATTTTGTTTACAGGAAAAATACGAAGAAATCTCTAATATTAATATTGGGTGCAAAATTATAGAATTAAACGGAAAATAATAAAAAAAAATTAACGCATCATACAATACATCAAATGAAAGGGCTCATTATGAGGAATACAAATATATATTTTTCATATTTTTAAAATTATTTTTTTAAAAGATATTAACATAAAGAAATTCTCATATTTAGCTTTATTTCCGAAACCATACTACCTAAAATTTTGAAAATAATTCGGGGTACTGGGGCTCACTTGAAATTTATAAGAAAAATTAATAGAAAACCTCCATAGTCACTTTAGGGACAAATTATACAATTAAATGGAAAATAAAAATTCAGTTGTCAAACGCATCATGTAATATATCAGATAAAAGGCTCATTATGTGAATTACAAATATATCATATTTTTAAATCATTTGTTTAAAAGATATTAACTTAACAAAAATATTAAACATCGACTTAATTCCCACTTTAGAAACTACACTATTTAAATTTAAAAAATATATTTTATTTGGATTTTTAAATAATTTGAATAAACAGGTTTAATAATTTATAATTTAAAACTTGACCTATTATGCCCTTCATCTTCCAATCCATAGCGCCTCAAAATTCAGTCAGTAGATTATAAAAGGCTTCCCTGAAAGTTTATTAGTAAAATAAAATTCTAATGTTAATTTTTGCTGGCCAAATTAGAAAATTAAATATATATGTCTTCTTATAAGAATCAAGCGAATCCTAAAGCAGATAAAATAAAAAGTCTATGTGTGGAAAATGAAAGTGTATATTTTTTATAAATTTAAAACGCTTCCTTTAAATGATATTAGGGTAAATATAAGAAAATGCACTTATTCCCTGCTTGTCTGAAACTGGAATATTAGAATCTTGAAGGTGGTACGGTACCCTTAGTATGCGAGTCCTCGCCCTTGACCAAATTATTTATGTCTATACCTACTGTCAATGTCAACCTGACAATAGTAACAGTGTTGCCAAATTGCTTGGATAGATATTCGTAAAGATGCATTGTCTCAAATGAGAAAGACAAACTAAATTAAACGTAAATTTAACAAATTTATACCATTCCCTAAACTTTTCTATATAGTCATCCTATTGAAATAGAACTAACGAAAAATAATATTACAAATTGATCCTGGCTTATTGGGCTCGCACAAGTTTGTCATTTCAGTACATTGTGAATATGGTTTGTCAACTAAAATCAGAATTATGTTTTATATGAACAATTTGTGTCTGATAATATTTTATTAATTTGAACCTTATACTTTTATTTAATATTATTTTTATTTTTGTCAGATAAGTTTCATATAAATTGACTAAGATTACCAAAATTGTGAAATTATGCACAGATCGTGATTCGAGATAAATTAATATATATTAATCAACAGTAGGTGATTCGTATTTCTGTATATTTTTGATACAAAACCGAAATCGTCATAAGTTACTACGTAAGTGTGTTTAACTCACATTAATGAAAATATACTGAATCTTAAGATATATTTTAGTTTAAGGTTTATCAATACCTAACTGATGAATTGTAATTACTAATAATGTAATACCTAGTACTCCACATTACTACCAACTTTTGATTTAGTTTCTTGCATTTTCTTATTATGAGTTGAAATCGTAACTGTAAAATGTCTGAATAAAGAATCTGATTTCGTTCAATTGTACTCAGCTAAATACACTTTATGACTACCTACTGGAATATTTTTCTCAAATCAAAAAATATTATTTAATATAGTGTTAACATTTTAAAATGAATTTAAAACATTTTATATTGAAAATTAAACTGAAAATGAAAAGTGTAAACATATTTAAAGCATGTTGTTCGATAGAAGTTAGGTTCGGCTACTTTCTCTCTTTTAAGTCAATCATTTTTGAGTACATCAGTCAGTTATTGTTTTCTGTCAATATGGGAACCTTATAGTTAATTTATTTTAGATAAGAAACTCTTATCTTTTAATAGTTAAAAGAATCATAAAATTGACAATTTAAAAATGTGTTTAAAAAAATTATAGAATTTTAATGCACCTATTTATATATTAGGTTACATTTATTCTAGAGTAAATACATATTTTCATTCGACATATTTTTTCTTTGAAATTTTACATAGTGTTAAAGTTGATGACCCAACAATGTTTAACTATTTTAAAAGTCAAATCGCTCTATCGCGACAACAGTCTGTGGTTACACCACACATATGTGTTAGAATGGTTCCCAAATGACAACACATGACAACTCTTTTAGGTCAGATGATGACCCAAGGATAATTTACAAAGGATTGCTCTATAGATGTAAATTTTTCCGAAAGCATACGTTACAAGTAGCTGCTAATATTTACACCGTAACTTTTCTAATTAAGTTGTTATCAATATCACATTAAACAGATGAAACAAAACCAGAAAAACTCTTCAACTGTCAACATACAAAGCGCCACAACAACTCCAGAACCAACCTTAAACACGGTGAAACGTCACAAGGTAGTTGTTTCTTTTCTCGAAAATTTTTAACATTGATCAATCCTTTGTAAAATATCCTTGGTGATGACCATCTTTTATTACTGTACAGTGTCCGGAGTTGCGTATATTTCAATAGGAAAATAGTGAGTGCTGTAGATCAGTATTTATTTTTCAGGGTTAACTGTTGTAAATTTTTGTTTTGATTATAATTATCTCATTAATATAATATGATTTTCCCAATAGTCAGAAGGTGTTTTGTAACAAAACGTTAATCAGAAGACAACAGAAAATATATTAAAGGTTAGAGTTTTCATTGGGTTGTTTGTCATCTCTATTTATGAAATAGTTTGATATGTAAATGACGGGAACTTTTAGGCTATGAAAAAAATCCGCCATTATATCGAGCATATTTATATAAAAGTAAACCTCCAATTATATACATACATATAAAATAATTTTACTGTTTCAATTTTTATGTCTCACCAATTACTAAAGATTTCCATATAACACTGGTAACAAAAAAGGTCTTTAAGTATTTATTAATATAATAAGAGAAGAGCGTACTAAAATAAAGTTCCCAAATTACGATTCGCAAATACAAATTTGTTGGATCAGAAAGAGTGATGTATAAAAGTAAGTAAATGTTTGATGCAGAATGAGATGGGTACGATATGTTGTCGGAATAGGGAAGTTTGAATACCAGCAAATAATTTCAGAGGGAATCCGAAAAATTAGAGTAGGGCTCTTTAGCTTACACGTAACTGACAAAGTTTCTCGAGAACAGAAGACGAGAAGAGACAGCCGTCGGTTAATTAAACCGAAATTTCAAGCCCAAATATAATTAAACCATTAAACATAATAAATATTTACGCTTTTTTAATACATCTCTGTTTTTTATATATGTGTTGCAAGAATTTTCAACCAAATACTTATTAATACTAGCTAAGATATTCTAATATTTAGGCAGTGTGCTATACTACGCCAAGTAGGCCAAGATGATGATAGTTTTCAGTTTTATTAAAATAACTCTCATTATTTCAGAGGATTAAATTCCCTATTAAAATGAAAATAAAATATATTAAATTCCTATATTTACGATCATTGTTCCATATCGTCTGACAGAAAAAACTTTATTATTGTAGAAATTAAGTACGTTCGACCTTTAGGCGATTTTTTATTCAATTATAAAGTTTAAGTGGGCCGAGCAGTAGGTGATGAATATTCCACCTTTTGTTTTTTTTTTAAATTTTACATTAACTTACTTATGTTTTTTTGATATTTTTCTAAATGCGGTTTAGGAGTTATTTCTGTCATTGCATAAACTACCAAAAGGGGTTACATGCTGCGGTCTACATGTATTTAACTTAATAATACAAAGTATTAGATCATAATTGTATCACTGTTCGGGCAATATACTATAACATACTGTGATGTTTTTAGTTTCACACTCGGGTTCAGTTCAGTTCTTGGATTTATTTAAAAACAAAGTCCAACTCACTCTAATTTATTTCCACTACTTTAACACAATTTATATTCACAAAAAACAACTATTTACAATTTATCTTAACTACACAATACGACCGTCGAAAACTGAATGCCTCCTATGCCAGCTGTCCATGTTTATATGTTTCTCTTCGAATTGTCTGGTAAGTCCACGAACCATCGGGAAACTCTTTCATGTTCTGGAAGCTTTAAGGGAATTCCCAGTAACGGCGCGGTTGGCCTGTTGAGAGACAAAACATTTCGCATTCTCAGAAGTGTCGGAATAACGTCCCTTCCACGAATTAGTTGATGGCCGATTGCACCAGCTGTCGGATGAATTCTCGTAACGATACCAATACTCCCCAGTTGATTTGCTTACTAAACAATTCCCGAAATAAATCAGCTACCTTTTTAAAGTTAAAAAAAGTTGCTAACTTTTAAAAACATTTTCATATAACTATATATTAGCTACTTAACAAAAATCCCAATCTATTACACAATAAGTATTTCATAAAGTTTTAAAAGCAAATAGGAATAACTAAATAACTTAAGGGTAAATGGAACTAATTTCTACTCACACTTAAACTATTCGCAACGCTTTCAAAGTTTCATCAATCAGAAAATACTTTACCGCACTAATAGCAACAACAAAGTTAATATGAAATAACGTAATTTCAAAGGTTAATTGAATCTACTCGGCGTAGAGAATATCTACAAATATGAAACTAGTGATATAAGGGTTTGAATCTCACAATGTAATTATGAATTTCATGTTTGATGGCCAATAAAACTTTAGGCTAGAAAATATTTCTTTATTTTGAGAATTATCACTTACTCTGGTGTACTGATAATTAGATGGAAATATTAAATATCTCTCTAAATTAAAATTATCGTATAAACGAAATAGCACAAAGGCTTTATAACCTCAACAAATATAACATTCGCTTATTATTTGCCTACAATATGATGTGGGTGTGAGGTTGATAAAGGCAATGCAATGCTGTTAAATTAGGAGCTAGATGCCAAAGAAATACCACCTTTAGACCAAAACTCCGAACAAGACTAGCAACCTGCTGAGGGCGAATTTACATATTACTCATAGGACTGGAAACCAGAAATGCACCTGGTGAAAAAGTCCCTATAACGTATTTCACTTGGCGCAATTGTTAACTAGGATCAGTGGTAAAACGACGACACTTCTATAAAGATTCATCTGCGCATTTCAGATGCCTTCACATTCCATTCGATCTATATACAAGGAAAGAATTTGCTCCTTATCTTACCCGAAATCAAGACTCGTCAGAGCAGTAACTGAGATAGCAATAAGGCTTAATTTTGGAAAGTACAGTACAGATCACTATGTAACATATAAATAATTGACTAACAATTAGCGAACAGTGGCCGAGTTGACTAAAGATCAGTGACCAATAATTCGAAGCTCTTTACAAGAATATTTCAATTGTATGACCTTTTAATGGCGGTTTGGTTGCGGCTCAGACGGATGAATAAATTGAAAAGTTCGTAATGACAAATTTAGCATTCAAAATGTGAATGTTGACTTTATCATTGCGAAATTTTTAATTTTTAAGTTCTATATTTAGTTGTGTTAATTATTCATTGCACTTGAAAACGGGGTCAAAGTTAGGCCCTGAAAGGTTTGTAATATTTAAAATAACATACTTTTTAGCAAATATGTTGTTATTTACAAGAAATCATAAAAACCATACTTCCTAATATTTAGCCGGTGGAGTCATAGCGGTTTTGTCAGGTTTGTTCCACATTTCAGGTTATTAAACAGTCTGGCGCTCCTAAATTAATTTACTTTTGTTTTTTTTGCGTATCTCATAGCCTAAATGTTCCCGACAAAGAGCTTTCGTTTCACACATGTGAGCCAATCAATGAAGGTCTTTGTTAGCAGATATTTGGGTGGTTAGTTTTAATGCAACCTTGGTACGCCACAGGGTGACATTCCTGAAACGTTGTCACTTGTCACAGATCTTACATATTCGGTGGCTTAGTGGACAAAAATGTGCCGAGGCACTTACGAGCGGTACAAGCACGATATTTTCCCTAAAAACCTTTTATATAAATCACAACCATACACACGGAACGACCGACTTAGTATTGTAATGATCATTTACTATCTCAGATGTCTTTAAGTCTTTCTACCTACCACCCTGAAGAACATTGTCAGTTATTTATGATTTTCAAATCAATAAACTTGTATAGCTATTTAATTCAATGACTAGACTTTTTGTTCCAGACTTCAATTTTGTCCTTGAGATCACACAGTTGTTTAAAAATAGAACTTGATAGAGGGCTTGACCTGGGATCGAATCCCAGCCAAGTCAACGTTTATTTCAATTAATTGCAACACAATTGCGAGAATATAAACGGCAAAAATCAGGGAAATCAACATTTGCTCCATACCAACCCGCACTGAGGAAGCCTGGTAAGGTGCCTCATATCCGATGTAAAAATTCTAAGAAAAAATCTTCTTCTCAATCCTTAGAGACAATTCTCCTCACAAAAAGACCTTAAGCATTTAATAGATTTCTTCACGCATTTATTTATTTTTTAAGTATGTTTGTTAATATTTTTAAAGAATTTATTTTAAAAATGTCAAAAAAATATTTGTATTCCTTATAAAATAAAGTTTATTTTTTGTTTTCCGGTTAATTCTATATTAAAATTAATTATAGGGATTTCTTCTTATTTTTTCCTGAAAAGTTCAAGAAGGCCATAATGAGGTCTTTGATTTAATTTTTTTAATCAATGCCTTACAATCAATTCTGAATTTATATTTAACATTTAATTCTGTAATTTGAACCCCAAAATTAATATTAAGGATTTCTCCTTTTTTTTCTGTAAAGTTCAGATGAGGCCCCATATCTTTTTTTTTCAAAATGTCTTATAGTTTTATTTTTGTTAATATCTATTACACTAATTATTTTTAAAATACGAAAAGTATATATCATTCGATGTATTACATGATGCATTTGAATAATTTTTAATTTTTAAGTTTTCATAAATTCTATATAATTTTGAAAATCTTCGTTTGTAGTAAAAATGTATAAACTATACATATTTTAAAGTAAAAGATCACTCAATGCAGAAGGCAACTATTAGTTTTTTTGAAGTTTAAATAATATTACTTTAATTGATCTAATAGAGCTCTCCTTAAATTGACTAAATTACAAAACAAATTCGTATGATTATAAAACATTTTTTAAAAAAAATATAACCGACTTCCACCTATAACTAAAAAGGTAAAAATAATTCTAACAAAATACAACTCTAGCAAATAAATAACACATTCAATGTTGTTAGGTACCTACCCAGGAAGTAAAAAATGTAAACATTAAAAGGTGCTCATTCTGTACAAATTAATTACCTACAAATATAGAATATTTTTGAAGTCGGTGCCAAGCAACAATCAAGTTTGATGAAGTGGTAGATAAGTACGCAATGAAGGATTTTAGATTTGCTTGGCACCGACTTCAAAAATATACTAGATTGGTAGGTTATTAATTTGTACAGAATGAGACGAACCTGAAGCTACCCGTTAAATTTAAAGGGTAAAAGGTGTCCATACACGACATGCAGAGAGGCCCTATATGCGACTAATATTAATCAGACATAAATAATAAACAAATATTTGTACCGTCAAATATTAAATTAAACAAAAAATGGAAAATACAGTAGTTTATTGCGAATTGTCAGAAAACTTTTGAACATGCTTGCACATTGTGATTAAGTTGAGAGTTAGTGATCAGATGTTCTCTGTTCAGTTACCATAGAAATATTTATAATTTCTATTTGCAAAATTTCTGAACCCAGATTTTTTTTCGTTGGCCTTCAGTTTAATATTTTGAAGCAATATAACCGAGGATCTAGACCGTTCGGGAAATAGTTGCGAAATTTTGCACAGATAAGGTATCTAATGAGCATATAAGAGCTCATATCTTCGGTTTGCAAAATTTTTGGGCCGTGATATTTTTTGTCGATATTCAGTTTAATATTTTGAAGCAATATAACCGAGGATCTAGACCGTTCGCTAAATAGTTGCGAAATTATTCTCTGATAAGGTATCTACTGTGACTACAAAAACTCATATCTTCGGTTTGCAAAATTTTTGGGTCATGATATTTTTTGTTGATATTCAGTTTAATATTTTGAAAGCAATATAACCGAGGATTTAGACCGTTCGCGAAATATTTGCGAAATTATTCACTCATAAGGTATCTACTGTGACTACAAAAACTCGTATCTTCGGTTTGCAAAATTTTTGGACCATGAGATTTTTTGTTGATATTCAGTTTAATATTTTGAAGCAATATAACCGAGGATCTAGACCGGTCGCGAAATAGTTGGGAAATTTTGCACAGATAAGATATCTATTGAGCATATAAAAGCTCATATCTTCGGTTTGCAAAATTTTTTGATACCTGATTTTTTTTGTTGATATTCAGTTCAATATTTTGAAGCATTATAACCGAGGATCTAGACCGTTCGCGAAATATTTGCAAAATTTTTCACTGCTAATTTATCTACTCTGCATACAAAAGCTTATTTATACCTTGGGTTTGTAAAATTTTTGGGACATAATTTTTTTCGTTGTTTTTCACTTTAGTATATTCGGTATGCAAAATTTTTCCGCTGTAAATTTTTTTCGTTCGTCTTCAGTTTTGTACTCTGAAGCAGTTTCACATAGGATCCTTACCGTTTGCCAAATAGATGCGAAATTATCCACTGCCTGGCTGTTATTTACATATTTGTACCCTTTTTTGCTTTCGGTGGGTGTTACAATTATAATTTATTGAGGTACTTTTCGATCAATCCGTCCTAACCACCAACGGTCGGTAACTTCAAAAGCCCGACTTGATGCAAGGGACTTTGGGGTCGTTCGCTTGTAAAAAAATTCAGTAACTGCCATGCTAAAGGTATTAATAGTGCAATAAGAAGCCATAAAATAAAAAAAATCGGAAAGGCGGAAAGGAGGCAAGCATATCACAAAGTTCAGTCATCACATCTTTTTAAGTGATAATATAAACCAACCGTTAAATGCTGATTTTAAAATGCCCTTGAATTTGCTCAATTCACTAGTAGATTAAATTTTCAAGGTATTAACTTTGTTGGTAGTCCACGCGGACAACCAGCGACATGTTGGAGCGAAGCATTATTAAGGGTCTATAAAATAATTAACAGATCATGCTTCGACAAGTCATTAAATTATATTATTCCCATTACATTCAAACATTTACGTAGGGTAGGAATAATTAAAAATTCTCATATTGTAGCACCTTTCAAAGTAACAAAAAATCTTTTGTTTATGTTATGAGGTAATGTGATAAAATATATAGTGAAAATGGTTAATAAAGTGATTATTTCTGAAGACATAATTACAAAAGCTATTATTAATGTAAAGAATTGATAATGTGTTGTTAATGTATGTGAAGTGAAGTGTCGATTAGTTGGATCTAATTTTTATTCTATTCAAAAATTATTGAGAACAGCAGTAGAACATTCTAATGGTATTTGTTATTAAAAACTTAAGCGAAATCCAACAATAAAATACAAAACCGAAGAGAAACGAAAAAATAAACACCCAGCAAAAAAATTTACATACCGAACCTAAAAACCTAGCAAGCAGTAGCGAGTTAATCAGTAAACATTTTCACAATTATTTGTCAAACGATCTGAATATTCGGTAATATTACTTCAAAGTACTAAACAGAAGACTAACGAAAAAAATCACGGCCCAAAAATATTGCAAACCGAAGATATAAGCTTTTGTAGGAATAATAGATACCTTATAAGTGAAAAATTTCGCGAACGGTGTAGATCCTCGGTTATATTGCTTCTAAGTAATAAACTGAATCTCAACAAAATATATCATGGCTCAAACATTTTGCAAACCGAAGATATGAGTTTTTGTAGTCACAGTAAATACCTTATAAGTGAATAATTTCGCAACTATTTCGCGAACGGTCTAAATCCTCAGTTATATTGCTTCAAAATATTAAACTGAATATCGACAAAAAATATCACGGCCCAAAAATTTTGCAAACCGAAGATATGAGCTGTTATATGCTCATTAGATACCTTATCTGTGCAAAATTTCGCAACTATTTCGCGAACGGTCTAAATCCTTGGTTATATTGATTCAAATTATTAAACTGAATATCAACCAAAAATATCTCGGCCCAAAAATTTTGCAAACCGAAGATATGAGCACTTATATGCTCATTAGATACCTTATCTGTGCAAAATTTCGTAACTATTTCGCTAACGGTCTAGATCCTCGGTTATATTGCTTCAAAATATTAAACTGAATATCAACCAAAAATATCACGGCCCAAAAATTTTGCAAACCGAAGATACGAGTTTTTGTAGTCACAGTAGATACCTTATCAGTGAATAATTTCGCCACTATTTCGCGAACGGTCTAGATCCTCGGTTATATTGCTTCAAAATATTAAACTGAATATCGACAAAAAATATCACGGCCCAAAAATTTTGCAAACCGAAGATATGAGCACTTATATGCTCATTAGATACCTTATCTGTGCAAAATTTCGCAGCTATTAGCGAACGGTCTAGATCCTCGGTTATATTGCTTCAAAATATTAAACTGAATATCGACAAAAAATATCACGGCCCAAAAATTTTGCAAACCGAAGATATGAGCACTTATATGCTCATTAGATACCTTATCTGTGCAAAATTTCGCAACTATTTCGCGAACGGTCTAGATCCTCGGTTATATTGCTTCTAAGTATTAAACTGAATCTCAACAAAAAATATCATGGCCCAAAAATTTTGCAAACCGAAGATATGTGTTTTTGTAGTCACAGTAAATACCTTATAAATGAATAATTTCGCGAATATTTCGCGAACGGTCTAAATTCTCGGTTATATTGCTTCAAAATATTAAACTGAATATCAACAAAAAATATCAGGGCCCAAAAATTTTGCAAACCGAAGATACGAGTTTTTGTAGTCACAGTAGATACCTTATCAGTGAATAATTTCGCAAATATTTCGCGAACGGTCTAGATCCTCGGTTATATTGCTTCAAAATATTAAACTGAATATCGACAAAAAATATCACGGCCCAAAAATTTTGCAAACCGAAGATATGAGTTTTTGTAGTCACAGTAGATACCTTATCAGAGAATAATTTCGCAACTATTTCCCGAACGGTCTAGATTTTCGGTTATATTGCTTCAAAATATTAAACTGAAGGCCAACGAAAAAAAATCTGGGTTCAGAAATTTTGCAAATAGAAATTATAAATATTTCTATGGTAACTGAACAGAGAACATCTGATCACTAACTCTCAACTTAATCACAATGTGCAAGCATGTTCAAAAGTTTTCTGATAATTCGCAATAAACTACTGTATTTTCCATTTTTTGTTTAAATTAATATTTGACGGTACAAATATTTGTTTATTATTTATGTCTGATTAATATTAGTCGCATATAGGGCCTCTCTGCATGTCGTGTATGGACACATTTTACCCTTTAAATTTAACGGGTAGCTGCAGGTTCGTCTCATTCTGTACAAATTAATAACCTACCAATCTAGTATACTTTTGAAGTCGGTGCCAAGCAAATCTAAAATCCTTCATTGCGTACTTATCTACCACTTCATCAAACTTGATTGTTGCTTGGCACCGACTTCAAAAATATACTATATTGGTAGGTAATTAATTTGTACAGAATGAGCACCTTTTAATGTTTACATTTTTTAATTCCTGGGTAGGTACCTAACAACATTGAATGTGTTATTTATTTGCTAGAGTTGTATTTTGTTATAATTATTTTTAGCTTTTTAGTTATAGGTGGAAGTCGGTTACGTATTTTTTTAAAATGTTTTATATTCAACTTTTTAGTTTTTCTGAATTCAGGTAGTTTTCATTCTTTATTTTTTATTTTGTATGTATAACCTTAATAGATAGAACCAGGTGACATCGAAAGCCTCAACATTACACATTGATACATTTTCATTTAAATTAACAGGTAAATGTTTACCAACCAAATTTACTAGTCCGCGTTGACTTAATAAGCCCAAAATATATTTTTGCCTTATGGACCACGCCATGTAACCTTTTTTCAACTTTTTTTGACAACTCTGTACAACTATAGATAATTCCACTCCGCCCTATGTACCAACCATCCTGTACATACGACCATGGACAAGCATAAATTTGTTAGTTGCCTTCTGTAAACTATAGGACGAAGTAGAATCCATCCCATATTTATGGAGTCAAATTCGTCCTATATGTCAACCATAGTATATAACTCATTGCGGGTACCCCATAAATTATTTCCTTTTTAACATTTTATATTATCGCCCGATGTAACATTAATTCCTCCCCACACTTTATGCAACTTCTTATGGGCTATAAAATAAATGTTTTTTTAATCACACTGTATAAATATAATTTAAATCCAGCATATATTTCAACCCTCCTGTATATGATTTGTTTACGTCCACATCATATAACAGTTTTTTAATTACCCTATATAATTTTTATTACTCATTTTTTTCAACATATTTATACCACCAAACGTCCACTCCAACCTATATTCCAGCCATTCTCCGTCCTATATTTTAGTCATCATATAAATGCTACTCCTTCTATCACTTTACTTTGTGATTTTGTTTGCTATAACTAACCACCCTGTGTATAAACGCACCAATTAGCATGTTAGAGTTTGACATGTGTTGTCACTGAATTTTCTATTAGGCCGGGAGAATGTGACAACCAAAAGCACCGTCTTCGCAAAATGAAAAAATTTGCATTTAAATAGGTATTTGCCTGGTATACAAACAAATCGAGCTTGGTACTCATTGATTTAAGGAACCGAAAATACTATGCTTTACTACCTATATGCTTGAGATGGACAAAGAAAGTTTTTAAATTCGCAATTAAAACTTCCAGTGCCTAAAATTCTCGCACTATTACGCTGGAATTAAAATATTTATGAGGAGATATTTCTTATGTCATTTGGATGATTTTGATAAGAATTTTGGAATTTTCGGCGATTTTCTGCAAAACTGCAAGTTGCACGTCGCAGAAAAGTATATGAGATCACCTAGGGATCTTCCTTAATAGATTACACGTTAAAAAACTATACACATCCATAAGGAGTTTTCGAAAAATCTGTCAATATGTTGGGGATATTGGTCGATTTCCATGCACGCATGTGTTCATTCACAAATTTCATAGCTTTACCAATAGAATTTTTTTCCAAGATTTCAAGTTTCACCAATCCGGATATATGCTTTATTAAACAAGACCATATTCATCCAAAACGGTTCACCACAGGAGAAGAAATCAGGTAACATACATAAAAAAAATACCCGACGAATTGATAACCTCCTCCTTTTTGGAAGTTGGTTAAAAAATTATTATTATAAAGTTATCACATATTTTTCGCCACTACTACCCCTCAGAATTTTGCGAATGAACTCCTCCACTTGGGGCCCTCTAGAATGGTCATATATTCTCAGTACTTATAAGTAATGTTACTTAAAATTTTGGAAAGATGAGATCTAAACACCCCTCATTTAGATCAAATCTTCTACTTTCTAAAGCTGATTTATTCGTAACGATAGGGTTGTCGGGTGAAGTCAAGAGACCCTTTAAACAACAAGGTTCTTTTTAGTTTTAACTGAAATTTTACAGAAACTACCGGGGGACAATTCTTATTTTTAAAGCACAGACCTTTTCAGTTAATTAGAATGAATTAACTATAACATTTTAAAATATTTATAAACAATAAATTTTTTGAAATTTCGAGTTTAGTTTGAAGGCGCGACATGTAAAGACCGACATCTAGGATTTTCGTGGAAACTAGCACATAGAGGCTCCGAATCTGGAGCCGTACCATGTAATTGCTGTTACCCTAGGTTTGAATGTCACGATGAAATTTTCAGGTTAACTTCACCTGTTAGAGATATTGAATACTCTCTTTGAGGTGTCATTCTTTTGTACGCAAGACAATATATATAATATATATTGTTTCTGGTTAGGGAACCTTCATCAGTTGCACTTCCCACAATTGAATGTCCTCCGGAACACATCTTTATGTACGCGTATAAAGGACTGACACCTCGAAGAGAGTATTCAATATCTTTAACAGGTAAAGTTAACCAGAAAATTTCATCGTGACATTCTAACCTAGGAATTGCGGGTAACAGCAATTACATGGAACGGCTCCAGATTCGGAACCTCTATGTGCTAGTTTTCCAGAAAATCCTAGATGTCTGTCTTTACATCTCGCGTCTTCAAATTTAACGAAATGTATCAAATACATGAAGAAGTGTTCGAGAGGACATTCAATTGTGGGAAGGGCAACTGATGAAAAATATATATTATATATAATGTCGTGCGTACAAAAGAATGACACCTCGAAGAGAGTACTCGACTTTAGGTTTCTTTAATTAACAATTAATTCAACTAGTTTTCCAGATTTTTCAGCGCTTTATAACATTGCCCATATTAGCAAAAGCAATTTTATTCGTAGATTTAATGTAAAAGGCATGAAAAACAAAACTGATAACGACTTATTGTGGTTATTTTATTAAAAACCAAAAATAATTCAGTAAGAAGTCTTGAATTTTATACCAATTAATTATGCTTTATCATTAGAACAAGTTAATGTTGTTTTTTTTCCACTATTAATGACCTAGGCTCTAAATAAATAAATGGTTGTTAGAATTGTTGTTGAATTATTCTTTTTTTGTTCTTTTAACACGAGTAATCTATGTTTACATGTTTAAAAATGCACTAGATTTTAGAACACACATTACACATGTCAAAATAACTTTCGGTTTTGGTTGAAAATCATGCTTCGGGCGGGCACTAAAAATGACAGTTATAGATGGGGTGGCATGGCGTGATCGGTATTGTACATAGGCGTCCAAAATAGATACATAAAATTTAAAGAGCATTTCAATTCCAGGAATGGATTTACGCCAAAATACGATGGATAACCTCGATAACAGATAAAAAGTCATAACTGGGTGACAATCAGATTTTGCTGTAACACTGAGCGCATTTATACCTTAACTATTTTATTTTAAATAATAGCGTCTGCCAATCTGATATCTCCTAGTTTGCTGCATTTCTCGTGATAGAAAACTTTAGCATCCGAGTTTCCCATTATATAAATATAAGATTAAACGTTTTAATTTCCGAAATACGAGCATTAATATCTGTCCTTACAGCTATTTAAATTTACTCAGATAAGCTTTGCTTATTATAAAATGTTTCAGTACGTTTTCATTATTATTTATTCAGTGGATATGTAATAAAACCTTATAACTCATGAAATTGCACGAGAAACTCGGCCCCCCAAAATTAAACTAAATATTTGATTACAAACAATTCATGTTTTTCTCTAGAATCATGCATGTGTTTATGGCTAATGTATCTTCTATCTTCTTCTTCTATAAATTATAAAATTGTCGTTCTGTTTGTTTGTTTGTTTGTTACCCCATCAATTTGGAATATGCCAATGTAACATGTTTTGATTTCAAAAAATTCAACTGATATATCAAGTGTAATTTAACAGGGTCCTCCATATATATATATATATATATATATATATATATATATATATATATATATATATATATATATATATATATATATATATATATATAAGAAATAGATGATAACGGCTGAATTAATATAAAAAAACAATTAATTGGGAAGCAGCCAGTTCACTAGAGGGTGTTAAAATGAAATACTCTTTATTACTTTGAAAAGCTTTCAGAATACGTTTATTCCTTCGTCAGTTCAACTAAAATCACATAAAAAATGACAGTAAGAATTGTTAAAAAAAATTATGAATATAAACTTACAAAATGCGAGGTTCTTATCCAGACTAACAATTACTAGAGGAAAAAAAGGCCATACTAATATAAAACTCGTCTTGTTCGTTAAATTGCACCATTGATGTTATAAAAAAATTCTTGTTAGATATTTCATGATTGACTGACATTAGTCTGTTTTGAAGTTATTTGAAAGGGATATAATTCGAGAAAAATCTAACTGAAAGCAAAATCGTAATAATAATCTTAATTTGATTTCAACCAATGCCAGACCTTACAGTGTATATTCTAAAAAGAGAGAATTAAGTTATTATAAAAATATTGGTCATGAGTGATCATTTGATATATTTGGTGTGACATTTTTTGAAATATTAACTACAATAGATAACATTATGATTGATAATTGATGCAGACCATCTCTAGGAAGTTCCGTTTGAAAAGATTTTTTTTCCTGTTCTAATACTAATTTTAGGCTTGGCAAACAAAGCTATGCTCTTGCAATACAGTGCATCAACAACAATCACACTGCCGATTTTAAAAATGCAACAGTATTCAGATATCTGATCCCTGCCGGGATCGATGGTAAAATGACGACATTTCGGCAGAGTCACATCTGCCCTCTTCACATATATATATATATATATATATATATATATATATATATATATTAGGTGGCCCGTAAGTAGCTGCATATTATATACAATGTAGTTAAAATAAGGGGGAAATATACGGGGTGGTTCGAAAAAGGTATATTAAGTGGACCATAAATACTCGAAATTGTATATACCAAGTAGTTAAAAAACAGGTGGAGTTGAATTATATTTGTGCAGGGTGGATAACAAAGTGTTATATTGTTAGGGTCATAAGTAGTTGCATATAAAATGTGGGTGAAATAAGGATAAAATAGATTTATATTTATACAGAGTTGATAAAACAATATGTTATGTAAGCAATTAGGATATTTGAATTTTCTTGTCAATTATTAAAGTGATGAAATGAGTTGGAAAAAATGTTATAAGCAGTAGTTTATTCTGGTTGGTTGAAATATAAGATGGAGTGGAATTATAGTTTATAGGCTGGTTAAAAAATTGTTTTATATCCACAAGTAGTTCACAAGGTTTCAAGTAGCATATTATAGGATGGTTGAAATATGTAGCAAAGTATGATTACAGCTATACAGAAAGATTTAAAAAATATTATAAAGGAATGTTATAATCTACAAGCTGTTTCATATACCAGATCGATGAAATACACGGTGGACTAGAATTCTAAGTATACAGGGTGGTGAAAAAAGATTATAGTGGGTGACCCTTAAATAGTTACATATACAAGGTTGTTGAAATATAGCGTGAAGTAGAATAATAATTATACAGTAAAAAGGGTTTAAAAAAATTGTTATACAGGATAGAGCATGAGCAGTTGCATATATAAAGTACCTGAAATATGGGATGAAGAGAAGTTATCGTTACACAGTGTGATTCAAACAAGGTTAGAGAAATTTGCAAATGAAGGATGGTTTAAATTAAATGTGGAGAGAAATTATATTGCGCTGATAGGATATTTGAAATATAGGGAGGAGTAAAGTAGTTTAATATTTAAAAACTGTTACATGGAGTACCCCATAAGCAGTTATGGTTTTGGCAAAATTTATTGGGAATTGATGGATGGTACAAAAAATATCAAATTGGGTTTCCAATAAGTAGTTGCATAAACAAAGTGGTCAAAAGAGAAGGTGGAGTAGAATTATAGTTAAACAGAGTGGATAAAAAATTGTTCGAATATTTTTTTAAGATAGAACATGAGCTGTGGCATATATGCAATACCTGAAACATGGTGGGAAGTAAAATTATAGTTATACAGTGTGATTAAAACATGCTAGAAAAAGTTGAATATAAGGGGTGGTTGACATATAAGGCGGAGACAAATTATATTTTCCAGGGTGGTTAAAAAATATCTCAAAAATGTTTAATTAGCGTAGTGCATAAGCAGTTGCATAGATAAGATAGTTGAAATATAGAATGGATCAGAGTTATAGTTAAGTGTTTCTAAATGTTATATTTGGTGGCCCCTAAGCAGATGCATAGACAGCGTAGTTGAAATATTTTGGAGAATAAAATTATGGTTATACAGGATGGTTCAAAAACTGATAGACGGTGACTAATTGGCAGCTGTATATACAAGATAGTTTAAATATAGATGGAAGTAGTTATTCGTATAGAAGGCTGTTCTTTAAAATATTGAATAAAATTGTTAAATAGTTCGGTGAAATATGTTGAGGATTGGTGAATTTAGTTATACAGGGTGGTACAAAAAATGTTATATTGGGTGGCCCATGTGTAGTTGTATATACAAGGTGGTTGGGATTGGGGTCTTGGTAGAATTATAGTTTTACAGGGTGGATTAAAAAATGTTTACAAAATTTGTAGACCGTGAACAGTTGCATCCTGCTGTATGGAATACCTGGAATATGGGGCAATGCTAAATTATATTTATATATTGTGTTTAACACACTGTTAGAAAAAGTTGCATATAAAGGCCGGTAAAAATTAAAGTTTAAGAAGTGGCTCAAAAATTATCACAAATAATTGTTATATAGCGTATAGGGTGGAAGTAGTAGTTAGATAACTAAAAAAGGTGGAAAACAAACAGCAGCATATACAGGATGGTTGACCTGTATTGTGAATCAGAGTTACAGTTATACAAAATGATTCCAAAAAATGTTGAATGAAATTGTTATATAATGTGACCCATAAGCAATTGAAGTTTGGGTGAAATGTATTCGGGATTGGTAGATTTATAGTTAAGTTAGGTGGCTCAACAAAGTTAGAAAAAAATGTTGTATATATGTTTCATAAGTTATATCTTTTTGCATATGCGGGTGAAACCGCGGGTAAAGGCTAGTATAATATAATAATTCTGGGCCCTAAGTTCTCCTTATGCGGACAATAGTCTGTCAGATTTCAGAAACTAAAATTACATTTTTTGTTGAATAATTATTTATACTGACGTTTTTCTAATTTTGGAAGAATATCTTTCAAATTGATTTACGTGTATCGATTATTACTGTGCAATATAAATCTAAATTTGTACTCAAATTCCGTTGTATATCTTTACTGAGTTCCAAGTAACAGTTTACTTGCCTTTCTAAGTTTCTTAGTGGAAAGAACAACAAGCCTATTGAAATACGAACAATGCCACATTCATTTAAGGAAACAAATGCTAAACGGTAAAATGACGCCGTTTCGGCAGAGTAACATCTATTTACGCTTCTAGTTACTCGAATACTAAGATCTACAGTAGCGCTCGCTTATCAGTTGGTCCCACGAACGGCTGCGTGTGATTGGCCCTTGGTGCTCTGTAGCCACGCTTCCAGCATACTGATTCGTCATTTTCGGTTGAGTTGTTATAGGGACCAACAGTAAGGTTTTAAAGAAGACGGATTGAGACCCCGAGTTAGATCTGGACTCTGAAACTCTTTTTCACAGTCTTGATCTTAGAATATATAGTATATACATTACTGGAACTGCCTAAGTATTATCTTGCAAATACCAAGTTAATGTTTCAGTTTTCAATATACAAACGTTAATATCTTTCCGACCTGCTTTCTACATTATTAAAAAAATTCCACTTTGTTTTTTAATAAAGCAATTCCATGCACTTTCACAATTCTTTGTTCAGTAGTCATGAAATCTAATTTTATACCGCTCTATGATCATAAGAGAAACACACTACACTAAATTAAATGTAAATATTACTTTATCAGTATATCTTTATATTTTCTTCAATATTATGTGAGATTTGAGAACTCAATAATGAAAACTTTAATTTTGCCATGCAACAACAATTTTACATCAAAAAGTAAGCTTAATTCCAGTTAATTGTGGTGCAAATATTGAATAGAAACATTCCTGTAACAGGTTTAAATATTGTACATAGTATGCACGTCTATATATTTTACATTTTGCTCCTTACTTTATTTTATAGAATGATTAAAGTTTGATACATTTCTGGCGAAAAGCATTTATTATCGTGAACATATGTTTGCTCTTAAATCACAAGACAAACAATAATTTAAAAACAACTATGTAATGAAAAGGGAAAATTCAGGTACAAACAAAATGAGCTTGGTAGATATTGATCAGTCAAAAATATTTTTAATAAAATTAATTATATTATACAAAACCCTCTCAAAATCGCGATAAAAATTTCCAGTGTCTGCAAGTTCTCGCACTATTACGTTGGAATTAAAACGTCAGTTAAAACAATTCGATGGAAATTTTGATATATTTGGTTTTTTGGTAATCTTCTGAAAAACTAACTGTTACAAGTAATAGAAGTCTTCCTTAATAGAATGCAATTTAGAATACTGGACAAATCAGTAAGGGGTTTTGAAAAATCGACCAATATATTGGTAACATAACTTCTTTAAATTTTCATTCAATGATAACTTTATTTCCTGACACACTCTAATTTCTAGATTAGAATGAGAATATTAATTTTGGGGGCAAATTATAGAATTAAATAAAAATTTAAAAATAAAGAAAAATTCAAACGCATCATGTAATATATCAAATGAAAGGTCTCATTCTGAGGAACACAAATGTATTCTTTTCATATTAAAAAAATATATTTAAAAAGATATTAACGAAAATATACCCATTCCCCCCCCCTATATCTCTGCAACTATAAAACGTAAAGTTTTGAAAAAAAAATAGAGGAATAGGTTCTGACCTGAAGTTTACTGGCAAAATAAGGAGAAACCTCTACTTTTAATTTTGGGGGGCAAATTAGAGAATTAAATGGAACATATAAAATTAAAATTATTTCTAACCCATCATGTTATATATCAAATGAAAGGGCTCATTACGACGAAAACAAATAAATTTTTTTCATATTTTTAAAATAAATTAATTAAAAGATATTAACAAAAATATTTAAAAAAATTACCCAGATATTAACATAAATATAGAAATATTTACCCATCCCCCTCCTATCTCCTAAACCATATGCTGGAAAATTTTGAAAAATAAATGGAGGTATAGCCCCTCACCTTGACTTTACTGGAAAAATACGGAAAAAACTCTAATATTCATTTTGGGGTGGCAAATTATAGAATTAAATGGAAAATATAATATTAAAATTGTTTCTAACCCATCATGTTATATATCAAATGAAAGGGCTCATTATGACGAAAACAAATATATTTTTTTATATTTTTAAAATAAATTAATTAAAAGATATTAACAAAAATATAAAAAAATACGGAAAAATCCCGAATATTCATTTTGGGGGGCAAAATATAGAATTAAATGGAAAATATAAAATTAAAATTGTTTCTAACCCATCATGTTATATATCAAATGAAAGGGCACATGATGAAGAAAACAAATATATTTTTTTAATATTTATAAAATAAATTAATTAACAGATATTAACAAAAATATAAAAAATGTACCCATCCCCCCTATCTCCGAAACCATAAGCTAAAAAATTTGGAAAAAAATGGAAGTATAACCCCTCACCTGAACTTTACTGGAAAAATAAGGAGAAACCCCTAATATTCATTTTGGGGGGCAAATTATAGAATTAAATGGAAAATAAAAAATTACAATTGTTTCTAACGGGTCATGTAATATATCAAATCACAGGGCTCATTATGACGAATACAAATATATATTTTTAATTTTTTTAATAAATATTTTAAAATATATTAAAAAAATATTTTTAAAAAATTACCCACTCCCCCGGTTATTCCCCAAACTATACGACCTAAATTTTTTTGTTTATAGGAAAAATATGATTAGTAACTGTCCCATTATCTAAACCTAACTTTCACAATGAACTCAATAGGATAAAACTCACTTCTATCAATAATGGTTACAACCCCAAATCATTGATAACATATTATCCAGAAAATTAAAGAAAAAAGCTATAGAACAAGTATACCCTTCCTCTCCCAACTCAAACTCAAAATTTCACCAATCCATTACATTTATAGGTTCTCCATCTGAAAAAAATTTTCAATTTCTACTAAACAGAAATATTCAAGCAGCCTTTAAAACCAACAATAATTTGGCCAAACACATAAAAAATAATGAAGATAAAATTAACAAGTAAATAAGTATGAAAACTCAGGAGTCTATAAGTTAACATGTGGTAGTGGCCAAAATTTTACATCGGTCACACAGGAAGGTCATTTAAAACAACATGGTCTGAACCTTTAAAAGCCTATGAAAATCAGAAATACAACAATCTACATTTGTCGACCATTTATTAAATGACAATCATATTCCACAAACTACTTTCGAAATTTTACATCTAGAACAAAAAAGTAAAAAATTAACTCTTTTAGAATCACTTGAGATCAATAAAAATGAAAATTCACCACAATTTTTAAATGACCCTTACTTAATCTTAATATACTTATTTAATACAAAATTCAAATAAAACATAAAAGTAATCAAGAATATGCCACAAACAACGTTTAGAAGACCATTCAAGATTATATTAATAATATTTACCTTCACTAATATTATACAGTAAACATATTGTGCTTTCTACCTATATACTCATTATTATTTTACAATACTATATAATATATTCAGATGTTTAGCATTTAGTTTAATATTTAATTCTGACGAAGCCTGTCATCAGAGCGAAACAATTGTACAATAAAATATAATAAGTTTGTAAAAATTACCACGTGATTAGTGTTTAATATAATTAAAATATGAATTTTCACCAAGGAATGACCGAAACAATCATCAGTTCAAAACTATTTTACTTTCCTAACCCTAACACGCAAACACACACATGGGGTTACCTTGCTATCTTAACCGGAAGTACACTTGGAAGTTAAAATCAAATAATATATAACCAAATTACATTGTCATCAAGAATAAACATACTTCAAATTAGCGAGTGAATAACAACATATTCAAATCATTAGGGCTGGACTATATGGATCATTTAGTTGTTTTATTATTGGCATAATTATGTAAATTAGAGTAAATAAGTTCAGTAGCCTCCTACATTAGTCCCAAGTTGTGGCATTAATAGTTAAGTACAATTTCAAGACTTGAATACTGAACAGGGAGTGTATGGCAGGTTGAGCGAACTAAAATTACGGATTACGATTTGAATATCGAATACCTAACTAACTAACTAACTTTAAAACAATTATGGATTTATATTCAACGTATATCTAATATGAAATCTGACTAAAACTTCAGTAATCTACAAGCGTAGTTAACTGGATTACATTTTGTGATTTAATTTGTAAGATGGTAGTATATAAATAAGATTTACTAAAACTATTTAAAAATAGATAAATACGAAAACAAAGTACAATTAAGATCTGAAGAATATCAAAATCGACTATTGCATAAAATGTCTGGATATATTTGGGCCATAACCAACTGTGTACTTTAATGTCGTCCTTTTTTAAATCACTTTTTATGACGTTACTTTTAGTTGTTTGTGAAATAAAACGCAAATATTTCTTATGAATTTTTGTAATTTTTTCTTGAATGATGTTCAATGGTTATTTGATTTTTATTAGTTTAGTTCCAAACTAAATTTTACACGTATCGAATATTGTGTTATTGTTGAATATGTAGTTTTTTAGCTAGTCTAATATTTTAGCAACTCTTTCGATTGGTTGTTCAAGACAAGACGAATATTTCGTCCATTTTCGATGACAAAGAGTATTGACAGAAAAACTATAAGTTGCTTAAAATTAGTTAATTTATTCATCTCCGGACTTTTATTCATATAATATTGTTCACCCCCGAGAAGAGGGTGAAAAAGCCACTAATAAGTGTGGGCGAAACGTCGGAAAAATTTGTTTATATGCTGGTTCAGATATATAAATAAATTAATTTGAAAAAATGACGGGGCCTAAATTCGGAAAAAGCAGAATCAGCTATGACTCTGGCCGCAAAAACCTACGTTCTCGGTTTTAAAGACCAACTAACAGATACAAGAACCTATAATCAGGCTCACGAAAATGATTACAACATCAAGTTCAATAAACAAATAAGTTCTAAGGAATTGAATTAGTGGCTACGGAAAAGTGAGATTCGTCTCGAAATCTTCTCAGTGATTCGATTTCAGACTAGTTGTGCTTAATAGTAACTTCTCCAACTCGACAATATGTGTTTGTTTCCTTATATTAAATATGTGACTTTCAGCATAAAAAAATCCAGAAGGGGATTGAGCTGACTTTACTTCTCTACGATCATAACATTGGCCTTGTCGATGGGAATGTTGGTCAAAAGGCACACTAAGTCAAAATTTATGAATGTTTTTCAATTAGAAATAAAAAACTATACAGAAATAGAAATAATTATAAGGATTTAATTAACAATGGATCTATAGACATTACAGTTATCAACCGGAAAGTTTTGCGCTTTATTTTGCTTTTTTCCTGTATTTTCTCTTTGTTTTGTGTAATCTCAGATCATTTCTAGATAATATAAATCAAAAATAAAATTCCGCTTTCGACATTTCTATGGTAGTTATATATATATAGAAGAATTTTTTTAGTACAACCTATCAACCGGGCAATTTTTCGGAATTGCTGACCCCATTTACAATTGTCCCAATATTATTGTATGTCACTTGCAAGTTATGGCTAATATAAAATGTTTCTCAATTATTATCTTGTGAATATGTTAACTAATACTGATTTCATTATTATAATCTTATATTTTGTGAAAAGAGTGACATTAAAATTTTCCAAAATAACTTCCCATATGAAGTACAATACCACAATGCTTTTGAGGTTTTTGTAAGTAAAATATCTACCAATACCAAATTCAACATAAACCTAGTATCCGGTAAAAAATGAAAATATTTGATGTTATTTTCTATTAAGCTAGCTTGGTACAAAACAAATTTTATCACAACTACTAATTCACCCCGTTATTCAATTTGTCCTGAATCAAAAATCATTTTGTCAACAACCACTCTTTCAATACGGAAAATCTGGACATGGCACAAACATGACATAAACATTCAGCGGTTGAAGTTCATAACATCATGACGAGATGAAGTGTACACAAGGAACGAAACCTACAAACATTCACATATGCTATCAACCATTTTAACTAGAATAGGAAATCGAGTAAATAATTGTTCGTCAAAACAGAATTCGAGTTGTATTGTCAATAGCTTTATTTAATTTGACATAGTCGGTGTGATCCAACTGATTACAATGGAAACGAATATTGGCGGACTTCTACTATTCATTTACATCGGAATCCCGCTAATTGCAATAGAAAACGTATGATAGTTGTGGCGCCAGGTTTATTTTCATGACAGTTCATTTGCCTTTGTAGTGATTAAGTCGCATAAATGAGATTAAAAATTATCCCTCATAATTGTATTAAAAGTTAAGTCGATAATGTTGACATGTCCACAATATTTCTGGAATAGCTTTGGTCTATATTAACAAGTTTGGATTTTATCAAAATCCTTGAAATTGTGATAGGTAATAAGTAGTCGTAACAAATAATTTACTATATTGATTTATTATGGTAAGTTTTGATTTAAAATGCGATGTTTAGTTTTTAAACTAAAATGCGGATGTTGTAATCCGTTTTGTAGAAAATGGTTATTTTGTTAAATAAAGAAATTTTATAATTATATTTTATGAACACCCATTGTCGACAAACTAAATATGTTAGAATTTAAAATTTGTGTTTGGAGATTTTCGAGTATATATTTTAGCGTGAATTCGTTAAATACTCAAAAAATTAAGTTTATTTTCATAACTCCTCTAAATGTTTCTCACATAATTTAAATTATTGGCTAATTATACAGGGCATTACGAAAAAAAAATCAAATTTCAAAAATTTCAAACACGAATAACTTAATTTTCTCAAATGACACATGTCACATACGTTTCACTATTAGCTTACTCATTTTATCCTCTTTCCATGTCAATAGCCAATTTAGTCACATTTGGCAAGTATGCTTTTGGCCACTGACAGCTACTGAAAATGTAAAAAACTAAAATTCTGTCGATGAATTGACCTGTTACATTTATGAATACTGGAGCTATAACAAATAACTAAATAATTTGGCACAGTGCGAGTTCGACTCTCATCCTAAGGGTTCCGTACCATCCTTAAGATTTGTTATAACGGAACTAAATCATAATAGATATTTTTCTAATTTTCTTATTAAGACAAGCAGGGAATGAGTAGGTTTTCATATATTTTTTTAATCTCTTATAATTCATGTAATTTAGAATTATAAAAAAATATTACGATTTAGTTCTCATTACCCTTTGTATTTGATCTGGGATATGATGGCCTTGCTTTTTAATTAAGAATAGGATTTTCGTTTATTTTAGTATGGCCCAGTATTATCCTTTTCCTTAATGTAAGGCTCAGTAGTTTTAGAGGTATATGTCAAATTCTAAATAATAAAATTTCAAACCATTTAAACAAAATATTTTAAAAAGCAAAGTATATTTGTATTTTTTGTTTACGATCCCTTTCATTTCATACATTACGGATGAAAAATAAAATGTTATCTCATTTTAATTTTATAATTTGGCCTATTAAAATTAGTGCTTCGTATTTTGTTTCAAAATTGTAAGCTAAGTAGGTTCGATGCTATGTCGTTTTTTTTTGTCTTTTCAGTAATATCATTTTTATTTTTCATTAAATTTCATAATCCGCCTCTCAAATTAAATACTAGAATTTTCTATTTATTTTTCTTGTAAAGCTCAATTGGTCTACATTCCTAATTATTTTCAAAATTTTACATTTATTAGTTTTAGAAATATTGGGAGAAATTGGTTAATTTTTGTATATTTTTGTTAATATCTTTTAAACAGAAAATAATTTAATAATAAGTAAGAAAAATTACATAATTTTATAGTTGCCGAGATAAAAGGGGGGAAAGGGTCAACTTTTGATTATTATTGTTTACAGAATGTGTCCTTCATTTAATATATACTTAAGTGATACGTTTAAAAAATTTAATGTTTAATTTTTTATTTAATTCTGTAACTTGAGCACCAAAATTAGTAATGGGTTTTTCCATTTAATTTCCTGCGAACTTTGGACAACGTCCTATAGTCCTTTTTTTCAAAATGTTAGACGCAGTAGTATCGAAGACATTTGTAAATTTCTTCCAAGAGTATTCCCAAAACTTATTTATGAAATATGCTTCTGGGTCACCAAACTATGCACTTTTAATGCTTTTAGGACATACATCTTAAATAAAGTTGGAGACAGCCAACATCCTTCCTTGATGCCTTTGCTTATTGGACAGGGCAAATAATATTTAAATTAGAAAATAATACATTCATTACATAGAACTGCTCTTGTGTAGGCTTTTTTCTAAAACTAGACCAAGGCGAAATTATTTTTTTTTTGCTCAGATCCTTCATTTATAAACTGATATGTTATGCGCAATATTCAGCGTCCCCTAACTATTAATTACTCTTATTACATAATGATGTAGCTGGAACGACATTTAAGAGCCTGTAAATATTTGAAGAACTCATGATTCTGTTTGGCTAAAATTAGTTTTGTATAGAAAAGACTTAATATTAAGCGTTTACCGTGAAAACCCATTATCGCATCGACACTAAACGCGATAACAAGACGCCAACGGAAATAGATCATTTCGTAATTATGTAGTTTAATATTAAATATCTGTCTGTAGAAAACGCCCATAATTTAATGATTTAAACAAATTCACTCTGCAAACAGTTCTATGTCATGCATCGAGTTTCTATTGGAGCAAAAAGACATTGTCCTAATAGTTCTAGCTCTAACAATAAATGTACATTTATGTCTTCAGTTTTGGAAACACACAACATAAAAAAAACTGTTATATTAGCTACAGAAAAGTTAGTTCCATCGTTTGGGTGGGAAGTACATTCTGTTTAATATCAGTACGTTCTCAATATTTCATAAGTAATTAATTACTAACGTACGAAAGTTGAAAGGACCTTAAAACTGTTTGCTGTCCAGAACTTCTTTTGCACGAGCATCAATTAAATAGACTTTGAGATCGGTCATGAGTGTAGTACATACCAAAACAAATAATTTGATATTGTGGCTGTCATTTTGAATTGATGCTAAATTGACAAAAGTCCTCCAAAACAAGTGACAAAATGTTAGTATCGAGTGAACGGAGTTGGCAACAAAAAAATTCTTAGAGTAGCATATATTTGAGTCCGTCGATTGTAGATATTGTTTTTAAATTTCGAAATATCAACTGTGACCCACACAGAACGGCACCTGTTATTCTGATATCTAGCGTATTTTTAGCTACTGTGTGAATTCCTTGTAACTATTCTCTCTATGACTTATGATATGATGATGTATATAAATTATCTTTTCAAGACAGCACAATAGCGTTTTCGGTTTAAAGAAACATTTTTAATATGATGACTCATTTCTGTATTGCTATATTACTGAATCAAGATAGTCCTAGACATATCCCGTACATTCATGTTCTCAACAATTTATTACTAAATATCCTGATGTAGGAATAGCTATTGAAACGTTGTCACAACACCGAAGTTGAATTGTCAAGAGATTTAGATAGACTGGGATTATACTAAATCGTAAAACCGAAAACCTGGAGTTCACCCAAGGGTCATAGTTGACAGCGACGTATAGTACTTTTTTAACCAACTTCCAAAAAGGAGGAGGTTATCAATTCGTCGCGTATTTTTTCGCTTTTTTTTTTGTATGTATGTTACCTGATTTCTTCTCCTGTGCTGCACCGTTTTGAATGAATATGGTCTTGTTTAATAGAGTATATATACGGATTGGTGAAACTTCAAATTTTGGAAAAGAATTCTATTGGTAAAGTGATAAAATTTGTGAATGAACACATGCGTGCATGGAAATCAACCAATATCCCTAATATTTTAGTCGATTTTTCGATAACTCCTTATGGATGTGTATAGTTTTTTAACGTTTAATCTATTAAGGAAGATCCTTAGGTGATCTCATATACTTTTCTGCGACGTGTAACTTGCAGTTTTGCAGAAAATCGCCTAAAATTCCAAAATTCTTATCAAAAATTTCATCAAAAATGACATAATGGACATTTCCTAATAAATATTTTAATTCCAACGTAAAAGTGCGGTAATTTTAAGCCCTGGAAGTTTTAATTGCAAATTTGAAAATTTTCTATGTACATCTCAAGCGTATAGGTAGTAAAGCATAGTATTTTCGGCTCCTTAAATCAATGAGTACCAAGCTCGTTTGGTTTGTATACCAGGCAAGTTTATACCTATTTAAATGCAAATTTTTCCATTTTGCAAAGACGGTGCTTTTGGTTGTCACATTCTCCCGGCCTAATAGAAAATTCAATGACAACACATGTCAAACTTTAAACTGCTATTTGGTAAGTTTATAGACATGGTATTTAGTTATAGTCACAAAGTAAAGTGATAGAAGGAGTTGCATTTATATGAAGATTGAAATATTCGACGGACTAGAATGATAGTGGTCCATAGGCAGCCGTATATACATGATGGTTGTAATATAGGGTGGACTGGACGTTTGGTGGTATAAAAATGTTGGAAAAAATGTGAAATTAAAATTATATAGGGTGATTAAAAAACTGTTATATGATGTGGACATAAGCAAATCATATACAGGATGGTTGAAATATATGCTGCAGTTGAATTATATTTATACAGTGTGATTAAAAAAATATTTGCTTTTATAGCCCATAAGAATTTGCATAAAGTGTGGAGAGGAATTAATGTTACACAGGACGATAATATAAAATGTAAAAAATGAACTCATTTATGGGCTAGCCCACAAGGAGTTATATACTATGGTTGAAATATAGACGGATTTGACTCCGTAAATATGGGATGGATTCTACTCCGTCCTATACTTTACAGAAGGCAGCTAACAAATTTATGTTTGTCCGTGGGCAGTCGTATGTACAGGATGGTTGGTACATAGGTTGGAGTGGAATTATCTATAGTTATACAGGGTTGTCAAAAAAGTTGAAAAAGGTTACATGGCGTAGTCCATAAGGCATAAATATATTTTGGGCTTATTAAGTCAACGCGTACTAGTACATTTTGATTTACCTGTCAATTTGAATGAGAAAGTATCATTGTGTAATGTTGAGGTTTCGATGTTACCTGGTTGAAGTTGAAAATAATTTTTTTTTTAAATATAACCGACTTCTACCTATAACTAAAAAGCTAAAAATAATTATAACAAAATACAACTCTAGCAAATAAATAACACATTCAATGTTGTTAGGTACCTACACAGGAATTAAAAAATTTAAACATTTAAAGGTGCTCATTCTGTACAAATTAATTACAATCAAGTTTGATGAATTAGTAGATAAGTACGCAATGAAGGATTTTAGATTTGCTTTGCACCGGCTTCAAAATATACTAGATTGGTATGGTACAGAATGAGCACCTTTAAATGTTTACATTTTTCACTTCCTGGGTAGGTACCTAACAACATTGAATGCTAGAGTTGTATTTTGTTATAATTATTTTTAGCTTTTTAGTTATAGGTAGAAGTCGGCTATATTTAAAAAAAATTATTGTAAGTAATAACATTTTATATATAAGTTTCGTTATTCTAGGTTTTAGCGCAATGCACAAACAACATTGAAAAATAAATTACACTTGTATTCTTACAAAATTTCGGTTCGCTTACCTACGAGAACAAGAATTGGAACAGGTACAAAATTATTATTAATGATTTAACCAAACAATTAGAAATGAAGATTTGGATTTTATTGTGATGAAGCATGATTTTACTTATCAGGATATATTGTTACTTGTATTAAAATATAATGTATAATAAAACATATTTCTGCTAAATAAATAGTTACTTCTTAATACATATTATTAGTTCTGTGTTATTTTTTCTAGATACCTAGAAAGATATTAATAAAACCTGTCACAGATATTACTGGCATTTAGACAAATACAATCTCATATCCATATTATTATTTTTATTTTATTTATTAATCAGTGTAATTTAGTGATTAAACTCAACTATATGATGCTTAATATTATCACACTTGCATTAGATAAGCCTTTTTTTCTTATCAGGACAATCTTTGACAAAGTGCCCTCCAGCTCAAAAAAGGCAGACACCACTATTTCTATACTTGTTGTAACTATGACCATATCCACAAAGATTCTTCCATTGATTTGCATATTTAAATATCATTATTCTACCATATGCACAAATATTTACTCCAAATATTATATTCTATATCTTCTCAATTTTTTAAGTTTACATTTATGAGTAACAGTCATGCTTAATACCGGAAACTTTTATTTTGTTTTTTAATTTTTCAAAATCAACATTTATTTATTTGCACATGTTTAATAGAGTTTAACTTTTTCATTAAAAATTTTAATACACTACAGGCAGTTCCTAGATTGCATCTTCAGTAATTGTTGTGTTTGAGGTGATGTCAACACAAAGGTTTCAAATGTCATGAAGAAAAAATCAGATATGCCAACTCATTATTGTTGGTGTTAATTTGAAGTACCAACCGTTCAATGTTGCCACTACAATATGTGTATTCTCAACTGATGGATCACTCGCAAAGTGTCGAAGGGGCCATGTAAGTATGGATTGGAAATAAAACGTCTGATAAGGCTAGATACAAATGTACCTAACCAGTGTATTTCTTGTTTGGCGAAATCAAACTATATTTTTTTGATTATATTAGTAATATTCAATTATTATTATGAAACAAAATAATATATGTCATGCAGTAATATAACTTTATTACTATATATTTACTGATTTTAACATTACACATGTCAAGTTCAAACAAAATATGAATTAATAAGTAAAACAGCGTCATACCATTCTGGATAAAAGAATATATAGTCACAAAATTCGGTTATTGGAAAAAGTCAAATAATATGCCACTGTTTAAATCTAATTGAACATTCAGAAGGGATGGTATGGCCTGCCTGTCTGGTTTTCAGTTTTGCGGAGGTCTTGCCTATATCGCATCCTGAAGTCTGAACAGATTATACAGTCAGGATTTCATACAAATGTCTGTAGTTTTTTCTAGGTCAATTCTTTCTATTCTTTCACTTATAGTATCAAAATATGTATGTTCAACAGAATTGGCGATCTTTATCAGAATCCTCTATTCAAAATTCATAGTTTATTCCCATTAACCTTTGCATTACCGTAACATATTAATTGCCTATAATAACGGATGCGATGGAAAAGGATTTAATAAACTTACATTTAGGAATAGCAACAATTTGTAAAATATTCTATTTAAAGGGGCTACTGTGTGTTGCATTAACAAGATATGGCACTAATATTCTACTATACATAAATAGTCCTATGAAAGAACGAAATGAAGTAACGCCTCCGTCTTATATAGAAAGAACAAAAATTATGAAGACATCATAGAGGCACGACTAGATAAACACTGTCACCGCTAATGGGATTTCTGAAAGGAGGTGTGAAATTGTTGGACGGAAACTGTACCTAGCAAGCTTGAGTAGAATTTTGAATCCCACAGCTACCAGTTCGTTCATAATACAAAACTATAGTTATGTATCTTTAAAGATACATTGATCAGTGCTCAATCTTATTGACAAGGCTACAGAAATGAATTAACAAAGAACGAAAATTCAAGGACATGAAACATCAAAGTATTGCAACTATTTTATTGCAGGTGTCATATTAGTGATTAAATAGTTCTTTTGCAACTTCGAATGACTTTATAATATGGAGAAATTTGTAAATATGTGACAAGATCCTAATCAAAAGGAAAAACTAATAGTTTTACTTTTGAATATTGATTTCTATTTCGGCAAGCTTATTGCATTTTCTTTATAAATAATAGAAGAAAGAATCAAAAAATTGCAAGCAAACAGGCTGGGGTGGTTATTTGAATAGTGGAAATTATAGAGTAATTCATTAATCCCTCGATTTTCACATTAATTTTTAAGTAACTATTATCTCGAAATTGCTGAGGCTTCATTTACAGTGCAACTATTATAATTTATGGAAAGCAAATTATGGTTTTTAAAAGATTCTTGATATTAATATTTTTATAAGTTGGCAATTGTGATTAGAAACGAACCCAATTAATTTTAAAAAATTCAATAGTGACATTCCTTTATTTTCTCGCGTTAAAGAAAATTGTACACATTCCACTCCGTGACTACCGCAAAAGTTTTTTTCAAGTTTTCCGTAACATTTAGCGTTTTTATTTCTTTCTTACTAACATATATATTCAAGTTATAATGGACCAGCACGCAATACTCTGGTCCTTGATGTTTGCGTGTGTATTTTTCCAACCCCTTCCTGTGAAAGAAAATAACATGTTATCAAAAATACATTTTTCACAATATAAATGGGAAATTTATAACCTATCCGGTTCAAAGAAAACTCATTATTTGTACAAGAACCGCCAATTGTTTAATGCGCTGAGCCGTTTCATACATTATACAGCTTTCAATATAAGCTTCTCTTTGTTTTTAAATTCCTAGCTCAAGGTAAAATACTTTCGGAGGAATATTTACAGGATTACGTTAACTTCCCTGTTACGTTCTTCTCTAAAAACTCTGCTTTGAACTGGTTCCTGTTCTCTATACAGGGTGTAACATAATGCAGTGCAGATATTTTTGTAGGTGGTGGGACTGACTATTATAAATAAAAAATCTTATATGATATAAGTAAAAAAATTCTGGTTTGTGAGAAAAAAAAATCAAAGTTGTCAACTGAATTAAGCACTTGAGTTAATATTTTACTAATTAGTTGCAAAGGAGTAAATGAATAGAACAATAAAAAAATTCTCTACTATTTCTAGTAACAGAACGAACGTTTAAGTATATTTTATTTAAAAAATTTCAAAGCTGTTAAGAAATCAGAAAACAGGCAACACTGGCTAAACTGCTTTCGTTCGAATCGAGGCAAAAGTAAACATTGAAGTAGGTTGTGGATTGAAAAAACGTGATACTTCTGTGGAATATAATAATTTGATGTGATTTGGCGTGAACTGATATTATGTTTTTGTTAAAGAATTAATTATTCCTTTAATTTATTTATTTAGATTCATTTTCATGTTACAATACTTATTCGTTTTCCATTTAGAAAATTTCACTCTTTTTTAGTATTTTCCTACCTTACACATACAAGGTTCCAGATGCATAGAAATTCCAAAAGCTTAATAATCGAACAGCTCTTTAACGATATAGGTGCATCCTTAATTGTTAAAACTGTTTAGTTCACATGGACCAGTACTATCACCTGCTAAAATATCTGCACTCACTTATGGTACAGCCTGTATATTCGCTATATTGCTGGAACTCACTGTCAATTCTCGTATTACAATGTGTTATATAATGGAGATGGATAACAGGCCTTTTTATATTCGAAAATTTTTATTGGGCAGGCGTAAACTTTTGTCAATTTTTTCGGGCAAAAAAAACATTGTATTTACATGCCAATGGTGTGAAAACTGCTCGAAAAAAATGAAGCACGGGAACAAGAAATTTTCTAATATGAAAAGGCCTATTAACTCCAGTCAAAAACAAACAAAAAACTATGTGAAGTTCACAACTGACATATTTTTTTCCATCTAAACTCGAATCCATAGTCAGTTTTGCTCCATCAACGTTCAGTTCTCAAAATTTGCCATTTTTCTTAAGGTTTTCAGCGATTTACTAAAAACTGAAGAGAGATGGAGCAAAACTGATTATGGATTCCAGTTCAGGAGACCAAAATACATCGAAAACCATATGTCCATTTTTTTTTGTTAGCTGTTGCACCTGCCCACCACCAAAAATATAATTGATTATCAAGCCGAAAAACTGGTTTCGACCAGTTTGTGACTACCTAGGGATAAATAATTTTATTTTTCGTATTTTTTTTAAGATATACTTTATAGGAAAACGTCCAAATAGAATACACTAATAAATTACAATTTTGAAAATATGACTGTTCAAGTGTTTGTATTGGTAACCTAATTAAATTCTTTATAAGGTACAAATCCAAATTGAACCGCAGTGTATGTTGTTTTATCCCAAAATATATATATTACTACTGTTACGAGAATTCATCGGAAAGCTGGTGCAATCGGCCATCAACAAGTTCGTTGAAGCGACATTCTTCCGGTGCATCTAGGAATCCAAAATGTTTTGTCTCTCAACCCGAGGCTGGCGGCTGCCGTTAATAGGAATTCGTCGAATTCCCTTGAAGCTTCCAGAACACATGAAAGAAGTTTCCCAATTGTTCGTTGACTTACCAGACAATTCAGAGAGAAATATATAAATACAGACAGCTGGCTATGGAATTCATTCAGTATTCGACAGCCGTATATTTAAGTAGAGATAAATTGTAAATAGTTCGGTGGATATAAATTGTGTTAAAGTAGTGGAAATAAAGTAGAGTGTTTTTAAATATATCCAAGAACTGAACCCGAGTATGAAAATAAAAACATTACATTACATTTACTAAATTTCGGGAAATATTTCAGTCAATTTTGACACCTCACATTATAGAAAAATATACTTAAACAACTATGGCACTACTTGACACTACTAATGAAGTTTGCAAAATGGTATAATACTTGTTCCAGAATCCCCAAATAAAAATTTTTACTATTTTGAACTAGAACCAATTATTAAAGTAATCTCAAAATTCTCAACGGATTCAAAATAAAACAGTTCTGCAAGTTCAAATAAACAGTTACTAAAACTTTTATACTCATTGTTTTCTGAACGATATTTGTTGCATATTTTTCAATGTCTGAGTACTTATTCGATAATAAATAATAATTTGGTCAAGTGCGAGTTGGACTCGCATTGTAAGGGTTCCGTATCACCTTCAAGATTCGCTGTATTTAGTTTTCTAATTTGGCCCCCAAAAATTAACATTAGAGTTTTATTTTACTAATAAACTTTCAGGGAAGCCTTTTATAATCTATTGTCTGAATTTTGAGGCTCTATAGATTGGAAGATAAAGGGCACAATAGGTCAAGTTTTAAATTATAAATTATTAAATCTGTTATTCAAATTATTTAAAAATACAAATAAAATATATTTTTCAAAATTTAAATAGTATAGTTTCTAAAATGGGAATTAAGTCGATGTTTAATATCTTTGCTAAACAAATGATTTAAAAATATGATATATTTGTAATTCACATAATGAGTCTTTTATTTGATATATTACATGATTCATTTGAAAATTGAATTTTTTTTTCCATTTAATTGTATAATTTGTCCCTAAAATTACCATGGACGTTTTCTAATAATTTTTCTTATAAATTTCAAGTGAGCCCCAGTACCCCTAATTATTTTCAAAATTTTAGGTAGTATGGTTTCGGAAATAAAGCGAGAAATGAGAATTTTTTATATCTTTATGTTAATATCTTGTAAACAATTAATTTTAAAAATATATATTTGTATTTCTCATAACGAGCCCCTTCATTTGATATATTGCATGACACGTTAAAAAAATATTTTTTATTTTCCGTTTATTTCTATAAATTGCCCCCCATTATTAATATTAAAGATTTCTTCGTATTTTTCCTGTAAATAAAAAAAATTAGGTCTTATAGTTTGGGGAATAAAGGGGGGAATGGGTATTTTTTTAAATATATTTTAAAATATTTATTTAAAAAATAATAAAAAAATATATTTGTATTAGTCATAATGAGCCCTGTGATTTGATATATTACATGATACGTTAGAAACAAGTTTAATTTTTTATTTTCCATTTAATTCTTTAATTTGCCCCCCAAAATGAATATTAGGGGTTTCTCCTTATTTTTCCAGTAAAGTTCAGGTGAGGCGCTATACCTATTTTTTTTCAAAATTTTACAGCTTGTGGTTTCGGAGATAAGGGGGGTGAAAGGGTAAAATTTTTTATATTTTTGTTAGTAACTTTTAATTAATTTATTTTAAAAATATGAAAAAAATATATTTGTTTTCGTCATAATGAGCCCATTTATTTGATAAATAACATGATGGTTAGAAATAATTTTAATTTTATATTTTTCATTTAATTCTATAATTTGCCCCCCAAAATAAATATTAGGGGTTTCTCCTTAATTTTCCAGTAAAGTCCAGATGAGGAGCTATAACACAATTTTTTTTCAAAATTTTCCAGCTTATGGTTTCGGAGATAAGAGGGGGGAATGGGTAAATTTTTTTATATTTTTGTTAATATCGTTTAATTTATTTATTTTAAAAATATGAAAAAAATATGTTTATTTTCGTCGTCATGAGCCCTTTCATCTGATATATAACATGATGGGTTAGAAACAATTTTAATTTTATATTTTCCATTTAATTCTGTAATTTGCCCCCCAAAATGAAAACTAGATGTTTCTCCTTATTTTTCCAGTAAACTTCAGGTCAGAACCTATGAAAGTATTTTTTTTCAAAACTTTACGTTTTATAGTTTCGGAGATAACCCCCCTTATCTCCGAATGGAATGGAATGGGTAAATTTTGGTATATTTTCTTTAATATCTTTTTAATTAATTTTTTTTAAATATGAAAAAAATATATTTGTGTTCATCAGAATGAGACCTTTCATTTGATATATTACATGATGAGTTTGAATTTTTTTTTATTTTTAAATTTTTATTTAATTCTATAATTTGCCCCCCAAAATTAATATTAATGGTTTCTCCTTATTTTTCCTGTAAAGTTCGGGTAACGTTATATATTTTCTATTTTTTCAAAATTTTAGGTTCAGTAGTTTCGGAGATCAGGGGGGGGGAACGGTCGATTTTTTTAGTTTTTCCCCCCCAGAAGTACCCCTTAAATCAAAATTTCTTCTTTTGCGATATGTGCTCCTGATCAAGTCACCAAACTATACCTTCATACCAAATTTCAACCTCTTCCGTCCAGTAGTTTAGCAGAAAATGGCTGTGATGTGACAGAGGCAGAAATCCTGAGTGATATTATAAGGGTATCCGTATACTGTATATACGGAACCCTAAAAAGAATACATATTGTCAAATATTTTAATTTTACATCTTAGAATGGTGCCTTTTTTATCCATAGTTTCTTAACCACTGACAAGGGGGTCTGGCCTACCCCGAAATGTTTTGAATTTACAGCAATTTTCTTAACTGTGGTGTTATTTCCCATGAAATACTTCCGACATCAACGTGTTCTAATGATAAAACTTGACTTACACAAAATCCACCGATAAAACCGTGTTTGCTACTATAGGCAATGTTGAAGAGAAATAAAAAACCTACAGAATGAGCTACTATACGCTCAATTTCGTTAAATGTTTTCTTAGATAATGGAACCTTTACCTGAAATTCCAAAAAAATAAATAATCCCTTACGTATTTTTTTATTAACTGAAGCGATAGATGTTCGCATACCCAATTCATGTTCTAAAAATAAATACTGTAGCCCCGGTAGTTTTTGCAACATTTCAGTCAATCCTATTGTAATGTTTTTATTTTCACACTCGGATTCAGTTCAGTTCTTGGATTTATTTAAAAACACAGTCCAACTCACTCTAATTTATTTCCACAACTTTTACACAAATTTATGTTCAAGAAACTACAATTATCATTTTATCTTAACTGTACAATACGACCGACGAAAACTGAATGCCTCCTATCGCCAGCTGTTCATATTAATATATTTATCTTGGAATTATCTGGTACGTCCACGAACCATCGGGAAACTCTTTCATGTTCTGGAAGCTTTAAGGGAATTCCCAGTAACGGCCGCAGTCGGCCTGATGAGAGGCGAAACCTTTCGGATTCCCAGAAGCACCGGAATAATGTCCTTTCTACGAATTGGTTGATGGCCGATTTCACCAGCTGTCGGATGAATTCTCGTAACATTGCCCCCTCCTTAAGACCATTTCGTCCCGGAATGTCCTAGAATCCTTCCTGGGGGGACGATATTTGCAGGACTCTCCATTTCGACAACGGGAAGTTTGGTGGAAGTAACAGTCAACGGTCTTCTGGGCTGAGAATATTGAGACAGGATACCAGGATGTTGATGCAACTGAACCGAAAGATTGTTTCCATCATACTTCTCACCACCCTCCAATTCAGTCCATCCAACCCGCAGGCTATCTTCGGGACCGCCAATTTCATCAGATTCTTCTCCATTAGCACATTCCTCAATTCTACAAGAGTCTTCCAAAGATCGCTATATGTCGGCTTGTCTTGCGAGAATTTTTTCGTTACCAAATAAAAGATGTCTCTGGTACCCACTAGACCTTCCCTACCGCTGGATCTTGCTCCCGTAGTTTCTGGAACTGGCCGTACTTTTTGGCTATTCCTCTGGACATCCGGAGATCTCGAGCCACACAATGAGCCAGGGCATATTCTATGGGCACCTCAAACAGGTCTCGGGGTTCTTCTGTGGTCACGTTGTGCTGCACTTTCTGCCCATTAGAGTATAGTGCCATAAACTGTTCCAAGGTCGTCTCATCATCGGGTGGTTGGATGCTGCGGACTTGAGCTTCGCCGTCATCACTTCCGGCATAATGGGCTAACCTGTTGAAATGTACCACTTTGGTTTTCCCCGAGGTAGCTTCTTTATTCTGTAGACAACATCGTTGATTTTCTTCACAATTTGGTACGGCCCCTCCCAAGATCTCTGGAGCTTGGGCGAATATCCACGACGACGTTGCGCGTTATACAACAAAACAAGATCATCAACTTGGAATTCTCTGCCCGCGGCTTTGATGTCGTAGGCTTCATTCATTCGGGTACTGGCATTCTCGATGTTTAACCGGACTCGTTCATGGATGTCGTTCATCTTTAGACGTAGCTGGCTGACATAGTCTTAACCTGCGGTCTCTTCTCCTGGGGGATGTCCAAACTTCAAATCGCTTGGTAGCCTTAATTCTCGTCCCATGATAATACTGGCCGGGGTCTGACCCGTGGACTCGTGCACAGACGAACGATATGCCATCAGAAACAAGTGCAGATACTGGTCCCAGTCTCTTTGGTGGTTAGAGACAAATGGCGGTTAATGGTTCTATTCATCCGTTCTACCATTCCATCGGATTGTGGGTGTAATGCTGTCGTCCGTGTTTTATTGATCTTCAAGAATTTGCAGACGTCTTGGAAAAGAGTAGACTCGAAGTTCCTACCTTGGTCTGAATGCAACTCCAAGGGAACACCAAAACAACTGATCCATTCCTTTGACAAGGACATCAGCAACGGTCAAGGCTTCCCGATTCGGCAAGGCATACGCCCATCACCACCACAATGTATTTATTTTCAGAGTCGGATTCAGGAAATGGACCGGCAACATCAATGGGTATTCTTTCGAATGGACTGCCAACGTTATATTGCTTCATGGGAGCTTTTGGACGCTTCTGAGGCCCATTACTTGCTGTGTAAACAGTACATTTCCAGCACCACTCCTTGACATCCACTTGGCAGTTTACCCAATAGAAGCGTTCTCTCAACTTCCCCAGGGTTTTCGTAACTCCCAGATGTCCACCAGTTGTACCATCATGTAGTTCTCGTAAAACCTCTGATCTCCTATTTCTGGGAACTACAATCTGTTTTTTGTCGCTTCCTTCCTCTGGAGTTTCCAGGACGCGCTTGTAAAGTCCATTTTCCAGGATGAGGGAGTTCCACTGAGCCCAGGACGCCTTTATGGTTGGTGAATATCGGGAAATCTCCTGCCACGTAGGTTTGCGATCTTCTTCCTTCCACCGGATAACCTCTTTCAAATCTCGATCTAATTTCTGGTCTTTTTGGATCTCCGCACATTGCCAATGATCCTTGGTGGCGGTAGTTCTACAGAGAACACCCCCTTTTTCTTCAGCTCGCTGGCAATGTTTGCAGTCATCAGGGCATGGTCTTCTCGATAGAGCATCAGCATTCTCATGGCTTGTTCCAGCTCGATGTTCAGTCTCGAAGTCGAATTCTTGCAACCGCTCAATCCCCCTTGCCACCTGTCCTTCCGGATTTTTAAACTGCAGGAGTCACTTCAGTGCTGCATGATCAGTCCTCAGGAGGAATCTTTAACCATAGAGGTACTTGTATAAATGTTCTACCCCCTTTACCACAGCCAGGAGTTCCCTGCGAGTAACGCACGCAGTAATTCCGTTCAGGCTTGCTCAAGGTCTTGCTGAAGTATCCGATGACTCTCTCCTGGCCCTCCTGGATCTGCAAAAGCACAGCACCAATACCGACATGGCTTGCGTCGGTATCCAATACGAAGTTTCCATCTGTCAAAGGAGAACTTAATATGGGAGCACTCGTTAAAGCTCTTTTCAATGTATCGAATGATCGCTGACATTCCTCGTCCCATTGGTACTGCACCTTCCCTTCTGTCAGTCTAGTAAGTGGCTTGGCGATGTTCGCAAATCGGGCTACGTACCAACGATAGTACGTGCTTAACCCCAGGAAACTTCTTAACTGGTGAATATCTTTAGGTATCGGCCATTCCTGGACAGCTTTGATTTTCTGTTCATCAACAGCTACTCCCTCTGCGGAAACCACATGTCCAAGATATTGCACCCCTTCTTGGAACAGCTGACACTTCTTCGGGCTTAACTTTAGTCCGGAACTTCAAAGTCGCCGAAACACCTCCTCCAGGTTCTCGACGTGGTCTTCAAATGATCTTCCAACCACGATAATGTCATCAAGATACACCAGGCATGTCTTTTCCCGGTCTTCCTTAGCTAGTTCCACCTGCCAATAACCGCTCTTCAGGCCCAGGGTGGAAAACATCTGCGATCCAGCCAATGTATCTAGGGTATCGTCTATTCTTGGAAGGGGATAGCTGTCTTTCTTTGTAGCGTGGTTTAATTGCCGATAGTGCACGCAAAATCGAGTGGAAACGTCTTTCTCTTTAAACAAGACAACTGGAGAAGCCCAAGGGCTATTGGATGGTTCAATAACACCTTCTTTCTCCATTTCGTGGACTGTTCTATCGGCTTCTTCTCTTTTGGCTAGGGGTAGTCTCCTCGCTGACTGTCGAATAGGCTGAGCGTCCCCGGTATTAATTTTATGTTTCACCAGGTCAGTCCGTCCTCTTTTTCCGTTTCCTACATCGAAGATATCCTGGTAGTTTCTGAGAAAGTCCCTCAATTTTGCTTTCTGGTTTGATTTCAAATTCTTGGATGAATCGGTGATGACTCTTTCCAGTTTCTCAGACAGCTTAGCTGGTGGTATTTCTGCATGCTGTGTGCTTCTGACTGCAGAGGAAACTGTTGATCAATGGCCCAAAATTGTTCATTTCTTTAGCACAACCGAGTAATGATTCAGGTTCATTACTCTTACTGGCACAATCTCCTTGACACGAAACAGAGCCTTCCCCAGTGCGACTCCTCTGCCTACATTTCCGTCGTTAAGTTCGGGATAAAACATCGTTACTGTTCCCATCTAAGCAAGCATCTATAATGATTTCAGCACTTTCCGGAACATTGACATCCTCTGCTAAGATGGCTCGCAGCATTATGTCATTCTTTCCATGAAGCACCAGTTCTTCGTCATTCACTAGCAGAATTCCATAGTTGAAGTTTAACTGGAATCCCTTCGAGCTCACGACATCCATTCCAAAGATTACTTCGTCTTTGATGTCTGCTACTAATGTCCGATGTAGGAAGGTTGTGGTTCCCAATGTCATTTCAATCACTATTTAACCATGGACTTTCGCTGCCTCTCCAGTCGCTGTTCGCAGTTGCCATTTTGTTGGTTTTATCATTCTTTGTTCTAAAACGATGTTGGGCCTTATAACTGTTTTTGTCGCACCTGTATCCAGCAGCATTATACATTGCTTCTTATTAATAAAGCCATCTAGAAAGACACTGTTAATGTGGTTGCGTAGCGAAGCGACATAGGCGTTGATAGTTGGGGCTTGTTGGTTACAGGTCGACGATGGTCGTTTTACATTGACTTTCTTTAGATTCCCCGACGAGGAAGTCTGTACTCCGTTGCTCTCCTTGCAACGATTCTGGACATGTCCTACCTTACCACACTTCCAACATCTAACTAATCTTTTTTCGGTAAGGACTTCTTCCATTATCTTTCTTACAGAGGCTTCATCTATTCCGCCATCTTCGGACTCTCCGTTCACGATTCGGACACTGGCTTGACCTCTGCAGGTATTTTTCGCAACCTCGAATTCTAGCGCTCGAGCAAGTGCATCCACTAATTGAGTCGGTCGGGCAAGTGTTAAAGCTTGTCTGGCTTCGTTGTCCCGCAGTCCATCTAAAAACGCTTGTACTGCTTACCTTTCTATCACATTTTCCGGTGTGGCTGGATAGGCAAGGCGAACCAGACGGGCAATATCACCTTCAAACTCTTGTAGGGATTCATTTGATTTCTGGTGCCGATTTTTCAATTGGGAGTGATAAACGTGCTCCAAATGCGTTTGGCCATACCTCAGTTCCAAATGTTTGACCAGTTGTTCGTAGTCTGCTTGCTCAGAGGCATTCAATGTTTGTAAGATATCTGTAGCATCCCCTCTTAAGGCTAGGGTTAATGCGATTGCCTTCTCTTTTGCCGACCATCCGTTTAGCTTAGCTGCAGCCTCGAATTGGCGACGATAATTAGTCCATGATGATTTTCCATCAAATTGGGGAGGTTTCATTTTGAGTCTTGTCCCCTCGAGGCCAATTTTTGAATCCACTACCTATGTACTGTTTCTGCTTTAGGTTTATAAGTGTATTTGCTACTGCTTGTATTTAGGAGGGATGATGGTGGGATTTAGCATTAAGGTATCTGTCGGTGTGTGTCGGCTGTCGATAGACTGTGTGTTCTAGCTTCCCGTTGTTGTCCTTTTTAAGTAGATGTCCAGAAAAGGAAGGCATCCATCTTCTTCCATCTCCATGGTGAATTGGATCCTTTCGTGTAGAGAGTTTGCCAGGTATAGGAAATTGCTGAGTTCCGTATCCCCATGAGGCCACACTATCAAGATATCGTCTACGTATTGTAGCCAGACTTTTGGTTTCAGGGGGGCTGTGTTTAAAAGGGCCGTTTCGAAATAAGACATGAAGAGGTTTGCCACCGCTGGTGAGAGCGCCGAGCCCATAGGTGCACCGTCGACCTCTCTGTAAAGTTGCCTGTCAAAGGAGAAATATGTGTTTTTGAGGCAATGTTCCGCGTGTTGTATGATGTGCGCAGGAAGGTTTTTATTCATGGCAATTTGGTCCAAGGCTTCGTCGACGGGGATGCTTGGGTAAAGTGATTTAACGTCGAGACTTGCGAGGCGGTCTTCTTCTTGTAAGTTTAGGTCCCCTATTGTTATGAGAAGATGTTCGGAATTTTTTACGTAGGATGGGGCATTTTCGATTAAAGGTTGCATGGCTGCTGCGAGGTACTTCTCGAGTTGTTGAAGAGGTGAGTTGAAAGCACTGACTATCGGGCGCATCGGGACTCCTTCCTTGTGAATTTTTGGCAGACCGTACAGCTTGGGGCATCTACTGGATTTTTCTCTCGGGATGAGTCTTTTGCGTATGTCCTCATCTGGTATGAGAGCCTGAATCTTGGATTTGGTTGTTTTTTCCAAGTAGGTTGTCGGGTCTCTCTTTATTGGTTTATAGGTTTGGTCCGGTAAAATTTCTTTCATTTTTGAGTTGTAGTCATTAGTGTTCATGACTACCGTGGCGTTTCCCTTGTCCGCTGGTAGGATTGTGATGTCTTTGTTTTTCCTGAGGTTAGTGAGTGCTTGGTGTTCTGCCCTGGACACGTTTGGCTCTGGTTTTTTAGCAGACCGCAGGATTCTTGCTACGTCTTGCCTTATTTCTTCTGCTTTCTCCGGTTCGACGTGGTGCAGTGTTGATTCTACGCCAGAGATGATATCTTCGACCGGTATGATTGTTGGAGTTATTGCGAAGTTGAAGCCTTTACACAGTATCTGTTTCTCGACAGCGGAGAGTGGATAGTTGGAAACGTTGTGGACCACTTTGTCATAGTCTATCGGCCTAGTATTTGTGATCTGTACGGCCTTCCTAGCAAGGTTTTGATGTTACTTGTTTAGTCTGGCTGTTTTGAGTTCTTTGTCTGTTTCTGTTCGAAAGAAAATTAGTTGTTCTGTTGACGTTCACATTAGCCCGTGGAGGGTGTTGCTGAGTTGCAAGTGTGAAGTCAGTAGATCCCTCTCGGTCGTGGCTAAGTGTCGTCTTGTCCGGTGTATTTCCTCGCGCAGTAGCCCTCTTCTGGCATTGTTGAGGATGGTGTCGGTTTTCTTACTATGGGTGTGGTAGGAAAGCTTGGTGAAAGATGGAAGGAGATTTTCGTATCTGCATTTTATCAGGAAATGGAGATCGCACAGGAGTGTGGTTTTTCTTCTTCTAAGCTTTTCGTAGAGCTTGATGGATTTGAGTGTCTCCTCCCCGTAGAGGTGTACAATGTTTGAAAACAAGTTGGCAAGGACGGAACTATGTGTAGCTATCTTGATGGTCCGGGTGTTCGTCCGTTGAAACCCAACAAGACCAGCAAAGGCAGCGACCACCCTTCCGTACATACAAGGAGTGACAGATCGGATCGGAAGAATCCTTAGGAAAAGCTACATCAAAACTTCCTACAAACCTCATAAGACGATAAAAAGCATTCTAGGCAATCCCAAAGACCAACGTCCACTAGAGAGTCACGGAGTCTACAAGATACCTTGCGGCGGATGCGAGTAAGCATATTTAGGTCAAACAAACCGTAGGATCGAAGCCCGAATCGAAGAGCACAAACTCAGCATACGGAACAAGACCACAACATCGGCACTGTTCCAACATTAACAGCAAACAGGACATAGAATCAACTTTGAGGGCTCTAAGCATCTGGCAACAGAAACAAAGAAGAACAATTAGGGAAGCTATAGAAATTGAAAAGGAAGGAAAAATCAATAACCGTAACGAAGCTCTACACCCGCATCAAGCCTGGAAGAACATCTTCCGGGAAAAGAAAAACAAATTAAAAGAGAGCGCAACAATACCACAACGTTGCATTCCGTCATTCGTAGCTAACTATCAGGACGCCCACCCTTCTAACGAACATCTGCGGCCGCATCGGTACAAACAGAACCACGTCATCGGTACAATTTGCGACAACGCAATGGTGTCACCCAATCAAAACAAACCATACCGCCCCCTTAACACAACCGGAGGCGGGGCAAAGAAATAGGAGGGGACTCGGGAGATAGCATAAATAGCGGCGCGCACATATCGGAGCTCACTTCCACTTCAGATACCACGGAGAGCAGACCAAGCGGAGAACGACCTAGCCGACGATCTCGGATACGAAGTAGTCCAGAAAGGTCCGAACCTGCAGCCACCCTTCGTGCTGGAAGAAGAGGAAAAGCCTTATGAAAATGCCAAGTGAGATTTTGGCGAAACGTCAGGCGACCGTTCCTTTACAGGGACAAAACTTTCAACGGACGAACACCCGGACCATCAAGATAGCTACATATATATATATATATATAGTTCACAAAGTCAAGAAGTCAACGGAATTTAAAGCGTACGTGACTTCTCAGGGATATCAAATTTCATCTCGAATTATATGCAAACAACTTCCCGGAAACCTACACGAGCCCGTTTACCCAGTCAAATCGCTGACTTGCATCAGCACTTTTGTCAATGTTATAAAAGCAACTGGAAACGTTCTCGTGTTGTCATTTAAATAATATCTCTTTTAGTACTAAGTCATTCAAATATTATCATTTATAGTATTAAGTTATTCAAGTAGTTTAACTATTTTAATTGTTCAATTTTAATTTTTTATGTTTCTAAATAAATATGTTTTTAAAAAAGTGAATTTAATCAAAGTGAATATAAAATTGGCGCAGTCAGTAGGATTGTCCAACACAGTTAGAACACGTGCATACTAACTGACTGTGGAGATTTCCAAATCATCGTGGACAAAACCTACTTGAAAAGGACAACAACTACCAAGTACTAGCAAGGGAACACGCAACCAGGCTAACCAGTGCTAAGTGACGCGGAGAACAGTCCGATGCGAGGAATAATAACGTAAGAATCACATAAAGTAACTATTTTTTATTTTGATTTTATTTTGAATGACCACCAGTTCTTTCATTTATATAATATTTTATTCCTCATAACCTTACCTTCCTAAATAATTTTGAAACTATATATTTTACATAATCATATTATTTTATTTTCATTACTTTGACTTACATATTTCGAAGTATTTGAAACATTATTTCAAGTTTATTATTAATTTACGGAATGAGTACGGAAACGTACAAAAATATTACCCTAATGATTTCGAACAAAACGATGAACCAGAATATTTCAACACTGAACAGTTTAACGAATATTATTCTGACGAACCTGATTCTTCTCAAGTAAATTTTCATTTGACCCCCGCTCAGTCAGAACCGCCAAACCAAGAAATTTCAGAAATTCAAACCCAAATTTAGACAATGAATCTGAACGACTTCAGCCCGAATGTCAACTTCTCCGAACAGAACTTTCTGTAAGACCCCTTCTTTCCGTCAACTCCAAGAATCTTTATTATATTAATGATTCTTCAAACATCTATAAACATCTTATCGATACGGGTGCAGGACTTTCAATTTTTAAACCTGAAACCTGCCAACGCTTCAAACAACGATTTCCCGAAAACGTAGTCATCCAAGGAATCACTGATCAGAAAATCTTAATCAACGAATCCACCCTTTCAATGTCGCCGACCCACACAAGGTGTATATTTGCAACATCGACATTGAATTCGACGGATTACTGGGTCCAGATTTCCTTGAACACTATAACTGCGATATAGACTTTAACAGCAAACAACTTGTCACTAATTTTAAAACCTTACCACTCTACAAAGTTACGGATGATACTGTCATGCGTACTCAAAACCCTTCAACTTCCAATAACTGCATCCCAATCAATACAATCTCTTTAGAACCCCGAACAGAACAGATATGTAAATTAAAATGTAACCTCACCAACACTGAGGCTTTCCTATCATCTGCCGAAATAGAAAACGTTTATCTTCCCAGTGCCCTTGTTAAAATTAATGAAAAAGGCGAATTTCTTACTTTAATTTTAAATGCGAATGATATCCCCAAAACTGTTAATTTCGACAATTTGGAACTCGAACCGATAAACAATTTTTCCGTAAACACTCTTTCCGAAAACTACTCACAAAACTTAACCCTGCCTGATAGACAAACTACAATCATGGCACAACTTCGGTTAGAACATCTGAACGATGAGAAAGCCGAACTTATTTCTCAACTCTGCCTCGAATATTCTGATATACTCTACTTAGACGGTGACCAACTGACCTTCACGAACGAAATCAAACATTCAATAGACACTAATAACGCGAAACCCTCTTTCACAAAGTCATATCGGTACCCACAAATACACAAACAAGAGGTAAAAAGTCAGATATCAAAGATGCTTGACCAAGGCATTATACGTCCGTCTAATTCGCCGTGGTCATCCCCGGTTTGGGTAGTCCCCAAAAAACTAGACGCATCTGGTACCCAAAAATGGCGTGTTGTCGTCGATTATCGTAAACTAAATGAACTTACTGTTGACGACAAATATCCCCTACCGAACATTTCGGATTTACTTGACCAACTTGGCAAATGTCAATACTTCACCGCTCTCGACTTAGCTTCAGGGTTTCACCAAATCGAAATCGATACAAAAGATATCCAAAAAAACAGCATTCACAGTTGATAATGGTCATTTTGAATTTGTTAGAATGCCCTTCGGTCTTAAAAACGCTCCATCCACCTTCCAAAGGGTAATGGATAATATTCTTTTAGGTGTTCAAAACGAGAGATGTTTAGTCTATATCGTTTATTCTCCGACTATACATGAGCACATAGCCCGACTTTCTGAAGTTTTCAAACGATTGCGAAAAGCCAATCTAAAAATCCAACCCGACAAATGCGAGTTTATTCGCAAAGAGGTCGCGTATCTTGGCCACCTTATAACTCCCGAAGGCGTGAAGCCTAATCCCTCAAAGGTAGATTGTATCTTAAATTTTCTCCAACCAAAAAACCCAAAAGATATCAAATCCTTCTTAGGGTTAGCTGGTTATTACAGGCGATTCATCCCCAATTTCGCCAAGATTTCGAAACCTTTGACAAAATTACTTCAAAAAGACATACCTTTCCAGTTCGATTCAGAATGCGTCAAATCTTTTGACGAATTAAAAAGAGCCCTTCTACCCCCATACTCATATACCATAATTTTGAAGAGCCGTTTATTCTTACAACCGACGCCAGTTCATTTGCTATCGGCGCAGTGCTCTCTCAAGGCCCCGTAGGTAAAGATTTACCCGTAGCCTATGCTTCCAGAACTCTCTGCAAGGCTGAAAATAAGTATTCAACCATAGAACGAGAACTCCTTGCAATAGTGTGGGCGGTTAAACACTTTCGTCCGATAATTTTTGGCCGTAAGTTTTTACTTCTGACCGATCACCGCCCGTTAACTTGGCTGTTTTCTATGAAGGGTCCTGGAAGTAGACTTGCAAGATGGTGCCTTAAGCTCGAGGAGTACGACTATCAAATAATTTACAAACCCGGCAAAGTAAATAAAAACGCCGTCGCTCTCTCTCGCATTAAAATTAACAACTTTAATGAATACATATCATTTCAAGCAAACAATCATCTAACACCATTTACAGTTCTCCCAACAAACGAAACTGACGATGACTCACAAGAACCCCAGACGAGAAGTCTCATTAACCTCCAACAAATCTCTGAAGAATTTAGAACTTTTGTCGAGCGATATCAAACCGTCTCACTCATAGATTACGACAAAATTCAATTTTCTAATTGCCAACTCTTAGACCGAGGAAACAAAAACATCCTAGTATTTCCCCAAGGCTCTCTCATGAAAGATTTTCACCATGACATCATCGAAGACATTTTTGAGGAAAATGCTGATTTCCGTACCCCTAGAGTAAATGTCTTTCCAAGCAAAAGTGTCAGAAAAAGACGCTATTACATCGTCCCTCTCCCTTCTGACCCAGAAATAGTTAACGAGATTCTTTTCGCATCTTTGTATAATAGTAGAGATGTGTTCACCAAACGGTTGAGAAAGACCAAATACCCATCATTCTCGACAAATTCCATAACGACAAAAATAATATACATCGAGGCATCAATGAAACTATCCGCAGAATAAAAGAAAAATACAATTGGCAAGGACTGACTAAGGACGTTGACAATTTTATTAAAAACTGTCAAACTTGCCAGAGGGCAAAGGTTTACCGGAAAAATCTCGACACCCCACTTGTCATTACTGAAACCCCACGGACACCCTTTGAACGTGTCAACATCGATATTCTAGAAGTCCCGACAAAAAACTACGCATTAACTATCCGGGACGAATTAACAAAATTCTCTCAGGCCTACCCCATAACCGACAAATCCGCAAAAACCTTGGTTAGTACTTTACTACTCTATTTCCAACACTTCGGTACTCCATTACGGATACATTGTGATTATGGCAGGGAATTCGACAACACACTAATGAGAGACTTGTGTAAAGTATTTGACATCAAACTATCTTATTCTAGTGTGGGACATCCCCAGTCAAATAGTTCATAGAACGATTCCACTCGACCCTATTAGAGATGATTAAAATCCATAAACTAGAAAATCCTGACGAACACCCTTTTAACATCCTCCCTTATGCAATCATTGCATATAACAATTCTGTAAACAAAACTCATGGATTCACCCCTTACGAACTTGTTTATGGACATACTTCGAGTAGGACTCCAGAAACTCTCTACAACCAACAAGCCCTGATAACTAAGTACATCAGAGATCTCAATAATCGTATCTCTCACTATTATAAAATTGCTCGCGAAAGAACGGAAATCCAAAATCATAAAGCGAAAGTCAGATTTGATGAACACGTTTCTGAAAATCTCCCTAACTATCAAATAGGCGATAAAGTCTATATTAAAGAATCCCAGATCAAGGACAAACTCCAAAATAAATTCAATGGTCCTTTCGAAATCCTGGAGATTCACAGAAACTCCACAACAATACTAAACCCTAAAACCAACCAAAAATCAAAAGTAAATTTCGACCGAATGAAACCGTTCTCAGAAAGTTAATTTCTGTTTCAGGTTTTGCCAGCTGTTCGGGTCAGCAGTAGCCCAATTTCAAATACAACCAATACTTTAGGTATCTACTTCCATAACGAAGCAGAAATAACTGTATCCAATGATAAATGGACACTTTTAGTACACAGAAACATTTCTGCACTAGAACAAGTATTTACAACAAACAACAGAATTTTACAAACTCTTGTAAAAACTGTTAACTTCAATTCTTTTGCTATGAACTACTTTGGCGCAGACATACAAACCCACATTAACCTTCTCAATCAAATTTCTAACTCAATAAAACAGAGATTTACTGACATTCACATGGACACTAAACGACACAAACGAGGTATTCTTGATAGGGCAGGTACCCTTTTTAAGGCAATCACAGGCAATTTAGACGCCGCGGACGGAAAATACTTTACCGAAAGCATAAACCGCTTAAATCAAGGCCAACTTCAAATTGAGAACTTACAATAAAACCAAATAAGTGTCACCACATGCGTAATTAAAAACTTCAACGAAACTATCCAAAATCTTAGAATTGACGAAAAACTATTTAACGATAACATGAAAAAGCTGGAAAACACTATCGGAAAAATTAATGATAAGGTCGCCTACGTCGAATCAAAACTCGCATTACTTGAAATGTGTGAAAAACTTATGGAGAATTATCTCTACTTAGAAGATAATCTAAATGATGTTTTAAATTCTATCACATTCGCGCGTTTGAAAATAATTCACTCTTCAATTTTAACACCAGAACATCTTATTACCTCATTACAGGAAATATCGCAAAATTTAGTCAAAAGTAACCTTCCATTGGCTGTAAAGTACTCGAGCATCGCACAATATCTGGAAATCATTGAACTAGAGGCATTTCAAACATATACCGATCTTATATTTGTGTTAAGAATCCCTTTAGTCGAACAACATCCTTACACAGTCTTTCATTTATATCCTATCCCTATATACGATGAAAGAACAGGTTTACATCATATGCTATCCTTCACTAAAAAATATCTTGCAAAGAATGATGATTCTTTAATGTTTATTCCGATCAAAGACTTAAGTGCGTGTAAACCGTTAGTCACTCTTAAGAAACTGTGTTCTGAACTTTACGCAGATCCTATTGACACAAACGCGTTATGTGAAGCTCAACTTCTAAAGAATGTCCAGAAGGTACCCGACAACTGTAAAAGCTCACTAATATTCACTCAAGGATACAACGTTCAAAAACTAGAACCCAATACATGGCTCATAATTACTTCTGAACCCATAAGTGTTACAGTGAATTGCGCTCAAACAAACCCAAAAACTCTTACAATCTCCCTCAACTCCATATTGACTCTTCAATCAGAGTGTAGTGCGTTTATAGGAATTACAAAAGTTCAAGCCGAATCTGGTAAACAAACCAATGTTCTAGAAACATTTCAACCAGTAACAGTGCCATTCAACTGTTGGAATGCAGTGCCAGAAAAAACTATAATTCCTGAACTTCAGCCCCTAAAGCTGAACACACTTAATGTAGAAGAATTAGACGTAGCAAATCACAAATTGGAACAATATTCCAGAGACCTCGATGGTCTCATAAACCAGTCGTTTGTAACCAAAAACATCTCTTGGTTTACTTATACAACCATAGCTGCTCTCATGATCATAGCGACACTCATCACTTTCCAAGATGTCAAAAAGAGGATGGTAAAACCTCCAAAGGACTGCAATCCTGACCAGACTTCAGTGCCTCAGCCAAGACTCAAATTCTTTCCCAAGCTTAGGCCTGTTTTGAAAACAGAACAAAGCTTAGAGACGCAAGTTTAGGTATACCGTTTATGTTCTGTAAAAACAACTATTTTTAACCTTTTTATTTTTTTACACAGTATTTTTATTCAAATTTCCTTTTACTTTATATTTTATTTTGATATGTTTAAGTTAAGCATTTAATTATTACTCGTATTATTTTATTGCTCATTTATTTTTACATGTTTTGATTTTATTTTACAAATTGATTTTTATTTTTACCTATTACTTTATTTTAATCATATTTCGTTTTATACACTTATTACTTACTTATTATGTATACCATTCAAACATCATTTTATATTATTTTATGTTTCTGTTCCTAAAAGTTGATGTTATAGCATCAACTTTTGATATGTAAGGGGAGTTGTTATATGCAAAATATATCAGCACTTAGTTCACACAGTCAACGGCAATTAAAGCGTACGTGACTTCTCAGGGATATCAAATTTCATCTCGAATTATATGCAAACAACGTCCCGGAAACCTACACGAGTCCGTTTACCCAGTAAAATCGCTGACTTGCATCAGCACTTTTGTCAATGTTATAAAAGCAACTGGAAACGTTCTCGTGTTGTCATTCAAATAATATCTCTTTTAGTACTAAGTCATTCAAATATTATCATTTATAGTATTAGGTTATTCAAGTAGTTTAACTATTTTAATTGTTCAATTTTAATTTTGTATGTTTCTAAATAAACAATTTTTTTAAAAAGTGAATTGAATCAAAATGAATATAAAATATATATAAAATTTTACAAACCGTTTATGCCCGTACTTTAGTGCACATCGATAATTTTAAATGATATAATGTGAGCGTTCACATAAACCGAAAACATATCACTCTGTATGTCGCTTGTTACAAACTTTAATTAAGATTCCGCTTCAGTCTGTGAATATAGTCTACAACAGTTGCCAGCCAACACAACAATTCTCATGACAACAAGAACGAACGTCTAAAGCAAAGACGAATATTTTCCTCGAAACATAAATCAGATGAAATAAATGTGTTCGTGGCTGACTTCATATAATTCAAACATGTCTTCGCTGGAAATGTATTACTCATAGAAAGATAAATATAATATTAGGGTACAATCCTGAAGCATCTATATTAGAGAAACTATGTTGAATGTAAAATTTTTCCAGGGTAATTTTACTTATTGTAATATTAAATCACATGAATAAGTCAATCGTTACAACATATCGTAATAAGATACATTATAATGGAATCCGAAAAGTATATTAATTTTAATGTATAATATACATTTGCTGAAATGGTTTATCTACGTTTGTATAATTATGTTGAGAAAGACTCAGACGAGGTTAAATTGGGTAATTCTTTGATGGGACTCTTTACACCATCCTGATCAAAAGTATCACCCTAGACGTATTGAATCATAGGTACGACAACCTATCTAAAACATTATACATAATAAAAAGTTGTTTTTAGGGTTCCCTATATACAATATACGGATACCCTTATAATATCACTCCGGATTTCTGCCTCCTTCACATGACAGCAATTTTCTCCTAAACTACTAGACGGAAGAGGTTGGAATTTGGTATCAATGTATAGTTTGGTGACCCGATCAGGATTACATATCGTAAAAGAAAAAAATTTGATTTTAGGGGTACTTCTGTGGGAAAAACTAACAAAATCTACCATTCCCCCCCCTGATCTCCAAAACTACTGAGCCTAAAATTTTGAAAAAAATAAGAAATATAGAACGTTGCCCGAACTTTACAGGGAAAATAAGGAGAAACCATTAATATTAATTTTGGGGGGCAAATTATAGGATTAAATGAAAATTTAAAAATTAAAATTTTTTCAAATGCATCATGTAATATATCAAATGTAAGACATCATTCAGAGGCACACAAATATATTTTTTTCACATTAAAAAAAATACTTAAACAGATATTAAAGAAAATATACCAAAATTTACACGTTCCCCCCCTTATCCCCTAAATTATAAAATGTAAAGTTTTGAAAAAAATTAGAGGTATAGGTTCTGACCTGGAAAAATAAGGAAAAAAATCTACTTTTAATTTTGGGGGGCAAATTACAGAATTAAATGGAAAACATAAAATTAAAATTGTTTCTAACCCATCATGTTATATATCAAATGAAAGGGCTCATTACGACGAAAACAAATATATTTTTTTCATATTTTTAAAATAAATTAATTAAAAGAGATTAACAAAAAATTAAAAAATTTTACCCATTCCCCCCACCCTTATTTCCGAAACCATAAGCTGAAAAATTTTGAAAAAAATTGAAGTATATCCCCTCACCTGAACTTTACTGGAGAAACCCCTAATGTTGATTTTGAGGGGCAAATTATAGAATTAGATGGAAAATAAAAAAAATCACAGGGCTCGTTATACAATACAAATATATTTTTTTAAATTTTTTTAAAATGAATATTTTAAAATATATTAAAAAAATATTTTAAAAAAATTACCCATTCTCCCCGTTATTCCCCAAACTATAAGACCTCAATTTTTTTGTTTATAGGAAAAATATGAAAAAATCCCTAATTCTATTATTTGGCCCCCAAATAATACAATTAAACGGAAGATAAATTGTTAGAAAAGCCCCATAGTAATTTTAGGGACAAATTATACAACTAAATGGAAAATAAAGATTAAATTTTCAAACGCATCATGTAATATATCAGATAAAAGGCTCATTATGTGAATTACAAATATATCATATTTTTAAATCATTTGTTTAAAAGATATTAACAAAAATATTAAACATCGACTTAATTCCTACATTAGAAACTACACTATTAAAATTTTGAAAAATATATTATATTTATATTTTTAAATAATTTGAATAACAGATTTAATAATTTATAAATTAAACTTTGACCTATTTTGCCCTTTATTTCCAATCTACAGAGCCTCAAAACTTAGACAGTAGATTATAAAAGGCATCGCTGAAAGTTTATTAGTAAAATAAAACTATAATGTTACTTTTTGGGGGAGAAATTAGAAAATTAAATACATATGTATTCTGATAAAAATCAAGCGAATCCTAAAGCAGATAAAATAAAAAGTCTATGTGTGGAAAATCAAAGTGTATATTTTTTATAAATTTAAAACGCTTCCTTTAAAAGATATAAGGGTAAATATGAGAAAATGCACTCATTCCCTGCTTGTCTGAAACTGAAATATTACAATATTGAAGGTTGTACGGAACCCTAAGTATGCGAGTCCAACTCGCACTTGACCAAATTATTTATTTAGTAATAGTTTAGGTCATTAGCTAGTGCTTGAACTATAGGTAACATGAAAATTACTCTCGTTGAACATTTAACTATACTTTTACGATAAGTGTTTTTTGAGTAATTTCGAAAAGATTGTTGAGGAGGTCTTGAATTATTTTGTCTATTCATGGGTTTTCTCTCCTCCAAATTTTTTCCTGTAACAGATAAGTATTTAAAAAATTGTATATGTTTTGTATATATTTTACGAAATTGCCTTACTACACTTTGTTCTACATATACAATTTTTTAAATACTTATCTGTTACAGGAAAAAATTTGGAGGAGAGAAAACCCATGAATAGACAAAATAAATGTTTTTTGAGTTGATTTTATTTATTTATTTTTATTTATTTATTCGTATACGGGTAACCCCATTTACATAAAATACCAAAAACAAAAATTGACATGTCTAACATTGGACTCAACTTTTAGAAACAATACAAAATACAGAATAGAAATTAATTTTAATTAAAATTAAAATTATAATTAAAATATATGTTGTCGCAAAGAAAAGATAACACATCAAAACAAAACAAACGGCAGCATTAAATATTATAATATAACGAGCGCTTGATTACATTGACGGACTTATAAAACACATCAATATGCCAGGAGTACTGATTGGCTGAACGCATTAAGCTAGTCATTGCTCAACAAAATCCATAATTAGTTCTATGAAATGAAACATGGAAGAGTTCTGAAGAACGAATTTTTATTGTCGTATGCAAGGAAATTCTGTTTAGTAAGGAAGGGCAGTCAAGTTCAACTGAAAGCAACTTGTATAGAAAACAATGATCAGCTATGTTACGCCGATTTTGCAAAGATTGTAAACGCATTTGTAATAAAATATCACTATATTGATAATTGTCCCTGCTCAAACCCATTTTAAATGCTACTATACGAAGAAATTTATTTTGAGTTTTCTCACTATTAGATATATGTGTGTTATAGTGGGGGTTCCATATGACAGAACAATACTCCAGAATAGATCGTACTAGTGAACAATATAGTAAACGAAAATGAGAAAATGTTTTAAATGAACGATTGATAAAACCCAAAACCTTGTAACTTTTGGAAACAACTAGAACAATGTGTTTACGAAAAGTCAGAGAAAGGTCGAAAAATGACACCAAGGTCACGAATTTCACTTACTCACTGCATCGTATGTAAATTAATAGCGTATGAAATGATTATAGGTTGTGAAATTTTGCAAAAGTAATAATAAAACATTTATCGATATTCAGGTCATGCTATTTTGTAATGCTGATATAAAATTACTATGTGTCTATTTTTGTATCTCGACAACTCTAGAGCGGGGGTCTCGGGCTCGAATAACTAGCCAGGGCTTTTTCCTGTTAATTACAGTGGACACCACAAGATGGCGTCCATTCCCACAACCCGCAATACACCAGCATGGCGCCACCTACCGATCCTCGCCGCATTATGGCGCCACCTAGCACTTCTAAGGCGCCATGACACAAAATAAACGACTGGGTTTAACTTCAACACCTTACGTTTCTTACAAGTTATAAACCACAAGGTTGTTTAACAACCACAAACCACCAAGCGACCTTGTTTACGACTCTTATTAACTACAGGATGTTTATGTCACAACCACAAGATTATCTCTTATCAACCACAAAGCCACAACGCCACATCTTTTTCAGCTGATAAGTACGACGACCACGTGATGAGATATCTTCTTAGATAATTGATTTTGGAATTGGTGATAACTAAAGATCATTATCAGGTCCAGTCGCGGCCAATAATTGATAGAGGAATGTGCGGTTCTTTCAGGGGAGGATCCAGATACGAGCTTCCAGGGGGTTAGATTTCATGCTTCAGGGGGGGAGGGGAGATTTCATGCTTCAGGGGGATTGGAGTAACATAGCATCATTGCAAGTTGCAATTTCTTTAAACAGTTTGAAATCATCAGCATACATTAAGATATTACAATGATTAATAATTTTGCCAATATCATTAATAAATAAATTAAAAAGAAATGGTCCCGCGTGAGAGCCCTGTGGAACTCCTGAAGATAAACTTATAATCCTGGAAATAATACCCCCCACTTTAACAAAATAGTATCGGTCTGAGAGATAACTCTTTGTCCACTATAAAAGTGGCCCATAAAATCCTAGAACATGAAGTTTGGCCAAAAGTATTTTATGGTTAACTCTATCAAAGGCTTTAGCGAGCTCCGTATAAACAGAGTCAACTTGTAGTCTATTCTCCAAAGTTTTTACTATAAATGACTCGTAGACGGCCAAATTGGCTAAAGTAGATCTACCCGAAAGAAATCCATGCTGTTCGTTAACAAAAATGTGTTTAAATTGGCATGATAAGAATTGAGAGAAAAAGTAGTCCAATAATTTCGGGATCTCCGATTGCAAGCATACAGCTCGGTAATTCTCAATATTTTCTTTACATCCATTTTTGTGGATTGGCCTCAGGTAGCTATGTCTCCAAAAACTGGGAAACTTTCCCGATAACAGTGCCAAGTTAAAAATTGTTTTCAGAGGATGCGCTAGAGTGTAGACACAGTTTATTAAAAAATGCGAGGGAATACCATCAGGTCCAAACGAGAGCTTTATCCGAAGTTCGTTCATTCTGCTAATGATATCTGCTACAGTTGCACAAAAGGTAGACAAGTTGACAGAGTTTTCTTAATGAAAATGAGGCACATTAATGTTCTGATCCAATTTATAAACCGTTGAAAACTAGGTAGCAAAAAGACCTGCAGTTTCCCCAGCCTCGTTGCTTATTTCATCCTTATAAAACATGGATTTCGGAAGATTAGAAGACTTTTGCATGCCATTAATATATCCCCAAAAACTTCTTGGATAGTGATTTAAAGTATTTTCAATATTATTAATGTACAATCTGTAACAATTATTAGTGACATCTTTACAAATGCCTCTGATATGTGAAAAAACCAAATAATCATCATAACTATTAGTTGACTTAAACTTTTTATGCGCTGCCTTCTTTTCAGCTACCAGATGACGCTGACTAGAAAACCAAGCAGGATAAGGGGAAGACTTAAATCGTTTAGCAGGCACGTCTAAATTAATAGCCGAATACAATTTATCATAAAAATAAGTCACAGCTGATTCTATATCCCAGTCGGATAACGGTTGCCAATTACAGCTAGCAAGAAAGTTGTTGATAGCGAAATAATCCGCTTGTTTAAAGTCGTAATAAAAATCTTCATAAATTAAACTATAGGTAACACAATTAGAAGACAGTAAAATATCAATAAGTGTATGGTTAATGGAGGATGGAAGTATATAATCGTCCGACTTGTATGTGCATAAACTAAAATATTTAGTAAACACTAAATCAAGAGTTCTACCTCTTGCATTTAACACATAATTCTTTTGAAAAAGTTTATGAAATCCAAAGCAGTTTGCCAATACAGTAGCCGGATAGTTATTTCCATTATCTATAGTTACTCCATAATTATCGTTATTCCAAGTAGCATCGGGAATGTTATAATCTCCACATAAAACTAACTTAGCATCAGGATAACAAGACAAAATAAACTCCACAGATCTACAATGGTCCTCATAAAGGCTGTAGTCAGAGCGCGGAGGGATGTAACATACACCCAATATTCTATTCTATGCTCTTTCAGCAAAACAAAAATTTGATTACAAGAAGTTAGTTCGCACTGCACTAATGTTGAGTTGATATTTTTCCGCACGGTTATAAGAACTCCACTTCCTCGGCTCAAAGAAATCCCAGGTAACTCCTGTCTATCTTGGCGATAAACATTGAAATTTTCAAATCCAAGTTCTGAATCCAAGTGCTGTTCATCTACATTCATTTGTTGTAGATTTTCTAATTCTTCATAAGCTTGTGCTACATGTGTTCTTTCCTTTATCCCTCGAGCAAGATCCAGTTTCTTCCTGTATGACAACAGGTTCATGGTATTTATTAATGTATCACATACTCGATTAAAATCTGGTAGATGTAGGACGTAAGCTCTAGGGTCAATTTTATCAAGGGACGAGAAAATTCATTTTATGCTTCTTACTAAAGTAGTTAAATAGTTTAAAAAACAAATAGCAATTAAAATATTTTTATGTGTGAATTTAAAACGTGACAAAAATTAATTATTTTGTCTGTTCATTGGGTTTTCTCTCCTCAACTTTTTTTTATTTTCCTGTAACAGATAAGTATTTAAAAATTGTATATGTAGAACAAAGTGTAGTAAGGCAATTTCGTTATATTGCCCGGATTACTGGCTGTCTGTATAAAGATTCTTCCTCACAGTTATTCTGAGAGAAAGAGAGGTCTACAAAATGATCAACCAGTATTCCTGTATATAAGTAAAATGTATTGTATACTGTGTAATACTTATCTGTGTTTGGAGACGTTTCAACTCCGAGTCTGGAGTCGTTGTTAATCGTTTAGTGTTGTTTTCGAGGTTTTTTCTAAAAAAATTTCGCTTTGAACTTGAATTTGTTGTTTGTCAAAAAATTTGACACTGGCAAAAATTAATATTCAATGGGATCCATAAATCTCAGTTCTACACAACCCCAGCCTGGTTGTATCCTCCACTGATGGAAATATCGATTAATACCGGAAGATGTTGTTGTAACATCTACCAGGACACATCTCTGCGTGGGATCTACACCTGAGTGGAATGAAGAAACCCATATAAACGGAATTCTATGGATGAACCGGTGTTTTTCTGATGTTGATACTCACCTTCTAACTGAGATTTTGGATCAGGATTGTGTGTATAATGTTAAATCAAATTCACGTTGCCGCATTTCCATAACATGTTTTGGGTGCCTTCTATCTAATTGACAGCCAGGAAACATTGTTACAATTACTGAACAAGGTATTTTCACTTAGGTATTTCGTTTGACAATTTTTCCATTACAATTACCAGACTGAAGTGCCTGACTGCAATTTTGAAATAAATATATGCTATCATGATACTAGGGAAATAAAAGGTCCAAAACAATCTACCTACAATCTTTGAACAATTTATTATATACGCCTAGTTCCGGGGTCTATAACTTCCACCCCATTCTCAAGTCAGAAAAGCTACAAAAAGTAATGAAAACAAGACAAAAATATGGTAAACATTATATGATAACTTACACACAAAAAAAACAAAGTAAGATATTCTCACATTAAAGCAACAATGACTGAAGTTATTAAAACTAATACACTAAAGCCTTCAAATAATTCACAATTATTTTAGCCAGAATAATTTGTTTTTCATATTTTGAGTTCTATTTTACAATATATATATATATATATATATATATATATATATATATATATATATATAGATTTTTTTAAGATTTAGACAAATAAATTAAAAAAGAAAATTAGTAATTAAAAATCTGGTAGACTTATTAAGGAAAGTATTAAACATGATTTTAAAAATAAATGTCCACATTAGTTTCACAAACCTTTTGTTAATTTTTCAAGTACAATTTTTTCTCTAGAAGAAGACATATTATTAAGTAAAGGCTTAAATTTTGCCCCCAATAATGACTTAATTAACAAAGGTACGTACAATTCTGAAACACTCGCTGTAGAATGTGAAGCGATTATACAGTCTGTTGGCATTAACCTTAAATCACTAAAAAATGAGTTGAACCGCCTCCCCAAGTACAAGTCAAATAACGTTAATAAACAATTGATTAATAAAATGTTCTGAGAGTATATGGCCTTTTAAAAATTCATAAATCAGATAATTTCTTCGACTAATCCTATTGTTTCATTTACACTTTTACCTACATATAACTTGGCGAAATGGTTAAAACAGAGTTAAAACAATTGTACACCAACAAACTTACCTTCAACATAAAGAACAGTTCCCAACTCATTGACATTACTTAGACATATAACAGTAGCTAATAATTATAATCTAATTTCCTTGGATGTTTCTAATTTGTTCACAAATATACTGAAGTTTTTGAATTGGTTGATAAGTAACTTAAAACGTTCTCTTCTACAGTACAAGGATGAGAATATATGGAACCCCTTTCTACTATTCTGGCCGACATTTTTATGAATAACTTTGAAAATGTTCATATTAATAATAACAACATTTATTTAGAATTTATCACATTTTACTGTAGATATGTGGATGATATCCTTATCATTTGGAATGGTTCCCAAGACAACTGTACCCATTTCTATTAACTATTTAAATTCATTCCATTCTAGCATAAAATTTACGCTAGAGATACAAAAGAACAATTCATTATATGTCCTTGATCTCAATTTAACGTTAGAAAATGACAACATATGTTATAATATTTACAGGAAACCATCCTCTACGACATAAACTAGCGGCTTTACATAGTTATTTTAAAAGGCTGATAAAATTACCGTTAAGTGAATCCAACTACAGTTTTGAACTCGATACGAAACAAATCGCTACCCTAAATGGGTTTTGTACTTCACTCGTGGACAAATTGTTGAACAAAAAAATAATTTGAATGGTTGAATGCTCAGTTTACCTACCAGAGTCACATGACCATAATAACATACAGCAAGAGAAACTTAAAGATCATTAACATTCCACGGTAACATTTCTTACAGATTAGCGGACCTTGACAAACCATACATAAACATTTCCTTTAACGCCAAAAATACCATAGGGAACTTCATTTTGAACAACAAAGACCCAACTGATATTATGACTCGTAGTGGTGTTTATCAACTTACATGCGATACGTGTGGATCATTTTACATCGGCAGAACTTACAGATGCTTTAAGATACGATTAACAGAACATCTTAGATGTCTAAACCAAGAGTCTTCGGGTTTCTCGCGTTTTGCTAAGCATCTCTTAGATAACAACCATAAGTTTAATGAGACAAATGGTATTAAGATTCTAAACCGAGCTAATAAGGGATTGTACCTTAACAATTTAGAACAATTGGAAATTGAGATCACACAAAAATCATAGTACTCGTATTTTGAATGCCCAACTTAATCTAGATTTTTCACCCATTTATTCACTCCACAATATCAATAGTGATAATCCATCGCAGTGCGATGTTTATCATTATTAAATTCTGTCTACGTAAATCTATAATTATGTTTATACAAGTTTTAAGATTATAATAAAGATGTCAGTAGTAACCCAAAGTTTAACAAAATTTTCCATTTGTAGTTTATTTGTTTTTTTATTAATAAAAAAGATTTTATTCTGGCTAAAATAATTGTGAATTATTTGAAGGCATACCGTATTGACTCATAACCTTCAGAGAATTGATTTTTATTTTAATTATATACTTGTATCAGTTTTAATAACTTGAGTCATTGTTGCTTTAATGTATATGTTACTTTGTCCTGTTTGTAAGTTATCACATAATGTTTACCGTATGTTTGTCTTATTTTGATTATTTTTTGTAGCTTTTTTGACTTGATAATGGGGTGGAAGTTATAGATCCCAAAACAAGTCGTATATAATAAATTGTTCAAAGATTGTGAGGTTGGGACAGTTTATTTCCCTAGGAGCCCACACATACCAATACTCCAGACTAAATTTATGTTATATTGAGCCCCAAAAACGGTAGTAATTTGAAAATCTATTGCTCTCACTTCTATCTCCAAATCCAGGAAAATGTTCCGTATTCAGACTGAACCTACACCTCTTCACGTACGTTTGGGTAAGGAAGAAATGGTAGTGAACCCCATATGGGTAGAAAATAACAGGATTCTGATTCTATCAGGAGACCCGGAAAGATGACAAGTTGGGAGTTCCAATTTCCACATCAACAAACGCTTATATAACCGAATTCTTGCAGAACTAGTACTAAAATTGAACAAGAAATACAAAATGTAGGTCCTATCAGGTTATGTCCTACACCGAAAAAGTGGTAGACATTCTTTTTGAGAATATAATGCCTGCTCTAATACATCTGAACCTTATTTATTATAACTTGATGTGATTTCAATGCTAAATTTGGTTTAAAAAATGATATATCTAAGATATGTCAAGGTAAATTTAGGTCTCAAAACAGAAACCAGCCAGGCGAAACTTTAATAAATAACTTGTAATTATTGAGGAGTTTTTTATATAACAAGCCAGTCGGAAGATGAAGAAGATGAGAAGAAGATTAGTTCTTTTATCATCACCAAAAAATAATAATATACATGACACAAATAGACAGGAGTAAAGAAAAATGCAAACTGATAAAGATAACTATCGGAATATCACAACTTGGACTTCAGGCAAGGCAGTGAATTAAAGCCAATAAACAATGTACCGGCAACACAAAAGGAAGAAAAAAAAAAGGTAGAATAACAAAATCACTAATGTTATAATGGAATGAAATGAAAGGAAATGAAAACAACTTCTACGAAGGACTATGGAAGGACTATGAGCAATAAATAATAACCCAGTAATAATATGTAAGAAACAATTGATTGTAACAAAGGCACACACGTATTTGGAAATATAATGAGAGCCTACACCAGGAAACAATAGAAAAGAATTTGAATCTCACAGAAACAACCTCCAAAGCAGGTTGATTGTAATATGGATGTTGACTTGGTAGTAAATATTAATGAGGTACATAATTACTAAATTTTTCATTAAGAAAATTGAAATGTAAAAAAGCTGAATAAAATTTTCACAGAGATTTATTTCAAACTCAGTCTTCAAACAAAACAAGAACAGAAATACAACGGATTTTACTTGCGTAATTAGGGGTAAGAACAACAAATTTTCCGAAGAATCCTGGTAATGATTTACATAATTAAGACAAGCGATGTTTCCCAGGTCTGTAGTAAGAAACAGAGGATAAATGTTATTTATATATTTTTTTGCTAAATTGCTCGAAAATAATCAAGCCGCAAATTAAAACATTTAAAGCAAGAGCAGGAAGTCTATCTCTCAACGATAATCCCGGAGATATCTCAAGAGATCTTAAACTCTTGGGTTAAATCGGACTCAATTTGCATATAATGTAATGACGGGCGCGTAGTTAGATTATATCTTATTCTGTGAAATGAACTTTTGTTACACGCACACTTTTTAGTTTTGTCTTTATCTTAAGGGGTTTAAATCCCCAGTCGAAAGAGGATTTTAAGAGCGTCAAATAAGAAGCTAATTCCGTATTTGACAGCATTACGCTTGAAACAACTAATTCGATTTCGTTCTTATTTCAAAAGGGGGTTATTTAATTTAATAAGATAATTATACGAAGAAAGGGGTACTTAAAATCTTAAATCCTTGCTAATAAATTTTACTGGTATATGAACGCTAAGACATAAAGTTTCCCATGAATCTTATATTTAGCAGCAAAATTTATTCATTAGAACGTATTTAAGATTATACAAAATATTTGAATTTGACCTGAAAAGTAAAGAGAATGAAAACCTGAATAAGTTCTCGAAGTGTATTTATGCACATGTAAATTAAAATATAATCGTGTAAATTAAAAGAATATATTCAAGTTGTGCTTCATAAAGCTTCACATTAAAAGACATTTAATAAAAAGTGGAGAACATAAAAAAACTGTGTGTTAATTAAAATAAGGAAGTAACTAAAAAGGTATTAACTTATTTTACATATTAAGTATAGATAAATATAGGAATTACATATATTAATAATTACAAAATATATACAAAAACAATAGATGTAACTTTGCAGGTTATGTTAAACAACAAAATTAATTTAACTGAAGAAGCGTATTTCATAAGAGTTAAAGGGCCAACAGCTATACAGTTCAAGAAACAAACGATTAACAGAAGTCGCGAGACCAACCACTTAGTTTATAGAGAGTGGCCGGTTTTCTGGGTGTAGGCAAGATTAAAGGCCCTACCAAATATTTTATTTTTGGGTTTCAAAACTTCACTTATCACAACTAAACTTCTGGCTCTAACGGATTGTGATAAAAGCACTTATTATGTACTTGAGGTTAGAATCAACGATCAAATCAAATTCACGTAAATTTTGTTGCCAAAATGAGTTTCTTGACATCTTATTAGCTATTTAGATGGTTATGATTGTCTTATTAGGTGAAAATTTGTTGCGCATATTCTACAAACAGTTTGAGAGGAACAATTCAGTTGTAAACCAAGAAGTCTTAAGAGTTGATTGACAAACATTAACATACTCAGACAGTTCTGATGAAACCTTTAAAATTATAATCAAAAAGTTTACTGGTAAACCAGTCTTTCGAATGCTAAAAACCGTCTCAATATCTTAGTCTAAAAATTATATTAAATACATTTGCAATTTTTTTCCTATCAGTCAGGCATTTTTGGACAATAATAATTTGAATTGGAAGCGCTTCGTAGATTAAAACCAAAAACTTTTAGAGGTCCAGACGGTATTCCTGATTTATTGTCGGAAATCTGTTTGTCTCAAGTATCTTGTATTTTTGTTTAATTAATATTTTAGCAAGAAAGCATTTGTTGGTCCCACCTTTTGGAAAGGGAATAAAACAAATATCGAAAATTATAGAGCAATTACAATCCCTAAAAAATATAGTGAGGTATTTGAAAATTTAACATAGCCGTTTATATTTTCATCTGTAAATTCGTGTATCGGCTTGAATTCTTTCCAGGAAAATTTACAATAACTTTTTTGTTTTGAAACTGGGGGCCAACCAGGTGTAATACATACATACCATTTTTTCTATAGCATTTGATCGACTGAAGAATGGTATATTACTTAATAAATTACTGTACTAGGTTTAACCCGATCATATTTTGGATTGTAATAGTATTATGCGAGTAATCAAGATTTAGTTGAACGCTTTCCAGTTATTTAAGGTTCACGCTACATCTGGTCTGTTAACCCGTGAAATCTAATACGATATTAACATTCTTGAACGTTGAAGTTTGGAAAAAATGCATATTTGCAAGTTCTATAACGTTAATGTTATTGAACTTAAATATGCTTCCGTTCTAGAATCCTAGCGTCATGCATTGCGTATCCGCTACAGGATGTTTCTTTTAACGGTTTCCGTGCCAAATAACATGGTATTGAAGAAAAAGGCGGAATATTCAAAAAATGCAAACGTTTCAAATAATTTTTCATATAATAGTCAACATAACCTAACATCAGTACCTACTAGTTCTGACAGACTCCTGCACATGACAACGCCTAGAATAAAATATTCTTGATCTTTGTGTGCTATCATAATCATAACTATTATTCATTGTCAGATATTGACTTGTATAATGGACTGAAAAATGTTCGCATAGCTATTTATATTTTCGCTTGTCGATTTCAGAATTGGCTTCGGCTCTTGGATGCAGTTCAATGGAGTAAATAAATTAGTAGTTTCAACCCTACCAATATCCCTCCCACTATTGCGTCCTACTTTAATCACTGTAAATTGGACTTGAACTCTTCTGAAATATAACAAAAATAAAAAATAATTCAACCGTAATAATTTGCGAGGATACATAATTAAAAATTGCGCAAGACTACCCTACTAAAAAATTAAAATTATATGCTCTATTACAAATTGAGCATACTCGATCTCTAAACACTTATTTAGTCTTTGTACAAAATTATCGCTCTCAGTACTGTTTTGCAGAAAATTCCTTAATATATTGTTTCGAGGCCAATACGTCGAATAAAATTAATATACACTTCATTGAATTTTAATTTCTCACTAATTTCATTTATATTTACATTAACGCTTGGTTTTAATTACAAGATATATTCTGTAAAAATACACCATCGGAAATAGTTTGTTTTGTGATAATCGATATTATAAAAACAAATACACAAAAAGCTCAAGTTAATATTCGAAACGATTGCACCTGGGAATTGTTAAAAAATTTCAATTTGCTTGGGTTAAAACTTTATTCAGAAATGCTAAAGTGTAGTTTGTTTTCAGACAAACGAGACGGTTGAGAAAATACAATGTACACACAAATATTTGCCGTATATAGTTGAGCTAAGTAAAAGTAGTTGGAAATAGAAATACAAAATTGACTTTTAAGTATCAGCCAAAGTTGGGAAAGTTTTAAGTATTTCGTCCATAAAATTTTAAATACGGGAAGTAAAACAGTGCAGTAAAATATTATATAGTGTTTTGCAAGGATAAATTTGAGTTCGTTACATTACAGCAGAAAATTTGTTTGAAGATATAAAATGAGATATTATAGAAGTATGATGGAAACTTCTTTTGATTCAGTGGCATCGACATCCTTGTATGCTGTATCAATATTCAGATTCGAAGACCGTTGACTGTTACTTCCACCAAACTTCCCGTTGTCGAAATGAAAAGTCCTGCAGATATCGCCATACCAGGAAGTATTCTGGGACATTCCGGGACGACATGGTCTTAAGGAGGAGGCAATGTGACGGGAATGCCTCCGATAATTCGTGGAATCGGCATCCATCCGATATTTCGGGGAATCCGAAATGTTGTTAGTCTTCTTGCAGAATCTAGTATTATCCCAGAGGCTCTTTCACTTTCTGGAAAATTCCGAGAAGAAATATATAAATTATAAATAGTTCTGTGAATATAAATTGTGTTAAAGTAGTGGAAATAAATTATAGTGAGTTGAACTGTGTTCATAAATAAATCCGAAAACTGAACTGAACCCGAGTCTGAAAATAAAAACTTTACAATATGTAGCAAAATTTAAACCAATTTCTGACGGTGTATAATATATGACAGTAGAACTAACACAAATAAAATAAAAAAATTCAGATAAATGCCTTGGAACTCAATACGACGATGAGGAAACTAAACTTATTATGACACAATTACAAAATAAAGAGCATTACTTTATGTGCCAACGGGATGCAGACTTACGGTATTTCAACAAACATATTTCTACATCTACTGTCTCATACATCCTGAACATAAATTGGAGTTTCACTAAGCTTGACTCAGGTTCCTACAGATTATTTGGGGCATGGTCACGTTGTATGTGTAAGGTAGTATTAGTACAGAATTAATTACACGAATTTATGATTTAGTTAGATGAATACTTAAAAGATTAGTATTAAGAAGTTAAAAGATGTAATAGATATTCTTGATAAATATGAAATAGTGTCAAGACTGATTATGATATAAATAAATCTGAACATTGAACTACACACAAAGATGGACACTAACACAAAAGAAAATGGGCAAAATAGTTAAAATACGGATGGCCATAAACATCACAATGATGGACATAAGACCAATAATAAGTGAATGGCTAAGAGGCAAATCGAAGGTTAGAGATGTCAAAGATCGTGTAGCCAGACTCAAATCAAGCTTCGCATGCCACAATGTTCCTATGGACCGATGATCTCTGTAATACAACTTTAGGGACCGTGGCTGGGAAGTGGTACAAAAGGTAGCCCTCACCTAAATTGGGGAGGTGACCTGAAAAGGATAGGAGGCCTGCTCCGGGATAATTTGGTAATTTCATTATCTGAGCTCATAATTCCCGGATATTTATTTAAATAGTTGTAACCGTCTAGGTTAGAGTTTGAATACCTAAACAACATCGTTGGAGAATTAACATTGCAATTACATTTTCAATTTGTTGTTCCGTACCACTCTCAAGATTTGATACAATATAGATGAATTAAAGTAATATTCCAGTTTCAGACAAGCAGGGAATGAGTGCATTTTCTTATATTTACCCTAATATCTTTTAAATGAAGCGTTTTAAATATATAAAAAATACACCTTTATTCTCCACGCAGACTTTTTATTCTATCGCTTGATTTTATAAAAATATGTATTTAATTTTCTAATTCGACTCCCAAAATTAACTTCAGAGTTTTTCGTACTAATAAACTTTCAGTGAAGCCTTTTATAATCTACTGTCTGATTTTTAGCCTTTCTAGATTGGAAGATAAAAGGAACAATAGGTCAGGTTTTAAATAAAAAAAATATTAAACCTTTTAGACAAATTATTTAAAAATACAAATAAAATATATTTTTCAAAATTTTAGATAGAGTAGTTTCTAAAGTGGGAATTAAGTCGATGTTTAATATTTGTGTTAATATCTTTTAAACAAATGATTTAAAAATATGATATATTTTTTTTATTTTTTATTTGATAAATTACATGATGCATTTGAAAATTTAACTTTTATTTTCCATTTAATTCTATAATTTGTCCCATACTTAATATTAGGGTTTTCTACTAAGTTTTCTTATAAATTTCAACTGAGCCCCAGTAACCCTCACAATTTTCAAAATTTTAGTATGATTTCGGAAATAAAGCGGGAAATGAGAAATTTTAAATTTCTTCTTAATATGTCGTAAACAATTAGTTTTAAAAATATTAAAAATATATATTTGTATTCCTCATAATGAGCCCTTTCATTTGATTTTTTTTTGTATTTTCCGTTTCAATCTATAATTTGGTTCCCAAAATTAGTATTAGGGATTTCTTCGTATTTTTCCTGTAAACAATAAAAATTAGGTGAATGGGTAATTTTTTTAAATATTTTTATTATTATATTTTAAAATATATATTTAAAAAATATAAAAAAAAGTATTCGCCATATTTGATTTGATATATTACATGATGGGTTAAAAATTATTTTAATTTTATGTTTTCCAGTTAATGCTATAATTTGCCCCGTAAAATTATTATTAGGGGTTTCTGCTTATTTTTCCAGTAAAGTTCAGGTGAGGTCATATATCCCCATTTTTATCAAATTTTTACATGATATATTTTCGGAGATAAAGGGGGAATGGGTATTTTATATTTCTGTTTATATCATTTAAATAATTTATTTTAAAATATGAAAAAAAAATTTGTCATAATGCGATTTTGATACATTATGATTATGTGATGCGTTAGTGACAATTTTAATTTTATATTTTTCATTTAATTCTGTAATTAGCCCCCCCAAAATTAATATTAGGGGTTTCTCCTCATTTCGGTAAAATTCAAGTGAGGCTTTATATTTTTTTTTTCAAAATTTTACTACTTATGTTTCGGACATAAGGTAGGGGGAATCGGAACAAAATATTATATTTTTGTAAATATCTTTAAAATATTTATTTTAAACATATGAAAAAAATATACTTGTTTTCGCCATAATGAGCCCTTTCATTTTATATATTACCTGATGTGTTAGAAACAATTTTAATTATATATTTTCCATTTAATTCTGTAATGTGCTCCTCAAAATTAATAGTAGAGATTTTTCCTTATTTTTCTGGTAAATTTTAGGTGAGGCCCTATATTTCAATTTTTTTTTTAATTTTATGGCTTATAGTTTCGGAGATAAGGTACGAGGAGTGGATACACATTTTTATATTTTTGTTAATATCTTTATAATAATTTATTTAAAAAATATGAAAAAAATATATTTGTTTTCGCTATAATGAGCCGTTTCATTTGATATATTAGGTACTTGATGCGTTAGAAACAATATTAATTTTATATTTTTCATTTAGTTCTGTAATGTGCCCTCCAAAATTTTGAAATGGTTAGTGAAAAGAGATACAACATCAAAACTAACTAGGATATCATTTTCTGAAATTCTATAAGCTCCTAACATATCTAGAAAGGAAGAAGAGTTCTTTATGTACGAGTATGCCTGTTCGGCTAGAGGTTGAAGGGTTTTGGCCAAGTAACGGGCTAATTCTTGGGTCGGGAACTGTACCGAACTAACAATGGGCCTAAGAGGAATGTCTGGATTATGAATCTTGGGTAGTCAGTAAATTTTGAGAATTTTAGCAGATTTTTCACGAGGAATGATGGTCTTATTGACGTCAAGAGGAAGATGTGTTGTGTTAATGATTTCCTTGGCCTTTTTCTCTAAGTAAGTAGTCGGATTATTGTCAATTATTTCGTAGTCTGGAGAGTGGAATAGAGATTTCATCTTGTAAATATAGTCCTTAGTGTTGAGAAGAACAGTCGCGTTACCTTTGTGGGCAGGAAGAATAGTTATGTATCGTTGTCACGTAATTGTTTTAATGCATGTCTTTCGTTGGAAGATATGTTTGACTTTGGTAGCTTTGATGTGCGGAGTACTTTAGCAATATCTTGACCAGTATCTGTTAGTTCAACCAAAAATACCTCAACTTGAGAACTGATTCTTTCAGTTGGTATCACCGCGAAATGGAAACCTTTGGATAGGACGCGTAAACTGGTAGAGTCTAAGGAGAAGTCAGAAAAGTTGTGGACAGTCCTCTGAGGGGTTGAGGTGATAGCAGGTTTTTGTTTTGTAATAAGTCCTGTTAGTTTATGTTTTTGAGTCACTGTTTGTTTTGAGCTAAGTGTGCCTCTTTATCGCTCAAAATGCGATCAAAATTGTCCAACAGAATTGGATGAGGGTTGAAAGTATGTAATGACGAGTAGCAATATTACAAATTTTGGTTGGTTTGGTCAAGTTGATATCTGATTGAATGGATGGAATTTCGTAACAGGGCGAAACTTGATTTGTTAAGAATACTGGAAACTGAACTTGAAAAGGTGTGATGTTTTAGTTTAAAAGTGTTCGGAATGAAGTTATGGATTCTGCAAGATTTAAGGAAAGCAAGATCACAAAGAAGCAGATTTTCGAATGAGAAGTTTGCTGTATGTTTGAAATTAAAAAAAGTGAGGGCATAGTTATGATAAGATTTGAAACAAAATAAAGCAACATTTTAAAAATAGATTTAACTTCGTAAATCTATATTAGTATTAAGAAGATTTGATACCAAAGATGAAATTCATTTTGATGCTACGTTATATGGGAAAGGGCTATGCGATGTATTGGAATCTATAAAGTTTAGCGACACGTGTATATATTGCCTACTTTTCCAAGGAACTCCTTCAACGGCACTCATTACTTTTTCCTTCACAACGGTTTGATTGTGCCATGACTATATATAACGCTTTCATACCAATAACAATTAAACGAACAAGTTATCCAGCAAAGTTGTAAAAATTACAGAATTAAGCCTTCCGGTTCGATTATTATAAATTTAAAGTAGTAACTTTTTAAAATTATTATATTAATAAACTCTATAAGCATAGTAATAAAAATCATTTAGATTGACGTTGCAGTGTTTTTTAAACCGTTCAGTTGTACTCAACAATTATATATTTAACATCTTCTAGTGAATTATTTCCATTTATTATATGCACTTAGCTATAACAATAGCTTTCATTTTAGAGAACACGACCGAACTATTTTATTTTTTGTGTGATATCTTCGAAACTAATTCAAATTTGAAAATTTCAACAGCTAAAAACCTTTTTACAAGACGGATTTTTTTGTAAAAATTGGTTTCTTATTCCGATATGCCCCCCTGAAACCAAAAGTCTGGCTACGATACGTAGACAATATCTTGATAGTGTGGCCTCATGGGGATACGGAACTCAGCAATTTCCTACACCTGGCAAACTCTCTACAGGAAAGGATCCAGTTCTCCATGGAGATGGAAGAATATGGATGCCTTACTTTTCTGGACATCTACTTAAAAAGGACAACAACAGGGAAGCTAGAACACACAGTCTATCGAAAGCCGACACACACCGACAGATACCTTAATTATAAATCCCACCATCATCCCTCCCAAATACAAGCAGTAACAAATACACTTATATGCAGGTCACGACGCATTGCAGACGCCAAACACAAAAAAGAGGAACTAAACACCATCTCACAGACCTTGAGGAGGAATGGGTACAGCAACAACACCTTACGACGAGCCCTGAATCAACAAGAACTACCAAGGCACGAATAAACCCAACAAGACCCCCCAAAGGCAGCGACCACCCTTCCGTACATACAAGTTGTGACAGATCGGATCGGAAGAATCCTTAGGAAGAGCAACATCAAAACTTCCTACAAACCTCATACGACGATAAAAAGTATTCTAGGCTATCCCAAAAACCAACGTCCAGTAGAGAATCACAGAGTCTACAAGATACCTTGTGGCGGATGTGAGCAAGCATATGTAGGTCAAACAAACCGTAGGATCGAAGCCCGAATCGAAGAGCACAAACTCAGCATACGAAACAAGACCACAACCTCGGCCCTGTTCCAACATCAACAGCAAACAGGACATAGAATCAACTTTGAGGGCTCTAAGCATCTGGCAACAGAAAACAACTTCAAAAGAAGAACAATTAGGGAAGCTATAGGTATTGAAAAGGAAGGAGAAACATCAAAACTTCCTACAAACCTCATAAGATGACAAAAAGCATTCTAGGCAATCCCAAAAACCAACGTCCACTAGAGAGTCACGGAGTCTACAAGATACCTTGCGGCGGATGCGAGCAAGCATATGTAGGTCAAACAAACCGTAGGATAAAAGCCCGAATCGAAGAGCACAAACTCAGCATACGAAACAAGACCACAACCTCGGCCCTGTTCCAACATCAACAGCAAACAGGACATAGAATCAACTTTGAGGGCTCTAAGCATCTGGCAACAGAAAACAACTTCAAAAGAAGAACAATTAGAGAAGCTATAGAAATTGAAAAGGAAGGAGAAATCAATAACCGTAACGAAGCTCTACACCTGCATCAAGCCTGGAAGAACATCTTACGGGAAAAGAAAAACAAATTAAAAGAGAGCGCAACAATACCACAACGTTGCATTTCGTCACTCGTAGCTAACTATCAGGACGCCCACCCTTCTAACGAACATCTGCGGCCGCCATCGGTACAAACAGAACCACGTCATCGGTACAATTTGCGACAACGCAATGGTGTCACCCAATCAAAACACACGGCACCGCCCCCTCAACACAATCGGAGGCGGGGCAAAGAAGTAGGAGGGGACTAGGGAGATAGCATAAATAGCGGCGCGCACATATCGGAGCTTACTTCCAGTTCAGACGGCACGCAGAGCAGACCAAGCGGAGAACGACCTAGCCGACGACCTCGGATACGAAGTAGTCCGGAAAGGTCCGAACCTGCAGCCACCCTTCGTGTTGGAAGAAGAGGAAAAGCCTTATGAAAATGCCAAGTGAGATTTTGGCGAAACGTCAGGCGACGAACACCCGGACCATCAAGAGAGCTACACATAGTTCCGTGCGTGCCAACTTGTTTTCAAACATATACATATACATATATATATATATATATATATATATATATATATATATATATATATATATATATATATATATATGTTCTCAGAGGCTTCCGCGGTCATTTGTATAAAGTTGATAATAATATTTGAAACGAATACCCCAGAGGAACGTTCAACTTTTTATTCAGCAATGCGTATGTTGATATAAACAAGACGATTGAGAAAACACAATGTAAATACAAATATTTGCTGTATACAGTTGAGCTGAGTAAAATTAGTTGGAAATAGAAACACAAAGTGAAACAAAATTGACTATTAACTATCAACTGCAGATAAGAAAGTTTTTCGTCCATAAAAGTTTAAATACAGTAAGCAACTTATAATATACTGTATTGCAACGACAAATTTCACCTCTTTATTCACTAGCAGGATTTATGTATGAAAAAATTTATATTTTTCTAAAACATAAATTTCTTTTATTTAAAGTATACAGAGAAATAATTGAATCACGGATAATATGTTAGAAATACCGCAGAAGTTATCAGCATAAAAATGTAATGAAGAATACAAAATTTAGTGAGTTGTGCAGAAAACCTAATAAAGAGTTATAAAACTGCTCCTTGAAAATGTACTAGTATGCTTTTAAAAGAAGTTTATGAAAAGTTGTATTCTAAACATTTCATAATTAATTACTCGAGTCTTTATATAAAGCAGTACAAGTTGAGTTTACTCTTTTAATACAAAATAATATAAAAGAAACTTGGACCAAATAATTTATTTTCAAAGACTGTTTAACCTCTGCAGCTACAAAAAGGGTCGTAGGTGATTGCCAAAATTGTAATATTCGAACAGTAAATCAATTAAATATTAGTTTGCGAATTTGCTTTCATTGTAACAATGTACACAAGACTGGAACAGTGGAAACAAAATGTTCATGCCTGCGGTTATACATACATAGGGAGACAGTTTATTCAGTTTTAATTTAGCACATCATTGCGTTTTGTCGTTATACACAATTTGAACCAGCTCTATAAGTGTTCAAGCAACTTGCAGATCTTTGCTCTCAGCATTGCATTGCAACTGCTTTGCTGCATTGCATTTGAGGTTGATCGCCAACGGAAATACGCTATATAAAGGTATATTCGTGTGAGCTAGCACTATAGAAAATAATACGTATGCTGCAGATGAATTGAAAAGAGACGAGAGGTTTGAAACAGAATGATTCCCAGGAAAACATTTCATTTACTCGCAATAATAATTTTAGGAAACTTATGCAGATATTAGGAAATGGATTAACTACATGATCAGAATATATACAAGACTATTTATTATTTTTATTATTTAAGGTATTTTATGTACTACCTGTTCCATATGATGCAATATATCATGTCTTTATTGACTTAGGTGACGATTTTGACACAGAGAATGGAACAAAATTGTGGCGGTTTTTTAATTAAAGCCTCACATCATTTAAACCTTTGGATGCTTTTTCAGTCACTAAGAATTAACGTTATATTCCACCGAAAAGCCACACTTACAAAAGTCAGAGCACGCATTATATTTTTTGGACTTTAAGGGATGTTAGTGAAAAGATAAATTCTAGTTTCTGGGATCGGAATGGTTGGCCTACTACCGCCATCTTCAAAAAAGAGTGCTAAGTGTTTTTGCGCTAAATCGATCCAAGTATTAGTCGCATAGATAATTGTTAAAAATATTTTATTGAAAATGAACTTCTCTACAACGTTGGTTTTTTAACATTTAGTCGTCGAACCAAAAATAACAAAGTTATTAACGATAATCGATAAGAAAAGGGGAAAAATTCTTTTGGTCGTGTTATTTTACAAAAAATTGTAGATCGGAGCTTTTTGATGGAGTTCTCAATTTCCATTATTAGCTTTTAAAAAATTTTATTGATTACGGTTTTATAACCATGCTGACCATAGACATTAATATTACCATAGACTGACTCCGGAAACAATTTATAATGTCGACATGATGATTGGCGTTGTTCGTGCTGTCCCTGTCAAGCTGGAATATTACAAATGGATGTTCCTAACAGAAAGAAAATATACAGTGAACTCTATATACAAGACAGAGACAGAATGAGCGACAAGTTTAAAATATGGTGTCGTCACTCTATGATAATCTTAGAGCATGTACCTCCCTGAAATGCAGAAAATTGTGGCAAGGCTAGAAAGAGACAATAACAGGCTATTTCACTTTGTGGGTGGAAGCAGCCAATGAACAACATGCTGATTGTATTTCATTGGAAGCAGCTCCCAACCAAGTGAAATAGCCCTGTCTCTCTTTAGTCTTACCACGATATTTTTGCACTGCAGGCTATCTCTAGAAGGTACAAGCTCTAAGGTGATAATATACAAATTTATAAACGCATTCTGAGTTGTGTGGACACTATTCGGAGTTTTGTGGACAAGATTGAGTTTTGTGGGAGTTATTTAAAATTTGTTTTCAAGCATTTTGATTTTTTAAGCTTGCATTTTGTGTTGTAACCTCATGAGTGATTGTTTTGTCTCACAATCCTGGAGAAATGTCTTGAGTTAGCTAGTTGAGTAGCGGTGGTCCTTTACGAGTGAGTCTAACCTACTTTGCTTACCGCTAATGGCGAACGTTTTTTTAATCGAATTATATGTGGCAATAAAGGTGATGATTCTCTTCTCTAAACGATTTGACAAGCCAATGCCAAAGAATGCATTTAAATTGCCTTCACTTTCGCCAACATAAGACACAGCTCGCTTGCCGAATTCGATCATCAGTTCTAGTCGTGGCTCGGGAATTACAACCACACTCAAGTCTGGGGCTGGAAGAAGTATGGAAAAATTGGATGCCTGTTCAAAATTCAAAACTCTTGAGCCTCTAATTTGATATTCTGCCGATGCAAAGGAAACTGTGAAGCAATGTGTGGTTGTGTTCTGCAGTGTGCCTGAATTGTTCTGAGGAAATTTGCAGCAACATAATGGAATTACCAGAATTGACCGAGGAGAATGATTTTGAAGATGAACTGCCAACAATGAGGACGCCACGTTATTTTCCATCCATTCCCAATACTTCAATATTGGAAGTTGAAGCCTGAGTCGTAGCATGTCCCATTAAAGAGACTGAGGACAAAATAGTTTGGAAAATAGGTTATTTGAGCCTTCTTGATCTGTAGAGCTTATCAAAATGTTCAGAAAAAAGTTATGACGAACAAAAGAAAACTTATCCCCAAATTTTTACCTATTTTCACTAATAACTTTGTTATTGTTGGTTCTAAGAATAAAAGTTTCGGGAACGGGATTCATCTGATATTTCGTGGAATCCAAAACTTTGTTTGCTTGGCGCCCCGAGGCCGGCGGTCGGCCCTATCGAACTTCCTCCAGCGTTCAAAAGTCCACATAGAGCATTCTGAGAAGAAATATATAAATACGAAAAGCCGATGAAAGGATTTATTCAGTATTCTATTGCCGTATAGAAAATAGCAGATGTTCAAGATAATTGTATATAGTTGTATATATCTGTATTAATATATAAAGAGGTAAAATTAGTTTGTTTATTTACTTGTTAGCTTGTTTGTAGGGGGTAATCTCTGGAAGTAGTAAACCGATTGTAAAAATTCTTTCGATATTAGAAAGCTGGACTATCTACTGTGAGGTGCCTATTGTTTTTATTTGAATTTAATCTCTTCTTTCTCAAATAAATAGAAATGAGTTTAATCGTTTGCAAATATTCAATTATCTCATGAAGAAAGGTGGAGAAATGTTTATTGAAAAAAATATTGTTTTTCGAGATCCTAAAATAATAGGGCACTGAGATTTAGCAGGTTGAATCCTTTCTTTAAGCGACGTAATATGTTGTTATATTACATGGGGGAAATGAGGGTCACTAGTGTTTTGCGAAGAACTCAATATCGTCGAAATAAAAAATAATAGTTTTCTAAAATAAATAGTAAAGGGTGTGATCATTGTACGAAAAATGTGATATTAAATGGGGAAAATTGAGGCACTGTTATTTTATAGGGAATCAAATATTTTCGAAATATACTCACTGACAAAGAAATTACAACACCGATAAGATGTTTAAATTTAATATTGTTTTAGTAAAACGTAAATGCTATAGCAAGAAACGATTGAATGTTGGTAAAGTTTGGTGAATGTTTTTTATGTAAACTAAATTTTCAATTAATATTGTAGTCGCTTTATGCGTGTTTATTAATTAAATAAAATCTAACTGTTTGATTGGATCCAAAATCGATGTTTATTAATATTTGAATACCTAGACTGCGTGTAACGCCAGCTAAGTGAATTTTAAAGAGGTCAAATTTTTGGTTTCTGGGAGGCGACCAGAAATCGAACTACTGTCATGAGATATTGTCAAGCGTAGCTTGATAATACCCAAAATTGGTGACGAGTAGGCACCGGACGTCGAAGGGGCACAAATGAAGTTCAAAATCGACTTCCAAGGTCCTTTGTACTGCAGCATTATCGACCCCATCTTGTGGTACCTCTGACCTCTGAGCATCGACGGCAACGACTGCAGTGCTACAGAGAACGACAACCTTGGAATGTGTAATGGCATCAGGTCCTCATCTATGATGAATCTCGATTCTGTCTGGGTGGACATAATGGCCGAAGAAGAGTTAGACGACGTCAAGGAGAAAGAAGTCAAACTCAATTTGATGTTGAGCAACATGTACACCAAACAGTAGGCGTTATCGGATTGGGTGCTACTGCACATTGATGTAGGTCACCTTTAGTCTTTGTTAGTTAGTTTAACTTTTTTGAAGAGACCAATGTAAATCTGTTGCACAGATACCCCGATCTTTCGCCCATATAACACGTTTGAGATATAATGGGTGAAAGGCTGGGAAATTTACCCCAGCCCCCATGGACTTTGGAGACATAAAAAATATAGGTAGCTTGGGAGAGTATTCCTCAAGAAAAAATTAAACACCTTATTGAGTTAATGCCAAGACGTGTTGGGGAGTGTATGGATATCCGTGATGTACAAACACATTATTAATAAATAAACTTCCTAAAAAAGTTTAAACTCCTTGGTAGTTTTTATTCAAATTATTATCATTTACTCGTTACTATATCATCTACGTATTACCAAAACAATATTAAAATCAAAAATTTCCATCTAAGTGTTGCGATTTCTTTGTCAGTGAATATAGAAAGTAATACGGGTGTAAATCTTGATACATATAGTTCTCTTAAAATAAACAGAAGAAGGTTGTATTTGTTCAAGAAAAATTCATCATTTCTCGGGAGCTTAAAATAATATGGGAATTAGAGAAATAACGTGAAACTTTTCGATAATTTATTTATTGAATCTGGGGATGGGGGTTTAGTAATTTCTAGGGAAAAAATAATGTAGCAGGTGTGAACGTTGGTATATATGCTCTTCACCTGAAATGACCAGAACTGAATTTAATCACATAGTGTAAATCACGTATTCGATAAGTGTTAAGATGAGCATTTATCATTGCATGAGAATTGATAAACTGACTCTTCTTGAAACGCATGGAGACATTATTAGTTGTTTAACAATATTAAATTTATGGACGAGCCGGGGATTCATTGCTGATTAATCGCGAGTGAAACATCAAAACATTAGTAAACGTAGTAAAGATAATAAATTGTAAGAGACAGACTTATAAAAGGAAAATAAATTCCAAACAATACAAAATGGTTTTCACCGAAAAAATCTAGAAATGTACATGATGTAAAAAATACGAAATGAAATAAATGTTCAAAACATAAATATGTCAAATAGGTCCCCGAATAAACAAAAATGAATTTTATCATTTTGTAAAGACTCAATTATCTGTTTTGAAAAAAATTTTTTCGGGAACTTAAAGTAATACAGCGATGAGTATTAAGAGGTTTATCCCTTCCTTCAAGTGAAGTATGCGAAAGTTCAGTTGTCCGATAAGGGGCAATTTTTAAAAAATATTCATAATTTCTCGGGTACCGAAAATTGTATCAGAATTATGACATTAATTCCTTAAATTATTAAGGATTTGGTGTGACATTTTGCGAAAAATTCTAGTATTGAATCGAGGTATAGGAATCAGTAGTTTTAGGAAAGAACAAATGATGTTGGCGTCAAAGTTGGTATGTATACTCTTCTCCTGAATTGATTAGACTGACTTTAGTCACATAAGAAAATCACAAAACCAATAATAATAGAAGAGTAATTTACATATTGCATAAGAATTGATAATTTGACTATTTTAGGTGGTAAAACCACAATGTCAAATGTCAAAAATCTCAAACACGTTAAATAAGTCTAGCTCTTGAAATTAAATACAATTATATATAAACTGTTAACAAACTTATGATTTATTTTATGCCAAATCATATATTAACAAATTACTCTACTAAAAGTAAAATGTAATCATCTTAACCAATGCTAACATTCATACAAATTTGTCAGAGTCAACTACACCTTTTCATATTTATATAAACAGAAGCAAACAATAAAAATGTAAAAGATTATATCAACTCAGTGAAAACTCTTAGTGCTTTCTTTAACCGCTAATTTAAAGGCAAATTATCTTGAGCTTTACCTCAACAGAAGATATTTGTTTAGATCTGAGCAAGCTTGTATTGTTACGAATACCTCTGTTGTAAAAGGGAATGCTTGAGAAAAAATTCTGAATACCGTTTACCCGTCTATTACAAAGAAGAGGGAGTCGCTTGTCTTTGCTAATTTGTTTTGTAGCTCTTTCGCATACTCAACTAAAGTTAAATCGTGGATTTGTGCAATTATAAATAACTATTAGAAAATGTAACAAAAAAATAATTAAAAAAAATATATGCCATCACTACTCTGGTACTAAATAATAATAAACCAAAAAATAGCACTGAAATGCTAGCAATTAAAATTAACAATGATCCTATTTCTTCATTTAAAACAATAACTGGGTAAATCAAGAATCATGACAGGTTGTTACTTTATAATTGAATTATGTTAACATCTAGAAACTACTGAAACACCGTTACGTTAGTAAGACTGAACAGGAGGTTTGGTATGATCTAGTCTGCTGAATCTAATACCTGGCCCTCATAATGAAATATATGACAGATGTTTTCCTGGATAGAATATTTCACGAAAACATCATCGCTGCCAAAGAATTCAACACCCAAACCTAAACAACAGTATTCTGAAAAAAATAAGGGATTGATAAGTTATTTACCAAAGAGTATTTCCTGTATAAGATTCAACGTATTTTACTATTGAGAAATATTTTAGTTAGTTAGTTAATGTTGATTTCTGTATTAGTTGTTTATTTCCTTTTTTTTTTTAGTTTCGCAATTTTGTATCTTATTGTCCAGCCTGACTTTAAACTTCAAATTCATTTATGTGTGTGCGGAGGTATATTCTAAACTTCTCTAGCGCAGATTTTCTGTCGGATTTATGTGGTATATATATAAATAATAGTTTATGCAAAACTAGAATAAGTAAATGATTGGGGAAATAATATATATATATATGATCTGTAAACAAAGAATAATCAGTGACGAGCAAAAGTTAAAGTTAACCTAAAAATATAAACTATGTAAAAAGAATGTTTCAAAAGCAAATTGTTGAAAGGATAAAGGTGGCATATAAAGTTAAATAATCTATCATGCAGTTTGTAGTAGAATTTGGGTACTTACATTAAAGAAATCTAGGCAGAGAGTCACATTTAGGCTAAACATCAAAACGTTAAATTCACTTATGAAAATCACACTAGAGTTTGTAAAACAAGTATAGATTACATATTAGGCCATGAGAACACTGAATATAACACATTTAGATCAAAATTAATTTTAAATACATAAATTTGTTAAATAAATAGAGAATTGAAATGTCAGAATTATCAAGACCGTTAAAAATCGGAATGAATGATGGAACAGTAAAGAGATTTACACCGTTAGAAAGAGCTTAGAGCATAGTTCAAAAGATATTAAGTCCTAATTTCAGTAAAATCCAATTTCTTTTAAAGTACCTGTTAAATGACTGGTGACCAGCAGGTGACAAGTATCAAATCAAAAATTTTGAAAACATGATTAAGTAATTTAGATAAAATTTAGAAGGGTAAATGGTGTTGAAATTCAAATTAAAATTTGTTTAGATTTTTGCATATGATTTAGAACAAACATATTTGGAAATTAATAAAATAAATTAAAGCGGAAATGGAAATAGCAGGTGGCAAGATTTATTACATAAATAGGAAATCTGACATTGAAAGGTCCTCTTTGTATTTCAAGCGTCGACGAGAGCAGTTGAAAATTTCGTTCCTGTAAAATCACGTTTCCATGACAACCAGATAAATGATCTGTGATATCATTGAAATTAGTGTTCCATGTCAGTTTTTGACAAGAAATTAAGTTGGAAATTAAAATTTTTATAAATTTTGAATCAACAATTGGAAATCATAAAATTTAAATATTCCATAAAAGGAATTGTTTGAAATCTATTGGAGGAAGAGATAAATCAAATTTTGTTAAAAAATATAAATATTGGTGCAACAGCAAACATATCAATTGAGTAGCAGAATTTAATTTATAAACCAAAACAAATCAGGAAGCAGTATAATAAAACCAAAATTAAGGAAAAGGGGAATTCAAGCCAGACAACTGTGAGTTTTTGAAACATTTTTTAATAAACAGATTATTGAAATCTAAAATCAATCAGTGATACAAATAAAGGTGTTTTCAATTTAGTATAATGAATATTGTTGTTTAGAGTATTGAAATATTTTTTGTAACAAATCGATAGAAATTTAATAAGATTTAAGTAACCAGGAAATTTATTTTGTTGAAAAGGCAATATTATATATATCAGAAATTGTATTGTGGAAAATCATTATTAATAAACTGTAATTTGATCCAGAATTTGAAAATTATTTATTAGTCTTCTAAAAATCTTAAAAAAAATAAAGTGGAAAATATAATTTAAAAATTTTAAAAAAGTGATAGTGTAACGAAGAAGAAAGAGAGACTTATAAGATAAGTATAAAATTCATTTATTTATATAAGATCTACAATTTTGAACCCAAGCAAAAAAGACCCTGAGGTAAAATCATACATTTAAAAATTCTTTATATTACTTTCATTTATAAAATGGCACCAAACGTGGGGCTTTTCAATTATAAAATGGCGCCCAACTAAAAGGGCTCGAAAATTAGTGGATCTTATATAAAAAAAATTGGAATCAAAATTAGTGTGGCATCAGGAACACATTGGTAGGTAGTGTACAATTTCATATCATTCAATTATAAAAGGCAAACAACTAAAAGGGCTCAAAAATTAGTGGGTCCTATATAAAAATTAAATATAATAATTGTCAGATTTAAATAAAGAAAGAACAAAATAAATTTCCTGATAAAGTAAATTGTGTGATAATTTGGTTAAAGAGATAAGATAAAAAGGTAAGAATATTTGAAATTATAAAAAAATAAGTGATTTTTGCAATTTCGTAAAAACTTGGTGGGGAATTTATAAAAATACATATAGATAAAGAAACAATATAAGAAAAAAATAAAACAATAATAATAAATTTAAATCATATCTACTAATAAATAAAGAAATTGTGTTAAAAATAATTTATTAAAATGGTAAAAACTAGAGCTGCAAAATCAGTAGATAATCCAGAAGAACATATGTCTGAAGAAATGGAGCAGAATATGCAGGGAACAGAAGGTATACAAGAAGGAAGTGGAAGTGAAGAACAAATTGAAGAACAAAATATTCAAATCATTTCAGAGCATGTGGTAGTAGAAGGACAACCAGAAGAATCAAGATCTGAGGAGAATATAAATATTGGATTGGATAGTAATCTACAATTAATGGAAATGATGAAGAGAATGATGCAGGATTTCAATTCAAATTTAAAACAAGAAATTAGGAGTTTAAGACAAGATTTAAAACAAGAAAATCAAAAATTAATTTCAAGGATGGAGAAAAGTTTAAAACGAGAAATAGGAAAAGTAAATTCTAATATGGCAGAATTAATTTCAAAAATGGATAAGTTCAGTTCAGATATAAGTTCAAGAATGGATGAAAATCAAATATTAAGACAAGAAAAGGATTCAAAATCGGACAAGACTCAAGAAAAATATGAAAATACCACATTACTAGAAGAACAAGACAAACAATTTCTAGGGACACGCCAAGAAGAAAGAGCAAAAGTTGGGGAAGAAGTCAAAATTCAAAGTAATCAGGCAAAAGAAGGAACACAAATTAAAAATGAAGAGGTTATACCAGAATATAGTAGAAAAGTGAAATTATATGAAAAGTTGAAGTTAATAGAAAAATATGTAAATTATGGAGGTAAAACTCAGATGAAAATGGATACACAATGGGGAAAAATAAGTTTTTTGGTAATGATTATGAGTAAAATAAATTATCAGACAGGGTACATGAAACCAAGCATGAATAAGAAGTATGAGCAAGAATATATCAAGATGAGCAGATATATGGAAAAATGTGGAAAGTTTTGTGGGGAAACCCATCAGAACACAGTTTATTACTGGGGAATAAACCCAAAAGTAAACTGGAAAACCAGGAAAAAAATATAAAATGCAAATATAGATCAGGAAGGATGGATGGAAGACCAACATTAGCACAGGAACATGGAAATGAAAATTAATGAAAGATCAAGATAAAAAAAAAATAATGAGCAAATTGAAGATAAGTAAAGGACCTTCATAGGGAAGTATCATCATAATAAGTCCGTATATGGTAAAAACAAGAGATGGAGTGAACAGTTATGAGTTAGTAGACATCAAGACACAGAAGATCAAAGGAATATACAACATTGATAGTATTTTCAAATATTATATATAAATAAGTGATTAAAATCCATATTGTACAAAATATAAATAGAAAACAACAATAATTAATTAAAAGAAGTGAAGTGAAGAAATTTAGAAATATATGTTCAGGGTAAAATAATTAAAATAAATAAGAATGTAGATGGTGGATAGGTAAGATGGTAGATGGTGGATGATTTGTGTGGAGACAGTAGGTAAAAAGAAACAGGATGTTAACAAGTATTTCAAAATATGATGAATTATAAATGAATATATGATATAAATGTGGTTAAAATAAAAGAATTATAAGAAGGTATGAAATAATGATGAAATAAGAAGGTACTAAGGTACAGATAAAGAGTATAAATAAATAAATAATGTGATAAAAATGCGGTAACATATGAAGAAATATAAATTATCCTGTAGGCAAGAATTATAGAATAGCAAGAGAAAGTATGGAGATGGAATGGAAGCAAATAAGTTAAAGAAAAGGGAAAATGAGAGTGTTGAGAAAAATTACAAAGAGAAGAAGAAACTTATGAACTAAAAGCATAAATCTTAAAAATATGTACAACTTAAATTTAAAATTAAACAAGGACAATATGGAAAAATAGTATAATAATATCAATGAATACAAGTCAGAATATTTTTTAAAATTAATAACATGTTTGTAGAAATCTTATAATCTTCAATGATGAGATACCAGGGAACAACCAGATGAAGTCTTGATATCACTAGAGGGAAGAAATAAAAATTGTATTAATGATTTGATTTAAAATAAAAGAATTGGTAAAAATAATAATAATAATAATAATAAAATGGGAACGATACATGATGATTGAAAACTTACTAAGAATGTTGATTCCATAAATGAAAATTTTGGACAGCATATCTTGGATAAGGTTGTAAATAATATACTAGTAGTTGTAGAGTTGTTGAGAGTTTATCAGTTGATATGTTATTTGAGTTTATTGAGTTTTCTTGTTAAGTTGTTAAATGTTAATGTTTAATTTGTTAACAGTTTTGTTTGATATATAATATTCTTGATAGCTAAAAAAATTAAAAAAAATTAATAAATATAGAAGATTAAAAAAAATATGGATATTAAGAAAGTATTGGAAAAATTTCAGCAAAATAAATTCTTAAGTTAAAACTGAAAGAATTTATTCTGTAAAATTTTGGGGAAATTTGTAATGGATTTAAAACCGACATGAAATAATAATAATAAGTTTAATAATCTGAATAAGTAAATGATTGGGGAAATGTAAATATCATTCATATATATCTAATAACACAAAGGAAATTGCAGGAATCAAAGTTAAAGTTAACCTAAAAATATAAACTATGTAAAAAGAATGTTTCAAAAGCAAATTGTTGAAAGGATAAAAGGTGGCATATAAAGTTAAATAATCTATCATGCAGTTTGTAGTAGAATTTGGGTACTTACATTAAAGAAATCTAGGCAGAGAGTCACATTTAGGCTAAACATCAAAAACGTTAAATTCACTTATGAAAATCACACTAGAGTTTGTAAAACAAGTATAGATTACATATTAGGCCATGAGAACACTGAATATAACACATTTAGATCAAAATTAATTTTAAATACATAAAATTGTTAAATAAATAGAGAATTGAAATGTCAGAATTATCAAGACCGTTAAAAATCGGAATGAATGATGGAACAGTAAAGAGATTTACACCGTTAGAAAGAGCTTAGAGCATAGTTTATGAAAATTTAATAGTTCAAAAGATATTAAGTCCTAATTTCAGTAAAATCCAATTTCTTTTAAAGTACCTGTTAAATGACTGGTGACCAGCAGGTGACAAGTATCAAATCAAAAATTTTGAAAACATGATTAAGTAATTTAGATAAAATTTAGAAGGGTAAATGGTGTTGAAATTCAAATTAAAATTTGTTTAGATTTTTGCATATGATTTAGAACAAACATATTTGGAAATTAATAAAATAAATTAAAGCGGAAATGGAAATAGCAGGTGGCAAGATTTATTACATAAATAGGAAATCTGACATTGAAAGGTCCTCTTTGTATTTCAAGCGTCGACGAGAGCAGTTGAAAATTTCGTTCCTGTAAAATCACGTTTCCATGACAACCAGATAAATGATCTGTGATATCATTGAAATTAGTGTTCCATGTCAGTTTTTGACAAGAAATTAAGTTGGAAATTAAAATTTTTATAAATTTTGAATCAACAATTGGAAATCATAAAATTTAAATATTCCATAAAAGGAATTGTTTGAAATCTATTGGAGGAAGAGATAAATCAAATTTTGTTAAAAAATATAAATATTGGTGCAACAGCAAACATATCAATTGAGTAGCAGAATTTAGTTTATAAACCAGAACAAATCAGGAAGCAGTATATTAAAACCAAAATTAAGGAAAAGGGGAATTCAAGCCAGACCACTGTGAGTTTTTGAAACATTTTTAATAAACAGATTATTGAAATCTAAAATCAATCAGTGATACAAATAAAGGTGTTTTCAATTTAGTATAATGAATATTGTTGTTTAGAGTATTGAAATATTTTTTGTAACAAATCGATAGAAATTTAATAAGATTTAAGTAACCAGGAAATTTATTTTGTTGAAAAGGCAATATTATATATATCAGAAATTGTATTGTGGAAAATCATTATTAATAAATTGTAATTTGATCCAGAATTTGAAAATTATTTATTAGTCTTCTAAAAATCTTAAAAAAAAATAAAGTGGAAAATATAATTTAAAAATTTTAAAAAGTGATAGTGTAACGAAGAAGAAAGAGAGACTTATAAGATAAGTATAAAATTCATTTATTTATATAAGATCTACAATTTTGAACCCAAGCAAAAAAGACCCTGAGGTAATCACATATTTGAAAATTCATACATTGTAATTTATTACATATTGTTAAAATATATATGATCTGTAAACAAGAATAAAAGGAAATCAGTGACGAGCAAAAGTTTCACCGTTGGATGTAGGAAAGATTGGACTTCAGTACACTGAAATTTTGTTTTAGTCTAACAATTTTTTCAGACGATTTGGCGGTGAAGAAAGTTATTCGAAAAATACCTTAAGTAAGCTAATGTAAAAACACTAGGACGGATAGATATTAATAAAAAGGATCCTTTACCAGCCTATTTCGATGATGAAAAGCTGACACTAGCGAAATCTGAATACACTCCCTTTATGTATATACTAGTAATCAAAATTCTACAAATAAATTTAAATTATTCCAAAATCCAACAGACCGCAAAAGTAACATAACTAATTAAGAAATAAAATTTTTGTGAAAATAATTAAATATATATTTTGATATCGATACAAAGTAGAATATCAAAAAATATACCTACTTAATTATTAAAAATATTATTTTTTGCTTCCTAAATTAAGGTATTTGTGCGTTTTTTTAAGTCGCTCTTTCTAAATTTATTATAAAAATTTAGTTATGGCTGGAGGTAATATGAATACTTTGGGAATAACAAACAACAGGTAAGTAAAATCCAAGGCAAAACCGAATAGATTTTGTGGTATAAGAGATTATGTGTTAAACAAATTAATAGGTGGAAGTCAAGAATATCGACACAATAGCTTTTTTGTGAGAGGCGATAGTTTAACAAATGAACCTGATGAATAAGTCAGATTGTAGCAACTTGACCACTCATATTTAATGAAAATGGTAATTAAGAACTTGGTGAGAATAAGAACTTTTGCTTTAAATACCAAAACAACAGTCCACATGTGTAAAAAAAATTAAACCATATGTTTCATGTGAGAAAGATATGATAAATATTAAAGCTTGTTTTAAGCAAAATCTCATTTTTTGACGAACGACCTACGCAGTTGAAAAGTTACATATGTTGCATCCATTGTACGTTTAAAATCATGCAGATCTATAACTTTTTTTGTAAATTTTAAAATAAACAAGTTTTCTATATTATTCCAACCTAAGTAGAACTTTCATTTTTTGAGATCGGTATCTATTTTTATTTACTTCCTCTTATTTTCAGTTAATTTTAGTATAGATTTCAAAAAACGTCATTAATATAATATTCGCTGGCGGAGCCGCCAACAACAAATTGTATCCTAAAATAACGTGCTTTCTTCTGTTTTCTGCGAAACGGCATATATCAAGTCATTAAACAAATTTAGGGACACCGTCCGGAACAGCCTTAACGATCTATAGTAAATGCTGAACACATCTAAAAAGAGCCTTTCCATTTTTGTATAAAGAAATATGACTAACAATATGACAAAAAAATGTTTGGAAAACGAAAACATAGACAGCAACGATTCCATTATCAACTTCTTTGATCCAAAAAGAACCAACTTATTAAATCGGGTCCAGAAGGCTACGATGAGAATTAGATTCTATACCCAGTTTAATATAAATGGGCTCGTGTCGTAAGTTTACAGCTCACACACTCCAAATGTTGTACTTTGGTTCTTATCTATAACCTCTGTTGCTTTAGTTGTTAATTTTACTAAAATTGATGTTATAAGGAAATTTCTTCCTAATTAAAGTTTATTATCAAATAAGAAAGAAAAGGTAGAGATATAAGTGCCTGTTTAAAAGTTTATTTAATACATAGCCAAGCAACGAATATGAACGTGCTTTTGGGTCACTACATTAGTATATTGTGCGATAAGTTGTCGATTGTCCACGAGAGCGAGTTGAAAGCAGGAGAGCAGCGAGTGCGTTCATTCGCTCGAGTGAGCAATCGACAACATAGCACACGGGTTGATCATACCATTATTATATTAAATATAAATTTTATAATGCCAATCTGACTTCTTTAATGTTGACAGTTATGTTGCGTCACTTGATGTTCAGTCAATTGGCGTGAGACAAGGATAGTTTGCGAGTGCTAAGAAATCATACCAAATGGTTCTGTACCTGGAGGTTTTTAATTTATATATCTCTGTATATTGAATTGACCTAAAACTTGTTATTTGCACTGGTAGATTGAACCCTAATAATTTTCAAATTAGTGGTCGGCCTGGTGTGTACGGACGTGTGTAACAGTTTTTGGTGCCTTATTACTTTTATAGTCGAAACGTAACTCAATTATTTTAAATTATGTGGTTACTAATAAATTTCGGTCCTTGCAGAAAATTTCTCATTGAGATAAATACAGTCCCAGACCGGTTTGTTGTTTGTATTCTAAAAAATATACATATCTACATATTTATTTCAGAAAGAGGAAGCTAGAGAACAGAGAAATAAAATAGATTACTGATCGTTTTTGGGATGAATACGAAGGCAAGGTTTTATTTCAAAATAGTGGTGCTGAGTATGTTCCTTCCACCACTTCGGGATTTGACTTTGATGAAAGTTTTGTTTAGGAGAATCTGGAAAGCTTAACTAGAGTAAAGATATGGAAAGAGAGGCTGATAACACAAACGGTATCCCAAATTATACTCCAGCCTTCACCAAATATATGTGTTCTGTGTAAGTAAATACCAACTGATAATGGTTCACCAATTTCGCTAAATATATTTATACCGTTTTTATACTGTGTTGGATGAATTTCTAAAAATGTTTCCTAGTGCGATCATCAATATGCCAATGAACGCCTAACAAAACTGAAGTAACAGTAGCCGGCTAAATATATTGAATTAAGAGTTCCTTTTAAAATCACGATTGTTCTTGGCATTTCTCTTGTAATAAATCGATGGAAAACCATACAATAAACATTTAGGAAAAGGGACAGAACAGTTGAACGAATTGGCGACTCCAAGGGGGCACTAGGGGCATGTGCTCTCTCCTCTCTGGGATAATCAAGTTTATATAGTTTATATATATACTCATATATACATGATTTATTTTTCTGGTGCCACCAACCTACAAAATTGGAATTTTGATTCATCGATGGAATTCACCCCATTAGTAAGCATTTTGGGTTATTTGAGATTTATGTATATATATATATATATATATATATATATATATATATATATATATGTTATATAAGTTTATAACATGAACTTTGGGTGAACTTATGTAGCAACCGTATTTCATTGTTCCCAGCTGACTCAGCGAACACGTGCAGTGTCACATTACAGTCCCGCCGAGCATCCGTGGGAATGTCACTTAGTATTTATTCATTATTACTCAGTAACTCTGTCACTTTATATCGTTATTTTTCATTTGTATTTAAAAGTTATTATTTTGTTTGTTATTAATAAAAATCTTTTTTAAAAACTCAACTTTGAGAAGTGTGATTGGCGCAGTCAGTAGGATCCGTCAGCGATACTAGAACACGAGCTTACTTCTAACTGGTAGCGGCGGATTCCTATCCCTCAACGGAGCAAAGAACCTGGAAGAAGTCCCAACTGCGATAACAAGGAGAACACGGATCTTCCAATGTTCCTGTTGATGTGAGTAGTAGTGAATCGTCTAACGTTTAAGATTTTATATAATTGATTTAATATTTTGATATTTTGATTATTTGATATTTTTTATTCAGTGAATTGAATCACTGATTTATTATTTGATTACATTGATATTTTATATAATTTATTTGATTACTTTGATTTTTATTCATTCAATTAAGTGAATTAAGTGATTTATTAGTTTTATTTACATTTATTTAATTATATACCATTCTATCATCCAGATAACTTTGGTATTTCCCCATTTACAAATTTATTGGTTATTGATTTTTACACCATTTAGTTTATTGATACCATTTTTTCTATCCCATTTTATTATTTTGATTTGAACCTTTTTCGTTCTTGAATTCTATTAAATCAAACTGGCACAAGCACAAAACAACACTGTTGCCGAAGAAACTGAAAAATATAGGTTGTCGGAAATATTTTCAATAATTCCAGAGTTTGAAGGTAACCAAATTTCTTTGGCCACATTTATTCATGCTTACAATTGTGCATATAACATGTCAACTGCCGAACAAAAATACTTGTTGGTAATTCACATCAAAAGTAAATTAAAGGGAAAAGCGGCGCAGTTAAACAACTCTAGGAACCCTGCGTCTTATCTCGAAATTAAACAACTCCTAACTCTTAACTTTGGGGAATCTCGTGATCTTTCTTCATTCAATTCAATAGGCTTCAAGTATTGAGTGCGAAAATGCACTCATGCATCCAAAAAGCTCATAGTCTAAGCAACGAGCAGAAAGACGCTCAAACCACTCTAGTTGACACTATGGTTTTAAACACCTTACTTACCGGTTAAGAACCTCGATTAGGCCAAATTATCCGTGCCAGTAATCCGAAGGATCTTCTTGAGGCACATTCACGGATAAGAAGAGAACTTCAACTATCATATTTTGAGGAACAAAAGATACATAAATCTGTTCCACTTACGCCATCTTTTCAGGCTAGAAAACCAACTCCACCTCCTAAATGCTTAAATTGTGGGCGATTAGGCCACATTGCTGCGGACTGTCGGTTAAGATTTCATAATAAACCTCAGCATTTTAACCAAAATAATAGACCAAATTTCATTGGGCCGAATCAATCATCGAGGCCAAATCCTATCAACAATAACACAAATCGTAAAGGTCAACAATTCCGACCAAATAACTTCCAGAGACCTCCTTTCAAGCCTAACCAATTTCGACCGTCTGTAAAACAGACAAACCCAAATTTCCGTCCAGAGAGGACGCACCATTTTAATCACCATCAAAATGGCAACCATCACGAATATTCTGCAAATGACTATGATTATTATACTGATAATAACCAGCAGAATTTCGATTATAACGACCAAAACTATGAAAGCCCTGAGTTCGACCAAATAGTAGATGATACCCCTGTCGAACCTTTCAGTCCTCACGACTACCAGGATTTTCTAGCGCTTCCGAGCCTAGATCAACTCCCAGATACGACAACTACCCTTTCAGAAGTCCAAACTCAAATACAGAACTTGAATTTGGAAGACTTCAATCCCGATCTGAACTTCCCAGAACAAACATTTCTTTAAGTCCCCTTCTGACAGTAAATTCCAAGAACTTCTATTATATCAACGACGCTTCTGGAAAATTTAAACTCCTAATTGATACCGGAGCTGGTATCTCCATTTCCAAAGACAACACTGTCAAAAACTTCTCACAAAGATCTCCCGAAACAGTAACAATTCAAGGCATTACTCATGGGAAAATCCCGATCTCACAATCCACCCTCATTCCTTTCGCTCTAGGCAATCCACACAAGGTCCTCATCTACGATCTAGATATTGAGTTTGATGGAATATTAGGTCTTGATTTTCTTGAGCATTATGAATGTATCGTCGACTTAAAATCCAAACAATTAATTACTAACTTTAAAACTACCCCCCTACATAAAGTGCCCGATCACGACCAATCTAATACACAATCAACAGACACCCCCACTACTAACGCACAAACTATTTATAACAAATCAAATAACAATCCAGGCACGAACCGAACAAATTTTCCAACTTAAATGTGAACTTAGAAATACTGACTCAATTTTACCGACACAAGTAATTGACAAAGTACGACTTCCCAACGCAGTTGTACGTGTTAATTCAAAGGGAGAATTTCTGACTTCGATAATAAACGCGAACGCAATGCCAAAAACTGTTAACTTCTCCAATCTTCATTAAGAACCCCTTGACAATACACATCCTCTCTTAAATCTGAATACACACGATTACTCTGAATCTACAAACTTAGACAGAAACTTTACAATCAGGGAACAAATTCGGACAGAAAATCTTAATGGCGAAGAGCGAGAACTTATCACGAATCTCTGCTTAGAATTCGAAGATATTTTCTATCTCGAAGGTGATGTTTTGAGGTTTACTAACGCCGTCAAACACTCTATTGACACCAGTAATGCCAAGCCCGTTTTCACAAAATCGTACAGATACCCTCAAGTCCATAAGGAGGAAGTGAAAACCCAAATTTCCAAAATGCTTGATCAAGGCATTATCAGGCACTCTTCTTCTCCTTGGTCCTCCCCCGTATGGGTCGTCCCCAAGAAACTCGATGCTTCTGGTAAGCAAAAGTGGCGAGTTGTTATCGACTATAGGAAGTTAAACGAACTAACTGTAGACGATAAATATCCTCTGCCCAACATTTCTGATCTCCTCGGTCAACTTGGTAAGTGTCAATACTTTTCGACACTGGATCTCGCTACCGGGTTCCACCAGTTGGAAGTCCTTGAGAAAGACATTTCCAAGACCGGTTTCTCTGTTGACAATGGCCATGATGAATTTGTTCGTATGCCATTTGGTTCGAAAAATGCACCTTCTACCTTTCAGATGGTCATGGACAACATTCTTTTGGGTATCAAAAATGAACGTTGCCTTGTTTACGTGGATAACATCATAGTCTATTCACCAACCACCTGAACAACCTGACAAGTGTGAGTTTCTACGTAAGGAAGTTGCTTACGTAGGTCATCTGATCACCCAGAAGGAGTAAAACCAAACCCTTCAAAGGTTGAATGCATTCAGAATTTTCCTCAGCCCAAACTCCTAAAGATGTTAAATCTTTCCTAGGTCTCGCCGGATATTACCGACGTTTTATCGCCAACTTTGCTAAAATCTCAAAGCCTGTCACGAAACTCCTGCAAAAAGACGTCAAATTCATCTTCGACGCAGATTGCAAGTCTTCCTTCAACGAACTGAAGCAAGCTCTTGTATCTGACCCTATCTTGATATACCCAAATTTCGAAGAACCATTCCTGCTCACTACTGATGCTAGTGCTTTCGCAATTGGAGCGGTTCTCTCACAAGGCCCCGTAGGAAAAGATCTTCCTATAGCATATGCTTCCCGTACTCTGTGCGCTGCGGAAACTCGATATTCCACTATCGAACGGGAACTGCTAGCCATTGTGTGGGTGGTCAAGCACTACAGACCTTATCTTTTTGGGAGAAAGTTTACACTTCTCTTTCCCGTATCAAAATTAACCATTTTAAACAATGCACAGGCTTTCTTTCTAAAATCAACATCTTTGTAAATAACGAAACTGACTCAGAACAACCATACTCCGAAAATGATCAAGAACCCGACGAACATGACGAAAGAATGACAGCAGAGTTTAATCGATTTGTTCAATTATATAAAACCGAGTCGATAATCGATTACTCAAAAATAGAAATTTCTAACGCCCAACTCCTAGACAAATCTCACAAACGAATAGTCACTTTCTTCTGGCAAAATAAACTCAATGACTTGCATGACAAAATCATCAAAGACATTTTCGAAGGAGACCCAAATTTTACTACCGACACACTAAACATTCTAGCCAGCAAATCTGTCTGGCATAGAAATTATTTAATTGTCCCTTTACCCTTTGATCCTGGAACAGTTGTCTCACATCTTTTCAACATCCTCTATAACAACCAAGACCAGATCGACAAATCCGAAACGTTCTGTATTGAAAACAACGTAGAACTACCGATTCTTGAAACACTATCCTTTATACTTGCAGACAAAGACGTAAAACTAAAAATTTGTCAAAATATTGTGATAACTCCTTCACAAAACGAAATTTTCGTTATACTGCAACAGTACCACTGCCGCAAAAATAACCTTCACCGTGGAATTAACGAGACCATTCGACGCATTAAAGAAAAGTATAATTGGACTGGACTAATCAAAAGTTTAGAGCAATTTATTAAGTCCTGCGAAACTTGCCAAAAGGTAAAGTTTTGTAGAAAAAACTTAAGTGCTCCTTTTGTCATAACTGAAACACCAAAAACGCCCTTCGAACGTATCAACATTGATATTTTCGAATATCCAACTAGAAACTACGCACTGACTATTAGGGATGAACTCACCAAATTTACACCCTCCTAATATTCTTCCAACATTGCGGTACACCTCTTCGCATCCATTGTGATTATGGACGTGAATTTGATAACACTCTCATAAGGGACCTGTGCGAACTATATGTCATAAAACTATCCTTTTCAAGTGTCCACCATCCCGAATTAAATGGTTCTATCGAAAGGTTTCACGCGACTTTAGCGGAAATGATAAGGGCAAATACAGCTGAACATCAGGACGAACATCCATTCAACGTCCTCCCCTACGCAGTTATCTGCTACAACAACAGTAAAAACAAGACTACCGGCTTCACGCCCTACGAACTTATCTTTGGGCACACTTCTAGTACACCCCCGAAACATTATACGATCAGGAAAAACTCATTTCCAAATATGTTAGGGACCTTAACAACAGAATGAACTACTATTATAGACTTGCCCGCGCAAAAACCGACCAACAAAAACAAAAATCTAAAGTTAGATTTGACAAACATGTTTCAACTAACCAACCAGAATACAAAGTAGGCGACAAAGTTTACGTGAAAGAGTCTCAGATTAAAAGCAAATCTGAAAACAAATTCAATGGACCTTTTGAAATTACCGCGATACGTAAAAACTCTGCCACCGTTATAAATTTACAGACTAACCAAATTAGTAAAATTAACTTTGACAGACTAAAACCCTATTTTGGATGAATCCCTTCTCAAAATCTTTGCACTCAAACCGTTTACACCCTGTATATATATATACAGGGTGTAAAAGTGATTTGTGCGTGACATTCGACATAGCGTAAGTTATTTGATTTTCATTTTAAAATATAAATTGGAAAAATAAATAAAATCTGTTGTGAATTGTGAGTTCCAGTGTATTATTTTGTGACAAACAGTGACAATCATACAATTAGGTAAAGACCTGACATGCTATTAATTTGTGGGGAAAGCAAAGGTAATAACAAGAATTTTGAATTTTGAATATTTACTATAAATAATCCGTTTGCTCTATGATAATGACATCCTGCAGGTCAAAGGTTTTTATTTGTCTAAGATAAGTAAGATTAATTTCTTAGTAACAATTATTTCTCGAAGAATTTAACACATAAAAGAACTACATATAAGAAATGTTTTGTTTAATATAGTTTGTATCGCATTATTTGTGTATCATAATGTAAACAACTTTGTATCCTCCCTTCTTCAACTTGATGCATAAAATAAATCGCCAAATATAAATATTCATTTCAATACATAGATATTAAAAGGGTACATTTTTGAAAATAATATTTCATAAAATTTTATGTACCTAAATAAATCTACCGGCACTCGAAACTATAAAATTATTTAATAAAAAAAAACAGGTGTTAATTTTTTTGTGGTGACTCATTCCTTTATTATTCACGCTACAAGCAAATCTAATTTTTAACGCGACGTTGCCACATTGACAATAATTTACTTAACATGTATTTCAAATTTTCTTGCTTATTAAGGCCTTTAGACCATAGTGTTATAAGAGTTGTTTGTTTTGTTTGGTGGGTACTATCTGCACCTAAAATATATGCAGTCAAACTATTTACACCCTGTATATCGACTAATTTTTCTAGTTCCTCCCCCTCAGATTTTGGGGGGGGAGCAGCCAGTGGTTGAACGGGACATTAGGAAAACGAGTGGAGACTAAACTAGGCCAAAGTATTCAGAATACAAATATTTTGTTATGGTTTAGTACGTTCTTTTTTAGTACCGGTAAAATCGAAGGATATTTAGGAAGTTGTAGTACGCAACTGTCACAAACCAGTAATTGGCATAGTTGAAGGAAAAAAATGTAAATAGATCTAGAACTAATGTAACTTGACGAGAACAAGTCTGGTTTTACTACAATTATGTTGAAGTGGGAGGGGAGGTTATCCAGGTTATCCCCCAGATCAGTTAATAGGTCTGTATGATGGTGATAGCAAAGCCAACAATGGATGGAAAAGGATATCTTGGCAAAAAGTGCTCACTTGACGGTCAAAGGAGCAGCTAGTAGAAGATGCCTAAAATGTGACAAAATGAGAAAAGAAAAAAAGAGCAAAAATTTGTTTCATGTAATACTGCCATGTGTTTAGATTGCCTCTTAGTTTTTCATACATTGGTTTGCAAGTTGTACTTCTTTCATTCATGATGGGAGAAATATAGGTCATTGTTAAAATCTAGAGGGATACTTATGTTCCATGCGAATTTTTTGAAAACATGAAATCCTAAAAAATATTAAAATATTGTTCTTGAATATTTGTGTTGTCAGTTTGTTATTTAATTGAAAAAAATAAAATTGTTTATAAATTGAAAAATTGACATTAAATTAATGTATTGTATTAAACTTCGTGGGTTCAAATATTTAATTTACTCGCTACGTGTGACTCAATAGAGCGTACACTGATTCACCAAAGAACTGTAGTCGTTTGCTGCTATATGCATCCATCGCACTTTCTCGAGTTTCGGGAAACATCCGACTTGTTCTGTCAGTATTTCGGTGATTGTTCGTGAATACTCTGTAAGGGGTGTGTACTGTTTTTGACGAGCTTCATTTATTATGGAAAGGCAGTTTTTGATATAAGTGATTAATTTCCGGAAGTTTTCTTTCTACTGGAGTAAGAATTAAATGATTTAAGAGAATTCTAGTTTCTATTTTACCGAAAACAATAAGTTAAAATTTCATACGTTTCAATAATCTTTGTTGATTTGTCTAATAGGTATTGTTCGACAATTACGATTAAATGATTCTGTTTTATCAAAATACTTCGAGCATGTGATTTTAACAACGAACAATTTGTCTGACTTATTTAGGAAAATGTAACTTCGCCTAACTCTCTCAAGTTCGCATTTCGTGCATTTTCTCTTATTTATTCCTTATTAAATATATCATTCAACCTATTATTTGAGAAATTAGAGCTTACGAAACTTAAATTTAATAAAAATATTTTATGTTTAGCATTTCATTGTGCTAATAAATTATGAAAAGTCATCAAAATTCGTCGTTGACTTATACAATTTATGACAGAACTGTTTGATTGCCAATAATTTCAATAAAAATAGGGGAGGGAATAACAAGATACTCGTATACTGACGATGCTAAAGTTTGCTCAGAGATGAATACACATTTCTTAGTAAAATTAGTTAATCGTTATACTACCTTGAATCGAATATTTTTATAATTTTGATTTATGCTTAATTTAAAATTGAATTAGGCTTAATTGAGTTTTAGTAAAATACTCATCTTTAATTGCATAAAGGAAAAATACGGCAGTGTGTTGTAACGTACATTAATTTTGAGAATTAGGAGGAAAGAGGCTGGCATGTAAATGACCTTCAAGAGGAACACAGCGGAGATTAACAAACTCTCCAGAATGTTCATACAAACATGAATATGAGAGTTTCTTACGTTAAAAGCGCGCCAAAATGTACCAGGTAATTTTATGAAGTAGACGAATGTACATAGATACATCTGGAGTAACCCTTTGACAATATATAAAGCTCAGCACATCAAGAATTCACAGGCATCAAAGAAATGTTTCAGGGTGTACACTAAAACAAACATTTTAGCGTTATCTCGTCAACCCAACAAATTCGGAAACAATTACACTCCCCAAAACAACTGTGTAATATTTCTGTATATTTAATATTTAAAATAATGGAAATGTTTTAAATGTTTTGAGATCTAACTCAACTTTTTTAACCATTTGTATGAACAACATTTGTTTTAATATTTCTTTAATTTATTTTCCCTACAACCGAGACATTTTCTATGCTGAAGACTTACCTCCAAGGAAAATTTTTTTTTCCGTATTGCTTGTTCAGTGTAGACAATAAAGCAATGAATGACTTTTTTAATTTAATTATTATCAGTGTTAAAGATAAGTAATAATATATTTCATGATTATTATCTGATATATACATATATAATATATAACATATATATAATATATATATATATATATATATATATATATATATATATATATATATATATATATATATATATATATATATATATATATATATATATATATATAATATATATATATATATATATATAGGCTTTGGGAATCTTAATCCATGTAAGGTTTCTTTTTGATATTTTTGATAACAAGACAGCTTGAAAGTTGAGTAAAAACTACCCTGTGCAATTCTTATGCCAGACAACAATTTATTCAATTCTTCGTCGTTTCTGATGGCGAGTTGTAAATGTCTCGGAATAATACTCTTGTTATCACGTGCAGCATTACCGGACAACTCAAAAACTTCAGCTGCCAAATATTCCATAGCGGCTGCTAAACATACTGGTGCATCGACGCCGGCGTATTGCTTGGTTACGAATTAAACGCCAAAAATCGAGACAATACGATAGTAAAAGGTTCGTTCCTTCAGCCTAGATAACCGATACACAACGGTCACGTACTTGCGGACAAGAAAAATAGCGTTCCTTCAAAACAGTAACCTGTTAGTGAACTGTTCAGTTTCGTGTTCCAAGTGACACGGTGATTGATACGCAACCAGTTAATGTACGGTAATTTCGATCACCGGCTTCAGGGTAGAATCGGTGGTGCAGCCACCGACTGGTGCATGCATCGCGTTGTGCGGTTCATGTACCGATGCATTAACCAATTGCCGATCGGTCGACAATCGGTTGAAGGAACGAACCTAAAGATAACTCACTGCTTCGGGTGTACGATTCGATATCAGGGGATGGAACAATATGAAGAAATATTTATCCGGGAATACATCCGATCGTTAGTATGATTCGAGTTTGAAACTCGCAGCCGTTTCGCCAAGGTCTCAAGTCTCTTTTTTAATGGAACCAATATTTTTGACCTCTGATGGTTAATTAAAATCAAGTTAAAATCATTTGCAGGTTGATTTGATCGCTTACAAAATGACTTAGAGGTAAGTTGCAGGACGTTTTCTGGGGTATCTGACGTGACCCTTGGATTTAAATATGACTATGAACTTCGAGGTCAATTCAAGGTCACATCACAATTTGTATCAGGATAAACATCAGTAACTAAAGAAACATCTACTCGTTATAATTTATATCGCTTTTACAGACTAGTAACGCACTACTACTGATTTTTAAATCTACTTGGTCTAATTTTGTATCTCTTCTAGTAACAATATTTCTATCGAAGCAATGACTCCAAGGTCATAAAACAAAACAAATCAATAGCATCATATATTGTTGTACATGTTGATATTAAAGATAAGAGAAGGCCATAGTCGGGGTTTGTCACTGGGATCTGCTTAACAGATTATGAAAATCAATGGAAACCACAAACTTAATTTTCACTAAGACTTAACTGAGAATTCTGTGACATCATGATGAGTATGATCGACCATGATCTTCTAACAACTATAATTTTTCAGGTGAAGTAACTTTTAAGTTAACCAGCAATCTCAACAAACAATATTGCAGTTACTGCAGTAATAGAAATCCACACTGGATGCGGGAAATATAGACTCACAACCTCAAGATGGGGTATTACAGTGAAGGTTTCTTGACCGAGTATTCTGAGCTTGGCGGATAGGGTGCAAGGGATCACTTGAGTTCCCAGCACTTGCTGCAGATTAAACTAGATTATTTCCTATGGGGTTATTTAAAGAATTGAGTGTATGCGAATTAACAACAATTTTGCGCTAGAATGATCCACTAAATTGAAGTATACACTCAGAAATGTACCAGAATTCTATGCAGACGACTAACTCATTCTCAAACAAGATAATTACTTTAAATACTTGAGTCAAACTGTTTTCATTTACGGGATAAACCGGAGTGTTCCGGTTTATACTGTCGATTTAACTTTGAATGACCTTCAAGTTGAGTGTTCCATTTACAAAATTGATCTCACCTTGAATGTCAAGGTCACGTAAAAATCCGAAGTAATTTGTTTCACCATGTATATATGCATAGGTTTGCATATGTGTGTATATGTTTCCGGTAGTGCGTTTGCGTATGTATACATGCGCTTGTGTAGGTATATTTGTATAGATATTTATTTGTATAAGTTACGGAAAACAAAATATGCATCCTAAATATCAAAATTCACTAAAAGGCAAACTTGTTCTGTGCATGTCTCATCTTAAACGAAATATTTTAGAATTGCTTGGAATAGGGTTGAGAGCTTACCGACCCAGAACGTGACATGACAACATAACAAAATATAACATAGTATAGAACAACATAACATAAGGCTCGCCGCTTTGAGTAGTGTAGAATCAACAAAAACTGAATGACCAAAGGAACATCATTTGCTATGCACGACGAATCTAGGCTTTGTTTGGGTGCACGACAGTAAGACGAATTCGAGGTGAGAGACAAAACCCAGAATTGTCTGTTGACCACCAGACTGCAAGGGAGCAACTGCTCTTAACATATATATAGGCTTTCCTACATGTATCATGTGATTTTCGAGCATCAGTCCCGTATTGGGTATGGTATATACCTTGATCAATTGAGAAGTCCACCAGCAAACTTGGTTGCAATATGGAGGATTTTGATTAGCGTATCTTAATAAAATATAGGCCATCTAACTCTATCAGCGCATAACTGTGGAGGAGATGCTCATTATTAATGTTTTGTTAAAATTGTTACAAAAATTTGTCCAAAATGTAATCGGTTACTACGAATCATAATGTCGCTTTAAATAATAAAATACTTAAATAAATATTTCTTCCTCGATGTGTTGCATTTTTTGATCTGCAGTGTATTCAGATTTTATTAGCTAAAATCAAAAAATGTATACTACTTTAATTTATATGTCCTCTGGCTATTCCAAAGCTAAATAACTAATTTACTAAATTTATTACTTACAGATTTTATACTTAATTTATTTTCAGTTTACCACAATTTTGGATATAGCCTTCCACCTATTATACTTTCTTATTCATGTTCTGTATACAGACAATAATGTCTGGAACTCGTGAGGCAGTTTTAGATATTATTTCACAAACACAGCCCTAATACAACGCCATAGTGAACACAAACGTTAATGCTTTTAGTTGATCCGTAATCATAATTGTGTAAGCATCAAAAGCTTGTAAGCTTGTTCACCCAGGCTCAGAAGTACGGCTCCAGTTTGAAAAATTCCTGCTGGGTTTATTGTTTTATGAAAGGAGTAGTCTTGTGAATTGCTATACCGATTCTAATATTCCTTCACATTTTTTCGCTAGTAAAAAGCTTTATTATCCTCGAGTAATGTGTGACATGTTTACTTCTCAATTTGAGTATTGCAGATATACGTGTACACTACAAAAAATTTTTTCATCAGCAGTTCTATAAAGAAATCAGTGACGCGATATATCGAGCTTAGATATATTTTAATCAATTTAAAAAAATAATGTGATCTGTGAGTATATTTATTAAACATAGTAGTGCTTACTTTTTATTGAGCAATTATTTTGTCGCCTGGGAATTTGTCTTTTATATTAAGTTAGGTTAGGTTAGGTTTTAATTTTTTAATTGAAAAGAGACATAAAAATGTTTCACGATAACCTTGAATAAGATAAAAACATTCTCAACATTTCGAGAATTGCAAATTGCTATTTTACCACTCTTATTTATTGTAAGTCTCATAACAATCTGTTCAGTAGCTTCAACCTTCAGTGGTATCGCTATTTAATGCAACTTACTTTGTCTACTTGAACGAAACCGGGACAAACTTGTCTTACATATATTTAACAAATGTTTCAATGAAAAGAAGTAATTTGTAGTAGGGGCTTAGTTATTTGTTACTATAATTTAACTGTAGCAGAAGGTTGTTGACTTGTCGTGAGTTGTTTGCCTTTAAAATTTTATCAGATGAAAGAATTGTGATTTGATCAGTGTTGAAATTCTCAAATGATAATTAGAAACAAATGTTTTTGAATTAGTTGTTGAAAGTTATTTGTGACAATTTTACTATACGTTTAGAGAATTCTTGAGAAAAATCTGTATATTTCAACAAATCTAAACGTTTCGGCGTCTATGTCAGATACCGTTGTCAATACCAATAAGAAACAGTATGAAAATGTAGAATATGTAACAGTTAACATTAAAATGTACGACAGTATTAGTAGTTAAATAAAATGCTCTCCAAAGCGCCTTTAGTTTTCTTGCCCTATGTTATTGATTTTAATAAATTGCTACACAACATCAGCAACAAATAACAATTCGAACTCAACAGCATAACAAACAACATTTATAGACAGTTCAGTAACAAAAACATAATGGTCATATGAAGTGTACACAAATCAGTGTCACATTAATAAATATTTCAACTCTAACTCTATTCATGCAAACTCGGTAAAAAAGGTATCAGTAAATCTCTAGGTAGTATACAGAGTGAGTTTTTTTTGATGATCAGAATGGGGATCTCGGAAACTAGCGGAGATAGAGCAATGGTTAAATTGGGAAAGATTTGCAGTTTTACTGGCCCAATTTAATGACACTTTCGGATTTTTGTACAAAGTCATGGCTTACTAGACTTTTTGAAAAAACGAAATTCTGTCGATTTACTCAAATCCCTCTAGCTCCTTTGTTTTTGATTTAATAAAAAAAGTGCAAATATCCAAAATTGAAGGGAATTGTATCCCGAATATGATTGTCATGTCCTCGTTTGCGTGACAGTTCTTGTTTTCGAGATATGACACAAAATTATCTTTTTGAATGGAAACCATAGTTGGCTATGACCTCAAAAAATCGGACATTTTTAGAGCTTTTCAACGATATAATACTCAATATAGTTATTCATAAAAATAACGGAGTTATGAATGCTTTTCTATCATATTTTCCCTTTTAACGTAGGTAGTCATGAAATAGATTGATTCATTAATAACTATTCCAAAAAACATTGAACGAGTTTTTTATTAGGTATTTTAGATATATAAAAAGAAGGTAGTTACTAAAAACTTAAGAAATTAAAGTACATAATAATGGTTACAATTTATGTTCGAAAAGTCCACCATTGTTATTTAAACAAAAATTGCATCTTTTTAAGATTGACATTACCGCTGTCCTCACAGACCGGCTATTAATTTCTTCAATTGCTTGTAATACCGCCTCCCTTAGGTCACCAACTGTCTCATACTTTCTTTTGTATACTTTGTTTTATAGCGCACCCCATAAATAGAAGTCTATAACTGCCAAATCGGGAGACCCATTCGCGTGGGACATTTCTTCCTATCCAAGAGTTTGGATAGGTATTATCTATGTGTTGTCTTAGTAATAACGAGTTATGAGCAGATGCTCCATCATGTTGAAACCACCCAATTTCTAAACGAGTTCTCAAATTCAAATTATGCAACATGTCTTGAAAAGTGTATTACAAGAAATGCAAGTAGCGCTCCCCAGTAATTGATTCGTCATAGAAAAAAGGCCCCAGAATAGTAGACCCTATGATACCACACCGAACATTAAAACCGAATTTTATCTGGGATCGTCTTTGTTCTACATGGAAAGGGTAGATATGCTCATTGTGTCTATTGAACATACCGCTGTTAGTAAATCTAGTTTCATCTGACCAAAACACCTTTAATGGAAACTGTGGATTGTCAAGGCACATGTCTCTAAACCATGAACAAAACAAAACACGTCGATGTTCGTCACCAGCATCCAAAGTTTGAGAAACTGAAAGTTTGTACGGGTGGAATTTGTGCGCTTTCAGTACCTTAACTACAGTTCGTTGAGATGTGCCAGCTTCTGCCGTAATCTCACGAGTTGATGTAGATGGATTTTGATTTACCATTGCCAAAACCTTTATTTGTGCTGCTTTGTTAATTTGATTACGTTCCTTTGGTGGTTTAGTAAAAGATCCGTATCTGCGTAAACTATCGTAAAGCCTCTTAAATGTACATAGAGCAGGTTGACGACGATTAAAAACACTATGAAAGTATTCCTCAGCTGCACGAACTGAATTTTTATGGCATATGATATAACATTCCACCATATTCAGTTTTTCTTCGTTACAATATTCCATTTTATCACGAAAACTTGTCAATATCGACTCTCACTTCAGCACTACTAATGGAATTACTCTCAAATGAGGAAACGTCAAAGTGAAAACAATCTTTTTCATGGCTACCTACGTTAAAAGTGAAAATAAGAGAGAAAAGCATCCATAACTCCGTTATTTTTATGATAACTATATCGAGTATTATATCGTTGAAAAGCTCTAAAAATGTCCGATTTTTTAAGGTCATCGCCAACTATGGTTTCCATTCAAAAAAAGATAATTTTGTGTCATATCTCGAAAACAAGAGCTGTCACGCAAACGAGGACATGACAATCATATTCGGGATACAATTCCCTTCAATTTTGATATTTACACTTTTTTTATAAAATCAAAAACAAAGGAGCTAGAGGGATTTGACAAAATCGACTGAATTTCATTTTTTTTTTAAATATCTAGTAGGTAAGCCATGACTTTTTTCAAAAATCCTAAAGTGTCATTAAATTGGGCCCCTAAAACTGCAAATCTTTCCCAATTTAACCATTTCTCTATCTCCTCTGCTTTCCGAGATCCCCATACTGATCATCAAAAAAAAAACTCACCCTGTATAATAGAGCGAAAAAACACTATTCATAGATCAGTAAATTTAACGATGGAGAATCATTTTTTAAAAATGTTCTTTTAAGTCTTGTAGATTTTTCGGTAAAGTTTTCTACGTTAATCTGTCTTACAATTTTTGACAAAAATAATCCAGTTCAACACCGTTTGTTTGAATCTTTCGCCTTCAGCGTTGTGGTAGAACTCCTGTGGATCGTATCTTACTTTAAAGAAATACTTCGTTAGCTTTTAAATGAAATAAAACTAAATTTGTTTTATAATGTTAATAATAATCAGGTTACTGTTTCGTATATCTGTTATACGCCATTAATAGAAAATACCAAATCCACTGAAAAGATTAACTAAATGAAATTAGACGTAGAAAGTCTGTGCTTATCACTTTGTAAGCGATTTCTCGCGATTATAGAACGAGATTAAATGTTACCCTTGTTGGATTAACACTTTGATGTCTCTTATCTGTCGATTACATGTTAAAATGTAATTTGCTTATACTCTTTCCTTGCTAATTAAAAAGCCAGTGAAAAATCTTGTTGCTGGAATTGTTCTTCTCTAGATTTATTTAGCACATAAAATATTTGTATAAAAATAGGAAAGAGCGTGATTATCAAGGCAATCAGGGTTCTGTTTAATATTTTACAATGTTCAAGGGTGTGAAATGTTATTGACGGTTCTCGGAATTCTCCTGTCTATAATTTGTCTTAAAAAAGATAGCTTTTTGACGCTGTATTTTCTTCCACTCGTTTAAATGACGAAATTGGTGACTACTGCAAGTTCTGAGCATTTTTAATACCATATCAGATTGAGTGCAATCACCAACAAACGAAAAATAGTCGTAACTAGCTTTCTTCAGTTTAGATGTTTAAATCGACAAAAATGAATAACAAGTAATAAAGGAAAGATTTGAATACAAAAATATAATATACGTAGTATTTATTTAGAGATAAGAAATAAAAAGAAATGCTTTAACTTTTAAATCAACACTCACACAAAAGGTTTTGTTCTTGTTCTCCAGCATATATGCAACAATATCAAATAATTAGTTTTTTTAATTGCACAAATATAGTCTTGAATCTCATAAAAAAAAATTAATTCGATTCCAATAATTGGAAAGCAAAATTATGTAGTTGTGGATTTAACAGTACCATGTTAGTACATAGTAAACAGTATATATTTTCACATTTTGAAATAATGCTGGCATAAAATCCCTGGGAGTAGCTATTTCATGTATTACATTGAAACACTTTGGCCGTGAATGCCAACTTCGGCCAAGCTAGTTTTTTGGTCGTAACTAAGAGAAGGATTAAGAGAATGGATTCGTATGGAAAATTTACTAATAGTATTCCAACCGACATTATTGGGATGACTGTTACTCTAAAAATGTACCTGATTCATTTTCCACGCTTTAAATTGAGTCAGAACATATTACATTTTTAAATGACTTCCAAAAACGAGGAGTTTATTAGTTCGTCGGGATCTTTATTTTTTATTATTAATACGCTTTCATTAGGTCGATCTGTACGTATGTATCTATCTATGTAACGGAAACTTTCAATGTAATTTTCACCACCTTAGAGAAGTCCAATTAAGTTGAAAATTGGTACACGTATCAAGGGCCTATGACAATACAATTCTTTAAGTTGAATTTTACAGTTTGTTGTATTTTTGCCACTGTTCTTGCCTAAATACAAATTCGTCTATTAACTATTGCCATCTAGTTGGCAGTAGTAGAACTTGCTGCTATGAACTTTTTAATTATAAATACTAACGACACGCTTATGAGCCTAAAAATTTAGAAAATAATTATAGTTTAAAAAAACTAAAAAATACGCTTTAATAGCAAACCGAACTAAAAAGCAGAAATATTTTTAATTATGAACAGTTTACATTACAGCAGTAGAAAGTCGAACAGTCAATCAAGATTAATTACCTCAAAATAAAAATATAATAAAATTTAAGTTATTAACAGAATAATTCGATTCAGAGTAAAAGCGTGGGGTGCTTGAAATATTAAATTTTACAATTATTCTATTGGCAACTTTTTATAAGAGGAGAGTTATGTAAATATAGTGAAATGCACCCCAAGCTTTTTAATCTGAATCGAATTATTCTGTTAATAACTTATATTTTATTATATTTATATGTTGAGGTAATTGATCATGATTGATTGTTCGACTTTGTACTGCTGTAATATAAACTGTTCATAATTAAAAATTATTTTCTGCGTTTTAGTTCGGTTGGCTATTAAAGCGCATTTTTTAGTTTTTTAAACTATAATTATTTTTATCTATTCTCACTGATTATTCAAAAACGGCTTGGGCAATTTTAATTACTTATTGTATTAAGCACTAATACAGAAAGGTATGGTACCTTAATTTTCTATAACCTGAGATTTACGGTAATCCAGAAAATCTGAAAAAACAGTAACTAAGGAACTACATTCAACGTTTTTCGGTGAATCTTGGGTGTTTTCTCTAAAAGGGCTGAATCAATTTCAATATTTCAAATTGTATTCTCCAAAAATATATTCCAGCTTGATTCCGTATATGTGCAAAAAACGGTAAACATCAATGTAAACGTCAAATTTTGATTGAAAAACCTATCGTACAGGACGTTTGTAACTGTTTTCATTTTGATTCATTTTAGGTCAGTTACTTTTCGAAACGAAGTGATTTTACGGGTTTTAATGTCGAGTAAAATGTCTAAAAATACTCCTAAGTGCATCGAAAGTAAAAATTGTTATGATAGCGATCTTTTAATATAGGGTGGAGTAAAATTGCAGTTATACAGGTGTGATCAAAAAATCTTAAAAATAAATGTGATATATAGTGGTACATAAGCAGTTGCATATATAAATGGTTGAAATATAAGTTAGAATACAACTATAGTTATACAGGATGGCTAAAAAAATGTTGTATTCGGTAGCATATAAGTAGTTGCGTATACAAAGTGGTTGAAATATGAGTGGAGTAAAACTATAGTTATACAAAGTGGATAAAAAACGTTCAAAAAATTCTTAAATAATAATTTGTAGTAAAGATATTTGAGTTATAGGGCGGAGTATAGTTAGAATTATACAAAAAGGTTTAATGAACGTTAGAAGCAGTTGCATATACAGGAAGGTTGAAATATAGGATGGAGTAAATGGCAGTTACACAGGTTGATTAAAAACATGTTATATAGTGTTAAAAGTAAGTAGTTGCTTATACAAGGTGGTTGAAGTAAGGGTGGAGTAAAAGTATAGTTATTCAGGATGTATCAAAAACTTGTTATATAAGCATAAGCAGTTAGGATATTTGAATTATAGGACGGGGTATGATAGAAAGGTTTCAAATATTTTAATTTCAGTTTTAGAAAATAGTAATTGGTTGCACACGATTTCTAGACGGTTTTTATTTTAAGTCAGTTGAAGTCGGTTGTTGTTTAAATATAAATTATATTATTTCAAATTTTTAATGTCTTTGCAACGAAGACATTTTTTGTCTTGTATTTGCCATATCAATTTGTTGAATCTAGAACTCCATGCACGAATACTGGTGGTGCCTTTGACGATTTTGGTGTATTCGTGCTGTTACTAGTTTAACTATTGCCATTGGATTCTGTTTCATTAGTTAGTACTTGTCAACTCTTGTTACTCCTTTGTCGTCTTCCTCACTGGTGAAAGACATTCGTTGGAGTTGATATTGCGTGCTTGCATTATTCGGATATATATGGGCATGATCTGCGTTTATGTTGATCGCTATGGTAGATATTTGTGGATATCTGTGGATTGTGCTTTGCAAGTTCATTGCAGCTATTGTAAATTGGTCGTTGACTGAATTGCTGAATATTAACTGCAATATAATAATGTTGACAATTTCCTTTCGAAAACATACTTACATCGGGGGTTTTTCCTCCTCAGTTTTTTTAATTTACAAAGGGACATAAAGGCCTAGTAAGTCAGTTTCCAAAATTTGACCGTATTACTAGTTAACTACACAGGAATTCTTCCTCGTAGATATTGTGAGAGCAAGAGATGTCTCCAATATGAACAAATATTCCTGTATATAAATGAGTATATTGTATGTTATTTTATACTTACCTGTCTTTGGAGACATTTTAACTTCAAATATGGACTTGTTATTAATAGCTGTGTGTTTTTACAGGCAAATTTAGCTGGTTGACGATCTACGGATTATGAGGATATCGTTTTTCTGATCTTTAATAACTTTTTATTTGCCAAAAAAGTGCTTAAATATTGACAAAGTATGCCACAAATAAACAAGATCTATGTTTTATCCGAATTTATCACATGGCTGTCGGTGCTGGCCAATTCATGGTTGACCAATTTTTTTCCATTAATTACATTTGAAAGTCTTGAAATTTCACCGGTATTTGTATGGCCACAATCACCAGAAACACAGTATACACAAATTTCTGAATTTTAACTGGCATAAAAGGTCTTCATATGTGTAAAGACAGGTACCTAATGCATTATTTAAAAAATCCAATATACAAAAATCTCGGGTCAGGGATTTTGTGGTCCGAAACGGCTGGACGGTTTTTATAATGTTTTTTATATATCTGAAAGGTATGAGAATAGGTCGCAAAGGATATTTCATACCGCTAGGTAATTAGGGTGTCCCAATCAAGAAAAAATGTTGTTTGGGAAATATTAGTAAAAAAAAGAAATTTTGACAATTAACGTCAAAATAAATTGCAGTGACAAATTCAATACAGTAGCAATCATTAAATGTGAGTCAATAGTTGAATTAAACACATTAAGACCAGAACCCAAGTCGTGAGAAAAAGAGTCATCAGATGGTAAGGAAGCAACATTTTAAACCTAATAAATTCTAAAATATAAACTTAAAAGTAAAATCTACACAAAATATAACATTATAATATATATTTAATATATCCTCCGTAAGAGCTCGACCGATTTGTATAACGTATGTTTCATACCGCTAGGTGATTAGGTTGTCCTACACCAGTCATGTTATTTCTAAATTTTTTATACTTATATGGCATAAAAAAATACGTATATCTTCAAATTTTCAAACTCATCAAGATAAAAGAGTTATATCATGTTGCAAAAATTCAATTATCTCATGTGGGAAAGGTGGTGAACAGTGTTTTGACAAAAATAGAATTTTTTGGGAACCTAACCTAACCTAACCTAAACTAATTACAAGCATGAGAACTAAGAGGTCGATTTCATTTTGAATGTAAACTAAAGCATGATTCGTAATTTTGCCAAAATTACTATTTTATAGAGAATTCAATATCTCCGAAATAGAAAATAATATTGGTATGAATCTCGATATATATTACACTAAAATAGAAGAAAGATTCATCACATCGTCAAATTTCAGTTTCCAGATAGGGACCAGCGGGGTATTTTTTTCAAGAAAAATTCACAATTTCTGAGGAACCGAAAATAATACAGGTATTATAATTACGATATTAATTCTTGAATTTAAAAGAGATTGATGTGACATTTTGCAAAAATTCTATTATTGAAGAGGTTTCAGTAATTTTCAGGTGCCAAATAATAATGTAGTCATGATAGTTGATATACATGATTTTCTTCTCAAATGACTAGAACTGAACTTCATTGTCATGAACCCGATAAGTAATAAGTGTAATATTTATCTACATGAGTATTGACATATTGACTCTGTTTTAACTGAACAGAAAGATTATCCTTCATCTTGCCAACACTGAAATTAAGGGTGGCTTGGGTGGTTGCTGAAAAGCGTTCACTATCTCTGACTAATCGCAGGTGAAATATAAAAAAAATATATAGAAAAGGTCGAAACTATACAAATTATTAAGTGACAGAGATTTACAACATGCAAGTAAATCCCAAAAAATGATAAAAAATATCATACCATAAAATGTTAAATACACCAAACGTCACAAAATTGTCAAAATTATTCTGTCAAAAACCTAATGTGAGAAAAATCTGAAGAATCTAAAATGTACAAAACGTAAAAAATTACAAAATTAACAGAAATAACTATACATGTCAGCATCACTATAAATGTAAAAAAAAGTAATTACAACAAAAACGTCCAAAATATCAGAAATGTCGAATACTACAAATATGTCTAGCTCTTCATGTTAAATCTCAAAATAATGTATTTTTTAAAATGGTTGTTGTCATATAATTTTCACTCATTGAAGAAGATTTTTACAATAAAATCTAATATTACTGGAGATGTGAAAATTATTTTAAAAATGTTCAAGATAAATACGTCAAATACGTCGATTTGTCTAGCCGTTGCGAAGCTAGGAGGGGTCAGCGAGTAATATATAAAATTCCCAGGAAAGAAATACCATAAAGTACAGGTAAAATAAATAACAACATCCTCAAATATCTATCCGAATTTAACTACAAGTGGGATTTATTCGAATGGATGTTCTATTTCAGGTCTCTCAGATCCATAATTTTTCTTTATTTTTTTAGAAATCCCTTAAATCACTAAAACTATAACGACCATATTTCCTAATTTTTATCAAAACGCATATAAGAAAAAAGATTCCTAATAAACAGACAGTATTAATGAGGTATTACAAAAAACAAATTCAAGGGTAAAAATAAGAACCATGTGTTCCCGTATTTTTAAAGAGTATTTAAAAAAAATTGTGTGCTAAATTATGTAAACTAAGTGAAAAATTTGATTAGTGTTTAATTAAAAACATACCTTACAAAAATTTAAGGTAGTTTATAATTTCAATACATTTTAAAGTAAATGCTCAAATGTTAAAGTAGTGCATCGCAGTTTAAATCAAAATGTACGAGGATAATTGTTTCGTCAAACAGAACATGTGAAACATTGGAAAAGAGTTGATAAATGTTATAAGAAACTGCACAATTACATCCCATTACTCGCAAGAAAGAAAATCTCTTCATGGACAAAATAAACTTTTCCGACCAGAGACATCTACGTGTTTGGAGTAAAGTATCGAAACTCGAAAACGAAACTCTAGACAAACCGCATGCTCGTTATTGCCTAGAATACTAATTTTGAGAAGTTTCTTCATTATATCTTTAATCTACAGTTAGAAAACTGCCAGATGCAAGGCAAAGATAACATTTGCTAGGACCTTATTAAGCTATAATATATATTATAATCTCTACTGGGCTGTTAAAGGAAATCCGAGGTAGGAATTTTTAAATTTTAAATTAACATTACTCTTTTAATATGACTGCAATAATGTGGGACAAATAATATAGGGCTTTCATTTCAAAACTAGCAACCCAAAATAACTTTTAAAATATCTTTAAAATAAAAAGACAAAAAGCACGTTATTTATATTTAAGGGGGAAAGATTGTTTTTTTAAATGCAGATGCTAATTTTATTAAAACTATTTCTTTTTCTTTTGACAAAATATCGAACAATACTCAAATGGTGCAATTTAGTTAACATGTATGGTGAATAAAGTCTTAGTAAAGTTGACAGAGGAATCCAAATATGTAATACTCGTAATATACAGAAATTTCCATTTAAAAAAAAATTGACACTTCAATATGAATCACCTTGTGTATGTCTCGCAATTTCAGTGGAATTATTTTTGGTTTGCATTTCTCACTACCCCTCATCATTACCTGGTGGCAGATTTTTAAAACATATAACAGTATAGCCACAATCTTCCCAAACGCACTATTGGCCTACCGGGTATACCTGCTATATGGCTACTTTAATTAAACAAACCATTTAAAGTACTTACAAGTCTTGTGAAGTTTTTTTCACTTACTAGCATCACTGAAACAAAAATAACAATTAACAATTACAAATTTCACCATGTAGGTCATGTTTGAATAAAAGTAAATATTCTTATGGCGAATGAATGACATCCAGAGTTTCAGAAAAATCTAGCTCACAGAAACTCCAAATAGGGAGTCGCACTGTTTATAACGCCGTTTCCCTGTGATTCCTAGGATAGCAATCACACGAAAAAATTCGTAGGTTTACTGAAATCTGTTAAAGAAATTACGATGCTACCTTTTCGAGATTTTTCAATCCATTCAACGCAACCCAAGAATAGTCGAGAACTTTCACCAGTTGCGATCTAATCGACTGATTGAATTCTCGAATAATTATTAATGTATACAGTACATATAATTGAATTTAATATTTTATCGAGAAATGAATTCCGACATCCAGAGTTTGAGACAAATTTAGCTCACAGAGACTCCAACTCGGGAGTCGTACTGTGTGTAACGCCGTTTCCCTGTGATTCCTAGGATATAAATCACACGAAAAAATTCGTAGGTTTACTAAAACCTGTTAAAGAATTTCGATACTAACTTTTGGAGATTTTTCAATCCATTGAACGCAAGACAATATATTGTTTCTAGTCGAGAACCTTCATCAGTTGCGCTAACCTAAACTAAAGTTTTCGTTGTCCAGGATAGCGGTATAAGATCTCACTTAAAAGAGCCATAGTCAAAGACTCAATGACTATTTCGAGTTAATATATGTTATATGTCAACCTAGATGAAATGTCAACCTAGCAAATTGACAATTCGCTTCTAAAAATCTTTCTTGAAAATAATCATCTATAATATACTTCTGTGAATAAATGAATGGGTAATAAAACATATTTCCCCGACCACGCGATGGTAAAAAAGTAGCGAAAAATCGAATCATTTTCGAAAAAGGAAATTATATACGTTAAGAAGAAAGGATTACTACGGGAAAGTTCGAAAGCGAATGCGATATTATTTATGAGCCGACGTGTAGCAGAGCAAAGATCAGTCGAAAGTGAAGTGGTTAATCATATCCACATTTATACAAATACATTGCGTGTTTCATTAAGAGTATGTTCGTTGAATTTTTCAGAATCACCCTGTATAAAATCGAATGAGTGAGTAACACAGAAAAATACAAAATGTCGTCGAGCTGTGTCCAGATTGGCACAAAAAATTGCAAATAAAAAATCTATCCATCAAAATTCTTGTACTATTTTTAGCTAATAAAATATGTATAAAAATAAAATATCTTGGAACACCTAATATAACTCAAACCTAGTTAGCACTCCCAGAACAGAACGTCCTACGAGATCTATACACGTAAAGCAACTATTTTAATACACAAATACACCATATACTAGGGCTCAATACCCCACCCCTCCATATGGCAGCCATTTTGTTTTTTTGATAACCTATTCTCTACGTGTGAACAAAAACGTTCATATCTCTTAAAGTTTTGGTCTTACTGAGATAAAAATAGGCTTATACGACGGAAAATAATACTGTCTATCAACAACATTTCAAAACAAAGTGTTAACGTTTTCTTAACTTTTGAAAAAAAAAAGATGAAATGCAAAAAAAGGTAAAAAAATTATGCATTTCAACAAATTATTGCAAATCAATGCAAAAGCAGTCCCGATAACCTTTCATTTTTTTTTCACTAAATCGAAAGTTTTTGAGTTAAGCTACAATACAACATTAAATTCACAACCGTATGTTTATTACTTTAGGAGTTATTGTTGTTTGAACATAGCGTATGCGCAAGCACAAATGAGAGTTACCTTTATTATACCGTCAACATATGTGGTTGCAGCTCGATGGTGCACCCGCGCACTACTCTCGAGCAGTGAGAGAATATTTGAACAACAACCATGCACCGTGGATCGGTCGCGGTAGTGTAGTAGCGTGGCCAACTCGCTCGCCCGATTTGACCCCCTTAAACTATCTTTTGTAGGGTGATATGAAGCAAAAGGTGTATACTACAGTTCCAAACACCAGAGAAAACCTCGTCGCTAAAATCATGGCAGTCGCCGAAGAAGTAAGATCAGATTTAAAACTAATTAAGCGCTCAACTACCCAGATAGCCCACAGAGCATTAACTTGTCTGCAAACTGGAGGTGGGCACTTTGAACAACTGCTGTAGGAAGAAATTTAATGTGTATAAAAGATTGTAAATGTATCAAATAAAAAGTAATAAGAATTTTATGTGGTTTTAATGTTTACCTGTTTAAAGTCCCGACAAAGGTTTTTTGAGCTTGCGCATATGCTATGTTCAAACAACAATAACTCCTAAAGTAATAAACATACAGTTGTGAATTTAATGTTGCATTGTAGCTTAACTCAAAAACATTCGATTTAGTGAAAAAAAAAATGATAGGTTATCGGGACTGCTTTTGCATTGATTTGCAATAATTTGTTAATTTGCATAATTTTTTTACCTTTTTTTTTGCATTTCATCTTTTTTTCAAAAGTTAAGAAAACGTTACCACTTTGTTTTGAAATGTTGTTGATAGACAGTATTATTTTCCGTCGAATAAGCCTATTTTTACCTCAGTAAGACCAAAACTTTAAGAGATATGAACGTTTTTGTTCACACGTAGAGAATAAGTTATCAAAAAAACAAGATGGCTGCCATATGGTGGGGTGGGGTATTGAGCCCTAGTTTATGGTGTATATGTGTATTAAAATAGTATTTAGATTATCGCTAGTCCATAACCGGACACACTGTATTAATTTGTTCCTCGAAAATTTACATGATTTTGTATAGATTTATCGGTAAAAAATGAGTGAGGGTACTAACTCACTTTTTTTCAAATTGTTTTGCTCAGAAGTTTCTGCAAACAAGAAAAAGATGTGTTTTAAATATTATTAAAAAGTAACTAATACAGGAATAAACTAGAATAGATAAATTACCCAAAAATTTGTGAAACTGTATTGTCGGATTGACCAGCAATACAAAGAAAACTGATCACGGTAGTACACTATTTGTCTCCAAACAACATTTTAAATGTTCTTAACATGTCTCGATAGGAAACCTTACATCAAAGATTTATAAGAATACAAACACAAAAAAATGACTTTAGCCGTCTTTGTAAAGCTTTTGATACTCTTGTCCATGACCACTTGTTGGAAATAACGATATAGGGTTTAGAGGCACTTTTCAGTAAAAAGCTACGTGCCAAATCGACGCCAACAGGTTATGATTTGCAACATGTTAAATGATGAAAGAACTATTCAATATAGGGTGCCACACGGAATAGTACCCGGAACCTACTTTGTTCAACATTTAAGTAAACCATATTTTCTATTTACCATTGGATGGAGAGATACAGAGTTTTGCTGATCATACTGTAATCCCTTACAGAGCTACTACCTGGAATGGAGCTAAAGAAAAGGCAATTCCAAGGATACAAATACATGGATATTTAAATGAAACATATGTACAACTTTTAATACAGTTTCTGTATTGCCCTTGACAACGGGGTCTGACCTGGACACCGAAACGTTTGGCAGTCCTTTCCAATATTAGTGGTCATATTCCCAACATGTATACAAATATTGAGACTGCACTACACGGCGGCAATACTGCCAATCAGCCCTGGAAGTGAGACCTCGGTAGAAACAAAAAGAGAAGAACAATATACATATAAAATAAAGACATAGAGAGAGGTAACGGGTTGGTCCAAAGCTTCAAAAATAGCAATAAATACAAAGCCGAAAACGATAGCAAATATTAGATGTGAAACAATCAAGGAACATAAATGTATAATTATAATAAATAATGTTTAATTAAATAATTTTTTATTAAACTATTTTGGTAAGTAAAATATTTGATAATAAATATGACTCAGAATGAGACTTTACGCAGGGAGGCAGACAAAGTTAACGTTATAAAAGCCCTATGCGAAATCGATTCATCCGTTACACTCGACCATACAAAGTTAAATTACATTTTTGCTAAGCCCTTTATAGTTTTAGGTTATTTTAACATACTAAATTATTTTAATATAATTGGCCAGCTAATGCCCATTTTCCCGGGTAATTTGTCCAAGCAGCACCGATTTTCCTAAAAATTTGGATTTGAGTAATACTTACCCTCTACTTCAAAGTTGGCCCTATGCCGGGGGTAGCTTCTCGGGGGTGAAAAATATTATATAAAGAAAAGTCCGGAAATGAATAAATTAAATAATTTTAAGCAACTTTTGTTCCATGAAGTTCTTTCTGAAACTCAATTCTTTTCGAGTTAATGCAATTATTGTTTTTTCAACCAAAAAAATCATGTTTTCATACGGGTTTTCGTAAATAACTTTAAAATATGCACAATAAGAAAAAATCATTTGGATCAAAAATATAGTTTATAAAAACAAGAAAAAATGTTGGATTTGTGGTTTGAGTAGAACCACTTCAAACGGAATTATAGCTTTGAAGACACGAGATGTAAGACCGACATCTAGGATTTTATATATATATATATATATATATATATATATATATATATATATATATATATATATATATATATGTCTTGCGTACAAAGGATTGACACCTGGAAGAGAGTAGGAGTTATAGCTGTTGAAATTTTGTTTTTATTTGTCAAAACAAAAATTGAAAGGATTGTCGTGAAATAACTGAAAAACAATACATTTTTCGGGAAAAGTTTGTAAATAAAATGAGTTTTTAAAGTGCTTCAAAAATTCTTTAATTTGGTATTTTATCACAGTCTGTAGCATGGAAATTAAGTGAGTTTTGACAGAAATAGAGTGTTTTTAGTGTTCCGTATATACAATATACGGATACCCTTATAATATCACTCCGGATTTCTGCTTCTGTCACATCACAGCAATGTTCTCCTAAACTACTGGACGGAAGAGGTTGAAATTTGGTATCAATGTATAGTTTGGTGACCCGATCAGGAGTACATATCACAAAAGAAGAAATTTTGAATTTAGGGGAACTTCTGGGGGAAAAAACTAAAAAAATCGACCGTTCCCCCCCCTGGTCTCCGAAACTACTGAGCCTAAAATTTTGAAAAAAATAGGAATTATAGAACTTTGCCCGAACTTCACAGGAAAAATAAGGAGAAACCATTATTATTAATTTTGGGGGGGAAATTATAGAATTAAATAAAAATTTAAAAATTTAAATTTTTTAAAATGCATCATGTAATACATCTAATAAAAGGTCTCATTCAGAGGAACACAAATATATTTTTCTGATATTAAAAAAAAATTAAAAGATATTAACGAAAATATACCAAAATTTACCCATTGCCCCCCTTTCTTATCACCGAAACTAAAAAACGTAAAGTTTTGAAAAAACCAGAGGTATAGAATGAAGTTTACTGTAAAAATAAGGGAAAAACCGCTAATTTTAATTTTGGGGGCAAATTACAGAATTAAATGGAAAATATAAAACTAAAATTGTTTCTGACGCATCATGTTATATATCCAATGAAAAGGCTCATTATGACGAAAAAAAAAATCTTTTTTTCATATTTTTAAATGAATTAATTAAAAGATATTAACAAAAATATACAAAAAATTACCCATTCCCCCCCCCTTATCTCCGAAACCATAAGCTGTAAAATTTTGAAAAAACCCTCACCCGAACTTTACTGGAAAAATAAGGAGAAACCCCTAACATGCATTTTGGGGGGCAAATTATAGAATTAAATCGAAAATAAAAAATTAAACTTGTCTCTAAAGGATTATGTAATATATCAAATCACAGGTCTCATTATGACTAATACAAATATATTTTTTTTAACTTTTTTAAAATAAATATATTAAAAAAATATTAAAAAAATTACCCGTTCCCCGCTTTACTCCCCAAACTATAAGACCTAATATTTTTTATTTATAGAAAAAATACGAATAAATCTTTAGTATTAATATTGGGGCCCAAATTATAGAATTAAACGGAAAATAAATTGTTGTTTACAAGATATTAATATAAAGATATAAAAAATTCACATTTCTCGCTTTATTTCCGAAACCATACTACATGAAATTTTGAAAATTATTAGGGGTACTGGGGCTCACTTGAAATTTATAACAAAAATTATTAGAAAACCTCCATAGTAATTTTAGGGACAAATTATACAATTAAATGGAAAATAAAAATTCAATTTTCAAACACATCTTGTAATATATCAAAAAAAAGGCTCATTATGTGAATTACAAATATAACATATTTTTTAATCATTTGTTTAAAAGATATTAGTAAAAATATTATACATCGACTTGATTCCCATTTTAGAAACTACACTACTTAAATTTTGAAAAATATATTTTATTTCTATTTTTAAATAATTTGAATAACAGATTTAATAATTTATAATTTAAAAATTGACCTATTTTGCCCTTTATCTTCCAATCTATAGAGCCTCAAAATTCATACAGTAGCTTATAAAAGGCTTCCCTGAAAGCTTATTAGCAAAATAAAACTCTAATGTTAAATTTTGGGGGCCAAATTCGAAAACTAAATACATATGTTTCTTAGAAATATCAAGCGAATCTTGAAGGTGGTAGGGAACCCTTAGTATGCGAATCCAACTCGCACTTGACCAAATAATTTTTTTGTTTTTTTGACAAAAAAAAATTACAAGTTATCCCCTAAATCCCACCCCCGTTGAAATTAATTGCTACCACTTCACAAATCTCTGGACTTATTTCAGAAAGGCTCACAAAATTTGACCGGTTTAAAATAAGTTGTTTTGAAAAAAGTCGAGCCATAAGAGAATATTTATATATATATATATATATATATATATATATATATATATATATATTTGTATCATTTTGCAATTTTGCAAAAAATTATATTTTTATCAAAATAACTTAAAAACAAAGAGAGGTAGGCAAAATTATGTTTTCTTTAATTTGTGTTTTTGTGTTGTAGGATAAAAATTAAGTTAGATATGACCGTTTGAAGTTAGTACATGTTCGTAAATAGTACTATTAGGACACCCATTTAGTTCACGCCCTTTCAAAAATAAGAGTTAAATACTTTGTTTTCAATTTAAATGAGCTTTTGGCTTATAAAAAATCTACAAATTGGTTATTTGTGAAGTGGTAGCAATTAATTTCAACTGGGGTGGTATATAGGGGGTAAAATTTTTTTGTCAAAAAACAAAAAAAAAATATTATAACTCGCTTAATTTTCATGCTAGAGACCTTTATAAGAAACTATAATAAAATGATTTTTTAAGCAATTAGAAAAGTATTTTTAAACTTTTCCCGATAAACCACTCAATTTTTGTTACGGCAAATAAAAACTAAATTCAATAAGCTATAACCCCGTTCTACACAAATCATGAACGCAATTTTTTTTTGTTTTTTTATAAATTACATTTTTGGTCGCAATGATTTTTTTTCTGAAAGTGCCTATTTTTAAAGTTATTTACGAAAAACCATATGAAAATATGTTTTTTTTTTTGTTGAAAAATCGATACTTTCACTTGCGATTAACTAGAAAAGAATTGACTTTCAGAAAAAACGTTATGGTACAAAAGTTGCTTAAAATTAGTTAATTTGTTCATTTGATCAACCAGTTTTTCTGATCAGTGGTCTGGTGGAGTAAATAGACATATTGTTGTGTCAGTCGCAGTGGTGTACAGTCATCAACTTGGCACATGATTCTGTGTAGATCAGAAAATTCTGAGAGTTTCTAGAAATGACTACGCATAATAGAAATTTGTTGATCTAATAGTTTGCTTTAATCTGTCAATTAAAGATTATTATTATTATTAATATAATGACGAGACAAAGTTTAAAACTACTCTAAGGAACAATAATTAGTTTTGCAATTTACTAGAAATTATTTCTATCTATAAAGAAGACCATTAAACATAAAATGCTTTCCATAAAGCAAATTTTGATATTATTCCATAATAAAAAAAAAGTATTTTTCAGTCTTGCTTATTTTTAGAGAATCTGAATGATTTACTAACACACTGTAATGTAATGGGCATTAGAATGTATTTTGTTACTGTTAGCACATTTATTTTAGTTAAGAGTAAAACAATTTAAAAGGCAAAGCCTTTGAGAACAGTTAGGTAACGGTATTTTGCTTACAGAATAGATATAGTGGAAGATCCGAACCTAAATCGATCTTCACTGAGCTGATAATAGAATGAAACATATTCTATAATAAATTTAGTATATTAGAAAATATATTTAGTATATTAGAAAATAAATTTAAAAATCCTGGACAGACTATTTTTTAATTATTTTATAAAATGATTTATAATTGATTGTTGTTAATAAGAAAATTTTATCGTAAATAAAAGTATAAAACCTGCAGAATGTGTAGCCGTTGGGTTGCCTATTATGTACGTGGACTAACTACGTGGTTGCCAGGTATGAACAGGTATGTCGGTGCCAATTACTTTCACTTGAATGAATAATACAAAAAATTTTATATCAACATAAGCCCTGTTTTCTTGCGAACACGTTGATATGGGCTTGCCTGCAAAAAATTCGGTCCTAATAGGGTTTTGCGAATTTTAAAGTTTTCATTTGAAGCGCGAGTGGTATAAAAGAAAGTGCGCAGTCTCGGTATTTATACGAAAGAGAATGACGATACTCTAGTAAACAGTGAGCGTTATTTGGACATATACTTAATACTAATATAGTGCTAGGAGAGTCTAGAGGAAGGCGCAAACATCACAGTCCAGACGTATATATGTTTATAACGTTTCACTCTACTTCGGACCTTATCCCCATGTTCGAAAATGCCCCAATTGGCTCTTTTGTTGTTGGTTATGTCTCCTCTCTGTTTGGTTTATGTTTAGCTACAGTTACAGGGTATAATCTGCTGTCTCTTCTAGTCGGTGACCCGCTTACGGGCGATAGCAGTATAGAAATATTTAGTATATGATTTTGGAGCAACTGACATTATCTACCTGGAAATTTTTTTGGTCTTTATTCTGAAAAAAAAACTAAAGAGAAAAAAAAAGATAGACTAAAGATTTTGTATACGTTTAAAAATTTTATTACAGAACATATCAGTGAAAAATATTTTTTGATAAATATTTTCTATTCAATATCTGATTCATCAGAAGTATAATTGTGATTTTCGAATTAATCTGATTTATTAGATTCTACCTAGTTTTCTTCCATTTCGATAATGTCCTGGATTTTCAAAGGAGTTGGATCTCCGATAAAACGTGTTGGTTTAAAAAAATAATTTATATAGTTTTCAGGGTTTAACTTTGCACATATAGAATCAGTTGTATTAAGTCAAATAGAAAATATTAATAGAAATATCAACGTGTTCGCAAGAAAAAAGCCCTTATATTTATATATGTTTTTTCCTATTATTCAATTAAGTGAAAGTAACTGGCATCGACATACCTCTTTATTTATACCTGTCGACTCATTAGTTCGTCCAGGTAAATAATAAGCAACCTAACGGCTACACAATCTATACGTTTTATACTTTTACTCAGGATAAAATTTTCTTATTATCTTCATGATACAACATTTTAATTAAAAACCAATTTTTTAATAATAATTAAAAAATAGCTTGTCCAGGATTTTTTAGGCAACCCATTTTTAATATATTTTCTAAAATACTAAATTTATTATAAAAATGTTTCATTCTATTATCAACTGGGTGAAGGTCGACTTAGGTTCGGACCTTAGACTAATATATTTTGCATTTACACTTAAAAGGTATCTGTTCTATCTTATTTAATTCATTGGAACTGTATTAAGCCAAGTTAGTGCATTATAGCTGAAAATCCTTTGAAATAAGGCAGTTTGGTGGATAGAAATGCTCAGTTTTATTTGTGGTATAATATTTAAAGAATTCATATTCTGAAGAAAAATTAACCTGTTCTTAATCAACCAAGGAAAATTAGGATGATTGATACTTTCATATTCTAATAAACAAAAATCTCGATGACTTCTATTTGCAATATTAAGACAATTTAATTAGAGAAATGCACAGCAAATAGGATCTGTGGCTAAAAATAATTTGAACACAAGAGGTTTGCAGTGAGTGAAGTTTTATATAGAATTAATATTAGCCTACATTTATACAATTTTTTACAAAGGAATAAATGGGAAGAACATTTTTACGAATTGGAAACAAACTGCTTGCTATTTAAAGTATAGACTTATAATTGTAACGGGAAAAACAATATCAACAGCCCGAGGAAAAGAGAAATACCATACAGTTAAGGTACCGTATGGTATCATATGCGCAATATCTTAAGCGACGAAGACGTCAAAACATCATGTTGTTATTTAGCTGGAGGTATTCAATTACTCTGGAATGTTTATATTTATTTTAATTATTGTAAAAACAGTAAATTATATGGCTATTTTGTATTCATTGGACCACAGAAACTGAATAAGTATACAAATTAAACGCTTGAAAACTGCGAAAATAAGGCTGTATTTTTCTTCTTGGTATATCCAATTTTAAAACGTCCGATGGATTATAATTCGATTATACCGTCGCAAAATTACATTCAAATCTAAGCCCAACTTTGGATTCAAAGCTTTAGCAGGCAGAAACTATCTATCAATTGAAACTTGATCAAAGTGTTGAACAGTAACACTTCCGCTAAATAAACACTCTGCCGTAGCGCCGTCCTTTTCCATTTCGTTCCATTACGAATTCAATTTATTACGCCGGAAACGAAACGCCTGTAAATGGAAAATAAATTCGAGCATTAAATAATAATTAAAAATTTTCATTTCAACACTTAGCTCTTACTTTGTTCAACCATCCGACAAGAAAGGTTTGCCTCTGAAATTTCAAGAAGACAGAAGGAAAAAATCATAATGAATAAAAGAGATGGAAATAACGAAAAGAACGAATAAAAATGTGATTTGTAAAGCTGTGTGGAAGACATTTTCATTTGTAGGGTTGTTCTTAAAAGTAATACTCTGAAAATTAAACAAACAAAGTCAAATACTAATTTCCTTTCTTTTGAGAATGAGAAAACTTTTAGAAAATTAATTTTCGTTTTAATTTTTTCATGTATCTCTTCAAGAAATTACATGTTTTTTACAATTTCGTGAAATTTAATTTTATTTGTGCACAAAAGTAACGTTTTACCTCTCTACTTGTCACCAATTATCCTTAAGTAATAACTATCACAACGGACAACGACATAAGCTGAGAGAAATTTCTTGAATGACTTCTTTCTGTTTCTTGGAGGTTTGCAGAACATTTCTTTGGATAATTATATACGACATGTACAAAGTTATGGAATACACAATTTGAGTATTCCATAATTCTCTTTGCAAACTTTTAAATTTTTTAGTTTCTTTTTTTTTTGATTGAGACACTCAAACTCTCCCATAGTTGACGTGTTATTCAAAAGAAATTAAAAAATATAAAGTTACATAATCGATATTCGCAGTTATGGATTTTAAGAGAATGCGATTACACTCGGATAAAAGTTTGTATATATATAAGTTTTCAGGGTCTAAATCAATAGCAATTAAGACAAAGTAAAAATTTGAAATTATTTATTGCTGTATGATTTATAGCAATAGCTGGAGTTATGAGTTGGGATCTTCTTTATGTAGTATGCTTGCGATTTGAAATTCTATTTTATATCCAAGGTTCCAGACATGTTTTCAAGTTTGTAAAAATTATAAAAATTCTCAAGTCTGCTAACAATTATGGTAAAGATTTCATTAACCCCCCACTGTTGACGTGAATTTTCTGCACACGAAACGTCATAGACGCGTACTAGATGCGACATATGGAACGTATACGCTTTTGTCTGCTCCATTCCAAAAACGAGAAGGTTATCAATTCGTCGGCACGTTATATATATATATATATATATATATATATATATATATATATATATATATATGCTCACTGATTACTCAAAAAGGGGTTGGGCAATATTGATGATTTAAACGGAATTGTATTAACGAACAATTACGGAAAGGTACCACTCTTCACTCCATCTTGTTGATTTGTCTTTCCCAAATACAAAAAAGAGTTTTCAGTACCTGAAGATTCTCGGTCACTCAAATCATCTTCGCTCTCCGACTTTTCTATTGGATTTAGTTCGAAATTTAGATTTAGAGTCACTTCCAGATTTACTTTCCCATGACATTTTATTAGCAAATGCATCCAGACGTCGCTGATTACTTTTGTACAAAATGTTAAAGCAAAGTTTACAATTTTAATGACAAATGTGTAAATATTTATGGTAAAATATAGATTAACTCGGGCAATAAGCTTACTAAGTATAATATTACACAAGTATACTATAATCTGTAAATCGTAACAGTAGCCTTATTAAAATAAAAAAAACACAGTAAACATTTCACTTACTTGGTGACAGCTGGTTACCGCCAAAACTCTATAATGTAGGCATGCGTCGCTGTCACGAAATAGACTGGCGGTAGGTGGCGTGTAATAAAACAGGTACTCGAAATCACAATATGATTCAATGAGCAGTGAAAGAAAAATTTAATTTTCCGAACTACCCGGTCTCACAGACATATACGTCACACAAGGCGGTTAAAAGAATTAAAGAAAATTTAATATAAAACAATAGCTAACAGTAAACACCAAACTACGCCAAGCGTGCTTACACCCTAGATTATCATATAACACCAACTATTACATCATACATATAGGCTTTTTATACAACGAGAAAAACACTATTATTATTATTATTAGATTTAATATTAAAAATACACTCAAAAGGAGAACACACTTATTTGACAAATATCAATTATATAAAAACGAAATGTATGTTTTCATACAATTGTAATTGCAAATAATGTATTTTTTTCTATGTCTTAATGATCATTGGAAGTATTTCCTCAAATGTTTGGAGGTTTTGAAATATACAAACTTTTGTTTAAAGTAGTGTTATTCCCAAGAAGTACATAAATACAATTACATTATCATTCAGAATACAATAACAGTATTGCCAAAACAATATTACGAGGGTGAATCAAATATGAACCGGACTTTTGTTTTAAAAAATTTATTGGTACGATCAATACAAATTTTAATACATATTATTTTTCTATATAGTCTCCTCTCTTATGTATACATTTTTCCCACCGAATCGGAAGTTTTTTAAAACCTTTCTCAAAGAATGAAATTGGTCGTGTCGATAACCAATTGCGCACAAACGTTCGTTGTCCTCAAAGTGGTGGCCTCCCAGTTCTTCTTTAAGTGGCCCAAACATGTGGTAGTCACATGGCGACAAATCAGGAATGTAAGGCGAGTGTACAAGGGTTTCCCAATGCATTTTGTTCAATTTCCTTGAGTTAATGCAGCTGTATGTGGCCGAGCGTTGTCATGCAACAGAATCACACTTCGGATAGACATATCCCGCCTCTTTTGCTGATAGGCAAGTTTCACTTGGAGTAGTTCGCAGTAATACTCAGCAATAATTGTACGGCGTTCGTGCTGAAAATCGATCAGCAGTACGCCTTCAATCAGCTCACGAATTGCGTAGATATTCGCCTCATTGATGCTTGTCGTGGGACGGCGTGCATGAGGCTCATTTTCCACTGACTCTCGGGCCATCTGAAAACTTTTTGTGCCAGTCGTACACTTGGGTCCTTGAAAGTGTTTCATTGCCGAACTGTGCAGATAGTCGACGCAAAATTTTAGATGGTCTAACGCCTTCCCGCGCCAAAAATTTGATAACAACACGTTGCGCAACAGACGTATCCACAGCGCATCGACTACGCCTCGCCAAGCCGACAAACTACCCTCTTCTTAACATCCCTACCTAACATATATCGAGATGTCACGCCATTCGAATTACCTACAGGGCGAGAAACAGAAAAGTCCGGTTCATATTTGATTCACCGTCGTATTTTAATTTTCTGTTATACAGAACATTGTACCATACACCACTGAACAGAAAAGAAATCATTTCAAGGGACATAACATATCAAATACTTAAGTTGATATTCTTATAGAAATAATAACAATATAAAAAAAGATCATAAACTTAGGTATATTAAGTATCCCGCTAAAAATAATCGAGGGGATTTAATTCTGCACTTCATTTCACTTGAAAAGGGTTTTTTTCACTTTTTACTTGTACTGTAGCACTGTAAGCATCTTGTTGATACCATACTCTATTTTTAATCCGCAACATACGCTCGTTTTAAATAAATACTGATATGTATCTTGACAAAGTAACTTGGTTTATCGAGATTCTGTCATACACTAATTTTGTGAATTGACGGTACCAAATAATTTTATTCAATTTATAATGTAATGGTTGCATAGTAATTTATAATCATTAACTGAGTCAGGACATATTTTAAGTATCACCCAAAAAAATAATCGAGGTGATTTAAGTCCGGAGACCTAGCACGCCGAAAAGTTTGGTATGGTAAGTAGCTTGTTCATACTATAGCTGTAGCCTTAATATGTAGTTGACCCATAAAATTAAAAAAGATTAAAAAAAGTAAGCAACCTACAGCATTGAAAATTTCTAGTGAAAAAGGATCTAATATTTTATTTTTATTCCACAAACATACTTTTATTTTAAATAATGTGTCTTGGTAAAGTAACTTGTATTAACGACACTCAGTCATACACCAATTTTGTGAACTATCAGTACCAATAAGTTTTTTTCTAATTATTAGAACTTAATGTTTGCCTCCTATAGAGATTAAAAATTTTGATATTGGATGGTATATTTTATATCGCTAGAAATAGTTTTCCAATAATTTAATCTCAAAACTAAAAAATTTGGAAATAGCATTATTTAGTTCACAATTTTGTTATTCTTTAACTAGCCCCCGATTAAACATGAAAAAGCTAGATCTGAGAAATTCACCCGTTCGCGTGAATATTTTGTCAAATGTCTCTTTTTATGTAACTATCCGTAATTCTTTTCAAATATAGGACGAATTTAAAAAAAGCCCCATATAGCTCAATCCGAAGATATGAAGATACCTCACCTACACCTATTTCGTATTCTGGCCATTTACAACGCTCAAATATGCTACAGAGACATACAACTCCCGACCAAAGCAAACTGCTTTTGTATGCCTCGGATTTTATAGTTATTTCTATTCCGCTACCCTTGCGGTCGAAGCGAAATCCCATTTAATTCTAATTTTCCTACCCTCATAGCAAACCTCCATTCAACACGAATTCCGCGTCCCGTCTATAACTTTGGTTAACCGCTCTAATGGCATCCTTGACAATGGCTGTTTTGCGGTCTCCTGAAAATTCAGGTTTGCTTTCAAAGACATCTTCGCCTCCAGGTTAGTGCTGAAATATAATTTTCTAGATGATGCCAAATAAAGAAGCGGGAGTAAATTGTGTGATAAAGCTGAGTTTATTCACATTATCATAAATCATCTGGATCAATAAAGGTAAAAAGAAGGCATAATGAAAACAAATTATTTTCATTTTTAAGTTTAATTTTATTTAGCGAGATATAATTATAACACTATTATATATTCATTCTTCAAGTCATACTGAAATATTTATTATGAAATACATGTTTAACTTCTATATACTGAGTGAGTATTTTGAACACCCTGAAGAATAACGTCCAGTTTGGAATTTGACGTTGGAGAAGAAGTAAATGCAATATAAAAAAAATCAGGTGACCTTGACCGAAAACCTAATTGTAACAATCTAGGTTGCCATTGTGGATCCCACAGGTAATAGACAACCTTCATGAATACAGTTGTTTATATAACATTAAAACTCCTTGTTTTCTGAAGGATATTTGTGGCATATTTTTTAATGTTTAAGCACTTTCTGGGAAATAACACACCTCACGAAATTTCTGTATATTTCCAAACATTTCGGAGTCTAGGTCCGTTGTCAATGGCAAAAAAGCTATGAAAAAAAGCACAATTCTAAAATGTAAATTTAAAATGTTTAACATTATCTATTATTTAACTAAGAGAATTTAATTTCATAATATACAGGGTAGCACATAAACTTCTAGGGATAATATAATAATAAAGTTCCTTTCAAATTTTGAAGGGGTGATCTTCAGAAGTTTATGTGGCGCTACAAGATGCGACTTTGTTATAAGGTAGCACTATCTTAAAACCAAAAATGCGATCAAAGAATATTGTTGATTCAGTGATCCCATTACAATCATAAAGAAAAACCTTTTGAACTATCCCGACGTTGGCTTGCTCATAAGAACATGACCAATAGCAATTTCTTCCATAATCATTAGCAACCAGGAACGATACAATTGTTTTCATTTAACAAAAGTAAAGAAGACTCTTTTAGTTTTCGTTTCGTGTTGTATTCTTCTTTGTGTAACATAAGTGAATTTTGAAAAGTCCAAAGCATGATCACAAATTTTGGAGTTTTCAAACTGTCGTTTTTTAATGTAATGCGTGCTGGTATAATAATATAATTTTATATGTTAGAAAGTAATTAATAACATTAATAAAAATATATGCAAATTTAATTATAAAAACAACAAACCACTGAAAATTATTTTCACCACAAAATTGTCTAACTTTCTAACTAAATACTTCATACTATTCGAAACTACGTTTTTGAAATATCAGCCGAACGCGTATCTATCCATCTGTTTCAAAACTATCTGCACCAACGTATAGGTATATGTATATGGTCTGTATCGCCAATACAACCCTTATAAAATGTGAGAAAATAATTAATTAAAAACTTCTGTCTAACGCTTCAGTAACTTTAGCACATTCTTTAGAATGTGCAAAAACTCACTTCTGTTTTCATACCGAAAGTCGAGGTCGATTTTTTTAAGGCGAAGTAGTCTTTCACTACGGAATTGAATTTACTGATAAAAATACGTACATTTTGTTTTAATTTTTTTTCGATCAAGTTAAACCCTCTTAATGAACTCGAAATCACGAAGTGTCTATTTTGACATATGAGGATTTCATTAGACGTTTGACAGTAAGTTCAAGTGCAACTTTAAGATCTATTTGTTTAACACATGTTTTTTTAGCATATGAGCTCACCGGAAGTGGAGACTTATACCGGAAGTCTGAGTTTCTTATGCAACCCTGGTGTAATAAGTTACTCAGTTCCTAGTTAGTATCGACTACAATCGCAATTCAGAATTGCGCTTCTTAACGAACTCACACTTTTTAACGATTTGCATTTATAAGTCAGTAAGTAGATATGTGGCCATATTTAAAATAAATACGTACGGTTTCCACGTCAAAGCGCACTCCTAATTTGAATAATTCTTATGGACCCCGAGAAACTGCCAAAATATAATAAAGAAAAAAATATAATAGACACAATAGTTTTTGTCGGCTAAATATTTATTCAATTTGCTTATTAGGGCATATTAATAACCCAATGTATTATAATTAATATATTTTAATAGAACATCTCAAAACACAATATTGTATTTTTTTTTAATAAGGGGACCATAAACAAGTATACGGAAACTGTTAGGTATACACGGAAATATCAGGTTATATGTATAAGAAATTGAATTCTAGCTTAAGTTTTCTTTGCTGCATGCCCGTATTCTTCGAGGAAATGAATCAACTGCTCTATGAACTTTGCCAATGGACAATGACTCAGTGATCCTCGAACTGAGCCTTTCATTATGTAGCAGTTCCTTCATCCTACCCCACAAATAAAGCATTTAACATTCATCAATATGCAGGGCATCTATTTGAAACACATGTTACACTATTTGGGAATACTCTCCTGAAGACTTACATTAATTATTAAACAACCCCAATTACAAAGAACCAACTGTACAATTCACATTACAAGTTGAGCATAATAACACACTACTTTCATTAAATATTTTAATAACAAAAACACAATCGCCAATTGATACAGAAATCTATAGAAAGCCGACTCACATTAACATATGTGTCAACTCTAATGATCCAAATACAGTAATAAAGGGGATCATCAAATCATTATAAGATAGAGCAAAACTGTTCTGATATTCCTTGGTTTAATGAAGAATAAACGTTCACAAAACAAATATCCTAAGAAATTCATGAATAAAGAGATAGATAAAATGGAACACAAAACAATCACTAAACTTCAACAACAAACTGCTTTAAACATTACTAATACCCTTGATAATCACATTACTACAACAATCATACATAAAGGGTTTTTCAGGAGGAATGAAAAGAGTGGGCAAATAATTTAATACTAAAAGGACATTCAAAACAGGAAGTACACTGAAATCAATTATATCAAAAAATAAACCAAATACAGTAACCCAAAACACAATAAATCCACTTATAAAATTTCTTGCGAATGTAACAAATTTTATACTCGAGAAACCTTTAGACCTATAAATGTTCGAACAAATGGACACAAAAATTATAAGAAACGACATTTAAAAAAGTCAACAAATTATGAACATGCCTGGAACCTTGTTCATATCATACAATTTCAAAATTCAAATATATTACACATAAAGGAACGCAAAACAAAACTAAAGCTCAGAAAGGCTGCTTTAATTTTATTAAATGAAAGCCATTGTATTGCTGGTACTTCTGTAGAATTCAGCCGTTTCTGGTTACCAACAATCAAGGATGAAACTAAAATTGGTAACATATGTCCTTTTGAATAACTCTGTACCGGGATAGTTCATAAGGTGTATCTTAGGTTTTCCCTTATGGATTTAGTGGCATTTCTGGAACATTAGAATTTCTTTGATCCCAAAGAGTTAGCTAGGAGCGCGACATGAAATTCTAAAGATAAGACTTTGAAATCCTTCCAGTTTGAAAAAACTTTTTCATATCTCAAGATGTTTTGAATTTTTTAGTACTACCTTGTATGTATCAATTTAGCAGTAAATTGAAGAGAACTAAGAAGTTGTATCAATATTATTGTCAAACATTGGATATATAGTACAGGATCCGTGGCCTATTTTTTCACTTGATTACTATCAAGCTAATTTTCCGTGAGTAGCTTCATTTTGATAAGACGCCCAACAATTTCCTGTGCGAAAATTTTTGATTGTGGTAGCTAACAGAGGTAGCAATGATAAAATATGTCGATTTGATGATTCTTCAATATTTATTACTAACTGAATTGTTTTTATTAAATCTTATGATAATTATCTAAATTATTTGAAAAAATATTTGTCCTACAAAATCTATGGTTTCATCAAAGAGTCCTCCCCCTCCAACATGTATTGATAACGAGATCACCAAAAATGATTACTAACCAGCTGATTTTTTTTTACTTAGTTAATATATATATAATGTAACGGTCATATTGTCCTACAAATTTCGTGGTATGTTATCCCGGTCCTACGCTCAGAAATTGTTAATACCATAAGACCATTTTTCTCATTACTAACTGTAGGACAAAAATATTACATAATAGGGTAGTGTGTTCAGTGCCCAAATAAAACAATGTCCTACAAAAAAACAGGTATGTATCACTACTCCGACAAGAATTGTCATTTTTTCGTTTTCCTATTTCTAACATAAGATACAGTGAAAAAATCTTTTTTAAAATTTAAATAAGTTTATTTTTTTGGAAAATTAGGTACAAAAATTGGTGTATTGGTGTATTTATAGATAAAAAAAAAATTAATCTTCATCATATTCATCTGATGAATCTTCATAATCTTCGCTACTAACATTGCTGTCATCTTCATTTATTTCACTTTCCTCACTCGTGATATCTGACTCTGTAATAACATGAAAAAATTAAGTAAATTATATAATAATGAATAATCAATCAATAAATAACAATAGTATAAATAGGGTACCTTGTATTTCAGAAGATAATTCTTCAAAAGATGGACTTTGGGGACCATCAAACCAATAATATTCATATTTGCCATCAATTATTGTCCATCCAAAATTTTCCGGCAATTTTTCCGTGGGGCACCGCATATGTGCGTTACACTATACATTGCAGATAAATGCAGTTCTTTTAATTTGTTGTAACAATTCTTCTTTTGTTGGTGGCAAACTGGAGGGATCATATCCTACGATTTTTTGTTTTAAAATTTCTTCATTTTCATTTTTTGATTTATATCCTTTTTCAAATAACTCGTACCGTCCTTTGTTGATATCATTTTTTGTTTTTAATGAATACACTCTGCATACATACTCTTCAATAATTTGAAATACCTCATTCGATGTTGTTAATGCTGTATTTTCAATCCGTAGGAGTTGAATAAAAGCCTCTTGAAATTTTTTATTTTTCTTTAAAAGGTCTCTTTTTTCCTTTACGAAAGAAAGCGGGATTATAATCATTTCCTGTAAAAATATGGCATATAGCGAGTGAACAAGATAATTGATCCCCAAGTTTTTCATACATTTCATTTATGTTTAAGTACATTTTTTTACTCGTGCTTAAATTAATTATTATTTGAATTTCATCTTTTAAATACTTAAAATTTGCCAGCATTATTATTGGTATATCAGAATCTGTACAATGTATCTGCACACGATAGTTAGTATTTAATTGACAAATGTGGTATACAATTTTGGTATCAGCTTCTTCATGATAACACGAGAGGTTATAGTCAATGACTCTTTTTATTTTATTTTCACTAGACACCTCATAAGTGTAACATTGATCATAGTTAAGTTTAACAGTTTTTCCTCTGATCAATGTAATAAATTCGTCCCTTGTCCAATCTTCAATTAAAAATTCTACAAATTTTTCTTTAAAGTTGTTGCTCCTCAATAATTTGCAGAAATCTGCACCTCTCAAATCATGTTCAAAATCTTTAATACTGGGTTTTTTGTATTTGTCAAATATAATATGTACTTCTTTTCTATTATATATAAGTATTTTTAATATATGCATCGAGATTTTACCATATTTGTTTGGAAGGTTCTTCAACGTATGTAATAAATAAAATCCATCTACTAAGTGAATGTCTGCTTCTGGAGGATTTAGTATTTCAGTTTGATATTCTAGTAATTCATTAATAACCACAGATTTGGGGGTCTTGCAAATTGTTCCATTAGTGTGACAGAGTGAAAATGGGATAGGAGCTAGAAGATAACTTAATGCTTTTTCTATATCAATTTTATTTTGTAGTGACGCATAAAGTAGACGACCAAAAACATCTCTTTGTATCTTAACTTCTCTCACTTTTCCATTAATTTTGACGTTTTTCGTATTTTTGTACTCAAAATTAATTATTTTATTTTTAGTAATGGCTTTATCAAACCTATCTGGTGTAACTCGAGTCTCAGCAATGAAATTCTTTTGTTGTTTTTCGCCTTCGATCTCAACTGATGATAAAAATTTATATATTTCATCGTTCACTGACTGACCTTTCGATATATTGTAAAGATGATCTTCTGACAGCTCTAATGCAAAAGGATTGGTATACTGCTTTATCAGTTGCATCAGTACTTCTAAGTTTTTGGTAGATTTATTAATAGTTGACTTCTTTAAATCTTTCGTAATATCATCTGTTGATTTCATATTACAAAACTCCATTACTTTGGATATAAAACTTGTACGTAGTGAATGAATAATTGACCATTTTTGTCTTGCAGAGAACGAGTTTGTAATATTAATAATTCCAGAAGCTTTAGAAGCAGCGTCAGCGTTGATTGTTTGTTCAAGTGTTAAATCAACTGGGATTCTTGAAAAAGGTTTCATTGTTCTTCGAATGCCTATAAAACTCTTTTGACAATCATCAAGCAATCCGGGATGTGTAGTTTCAATATTTATCAACTTATCCCAATAAATAGACATATACCTTGCATAATTATGGTGATTCATTGAAAAAAAAAACATTTGTTATTTTCGGTAAAGTGTGTACAAATAAACTGAAGTCACCTATACGAATACTATATTCTAATTGAAGATAATATTCAACTAATCTTGTGTACATTAAATAAATTTGAGGTGTTTTACCATGACTTCCATTTAAAGTTTCATTTTTATACTCTTCATATTTGTTAAATAAGATCTTTAAATTCTCATTGGTTATTTGTGGGTCATCATTTTGTTGCTCATTAAATATTTCTAAGTATACTTTAATATTTTCCAGGTTCTGATAATGTTGTAAAAACCTTTCCAAATGCAAAATTTGCAAAGCAAGAGAAAGTAGAGGATGAATTTTCCTGCACCGATTAAAGTGTTTTCCACTTATAAAGGAACTGATAGAACAACAGGCCAAAATTTCGCTATCTATAAGAATATTTGTTAACCCAGATCCACTTATAAATTTTCCGATAGCTTTCATGAATGATAACATTATGTGGAAAGGTCCAAAATTAATGAAAAGTTTTTGAAATTCATCCTCCCACTCTGTATCCGTAAAGCAATTTTGGCCATAGCTAAATCGTAAGTAACGCTGAAGAAATTTTTCTGACATTCTGAAGCGATTTGCAAACTTCTTCGCATGGTCTCCTTTACAACAGCCGGATCCGTGGGTGAATTATTAATTTGCGTTAAATACTCAATCTTTTGAATTCTACTGTCATCTTTTAAAATTTTGGCATTATATCCTACCCACATTGGCGTGTTTGAAATTTGAAAGTTATGGGAAAGTATCCATGTAAAATATCTGTGCTGAAAATTAATTAAATTTTGCGGTTCTTCAGGTGACGCTACACTACTACGCCAAAATTCTGGACGACGTTGCTTCGCGTACAGTACATTTTCAAATGTCTGTTCCTCAAACGAACGTTTTCTACGGCCAGTCAAATCACGAACATTACCTGATAAATTCTGTTGAGCTTCTGCAGATGCATCGTTCCTTTTGATGATGTTCAATTCTTCTTCTGTAATGATATTTTGATAAATGATACCCACTGTGTCATGCAAGGTATTTTTACCAGAGCTTGTCTCTACATATCTGTCGAAATTATCCCACGCTACTCCAGATGATAATAAAGAAGTTGGTTGAATGCCGGCAGGACATGATCGATTATTAGTGGCACAAGAATATGCAGCAGACGTCTCCAATTCCAGTACGCTTGGATAGGTGATGCAGTAACCTTGTCTGCTTAATATGTACACAACTTTTTTGCTTCCCGTGAGGCTTTTCATTGTTATACCCAGTAAAATATGCTTTCGCGGTTTAATATAACCTTTAGTAATACTGTAGATGGAGTCCTGCGAATAACATGAAGACAATCTCTGAACCCGATCGCAGCTTTCTTTGCCAATACCGTTCAAAGCAGTAGTCCAAAATAAATTCAACCATTTTGGAACATCGCACTCTCCTTCATTTAATACTTCACTATCAATGAAATCTGTTAAAGGTTTTTTTTTAATTTTCAATATATTTTTTCGATATTTCAAGGCGAAATCCTGTGCTTATTGTTCAAATAATATATTGCTGATTTCTTCATCATCGGTTGTTTCAATATCTACTTCAGATGATATAACAAATTGTTGATTAGAAATATTAACCACTGATATTTTGTGTCTTAATTGAGTTTGTATATAATCCTTAAGAGCTTTATTGCTGAATGTGGTAGCTTCTAAATTTGCGTGTTCATACATTTTCTTTCACAAATTCAGCATAACAATATTTCAAGTGAGCTAATGACATCACTCGTCGATTTGTAATAATTTCTTGCTGAATATAATTAATCAATCGTTCTCTGGCAATTTTATGGCCTTCTTGTTTCGTAGCCCAATCATTACTTGCAGGTGGATTCGTTTTCCTTTGGTATTTCGCAAAATAATTCACACTACATATATTGTGATACGCCAAAAAATCATCGTTAACCGAGTTAGTTTCTTCTTGAATTTTTAGTAACATCTCTATATCACCCAGTTCTGTAGAATAATTTTTAATTTTTTCCAGAAAGGACATTTTGTTTTTAATTTTACGACAGTACATTTGTCGCCCTTTACGTTTTATATTGACTTTTTTACAAAAATAGCATTTCTTTGCTGACTCATCATCTCGAAAACTTTGTACATCTACTTCACAATCTGTATTGTCCTCCTCAACAGTATTTTCCGAGTCTTCGATATTACTGGTTTCATCATTTACTAATGTCGAATTTTGGTCAATATTTCTGTAAATAATAACGTGCGCAGCAATTTTATAATTGAAAATAAATAAATAATGTCAAGAAGATTTTTTGAGATTTGTATTTTTACAGAAACAATAATGTAATCGCTTCAAAAACAGTCGATTCAGATTTACTTGATTTAAAAAATGAACAATTACTAACAAATAAAAAAAAAATTTTAATTAACTAACCGTGAAGTGCATGGCAATGGGTCCGGTTCTGCATTTGGAGCAGACGTTAAAGAAATCGAGGAATCAATAATTGCATTAGATTGAGACGTAGATGATGTTGAAGCTGGCTCAGTGCTGTGTATATGAGAAATTATTTAAAGAAAAATAAATAATTATTTATTTGAGAAACATGCAAGTACACACAGTCTACATAAATATCACTTAACATTATCGATATTGAAAAAATGATCCCATATTAAATTAATATTTGGTAAAATAGTTATACAAGAACAAATGTAAATGATAAAAAACTTCCCGAGAAGAGTCGAGCATTTCCGAACGTACTCGAATTCTCCGAGGCTTGAATGAGTAAACGATAAACACGTGGCTTAGTTTATTATTGCATTAAATATATTAATATTATACTCCAAATTTAGTAATCAAAAATGTAAAATAATATATACTTTCTAAAATTATTATTTAAAGAATGTAACAATAATGTTTCAAGGCTAATGTTCGATTTTACATAACATAATTACATGAAAATTTTAAGTTAATAAATTATTTTTCAATAATTTTAAAAATAAAGTAAAAAAATATTCGACCGACTTACCTTTCATAAGACAAATATTTAGATTTCACTCGAAATTCTTTGTAACAAGAGGAATGATAACCTATTACTTCGTCATTCCAATTTTCAGGTAATATAACATCTCCTTATTTATGTTGATGATGTTTTCGAGCAGATAAAAAAGTTTTACAGGAAAGCCAAATGTCTGCATTAAATTTCTTCACTTCTTCTCTTTTCTCTCGGAAAGTAGGATTTTCACAAAGCAAATTACACAAAAAACACTCCATAATTATTTTGCAGCACGTCATAAAAATAAACAATGCAAACCACATTTACTTTTTACTTCACTTTAAAAACAGTTGACAAAACAGTTCACATGTAAGCTGTGTGCTGCCGCTGTCTCTCTTCTACTCAGACGCATCGACCGATGGAGTGGAAGAGAGATAGATACGTCACAAGCCGAACGCTTAGGCCGATCGTGCGTCTCTATCGCTTCTTCGGCGTCATACTTTTTCGTGCGTGCTGCTGGCGTTCATCGATTTATAAGACGTTATATTATCACGTCAAAATATAGTCAAATAATTTCTGGAAAGACAAAAAAAAAAATAAAACGTAGTTAACTGAAAAATGCTTACTAACACGCTTATACTCGACACAAACGTGGGATACCTACTACGACGGAGTAAAAATGCTCTACGCACGCGTAACGGCGTGACTCAGCTGTTGTAGAAAAATACAGAAACCCAAGCGGCACAAAGTTTTCTTTGTTATTGTTTTGTTTAATTTCAGTTGACGTTCAGTAATTTTTTAACTTATTGTTGAGTGAAATCTACCAAAAAGTCAACTTTTTTTTTTCTCACGCTTGAGAAATAATATAATATAATTTTAATTTGCCAAATTTGTCACTGTCTTTTATTTTTAAATAACCTACTAGTTTTGTTATTTTTTATTGAGATTGAAACGGGGTCTGATTTAAAGCCTCCAAGTATTTGAATTATACACACTTTACAGCTATGAGGTGTTATTCCCAAAAAAATCGGAAAAATACAACACATGTTACACTTTGTCCCAGTCTAATGCTTTTCAGTTAGTTAGGAAAATTTCTACTAATTAATTATCATTATAGAGGCCCACTTATATTATTTTCTAAGAATACAGGGCTCACAATATCTCCTACCCAGTGGTAAAATGTGATCCAGTTATCTATGTACATAAACATCGTAATAGTCGGCTGTATTTTTGCTGGTTAATATCCTCAGCTTCAAGAGTATTACCAAACCATAAAATGTATTCATCAAAAGAAAAATGACCAGTACATGACAAACGATTTCTACTAAATGTTGAACAATTTTAAATAATTACTGTCCATCTAAAAACAGTGTGAAGTTTGCAAGTGATATTACAATCTATCTTAGAGTTCAAAGTGATTTTTTTTAAAAGTAGAGAACCAAGACCATACACAAAAATTGATGATGTTTTTTCGAAAAGAAAACGTCGTACTGAAAATATGTTTATGTCATCTAGTTAAAAATATCTCGGAGTACTTGCTAAAGAATCATGGAAAACAATTAGTTTACGATTGTCAATCGTAATGATCAATCGCTAAGGAAAGTAACCAGCTTTAGGCTTATTATTAAGAAAGCTGAACCAACGTTACGACTTTGCTTCTAAACCTATACGATCAGAGTGTTAAGTCCTTTTGTAGTTGTGTTATATAAATTTTTTTTTGGAATATGTCATTCACACAAGAGTTCAACTTTTATTCGTCTGTAACAAAGAGAGATAACATTACGGCCTTTCTTTGCTCCACCACAATCTTGCTGGTTTAGTAAGTATAATTATAGAAGCGGTAAAATGTTTTTAGTCTCAAATGACTCTAAAATGAGCCTTGGAATCCTTCAAGTTTTCTCATGGATATGTTTTGTTGGGAAATGGGAACCCTTCATTACTCGCTCACGACTCCCCTATAAGGTCATTAGGGCGTGTCTAACCGAATTAAGCTGTCTTTGTGTTCCGCTCTTTTTCTTTTTCCTAAATATGAGCTCATTTTCCATTTCAGCCCGGGCAATTTAGACCAAATTATCAGTAATCTCCATTCTATATAAGAGGAATCGAAATTCAATCACAGCGAATCGAAAAATAATATGTGACAGTCGAAAAACTGGTTCATTGAATGCATATAAGGTAACTTAAAAATTATTTGTTGACGATGCTAAAAATAAAAATGTCAACAATAACCTATAATGACAAGAGTGTGTTTCAGAAATATTTTTCTTAAATTAAGAATATGAGAAAAATGAGTCTTAAAATAAGACAATATACATTGGAATGCATAATAGATAATATTACAATAAAGCATTATGAGTTTTAAGTAGCATAACTAATAAAAGTTAATCGCAGATGACAGATTAAAGTTTGTTGAAAAATTGTAAACTTAATAAACCCAGTGGAAAAATGTAATTTGGAATATAAGAAGCTAAAATAGTAATGATTAAAATTTATCATCCGAAAATGGCACAAACATAGTAGGTATAGGGGGTAAAAAAAATTCTTAAAAAAAGTTAACTTAATATTGGAAATAAATTCAGTTTTAGGCTAAAAAAAGGATTATTTATAGCAGTAAGATATGAAAATAAATAGAAATTAATAAAGAAAACATAATTCCTTTAGTTATAGATACTTAAAAAGTCAGTTTAAAAACAAATTTAACAATTAATAAGAATTGTCAAAAATCAACTTTGAACATAATTTACTTCACTATCAATAAAATAAATAAAAAAGTAAAAACCCAGTTAGATTCGAAAGTTGTTGTTGGTAACAAATATAATAAACCAGTCATAATATGAGGAAGATTACCAATTTTAACAGAGAACAAGTCACATTTTTTTACACTAGTTTTGATGGTGATGAAATGTCAAATAATTAATTGATCAAAGTTAAGAAAGAGTTCATCAAAAATAACTCATAAAACAACACTAACACAAATAAACGGTTAGTTGTGGGTATTCTAAACATAAAATCACCAGTAGAAAAATAAAATAAAACAAATTCATAGAGATGAATGGAAGAAGGCTCAATTGGTAACAATAATTATTATGAGAATGTTAGTAACTAATAATGCAAATAATTCCCAGTCTAATAAAAGCAATTATAATAGACCTAAATAAATATTGGAAATTGGAATGACCTGAGATTTAGAGAAGAAGATGCTTAGAATAAAAATAATGATCAAGTGAAATTAAAATTAAACCATAAAGTATTTATGCATTTAAAAACTTGAGTTAGAATAAAAAAAGAAATAATGTGTGTTGATATAGTTCTTAAGATTTGTTCAATAATAATAATAGTATAGGTGTGAATAGCACGATTGATTTATTTTAAAAATTTAATGTTTAAAAATTCTCCGTATTTAATACAACTATTATTAGTAAAATAAAATATCAATTTTAACATAGTAATAAATTTAAATGATAAACTTTTTATAAAAATTGAATTATATAAAACTAAAATGTTGTTTGAGTTAGCCACAATTTGTTTTCTATATCTATAGTTATACTTTTACATATATGTCAGCCACTCTGTATATGCAATTGCTAATGGCCACCAAAACTAACATCTCTGAACCTCTCGGTATAAATTTAATTTCGCTTTACTCTATATTTCTCCCCAACTGTAAATGTTTCTAGTTACTCGAATATTCGAGTAACTAGAAGCGAAAGCAGAAGGCTACGAGAATTATGCGAACCGCCCTGAAGAGGGCAGATGTGACTGCGAAAACGTGTCATTTTACCAGCGATCACGGCAGGCATCAGTTATCAACTACGGGGATGAATTCCCATAAACCACCTAAAACACACACACACGCACACGCACACGCGCACACACACACATATATATATATAAATATATATGTATGTATATATATATATATATATATATATATATATATATATATATATATATATATGTGTGTTTGTGTGTATATATATATATATATATATATATATATATATATATATATATATATATATATATATATATATATATATATCAACTATTTATTAGTTACTCTATATGATTGTTTTATATATATTTATATATATGTTTGTATAACTATAATTTCTCTCCACTGCACTCTATATTTTAACCCCCGGTATATACAACTGCTTAAGGGCCACATAATAAAATATTTAGTTTTTAACATATTTGAACCACCCTGAATAATTATAAATCTACAACGCATTATATTTCAATCAATTTATAGACACATTTGCAACTGCTTATTGGTTACATATAATTTTTTTAGCCATCCTGTATAATGATTACGATATGTATTGGAACAAAATTGTAAGGACACACAGAAATTAACTTCAAAGTGTGCCTCAAATTAACATGGGAACTCGTAAGTTTTTACCCATCCAAAATTTGCCAATATGCCACGTTTTGCATTAAAACCGTTAATTCATTTTAATTCACAACTAGTTTCGATATTGGCCAAAGTAATTATAGGTCCTTCCCTGTTAAGGTAAATTTACGTTTTTAGACAATCTTGGAATAAAAATTATTGAATAAAGTGACATGTGATAATTTGACATTGAAGAAAAATATGGGACCAATCAGGAAGCCTATTCCATCAAATGTAAAAAGAATTTCCGAAATCAGTTCATAGTTGATGGAGTACAGAGGTATTAATAGTCTCAAAAAATACAACCGAATTGAGAAATATCTCCTTTTTTGAAGGCTAACAAGACAATAACACTCAGAATTACCCAACAGCTATTCTTTTTTAAAAGGTTTACAATTTCTATACCAAAATTGCACTGGTTTGTGCTTCATAACTTTTTATTTAGTATAAATTATTCTGATCCTCGCGACCAATGTTATGTCATGTACTGTTTGTGGATGTGTGGATTGAATCTTAATTTGAGATCAGAATATTTCATGAGTTTCTTCTTCGCTCGAAAACTTCTCCATGTTTATGCCGTTTATTATGCCGTTCATAACTAAGACGTAGTTAAAGATCGCGAAAGTTGTTTGCATAACAAACGACTTTGTAATCAAGTTAAAGACTTCACCATTAAAATGCCTTAATACTGTATCACCAATGCATATACGACGACTACATCTTGAAACTTTCATTTCATCGAGCAAACATTTCCGTTGAGCACTTCAAAATAATCACAAATTCTGGAATGGCAACGTTAAATTGCTGAACAATTAGTCTGCATGATTTTCTGAGTTTCCTAGGTGCTTACGAAGGAGCTTTCTTGCAGAATTTTGCTTTCCTTATTTTGTTCCCTCCATTTGTTACTAGTTTGTGAGCAAGTGTCTTGACTTGTGGAAGGTCCCAACGCAATTATATTGTATATTGATTAGAGCTGTTCCGTTATTTTGTAGTTATTTGCCGTTGCCTGTCTACTACGCATCTAGGTCAATTTTTGTTTTAAGTTGCCAGTTTTCAATGCAACAGATTAATATACAGAGTGATTTATATAATATGTAAACGTCATTGTCAGTTTATTTCTTTTGGAATCCGAGGTATATTAATAAATTATTTTTATGTGCACACGATTACAACCTAAAATATATTTAAAGTCAAAGGTTATTGTGAAACAAATGAACAATTTGAGGTGCATTATCAAATATTTATCTATTTGTTTGAAATGGAATTAACAAATACATTAAAACTGTTATAGTTTACATTACTGGAAATGGACGAACCGTGCACAATAAGGAAGCTATAATTTGATTTTCCTAAGCACAATTCGTTCAATTTCAGGCGATATTTGTTGAATTTCATATGTATCTGATTTTAGATTTTAAATCTCCATAAACATTCGCGTATACACACAAACTGTTTTAGGTAACTAAACAAAAAAGTCCATAGGAGTTAGGTCAGACTGTTCAGTAGGCTATTTCACAATTTAGTTCAATTTATTAAGGCGAAAATATTTCGTTGGAACCATTCCATTTAAACCAAATTGTTTAAATAATATTAGAATATGTGAACCCACAACGTTTCGACTGCTTTAGATCTGTATTCGTCATTAAGTTTGTTACAATGGGATTCCGAAAATACTATTTACTTATTCTAAACAAGATGTCTTAAAAATATGAACAATTTAATCGTACATTGCAGACTGTTGTGTTTTTTCTTTATAACTTGTGAACTTAGGAATTTTTTAACTGATAAACCATTCTGTTTATAGGAGAGAACGATATTCGTCTTTGAAGGAAATAAAACGCCCTACAAAAAAGGTCTTACGTTATTTACGACTCATGTTGACTGATAAACTTGGGGCTGTGCATTTAAACTACAGTTTTCCAACTAAATTTTAAAAATTTCTTAAAATTAATGTTTTAGTAAAATTTAAGTTCGCTTTAAGGGTTTTTAATCCATTGAAATAACATTTCATTAAACAAAGCTATTTTTATTAACAAAAAATACATAGTCTTTCCATTTAAACGTTATATATTTAATGAACTTGGTTATTTAAACCTTCCTCCCGTAGTCAGTACTATCATACTTCTCCCACTCCTTTCTGTAAGCAAGCTTACACTCTACTCTTAGACTGTCTTAGACTTCACGTCAGGGACTAATCGGAAGTGGAAAATTGGTCTTGGGAGTTCGTTTTTAGTTACCTCAAAAAACATAGTATTCCAAGACTTACCACGATTCCCAAATACCAAACTTAAGTTTCGAATGTATGGAATGTAAATATCTTGCTGAAGAAAAACCTACCTTCTGTTGGAATTTCCCACATCCGGAAAGAAACGGAAGTAATTGCTTTATTTCAAATATTCATGCTATTGGATAAAGTCGTATTTAGTTTGTTTTGCATATAAACCTGTTGTATTAGGATATTATTTTCTAACGTACTTCAAAAAACTAAAAAGCATTAAAAAAATGTAAAAATGTTTATTTTTGAACGTAGAACCCAAATCTATAAAAATATGCCTGTTCAATTTCAAACATTTAACTTCCGGCCTGTTAGGCCATTTCCAGTTTAAACTGGAAGTTTATTTTGCGTCCTATTGATAGAACATACTCCTAACCTAACCTAACCTATGGTTACATGTCAGTTTATAAAAAATAGCTGGTGGAATCTTATTGAGGGTGTACGGGTGATTTTGAACACCAGGTATATGGATAAAATTCTTTCTTCATGTAAGAGTTTAATATAGAGGGGAAAGAAATGAAGACGATAGTGTTTTGTGAGTAAATAGAAAGAAGCAATTTCAATTAACAATAAATAATCTAAACTTGACAATAAAAGCCTAGCTACAAAAACGAAAATTGGTTGAAAACAAGTGAATCAGCTAATGGGAAAAACTGTGTCTTCTTAAAATGTGTATAGCTTTCACTGATATGAAAAAACAACTAAAACAACAATTGATGTGACTGTATTCTCCTATGATATTTTATAGTTAAATTCACTTGAGTTAATGATTCACATCAATTACACAAAGTGATATATCCGGCTGCAAGGCAGCAATTACCTGATAAATATTTGCGGCTAGTGCATAAGTAGCCTTTCATATCTTGTACAGTTTTAATGTAGTCCCAACGTACAGCTATAATGTAGTCCCGACGAAAATGCTCTCAAGGTGTACAGTTTGCAGTATTACTTCCTATATAAGACGATCGTAATACCCTCAGCTTGGTATGTCGTTCTATTATATTATAAAATTTTGTAAATTCTAGATTAACATCGATGGATTCATCTGACACAGAATGGAAATTCTCTTGTTCATTTCTATAGAACCCGATGATACCTTACCTATTACGGTAATGAACCTGACAAAAATATCTCAAAAAATGACCAGACAAATAGCAATGATAAACAGGTCAGTAAAGTTAGCACCGCCATTTTACAGAAACTCAAATTAAAACATATGGGAATTACGAGCTATTTAGGAGCTCTTGATTTTTACCTAAATTGATTTTTGAGCTCAATATTTACTATGGAAAAAGTGCAAAAAACTATTGGCGGTGCTAACTTTACGTAAAGTTAGCACCGCCATCTCAGAAAAACAAGCAAAAAAATTTTGTGAAGCGTCTCAAATTAGGAGCTATTTACGAGCTTTTAATTGACGTATTGAACATCAACCCCTAAATTTGTCTAAGGGGCAAAAACCACCCCCGAAAAAATATTGAATTTTAATTTTAAATTTAAAGTCTATTAAAATTATCTACGATTTATGAGCTCTTTCCTGGTGTAATGCACATAAACATCTAAAAATGTTCAAGGGGTGAAAACCCCCCAAGTATGCAGTTTTTTCGAATTTCATGATTTATAAATTTTGAAAAATACCAGCATTATCTACGATTTACGAGCTTTCCAACGGTACATTACAAGACAACATTCAAATTACTGGAAGGGGTGCAAACCACCCTCCAATTATGCAGTTTTCTCAAATTTTATGATTTATAAATTTTGAAAAATACCAGCATGATCTACGATTTACGAGCTTTCCAACGGTATATTAAACGACTACATTCAAATTACTGGAAGGGGTGCAAACCACCCCCCAATTATGCAGTTTATTCAAATTTTATGATTTATAAATTTTAAAAAATATCAGGATGATCCACGAATTACGAGCTTTAAAATACTACATTAAAATTTTTGGTAAGGATGCAAACAACCGCCTAAATTTCCCAGTTTGTCTATATTATGTGATTTTGTTCATTTTCAAAACTGACAGCCTAATCTACGATTTAGAAGCTCTTCAAGGATATATAACACGATTACTTTCAAATTATTGTAACGAATGCAAACAACCCCCAAATTGTGAAATTTTTTCTAAATTTGTAGTTCTTAAATTTTCAAACTGTCAGAGTTTTGAAATGGATGAAAATATTAAATATTATCCTTACTGCGGCAAAGGTTTAGAAATCTAGATTTTTTCAAATTTTGTGATTTGAAAACTTGGAAATGGTGTAAGGTATAATTATCTACGATGTATAAGCTTTCCAACAATATGTTTAAAAACGGCTACTGTTGGTATTCATTATTCGGATAAATAATTGTATTATGAATTATGTTCTTTTAATTAAGTATTGAATCTAACGAAAAATTGTAACTATCTTTATGGACCACGTGTTGTTACCGTTTCTTCTGGTTTTGTATTCAACTCGCTTCAGAAATAGCAATATTTTTATGTATTACGAAATGCACACATTAATTCCAGTCGGCATTTTTCAACCAACCTTCGCCAAACGAGTCATAACAACGTTAAGAAAATATAAGTCAAATAATATTCTTATTTTTATCTAACCTTTAGCATTTGAAAATGGGCTGAATCTATAATCTATACAAGAAATATAAAAAGGAGTTTGGTATATGAGAGGGCAATGTAATTCGTTATTATTCTTTCAACTATTATTTTTGTACCCACAATAATCAAATTATTCATAGTAACCCAAAAATACAAATAGAAAGACATAAAAGATCAAAGATACTTGTATGAATTAAACAAATGTGTTGTCTCGCCATCTAGGTGCCAATATTCCTACCTGTAACTAATAGCTCAGTAAAATTTCCACAGATGGACGATTTCATATTTGAAATTACTGGTTAATGTCATAAAATATATTAGAATTTTTTGTTAAAATCCAGTGTCATTGATTTTTGTGTGTATAAATCTGCAACATGCTATTCGAGGAGGGTAAGCAACAGTTTGGTTCTCATTTGTTGAGGAAATGTTTATTGATAGTAATTATATAAATAACTACTTCAATATAGGTACCTACTTATTGAGAGAATTTCAACGTATTTGAATTTCAAATAGAAATGTTCTTAAATCAAATGATAGCGATTAATAATAAAGTATATTATACATAAAGGATGCTCTGGCATATCAGTAGCAGAGTTTAACAAGGTTTATTCATGGGCACAGCGTTCAGGATCGCATACATGGGAATGTAAATATTGCTCTGTAAATAAAGAAGTTAGAAGAGTTTCGATGAGGAAATCAAACCTTTCAGACTCCGAGACCTCATATCAAAAACCAGGAACAAGCAAAGCAAGCAAATCAACATCGAAATCGAACAAATTGGTAAAATCTGATTCGGGCGCTAGCCAGAACGTCACAGATGCCATCCAAGGTTCTTTGAATGCACACGTAAATGGTGAATATGGCCAGATGATAAGAAGCATGCAGGAATTGCAGTCGAAACCAAATGTTAGTAATAAGGACATATTATTTGTGATAGGGCAGTTGTTTCAGCTTATTATAGATCAGAAAAATCATCTCCAAAATGCTCTCGATGATTTTTTAAACGTACAATCAGCCAAAATAAATAACTTGGAACAGGAGGTTCAGAAGATTAAAGATAGTATTGTCCAAATAAGAGCTGAACAAGAAAAACCTACTATTAGCCCTCAGGCGGAGTCTGAACAAGATGAAATTATCTCTGAAATCCAAGATCGTAGTCAAAGAAGTAAGAACATAATTATCTACAATGTAACTGAATCAACAGATGAAGCTGCAAAGGATAGGATTGGCTCAGATAGAGCACAAGTGGTGAAAATTTTGGAGAAACTAGAGATAAATTTAAGCTCGGAATTTAGAGTGAGTAGAATTGGAAAAAGAGGAACAAAAACACGTCCAATGAGAGTGACGTTCTCGGAAGGGAACATACCAAAAACATGTTTGAAGAAAAAGAGTAAACTGAAAAATCTGAATGTAACAATCAAGGCGGATTTGACGTATTTGCAACGACAAAAGCTAAAAACTCTTCTTTCGGAGCTGGAAACGAGGAAGAAAAATGGTGAACAGGACTTAGTAGTCAAATATGTGAAAGGTGTTCCGGGCATTCATTCTTCAAAAAACTTCATGGGGCCAGAGAAGGAAAATCATGCATAGACAATCTCAGTTTGTACTATCAGAATACAAGGGGAATAAATACTAAAGTTGATGACATATATACTGGAACATCTGAAGCAGAATTTGATGTATATGCTTTCTCCGAAACTTGGTTAACAGCAAGTGTTGATAGTTAAGAATTATTCTCAACCAAGTATGCAGTATACCGATCAGACAGAGAATATTCCAAGGGTGGGGGAGTACTACTAGCGCTTCTTTGGAGTCTTACTCTATGGACCTATCTCTGTGTAATATGGTAATATCATGTATTAATATTGTAGGTGTAAAGATTGTTTGTAAAGCAGATGTGATATATGTAATGGTTGTATATATTCCTCCTAATCTAAGTTGTGATATTTATCATAAGTTTTTTGAATACCTTGAACTCTTGGAGACTATATATGGCAGGCATATATTAATAATAGGCGACTTTAATATACCGTTGTATCCTGAATCCACAACGGATGCAAAATCGGTACTACTTAGGAACTTACTTGAATTCTACGAAATGAAACAGTATAACAACATAAGAAATATCAACAATAGACTATTAGACCTAGTAATATCAAATACCAACTTGTCAATCAATAGAGATGAGTGCCCTCTTGTCAAAGAGGATCCTCATCATCCAGCTCTTGCTATTACTTTGAATACTTGTAGGACGAGAAATAACAGATTTACTTCAGGCAAATATAATCTGAGCATTAACTTTAAGAAAGCTGATTTTCCGAGTTTATATCAGGAAATTTTTAGGACTGATTGGTCTTTCTTGAATTATAATAGAACTATAAATGAAATATGTCAGGACTTTTACGAAAGGTTAAACACTATCTTCGCTATGTATATTCCGAGATATCGCCATAGAAAGGTTAAATATCCCTCTTGGTATAGTAAGGACACTAGGAAAGTACTTAAAGCGAAGAATAATTTCTTGGGAAAATACAAAAAATATAAGACGGATTTTTATCTTAATGAGTATAAAAGACTAAGAGCTTCCTCCAAATTACTTATTAAGGAATCATATACATCATACTTAACTGAGGCTCAAAATAAGTTGACCTCAAATCCCCAAGATTTTTGGAAATTCATACTTATGAGGAACAACACATCAATTATTCCCCCTATTATGATTGATAATGAGGATACCGAATTCAGTCATCCTCAAGATATTGTTAACGCATTTGCTGCTCATTTTAAAAACTCTTTCAACCCCAATCGAGATACAAATAATACTTCCAATACACTTTTGTCCTTTTATAATTTCATGATACCCCAGTTCTCAGTGAATGATGTAATAAAAGTAGGTAAGAAAATCAAACCTAAATCATCATTTGGTCCAGACGGTGTTCCATATTTTTTAGATTGTATCAATGTCTTAGCTATACCTCTGTGTAACATATTTAATCTATCCTTAAGTCGAGCGGAGTATCCTGAATGTTGGAAAATGTCTAAAGTTTGCCCCATCCACAAAAATGGTAACACTTCTTTAATAAACAATTATAGGCCTATATCAATGATTAGTGGTTTTTCAAAGGTGTTTGAAATGTTGCTGTATGAGCATATATTCTTTCACGTTAAAAGCCAAATAACATTTGACCAACATGGCTTTATTAGTGGACGCTCAACAGTGACAAATCTAGCATGTTTCGCCGAATATCTGTCTCAGTCATTAGATCAAAGATCACAGGTTGATGTTATTTTTACGGATTTCTCGAAGGCTTTCGATAGGCTCGATCATTCAACCTTACTCAGCAAACTTTCTGCCTTTGGCATGAGTAATCATTATGTCGAGTTTCTTCGCACCTACCTAGTGAACCGTAATCAGTTTGTTTGGTACAATAATCATAAATCTGTTAGTTATATTTCTAAATCGGGGGTACCTCAAGGTTCAAATCTGGGGCCACTAATGTTCCTAATTTTCATCAATGATATCACCAATGACATTCATGTTCAAAAATTGTTATTTGCAGACGATTTTAAGCTCTTCTCTTGTGTGAAAAACCAAATGGATTGTAAAAACTTACAAAATAATATTGATAAAATTCAAGAATGGTGTACGATAAACAATCTCCCCCTAAACTCGAGTAAATGTAAAGTTATGACCTTTGGACGAAGTCATAATTTTGTTGATTTCAGTTATAAGATTGGTCCGTGTGTGCTGGACAGAGTTAGTGAAGCCAGGGACCTAGGAATTATATTCAACGGCCATCTCAACTTCAGAAATCATATAGAAAACATAGTTACTAACGCATCAAAAATGTGTGGCTACATAATGAGAAATACAAGACAATTTACAAATGTCAATTGCCTCAAAACTCTGTATAGTGCACTTATAAGAACTAAACTGGAGTACTCGTCGATTATTTGGTCGCCGCATTATAAGTTGTATAAAGATAAATTGGAACGTGTGCAAAGAACGTTTGCGAAGATCATGTACTTCAAAAAATATGGGATATACCCCGAGAGGGGGTTTGAGCACGAGGTGTTATTATCCGATCTGGGTCTGGAGAGTCTAGAGCAGCGCAGATTTATCGCCCATTGCCGATTTGTTTATAAACTAATCAACTCTGAAAATGATTGTCCATTTATACTGGAGCATTTTAAGTTCTTAGTCCCGAGAGCTGAGTCTAGAAGTTCATGTTTGTTTTATCCCCCACCAGGACGAACAAATATCCGTTTTGCCTCTCCTATTTTTAGGCTATGCCTTTGCTATAATATGATTCACAAAAATATTGATTATACGGTAAGGAGGAATATCTTACATAACCTATTGAAGCTGTTTGTCCAAAGTAACACAGTAACATGTTCTTAACGCTGTGTCTAAGTATATTAAAATATATTGTTATGGTTACTCAGTCACGTTTTGTAATAATAGTTATATAATTCATTCAGGTTTGTCAGTCGTGGTTGTATACAGTTGGCGTTTTTTTTTCTTTTATCATCTGATGTTTATGGACTTTTAATGTTTACATCTTTTTTGTTGTTAGATCTCATAGGCTATATTTTGTAATTTAGTATAGTTAATATTAACCCTGTAATTGGTGTAATACTGTTGGGTTAAATAAACAAATCAAATCAAATCAAATCAAATGAGTTTGAACGTAAAGGATGAGTACAGAGTGGCGTATATTACTTATGTGATTTAAGAATTTAAGTAACCCCTGCAATAGAAAATACCACATAACGAATTTTTTACTGCTTTAATAAAATATATTGCCTCGACTAGAACCAGTGGCACCAATCAAATATTAGATAACAATTATCAGAGAACTGTTTCCAATATATTCACATAATCAGTGTATTCAAATTTATGTTTTCATGCTAAAGAAAAGGCCATTACAAACAGCGGCAAGAAGGCTTTTTCGAATGTTACATCAAAATCTAAAATGAAAATTCTTTAATAGGCCAAAAATAACGTTCTAAATTTAGATATTTGAAAATGGACTAAAATAATTATGTAAAAATATTGGGGATGGACTAATAAGATGGTAATATCTTTTTCATTACTCAGTATCCTTATTGGCAAAACTACATTACTGGTGTACAAACCGCATAATGAATGAATTAATTGAGAAACAATATTTGGGAGTTAATCCAACACTGAAAAAATTTAGTTTCCTTGAGGAAACATTGGGGGTGGTTTGCACCCCTTTCAGTAATTTGAATGTAGTCCAGTAATATACCGTTGGAAAGCTCGTAAATCGTAGATCATGCTGGTATTTTTCAAAATTTATAAATCATAAAATTTGAAAAAACCGCACAATTAGGGGGTGGTTTACACCCCTTCCAGTAATTTGAATGTGGTCGTGTAACATACCGCTGGAAAGCTCGTAAATCGTAGATCATGCTGGTATTTTTTAAAATTTATAAATCATAAAATTTGAATAAACTGCATAATTGGGGGGTGATTTGCACCCCTTCCAGTAATTTCAATATAGTCCAGTAATATACCGTTGGAAAGCTCGTAAATCGTAGATCATGCTGGTATTTTATAAAATTTATAAATCATAAAATTTGAATAAACTGCATAATTGGGGGGTTGTTTGCACCCCTTCCAGTAATTTCAATGTAGTCCAGTAATATACCGTTGGAAAGCTCGTAAATCGTAGATCATGCTGGTATTTTTTTAAATTTATAAATCATAAAATTTTAATAAACTGCATAATTGGGGGGTGGTTTGCACCCCTTCCAGTAATTTGAATGTAGTCGTTTAATATACCGTTGGAAAGCTCGTAAATCGTAGATCATGCTGGTATTTTTCAAACTTTATAGATCATAAAATTTGAAAAAAGTGCATAATTGGGGGCTGGTTTGCACCCCTTCCAGTAATTTGAATGTAGTCGTGTAATATACCGTTGGAAAGCTCGTAAATCGTATATCGTGCTGGTATTTTTTAAAATTTATAAATCATAAAATTTGAATAAACTGCATAATTGGAGGGTTGTTTGCACCCCTTCCAGTAATTTGAATGTAGTCGTTTAAGATACCGTTGGAAAGCTCGTAAATCGTAGATCATGCTGGTATTTTTCAAAATTTATTAATCATAAAATTCTAATAAACTGCATTCTTGGGGGGTTGTTTTCACCCCTTGAACATTTTTAGATGTTTATGTGCATTACACCAGGAGCTCGTAAATCGTAGATAATTTTAATAGATTTTAAATTAAAAATTAAAATTCAATATTTTTTCGGGGGTGGGTTTTGCCCCTTAGACAAATTTAGGGGTTGACGTTCAATACATCAATTAAAAGCTCGTAAATAGCTCCTAATTTGAGACGCTTTACAAAATTTTTTTGTTTGTTTTTCTGAGATGGCGGTGCTAACTTTACGTAAAGTTAGCCAATAGTTTTTTGCACTTTTTCCATAGTAAATATTGAGCTCGAAAATCAATTTAGGTAAAAATCAAGAGCTCCTAAATAGCTCGTAATTCCCATATGTTTTAATTTGAGTTTTTGTAAAATGGCGGTGCTAACTTTACTGACCTATGACAAACTAACGTCTGGACTATGCTATTGCGCATATACAAATCCTTCGCCAAAATATATGACAATGAGTTATGAAGCACGCATGTACTAGACCAATGGAAGATGCGAGTATATTTAGTCATCGTTTGCATGAAAGTTAGTAAAGAACAAGATTAGAAACTCTTAACTTCACCATTATAACACACACAGAACTCCACGTAGGTACAAGACCTAGTGGTTTCCATAGAGAATAGCGCAGTTCCCTAAAGAAGGTAGCTGCTCAACTAAAGAGTGTTATTTTGACATTATAAAGTCAGCAAGATTCTGACTCGAACAACATATGAAAAGCAATCGGAAATTTGAAGCTGGGAGGCTCATAATGGGAATAGCATGAAGAAAACCATCATAGCAGTCCGAATAAGTAGCTGAACCCTTGTAATGTGAAGTTTCTAGTTCAGTAATAAGCTGTTGGGAAGGCTCCTTCATAAGAAAATGGACCAGACTTGACAACATTATTTCAGAGTGTTATTGTTTTCTTTGAAATCGGAAAATGTAAATATATATTATTTAAACCATGAGTCTTATTATTTATATATTGTTAAGTGGTAAACGTTTAATATTCACTCTAAATATTTTATTAACATGACTTAAGAAATAAACGCCACTAAAAGTGTACAAGGAAAAATGTTTCAATTCTTTCTTTTTTTGAATAACCACAGCAGTCACAATCTAATTATGTTAATAATTTATCAAGGTCTTTACAACCGTTTCAAAGTAAATAATTATCACCTTATTTGTTTGCAAACTAATAAAATTACACGTATATATAAAAAAAAGGGGGATAACAGAGATTTAATTCCACATCTAATGTTTTAAGCCAAGGAAATAAAGTACTGATTTTTAGTAGCTCTAGCAAAATTAGTTACTAACAAGTATACGTGTTTAAAGGTATGACGTTTTGCATTTCGTTCGCTCTGTCTCGTCATGTCAATACTAAAATTAACTCGCTTCTAAACTCTTTGTTAAAGCGATTACCCAACAATTCATCTAACAATGGGTATCGTTCAAAAACTCCAGGAAGAAGATTACATTCCGATAATTACAATGTTTCTTTGTTTCGATTTACAATAGAATTTCTCGTTATCCCTTCTACTTGATATCTTTTCAACTAATCAGGCAATACATCAAACATCAAAATTCGCCCGAAGCGTGTATATGCTGCCATTTCAAATCAATAGCTTTAATACCTAGGGGAGTCGGTATTTGATTTCACTTGAAGGCTTGAATCTAGCAGCGAACCGAACTCAGTAAAAGGGTTGAATTGTAAATTAGAAGCAACCTTACGATTCTTTGCTCTATTTTGTATTCGTTCATGTAAACAGTGTACGAATTGTAGTCAAATTATCTCTTGATTTCACAATTATCTAAACTCATTGTCAAAAGGATTCTGTAATTAAATTTTGATGTAGCTTGCCGTGAGTTACCAAATATTTAATGAGTTTGCTAATCCACTTAATACAATGAAATTTCCGCATCGCGATGTTCATTTACTAATACAGTATTCAAGATTCATTAATTTGTTGATAAAGTTTCCCTCAACTTTCACTGTGATATACTTGATTATGTCTTTGAGGAAACAGATTGTCAAGTAGCGATTTTTTTAATAAATATATGCGTATTAATTGGTTATTAAAGATAAGTCATCACTGATATGAACAAAGGACGGGTCAAATGCCAGCAACTCCAGAACTTTGAAGGGCAGATCGCCAAAGGGCAGAAAAATATAATTAATCAAAATTTAATATTATTAAATGCAAATTTGATTTACAGTTAAGTTTGAAATCCTAAAATGTTCGTAGTGATATATTGGAGGACATTTATTGTTACTTACTTATTAATTCAAAAGACTACATAGTATGTACCTTATTAATAAAATTTCTAACCACTTAAGTAAAACAGAATTACAGCCATTGAACTGTTTCGTAATCAAACGGAAAAATGTTGGCGTGACGAAACTAAAATCATCTTTTTTTCGGGATGCGATTCAGTTATGGATATCTTAATAACAAAACCAGAGGTCATAATCCATACGAATAGAGTATTTTTTTAAACAACCATGATTGCAATCTTTGTACCAAACAACAGTTGCTGAACCAGAGTTGACGGCGTAGTTACAGATGTTGTGAGCACTTTAGACAAACTGAAGTTGTTGTTACCTTTAACTCGGTATCAATTGTAACAAAAATTGAGACAAATATCTTTCCTTTTTGAACATAGGTGCCTTCTGCACATCGGTTGACATTACTAAAGTAAAATATGTATAAACCAAGAGTTTTAGGCTTCTGCTTGCCAGTGATTTAGGTGAAATTAGTTGCGGACGTAGGACGACGGCTTAACATTCCGGAAAATCATAATGTAGCAATTGCACCGGCCGTGTTTCTTTTAAATTATTAATTAATCTAATCTAAAAACTAATGAATGAATTATAAAACCTTTTTAGCTACATATAAGTACCGAGTTCAATTCAATGAAATTACTTACTGAGAAAATGCAATGGAAAATGAAAAAAGTTACCAAAAATTAAAATATATGTCACAATCTCAAACTGTAGAGATAGTAAACAAGCTTTATAGAGTATTGGCTCAAAATAAGTCTAATAGTGATTTGAGAGGACATTAAATTACTCTAAGGTTAGATAAATGATGTGCTAAATATTGTTAAGTTAATTAAAGTTTTGAAAGAAACAATACGCTTTGCAAATTGAATTACAACAAAAAACATGCCAGCAACTATGTAAATAATAAAAATAACATGAAGGAATGTTATTACATTAAGAGTTACGGAGTTCAACTCATATTTCATTGGTAACTTAATGCCCATAAAATATTATTCAATTCCGTTCGAGGGCCCGATTCTCGAACTATTAGACCGCTCTACCACTCTTGACGTAAGGCGCGTGAAAAATTAACATAAATGAAATTTAACTCATATATTATATATAATATTTATGTCAGTTTTCAGACGACATATGTCCTTAGTCGAATTAGAGCCTTCGAATGGTTTCAAGAATCGGGGCCCTGAGACACAGTGTCCGATTCATGGTCGGGTATTTTATTGAAAATTATTTGCCCCAAAAGAAATTTTTTCTCCCTCCCAACGAAGAAACAATGTCCGATGTGGCTGAAAACTGTTCCTGGGGTGTGATAATTTATGTTCCAATATATTCACCGAACCAAGAAACTGTGTCCTGAGACTTAAACCACTTCGGACAATTCAAATCGAAAATGTTGGACAAGGCTCGCATTTTCTTGCTAATTGACCAAAAAAAAACTATCGTATTAGCTCAAATAGACATATGATGTATCAGCAGGATGATTGTAAGAAATGAAATACTGATTGCCAAGGCAAAGCTTAGTCTCCAAAAGATCAATAATGGCTTATGAAATAAACAAAGTAATATTTTAACATTTTACATGAATTTAAATGTTTTCTTACCAAAACTCCGGTAAGTATAGTAATAAAACGCTTCCAAATAACTATGGACACTTAAATTTGTTATTATATATTTTATTGTTTAGTTATATTGTTACTGCTCGTATTTTGTTAGACTTTACGTTTCATTAGGCTACCATCCTCAACAGCGCAACTGTAGGCCACACCTCATAAAATTCTGGAATAGTATACCTAAATGTGTATAGTTACTAAGAAAGGTATTTAACGAAACACAGGGATAATGGGTTATAATTATGCACGCTATATTGTAAACCTTTTGTAATTATTTACAAAACTGATAAGTACCAGAAAGCAAGCAATTAATAACTTATTCATTATGACCTATAACTCAAACGATTAACAAAGAATGTAGTCAGTTCCATTTGGAAGACTTTACTGTCATAAATGCATAAATATTAACCAAAGAAATTAGCTTAGTGACCACGTAGCGTCGCTTCATAGGCACGTTTCGGTTATTTTTCCGTTGCTGTACGCCTGAAATCGTCATGAACTTTGAGATGCAACATCCATTACTTCAAGCGTAGTCCAAGATGCAAACCTGACGCATTTATTGATCAATTGGTTATTTTTGAAGAGAGAAAGCTTCTTATCGGGGGCCCACATTTACACATATGAAAATAAATGAGCAAGGGAATGAATAGGATAACTTACGATTTCATTTGTTTCGATACCGACACCCACAATACACAGTGCCTCGATCTGGAAATGCCCATCAAATTTAGTTCTCTGTGTAAGAAACAAGGACCAGGTAATATATTAGGAGTCGTCTCTTCTTTCATAGAAAATCAATAATATATAGAAAATAAACTAATATTCAATACCTGCACAAAATTTGGTATGTATTGACTAGCTTCTTATTATCAAGTAAACATGTTACATTAAGACTTCTGAATAATAATTTTATAGAAAATCAGTAATAAATAGGAAATAAAACGATTTAACATCCAAGTAATATAAAATACCTGCACAAACTTTGCTTTTCGTTCTAATAAACACTTCAATTCACTCTTTGTGATAATAAAACTACTCATTTTAATATTACATAGAATGAGAACTTATTTTTTTTTAAATTGTTGCTAGCTTTGAATATATAGGTATATTATTTGTTGTTTTGTACAAATGTTGTTTTTTTGTAACGATTTTAGCCAAGAACCAAACGAACGTTTCTTTCACATTTTGTCCTCAAATACTTATTCAAAGGGACTATTTACAAACACTCAATATATCAACTTATATTTCTTTGCAGATATATTTAGTTTAAGAATTAAATTTGGAGTAATACTTGACTCGTATCAAAATAGTGACAATTACTGTAATTCACCTGATATTTATATCCATTACTAAGAGTGACACAAATAAAGGAAAATAGAGACAGTGAGATAACGCTGTTTTTTAATACTATTAAGAAATGTGAATGGTTTTCATGCTGTTTATATTTTTTTTTTCAAGCATGCAAAAACGGCGAAGCGGTAAGTACCAAACCGTTCTTCTGGCTTAAAATATTCATGCATAACAATATATTTGTTTTGTATTAATGGTCTAACATTAACTAAGTCTAAGTATTTTTATTCAATGTGTAATTAATAGAATCCTCCTCTGGAAACTCTCTTGCAACAACAAACCAACTACAATAAATGTTCGTTTCGATATATGGATGAAACTAGTATGTCTATTTAGATGATGCAGCTGAAATGAAATCTGTCCTAAATTGCAGATCAACGTTTTCTTAAATCATATGCAAAATCTTTATGTCAGACAACTCTCGTGTTGAGGAGATAAATGTTTCTGCTCGCATGTTTGATCACAAAAGGTTGGCAAAATTATTACATTAATTTTGAAATACTAGGCGTTACTTACTAGAGAGTGGCAAAGATGTGATGTACTGTGAACTTAATACGGATATTAACATTAAAATCTAATTTGTACTGAAATAATTCTATAATTTGCAAATGTTGAATTAAAACAAATGACGTAAAATATTAGTCGCACAGGTGATTACAAATTTTGTAAACTCCTGTATTACGACTGCACAATATTGCAGCATAAAACGTGAAGTACACAAACATTCTCTTTATGATCATCCTGTTTTGTTTTTCAATTTTGACAAATTCGTTAATAACGGCAGTTTTAAAACAAATCATTGGCGAGTATCATCACTGAAACCTATATTCACTCTCAAATAATTTTGTTCATTTTTCACAATACTGCAAATGCTGCATCCAAATTAGTAAAATGTTGTCATGGGAAATAAAATATTTTCAGTGTATTTATTGAATACTTTTGTTTCAACAATAATCAAAATTAAGCAAATTATTAACAAATATTAGGTACAATTACCTAGCGCAGCAAGGAATCTCACAGTATTATGATTATATTTTATCAAAACATTACATTAATGGTTATCAATTATCCTTTACTGAAAAAAATATTTCAAAAACTGTTCATTAACTGCTAAGATATTAATTGACCTTTCATAAATAAAACCTTGTCTAAAAATCAATAGGATATTGTTCGGGTGAACTTCAAACATGATGTACGTTATGTGCTTTAAATACCATTGACAACTTGGCGAGTAGTGAGTAACTTAATAGAATATTTAAAAATAATGACAGAGCCGAATTTGAGATCTATTGTTTTATATACTTTTTTGATGTCTACATTAAGTTTACATCATTGTAATACAATTCAATTCTGTATTTGCACGTCATTAGGAAAAGTAGGATTCTCTTTAGGAGTTTCTGTTAAATATTGCATTGAGTATTGTTATCATTGGTACACATTTTCTATAAGTATTCAAATTTATTCTAAAATAGTAGGGATATAATTGTCTAGTTCCGAAAAAAGAAATAAGGCTTAAACTGTTTTTTTTTATTTAATACATACTAATTTTAAAATAATTGATAAAATGTTTGAAATAACCATGTTTATTGGGTACATATGATTTATTTATATAAATAAAATACCAAAATTTTCATTAATTAATTTTTAATTAATTATTGTCTAAGGGTGGTCAAATGATTTTTAACACGCCATGCGTTAAATAGTATAAAAGCTTCTTGAATAGCCTGAAACTTAGACTAAAAAAGATACTGTTGTTTATTGCCGATAATATAAATCGATTATGTGAAAAGGATTAATAACTGAATGCATGTTTGATTATGTTTAAAAAACACCTTGTATTCTTTTTTTTTCTCAGTAATGTGCGATTTAAAAATCATTCAAACGACTGCACCATTCCATTTTCAGTAGCTTAATTTAAAAAATACATAAATTTAAAAAATATATTGAAAAACTTCATAAGAGGGTTCATCATAGGTTCCGAGAAGTCTGATAGACTGGCGGGCACAGCGATTTACAGCCTGAACCCTCCTTAATAAACAATAACTCAGCGTTAGGCCTCATCGCATCTCAATGAAACGTGATTGACTATAAAAGTTCCTGCTTGGTGGCGCCCAAAGTTGAATAGACAAATCAATTTTGAGTTATCTGAAGTTGCAGTGGATATAAAAAACATTAATAATGTACATAAAATAGAACGCATCACCACAGCGGTCGAATTATTACATTTTGAATTCTAGATATCTACGAATATATCGGGAGCTTTCAATCACACTAAATCTCACTTTATATTTTGTAGAACCAAATATTCCTGTAAAACATATTATCGAAAATCAATCTGAAATTTTGTTAAACACTTTGATTTTATTTGTTGCTTAAGCTGTCTAAATTAATTACGAGCCACATAAGTAGAATTTATATAAAAGAACTATTGAAAAATTGATGTGCAAATATGTTAAAAACTAATACTTTAATACACTTATCTATAAATATTGTGCAAGTGTAGATTACGGCCTGCCGATCGGTAAAGATCGCTGCCAAAGTTGATTTGTACATTGAGGATGTGTCGGACACGCACGTTGGTCTAGTATCCTCGGTAAACGTGTTTTTTTTAATGTAAGATGTAAAATATTCTCTATGTCCGCAGCTACCGAAACAGTTTGCAAGGATGCATATTTTTGAACAATTTGTACCTTATTTTATTTTCGCTGGATTTTTACATTAATTTATGTTTTTCGCATGTCTGAATTTATTAACTACTCGACGTTACGACTCCTGCTTTGGCGCCATTATCAAGAGACAAAAAGTGGAAAAGAGTTTCAGATTCTAGATGGAACTCGGGGTCTCAATCTGCCTACTCACCAAGAGTCACTAGGTGATTGAACTGTTTAGTTACCTGCTATTGTAACTCGTAAATTATCAATCTGAAAAATTTGAGTAATGTCTATTCTTAAACGAAATGAAATTCCCTACAAAAAAAAGTGATATTCCGATATGATTTTGTCTTGCAAAGTGTTTTCTTAGTGGATTTATAAATGTAAACAAGTCGTTTGATTTTAGTGTGCTTTTTCCGTTATGGTTTTTAGGTATGTATTCACTTTGTATGTTGGTGTTATGAAATAGTTATTTGCTGAGTTTTTTTTTTCTAATTTTACTCATAAAGCCCATTCTTTTGCGTAGTCTATTTTTCATCCTATACATTTTCTACTATCCAGTAGAAGTCTGCAGTTTTAAAGCGCGACTTGATGCAAGGGATTGATGATTTTGGGTCATTCGCTGGTAGGGAATTTGAGTAACTGCAAGGCCAAGAGTATTAATAGTGCAATAAAAAGTAAAGAAACCAAAATCTTTTGATCTGGAAAGAAAAAAGCGCATACCACATAGTACAGTCATCACAGATTTTTAACTGATATAACATTTGACATCCGTAAAATGTTGTATTTTAAAATACCCTTCAATTTGCTGTATTAACAATTAGCAACCTGGGTAGCCATCCTTGGGGATCGACGACAGACATGTTTAAACTAAGATTGATGCTTTCAAAATTTTGGTAACTGCGAATCAAAAATAATACAATGCATGTATGAAAAAATAAAAATCTACAAACGAGGAATGAAAGTAAACAGACAAATAGTCCTGTTACCACAGATATCTAAGTGACATAACAGTTTACAGTTGTTAAATGCCGTGTTTTGAAATGATCTCAAATGATCTGATATATTGATTGTTAAATTAAATTTTATCCATCATCTACGTTGGTGGTGGTCGCTGCACATACACCAGTAGTAGAAATATCATAACAAAGATGACATACAAATACTCAATCACAAACAAAAAAACAGAAGTTTTGGAAATATAAGTGTAACAGCGTTGAACATCATGGGCATCTACAATAATAAATATATTTGTAATAAACATTTGTAATAAAAACTTTTACCAAGGTATAAATAATTGTATCAGAGTTCAAATATTTAGATCTACCGAGCATTTCATCCATTAACTTGAAAGGAAGGTAATATTTCTTACCGATATTTGATATATAGAGTCCGAACAGGAATTCCCATAACTCGTTACAGAGATCGTCAATTGCTTCAGTTTTATTACGAAATGAAAACTATTTAAAATTCATTTCTCCCTTCCGTATTCAGGAAATCCCCGGGTTTAGATATGAGAGCTGAATTTGATTTATACGAAGAGCACAGGGGCGATAAAACATTCCTAAATTTCTAAACTTTTTCGAAAGAGTCTGGATAACTTTCGAAAAGGGGAATTTCAACTTTACTAAATTAGTCTGTACAAAACCATATTTTATCAATCCCTAATAGGTTTTACAAGGACAGTTTCCCGTTGATTAAATTGATCGTGTGGATTTGAACATCAATCCGCTAATGTGATCGTGGCCTATCTATTTTACCTTCTTGACTTTTTCACCCTATTATTTGGTAATTATTCTGATTGATGAGACAGGGCATTAAGTGTGTTTGGCGACTGAGTATGATAAAGAAGGCTATTAATTGCGGTTTTGCCAGTACTTATTATTTGTTGAACGGGTATGGGGAATTACCGAACATAAATTATTGCACGAAAATTCTCCCCCGAAGTTCTTATCGCAGTAATTGTTGAAATGGAAAATTAATTCCGATTCAACGTTTTAATATCACTTCCGAAACTATTCTTCGCTGAGTTATGATGTTCGGGGGGTTGCTCCAGTTAATTTCATACATATATTCTAATATATGTAAGAAATTACTTATATATTTAAAATAATAAAAACACTAATAAATTTATTTCGATGAATTAATGTAAGAGTAAAAATTCATAAACTTCACAAAAATATTGTAAAATGCAATTACAAAAAATAGATGCAAATGATAAACACCGGCTCTCTGGGCTCGTAGAAAAATAGAAAAGTGGACTACAACTAGCAACGGGCGCAACTACCTTACACGTGAACGTATGATAGTCCATACAATGGTACTATCACTAACAATTTTGTAACTATTTTATATACAGGGTGTCTCAAATATGAAGGTATAACATTGCTCACTAAGAACCGGAATAAAATACAAACACGATGAAATGGAGAAAAGTTGCGTATTTTAGATCCCATTCGATCCTAAGAACCATTACGCTCTTCGTTATACAAGGAAAACAAAATTTTTTATTGTTTTGCTTCTACTAGTTTTATTTGAAAGAATATCAAAAAATGGTAAATGGGACTGTTTCTTAACACATTTTTACATCAGTAAAGCATTGAAAGATCAATACAGTGGTATGTCATATTTTAAGTTTTATATGGCGGTGAGTGAAAAAAAATAATTATCATAATTTTAGAACGGGCCTGCTCATAGCCTAAATAGTACAATTATATATATTTTTTTACCTAACGAGACAAATTATAAATATTTGGCGTCTTTCTATTGCGTAGTAAAGCCAAGTAAATGCAAAAATCTAAAATTTTAATAAAACCTCATATATGTTTTGTATGTCTAATTAATTTAAAATTAGGTGATAATGTGAAGGAAAAATGAATGATTAAATGTGATAGAAAAACAAGTCAATTTGAGATAATTTGAAGACGCGAAATGGAACACCGACATCTAGGATTTTCGAGAGAATTAGCACACGGAGGTTCCGAATCGGGAGCCGTTCCGTGTAATTGCTATTCTCTCTTAACTCCTGTCACGATAAAATTTTCAGGTTACTTTACCTGTCAGAGATATTGAATACTCTCTTCGAGGTGTCATTCCTTTGTACGCAAGACAATATATATATATATATATATATATATATATATATATATATATATATATATATATATATATGTTTCTGTTCAGGGAACCTTCATCAGTTGCGCTTCCCACAATTGAATGTCTTCTCGAACACTTCTTTATGTATTTGATACATTTCGTTAAATTTGAAGAATTTTCGAGAGAAGCGCAACTGATGAAGGTTCCCTGACCAGAAACAATATATATTATATATAATATATATTGTCTTGCGTACAAAGGAATGACACCTCGAAGAGAGGATTGAGATAATTTGCTGAAAATTAGTTGTCCATATGGAGAATTTAATACAACTCTTGAGTTAAACAGACTAACCAAATTAGCAAAGAAAGACGAGTAATATAATTAACTACGTCGAATATTGACCGAAAAAAATATTGCTACAACGCCCTTCAGACTGTATAATGAGTGATAATTTTTTGAGAAATTGAAATAAAGAACAAGAAGAAGAAGAACTCAAAAACAGAAAAAATTAAGAATCTCCTCGAAGAACATACATTTTTTAGAATAGGAACCTCATTTTCTTTTTCTTTGACTTTTACGTTTAATAAAGTCATATGTCGACTTATTTCCCATTGGAAGGATTCCCATTGAAAAAAAAAATAACAATGAAATTGCTGTAAAAGTCATTCCTAAAGACCATGGACAAAGGGAAACTTGTATCGAAACTTTCCCAGTATTTTCATTTCCTGTATCAAAATGAGTGGTTCCCGTTTAGAAAATCATTTGAACTTACAACAGGTTTAATCCATAACAGATCACATAGAAATAAACAATTACACAAAAAAATCTGCAAGCACCTAAGCTATAATTTTCCATTTTGTTAATCAATATGTTACCGCCTTGCGTTAGGTAAGTCATAAAAATAGGAAACGCTAACCAACAATATAAAAGATTGCAATACTTAGAATTTGTAAGCCCATCAAACTAGCGATCAAAGCTTTTGATTAGTTTTGCTTCGTTCAGAAATTATTTACAGGCAATTTGAAAACACAAGAGAAGGTTTATAGTGCACTGGTAGTAATAGGATCATAAAATGTTTAATTAGGGCTGTCCCATAATTCAGCACTTTAATTATTGCACCAGATAAGCCCGGAAATGTACATCACTGTTCCTTTCTGGCGGTTCGTTCTTTTATCAGTATTCATTTCCGTCATTTTTTGTCATTTTCGGGATGAGTTATGATGGATTATGTTTACGAGTTGTACGAAATCAGTTAAACTGCAATTTGGGGAAGATAAATTTTCATGTCAGTTTTATAACCACTAAAAAATCAGGACCAACAGCAAATTTATGAATACTTGTATGAATATTAATTTTGGTATATACCTATGCATTTTCTATTTTTTGTCTTTTAATTAGGTATCTTATCTTAGCTTGTGGTCATATGTTCACAACAACAGCTTGAGAATAAAGGCATATACAGGGGCCAATCAAAAGGAAATTCGACCAATATTTCATATACAAATAAAATCACTGGAATACGTCAGTTTTTATATCCCGGAATAAGAGTCTGCAGGTGCTAATAGCTTTGTCACTTCAATCACCCCGCGGGAGTCAGCTACAATCACAAAATCTTAAAACGGGATAGGGGGACCAGTGGTAATTTAGTTTATAATTAATGAAAGGACCAGGCACCTTTCTTATGGAAAAATGGACTTCCTTCAAACTGTTTGAAATTTTGTAGAAGTTGTTGTTTTAACCAAAAAAGTCTATGGGCACAAACAGATTCTATGACTAGTTTTCGATATACAGGGAGTTATCGATATACAGGCATCGAAAATGCCGCATTTTTTAAATCATGATATACGTGCTTTATTTCCGGTTATTGGAGAAATTGTGATTTGTACATTATTGGACATAAATATTTCACAAAACAATTGCCATAAACATTGCTGGATTACAGGATAAAAATAGTTAACGTGAGTTTTTGGAAAAAATCATTTTTTTATTACAACGTTGAAAACATAAGAATGTGTTATTGCACAATATCTCGTTAAGGTAATAATTTCTTGGATATGCTTTTTATAACATACAGTGTGAGCCATAAATATAACCAGAGAAGACATATATTACTTTTTCCTATTATTGAGAAACCCTTCTTCCTGCAATTTTATTAAGACAACAAACATATATATGATCCGTCTTTTGATATTCAACAGGAGGTTAAACTCTTTGCAAAAACTGTACATATTGAAAAAGGGTAGTTTTTTATACTACCCTGTACTTTAAAATTGTCTCCGTCAACTTTGTATGTTATTACATTTTACCATTAACAAATGTTCAGTGTTTAACTGAGCAGAATGTTATTAAAATTGTATTACTAGTTTTCGAGATAAAGGGTGTTAAATATTGGAAATGTCCCCTTTTTCTTATAGAATTTTTCATAACAGAAGTGTATTATTTCCGTTTATTGCAGAAAACGTAATTTTCGCCTTGTTTCCCAAAAATATTGAACAAAACAAATAGCATTAATGATCTTTGGTTAAAGTGTGTTTCCAATATATGGAAGTAACATGTTTTTACACAAAACTCATTTTTTTAATAAAACGATGAATACATAAGATGTAATCGCACAATTAATAAGAAATGAGTTCTTGGACGTATTCATATATTATACAGTGTGAGTCGTAAATATAGCTATAGTGGGCATACACCATTTTTTACAATTAATGAGTAACCCTTTGTAAACTACAATATTTTAATGTGTACAATTTTTACAAACCTGTAGAATTTAGTGTGATGTGTAGCAGATTTGTATAACTTAATATAAAAATTCCCGGACGAATGGTTTATACAGGGTTACTCATTAATGGAAAAAATAATAGATGCCCATTTTAGCAATATTTTATTATATTTTATTTCATTTTTATTTATTATTACACTATCCAACAGTACAAAAACCAATTATAGGACAGGGATAAACATAGAAATATAAAACATAAGGACAATTTCTTACTAAACATTATACACCAGATTAATAGAAAGAATTATTATTTTTTTTCTTACACTTATGGAGGAATTAAAAATGTCTAACTTTACAAGGTTATAACTTTCGCACATAAAGTAGAGAGGTGAAAACTTTAAAATATTAGTTCTTGGTTTTGGTATATAAAATGTATTATGAGTAAGCGAGCTTGGTCGAGGAACATGCAGAGGTAATTGATGTAAAATATCACTGCAATCTATTTGGTTTCTAAACAACTTGCTTAGAACGACAACTGAGTGAACTCTCCTCCGATCGTGCAGAGTAAGAAGCGAGAATCTCTTCAGTGGCCCAGATTGACGAAAACTTATGGGAGGATATGAACCGTCAATTTTAAAAGCTAGAAATTACAAAAAACGCCTCTGAAGACTAACACTGTATAATGTATGAACACGTACAATAATTAATTTCTTTAACATTATATTAATTGTGCAATTAGATCTTCTTATGTATTCAAAGTTATAATAAAAAATAAGTATTCAAAAAAATGTATATTGGGAACACCCTGTAATAAAAAAATAATTAATGGTATTTTTTGTGCAATATTTACCTCAAACAATGTGCACACCAACGTTTTCTGCAATAAACAAATCTATTATGAGAAATCTGAATAGATGAAGGTGACATTTCCGGTGTTTAACACCCTATATCTGGAAAACTAGTCATACAATTTTAATAATATTCTGCTCAGTTAAAAACTAAACATTTGTTAACGTAAAAATGTAATAACATACAAAGTTGACGGAGAAAATTTAAAACTACTGGGTATTATAAAAAAATCTCTTTTTTCAATATGTACAGCAATCATTTTAACATGTTGTTGAATATAAAGAGGTGATATATCTGTTTAATTTCTTATTAAAATTGCAACACGAATGGTTCGTATAGGGTGACTCATTAATATATGCCCTATCTAGCTATATTTGTGGCTCACACAGTATATTATATGAATCACATCCAAGAAATTATTACTTTAACGCGATATTAAGTGTGCAATAAGATCTGCTTATGTTTTCAACATTGTAATAAACAAATTATTTTTTCCAAAATCACTTGTTACGTATTTTTTAAATACCTCGCAATTCACCCAAAAATTATGATAACTGTTTTGTGAAATATTTACGTCCAATAATGTATAAATCGTGATTTCTCCAACAACCGGAAATAAAACACGTCTATCATGAGAAATTTGTCATTAAGTAATTTTCGGTGTTTAACACTCTGTATCTCGATAACTAGTCATACAATCTGTTGAGCCCATGGACTCATTTTGGCAGAACATCAAGTTCTACAACATACCAACATTTCAAATAGTTTGACGGATGTCCATTTTTCCATAAGAAAGTTGCCTGGTCCTTTACAAATTTGATGAAATCCTTTAGTTCGACGAAGAAAATGTTAAAATTAGAAGAAGTTGACAAAATCAGTGATTTTAAATACTTAGTTCAACCGCCCGTAAAGGCGAAGTTCCACCTTAAAACAAATGAGATTAAACATTGTTATTCTTCATTTTAATGTCATCATATTCGCTTCTCAACAGATCAAATATAAAACTTGGGAAATGTTTTACATTTCTCGTCAAATTTATCACTCGAAAAAGTTGATACAATATTAGCACATAATATAGAAACACTTTCCGCAGTAGAATAAATCATTTTACAAGAAAATAAAGTTTAGTAACATACTATCCCCTGTGAGATACTAAATTAAACGAAATTCAATATAAATACTTTGCCCTTCCTTAAAACAAAGATAAAGAACTACGACGACGTCTATAATTTTTTTAAGCGAACAGAATTTGACAGGAAATTTTTTGAAAAATTGACTGATTACAAATAGAATTCTACTTACAACTGTTTTCTTCAAAACGTATTAGAATTTAGAACTTTCTTGGTTGACTATTAAAATTATGTATACTATAAAGTTTAATGTTGATTAAACTTAAGGCGAGAGGCTCACTTCTGCGAATGGTTGAAGCGACCGAGTTAAAACTTATGCCCAAAAGACGTCTTCTTATTCTTGGAAATAAAATCCAAGGTATCATTTTTTTCATTTTTCAGCATCAAATACTAGACAAGTAGTTTCTTTCCCATTGTAACTCCTTTATTTTCTCAAAAATAGCTGCATTAAATTTTCAAAATTAAAATACTTTGATTATTTTTAAAGTTGAAGTGACCCCAGTTTTTTTTAGCGAACGGTATATAAAATATCGATAGTTTTTCGCTTTGATTGACCCATCCACTATAATTGTGAATGAACTTAATGTAGTCAACTAATTTCCAGACAAAAATTACAAAAGGCATCAAGAATGTCGGAAAATAACGTGATTCTTTTGTGTAAAGAAAAACACTAAAATCAGAAATGACTAACAAATTTTCTAGTACTTATAATATGATATTCTTATTTAACCGAATTTGTTTTGCTCTGGCACTCTATTGTTATTTTGATCGTTTGTGTTTTTTCTCAGTTATATATTTAAGAATCAAATATATAGCTCAAAAGGGGCAACATCTGGACATAGTCTGGAATACTATTTGCATTCTTGTAGAACAACATTCTCATATGGTAAACTGAGAGATAATAGGAGTCTTGATTTGTTCTTCTGAAGGTATCAAAAAGCTTTTTCACACATATAACTATTTTGAATGATACCTTCAAATATGTTATACAGAAGAAAAGTAACTGACAAGTCCGCATACTTACTTTTTTAGGGTTCCGTATATACAATATACGGATACCCCTATAATATCACTCCGGATTTCTGCCTCTGTCACATCACAGCAGTTTTCTCCTAAACTAGACGGAAGAGGTTGAAATTTGGTATCAATGTATAAGTTTGGTGACCCGATCAGGAGTACATATCGTAAATGAAGAAATTTTCAATTTAGGGGTAAATCTGGGGGGAAAAACTAAAAAAAAATCGACCGTTCCCCCCTGATCTCCGAAACTACTCAGCCTAAAATTTTGAAAAAAATGGGAAATATAGATCGTTGCGCGAACTATACAGGAAAAATAAGGAGAAATCATTAAAATTAATTTTGTAGGGCAAATTGTAGAATTAAATGAAAATTTAAAAATAAAAACTTTTTCAAACGCATCATGTAATACAAAAATGAAAGGTCCCATTCTGAGGAACACAAATACATTTTTTTCATATTAAAAAAAATAGTTAAAAAAATTAACCATTCTCCCCCCTTATCTCCGAAACTGTAAAAACATAAAGTTTTGAAAAAAAATAGAGGTATAGGCTTTGACCTAAAGTTTACTGGAAAATAAAAAGAAAGCTTTAATTTTAATTTTGGGGGGCAAATTAAAATTGTTTCTAACGCACCATGTTATATATCAAATGAAAGCGCTCATTATGACGAAAACAAATATATTTTTTCCATATTTTTAAAATAAAATAATTAAAAGATATTAAAAAAAATATAAAAAAATTTACCCCCGCCCCCCTTTATCTCCGAAACCATATCCTGTAAAATTTTGGAAAAAAATAGAGGTATAGCACCTTACCTAAACTTTACTGGAAAAATAAGGAGAAACCCCTAATATTCATTTTAGGGAGCAAACTATAGAATTAATTGAAAAATAAAAAATTATAATTGTTTCTAACGGATCAAGTAATATATCAAATCAAAGGGCTCATTATGACGAATACTAATATATTTTTTTAAATTTTTTTTTATTTTAAAATATATTAAAAAATATTTAAAAAGTTACCAGTTGCCCCCTTTATTCCCCAAAATATAAGACCTTTTTTTTGTTTACAGGAAAAATACGAAGAAATCCGTAAGATTAATATTGTGGGCCAAATTATAGAATTAAACAGAAAATATTTTTTAACGCATCATGCAATACATCAAATGAAAGGGTTTATTATGAGGAATATAAATATTTATTTTTCATATTTTTTTAATTAATTTACAAGATATTAACATTTCCCGCTTTATTTTCGAAACCATATTACCTAAAATTTTGAAAATAATTAGGGGTACTGGTGCTCACTTGAAATTTATAAGTTAAATTATTAGAAAACCCCCATAGTAATTTTAATTAAGTGGAAAATAAAATTCAATTTTCAAACGCATCATATCAGATAAAAGGCTCATTATGTAAATTACAAATATATCATATTTGTAAATCATTTGTTTAAAAGATATTAACAAAAAATATTAAACATCGAATTAATTCCCACTTTAGAAATTACACTATTTAAATTTTGAAAAATATATTTTATTTGTATTTTAAACAATTGTTAATTGTTAACAACAAAATTAATTTGGAAATATTGATCGCAACACACTGCACTAGTTTAAGTTGTAAAATATACGCTTGTTGAAGTCTAAATGCTGGATGATATCATTTAAGAAACATTAATTATTAGTTTCTATTTTTCTGATCAGGGAATAACACTACAATTGCTGGAAAGTCTGTATATTTCAAATAGTCCAAACGTTTCAGGCTCTAAATCTGTTTCTTGTCGTAAGCAATATTTTCATAGAAAAATAGGAAGAATAAATTATTTTTACACAAAAAGAGAATAAACCTTAGTTTAGGGGCGTTATGTCGACAATATTTTCACTATTAGGGAACACTCTTTTGAAAACTTGCATGAGTTACAAAACGGCATCAATAACAAAAAACCAACTATAAAATCCGCATTAGAAATTGAGCAGAACAACACACTACCTTTCTTAGATATCTTAATAACAAAAAAAATCGTCATTTGATAGACAAATCTTTAAAAAGTCGACTCACAATAACAGATATCTCAATTTAAACTCTAATCCTCGAAATGCCGAAAAATGGTTCCATTAAATCTTTATATTATAGAGCAAAAACAAACAATTTTTAAAAATGTATTATCTGCTAACAATTATTTTAAAAAGTCAACAAAGAGTTAGATAAAATTGAACACAAAACAATAATTAACATACAATACCAAGTTGCTCCAAATAATACTAATACCCTTGATATTCACATTACTACTAAAACGATACCATATATACAGGGAATTTCAGAAAGTCTGAAAAGAGTAAGACACAGATTTAACATTAAAGCAACATTCAAAACAAAAAATACACTGAAATAAGTTATATAAAAAACTAATTAAACCAAATAACAAAACACAAAACTCAAAAAATTGCATTTATAAAACTCCTTGTGAATGAAACAAATTTTATAGTAGAATAATTTATATTTAAAAAAGAACCGACTTTAACTGACTTACAATAAAAACTGTTTAGAAACCGTCTGCAATCAATAACTATTTTCTGACATATTTTTGATATATTATTACTTTAGCGTATTCTTATCTCTCCCTCTCTCTAATTTGTATTTTTTTATATTATCCACATATTTATTTACTTTTTTTATTTGTTTTATTATTTGGCCCACTTTCGATAAGTGCACCTCTAATTCACCCTATATTGCAACCACCCTCTATACGTTTCTGTGTATTGGACGCCCAATATAAATTATTTGTCTATCATTTTCTGAATCACCCTTTACAACCACAATTCAACTCTACACGATGTTGCAACCGCCCTGTATAAGTATTAATCCTCTCCACCCTATTGACTGTTTCTATTTTAATATTGCTTAAATCACCCTGTATACACATAATTTTACTTCGCCCAACATGCCAAGTATAAGCAACTACATATGTTCCACAATATATAACATTTGTTTAACCACCCTGTAGAACTATAACTCCCCTCCACCTTATATTTCAATCATCCTGTATATGCTACTGCTTCTAATATTTTTGAACCTTCCGCCCTATAACTCGAATATACTTACTGCATATGCTTAATTAGCCATTTTTTAAGTTCTTTTTGTCCACTCTGTATAACTAAAGTTTTACTTCACTCTTATTTCTACCACCTCGTATACGCAGTATTTATATGCGACCCAATAAAACATTTTTTGAACCACCCTGTATCACTTTAATTCTATTTCACCTTATATTTCAACCATCCTATATACCTACTCAACTGCTTATGTACCACGCAATATCACATTTATTAGTAAGATTTTTCGAACCCACTTGTCTAAGTGTAATTTAACTGCGCCCAATATTTCAACTACCTGTATTACTTGCTGCTTAAATTTCATACCATATAGAAAACATCGCTCATCGCCTTTTCGATACACTATTGAAATACTTTGGGCCATTTCAGGCGACTGCAATGAAAACAAACACCCTGAGCGATATACTTTCATGTCATATCTTGGCATTTAAGACAGATATATATATATATATATATATATATATATATATATATATATATATATATATATATATATATATATATATATATATATATATATATATATATATGAAAATTTTACATTTCTATTGATGTTTAATGTGTTTTTACAAATATTTTTACGATTTTCCGACAAACGGCATGTTTTAAGTTACAGATAATTATACGGAATGAAGCTGGAACATCTCTTTGTAGAATGCTATTTAAAATATTCAAATTGGTAGAGCCATTTTAGGGAAAACATTGTAAATTTATTAAAATTCACTGAAATATAGTCGCTTAATTACTGTTTTATCTGATTTCCTGGAAAACCGTAAATCTCGCGTTATAGAAAATTATATTGTACCTTTCTGAAATATCCCTTAATACATGCTGTTCAAATTTGCTCAAGCCGTTTTTAAATAATCACTGAGCATACATAAAAAAACGAATTGATAACCTCCTCCTTTTTGGAAGTCGTTGTTTAAAACCCTCTATATAAATGTTCCCAACACAAAACTCAAAAAACTGCATTTATAAAATTCTTTGCGAATGAAACAAATTTTATAGTGGAAAAACCTCTATATAAATGTTCCAATAAATGAGCACAAAAAATATATAAAGAAACGACAACTCGAAAAGTCAAAACCTTGGTCATAACATAAAATGTCAAAATTCAACCTAATTAAACAAAGAAGAACACAATACAAAACAAAGCTAAAAGAGTAGTAATTTTATTGAATGAAAACGATTTTGTAGCTAGTATTACTATAGAATTCAGCCGTTGGTGGTTATTAATAATCAAGGATGAAAGTAATAATGTTAATGTAATTTTGAACAACCTTGTATCGGGATAGTTCATAAAGTTATTCCTATGTATTATATTAAGGCTTTAATAAGATCTCTGGAACATAAGAATATCTTTCATCTCATTTTTGGTGAATGAACATCTTATAACAAAGTCGTATCTGAGAGCGCCAAATGGAATTCTGAAAATAACCCTTCCAAATTGTTCAAATTTGAAAAAAGCTTTGTTATTTCACATGATATTTAGCATTTTTAGTATTACCCTATATACATAAAATTACCAGTAAATTCTCCTTTTTACGTCAGTTTTATTGTCAAACATTTCATGTGAATTGTGTACTGAATTTGTCACTTGAACCTTTTAATTTTTAATTTCTTGTTCAGTTTGTTAAGTTTTATTATATTGAAAACGAGGTCTGATTTAGACTCTGAAACGTTTGGACAATTTGAAATATAGAGACCAATTGTGATGTTGGTCCCAAAAAATCAGAAAAATACAAACCACAGATGCCACAACTATCTTTTAGAAAATACGTATTAACTATTGCTTCTGAAATTAAGGAATCAGCCTTTAAATTAAAATTCTAGTTGAAACAGTAATGTTACGAATCCATATAAATAATGGTTTCATTTTTCATTTGTCAAAATCAGAAAAATTTTCCAAGAACTTAAACGATATGTTCTAAGAGTTTGTATTTAAATAGAAATAGAAAACTCTATTACTCTAGAGATGGGAATGATTTATGGCCGAGGATGATATTAACAAATACTCTGCAGCTGAAATGTGTCCAACTAATACCTGAAAGTAAGTATACACGTTACTGCAGCTTCTCCCATCATTGTGTCAGGAACAATATAAATGACACACTGTCCTTGTAAGTAATATATCACTGCTAACAGTCGTCGTCTTTTTTTTCTTCACAGTTTCCTGTAGGAGTTCCGTAATATCAATTTTTCTTTCAGACTCAACGTAAGAAAAATATTTGTCTAGACTAAAAGCCCCCAAATTTATGAACACTTAAAGTGGGATCAACGTAATGTATGTCGTAAGTTCTGCTAGTCATAGATATACTGAAAATTTGTTCCACATTCAAATCTGACAGGGAACTATCCATTTATGAAAATTTTGGCAGAAAAATGTATCATAAAATTTGATTTGATGGATATGCATTTGAAGCATGAAAAATTTAGAGTCAATTCAATATTATATCATTTTCAAATAAATTTGTGCATCTCGTATTGGAACTGCTTTCGTTTTTTTGTAAGGGTTCATTCGTTTCGGGGAATATGGGAAATTTTAGTAAAAACTATAACAAAATTTCTACATGTAAATAACGAGCAATATATATATATATATATATATATATATATATATATAAGAAATAGATGATAATGGCTGAATTAATATAAAACATCAATTAATTGGGAAGCAGCCAGTTCACTAGGGTGTTAAAAAGAAATACTCTTTATTACTTTGAAAAGCTTTCAGAATATGGTTATTCCTTCGTCAGTTCAACTAAAAATTACATATAAAATGACAGTAAGAATTGTTAAAAATTTTTTGAATATAACCTTACGAAATGCGACGTTCTTATTCACACTAACATTACTAGAGGAAAAAAGGCCATACTAATATAAAACTGGTCTTGTTCGTTAAATTGTAATATTGATGTTTTAATAAAATTCTTGTTAGATATTTCAAGATTGACTGACATTAGTTTGTTTTGAAGTTATTTGAAAGGGATATGATTCCAGAAAAATCTAACTGAAAGCATCGTAATAATAATCTTAATTTGATTTCAACCAATGCCAGACCTTACATAAATATTCTAAAAAGAGAGAATTAAGTTATTATAAAAATATTGGCCATGAGTGATCATTTGATATATTTGGTGTGACCTTTTTTTCTGAAATTTTAACTTCAATATCTAACAAGTTACAATAGATAACATTAAGATTTTGTAAATCCGTTCTTTTTTTATGATGTTGACTTGATTATTAATGCAAACCATCTCTAGGAAGTTCCGTTTGAAAAGATTTTTTTCTTGTTCTAATACTTTTGCATTTTTGAAATCGGCAGTGTGATTGTTGTTGATGCAGTGTATTGCAAGAGCACAGCTTTCTTTGCCAAGCCTGATATCACTCTTATGTGAAATTATTCTGCTGTTGAGGCTTCTAGATGTTTGCCCAACATTGGTAGTTTGACAGTCTTTGCAGTTAATAGAGTACACTACATTTGATTTCTTTTCATTCGGTGTTTTGTCGTTTATTTTAGTAAATATGTTAGCAATAGTTTTAACTGATTTATAAGACACTAGCATATTGTTGTTGGTGTTAATAATTTTTGCAATTTTAGGTGAAATTAGTTGAATATATGGAATTGATACATGTATTAATGTAGTTTTATTGGAGTTGATAAGAATATTATTACTGGAAGCCGCCTGCTGTCATGTATCCATATTTACATCCCGTGGAGAATTATAGATTAATCTTTTTAGAAAACCAGAAGGGTATGAATTTTCTATGAATAGTTGATACAGGTTATGGAAGTTCTTTTCCCTTAGAGAAGGATGGCTGATTTGACATATCCTTCTTTTCATCCCAGTAATCAAATTGATTTTCATCTTCATGGGATGATTTGAGTGGTAGTTTAGATATCTCCCGGAACTTAATGGTTTTCGGTACCAGTCTATTTTCAGGTAATTATCAGAGCCCCTTATTATTTTTGTAACTAAAACTGAAATACTGCAATTAATATATTCTTCTTTTAAAGTGAACTGTAGATGACAGTTATAATTATTGAATGTTTGTAATAGATAATCTTTAGCATCTGCTGGAATGCAGCAAATTATATCTACATATTTTTTTAAAAAAGAGATGTTAAAATTTAATTTGGGTAAGCAGTCATTGCCTAAATCATCCATTACATATTCAGAAATTATAGGTGATAGTTTGGAGCCCATTGGAGACCCAAAAATCTGTTTGAAATATTGATGTTAAAAAGAAAATACAGTTGTATCAAAAACGAACTTTGAGAGTTTGATAAAATTATTTTTGTTAATGCTAGTATGTTTCGAAATGGTGGTCCAATGTTTATCAATACTATTTACAGCCAAATCTACAGGAATGTTGGTGAAAAGCGAGATAACATCTTAGCTTACTAAGTTATAATTTGCGGGTATCAAATAGTTATTAAATGTGTTGAGTTGTAGAGGTCGGATTTTTGTTAATAAGTTTATAGTATTTGTTATCGCTAAGAAAATTGTTGGCAAGTTAAATATAATTATCTTTCAGTATTGCAGTTGTGACATTTCCTTTATCTGAATTTACAATATAAATGTTAGGGTTGTTGTTTAAGAATCGTCTAGTTAAATTAAACAAATGATTAATATAGTTGAATTTGTTTCATTACACAATCATACTTAAATAGGTAACGCCGAAAATACCAGAATTCGATGGTCACTTCTGGTATGTAAGAGCATATAGTAATATCATTCAGGAAATGAAATCAAAGCATCCTTGCTCTCAATCGAACCATTCGGGAATCCTGTTCTTACTCTTGTTTTTAAATTCGGGCGGTTTTTATTATAGTATTTATAATTTTTTTATTAGAATGATTAAGGTTTCTTAATTTTTGGCAGCGTAAAATGAAAGTTAGACCAATATTCGAATTGTTGGATGCTACATTATAGCCAAAGCATTCAATATTCAAACTGGCTTCTATTAAACATGCCACTTTGACAATTTTCATTAACATATTATCACATATTCAGTGGAATTAAAACATTATATTTAGTGTATTCTTGTGTTATTGTATAACTTCTTGACGAAGTGACAGGTTGAGCTCAAATTCACTAAATACGTGGTTAGCAAAACCCATTTTAATAAAGCGAAATATTTCGTATTTATGGTATATTGGTTTAGTGCCAAATAAGGAAATCACCAAATCTGGACCTGCGTTCTTTGTATACGAAAAGGTTGGTGAGTATGTTACCGATGGTGTAATTTGTGAAGAACTGAATCGATTGAAATCATATTCACATATTATATAAGTTAGGGCCAAATAATGGTACATATGTCTGATAGCATCCGAAGATGGCATTGTAGTCAAGAATTGTATATTTACAAACCAAAATAAATTATAATTATACAATTTATTAGCGTAGCCAATACACTGAAAATGGTTTTGATATATTGGTTTGGTAAATGTGGCACCGTTATTTTGCTTACGTTAAATTTTTACATGTGAGGAACATTTCATTGTAATGGCGTTAATCAGTTCAATATTTCTATTACTTTTTATAACTTATTACCAACTGGTAAATGCAGAGAAAGGTTTGTCGCATTTAGTTACAATTAAAAATAATTATGTAACGAACTTATCCAGATTTTTACAGATCCATTAGACAACATATTGTTTCTAGTCGAGAACTTTCATCAGTGGCGCTCCTTTCAAATCATTGAAATATCGAATATATATATATATATATATATATATATATATATATCAATATTTATGCATTTAGTACATAAAACTGAATTTAATATTTTGTCTCGACGAATTATGACATATAGGAGCGTCAGGCAAAACTAGCTCACAGAGGTCCCAAATCGGGAAACCTAATATCTTGAGCAAAAATAGAGATATCGAAAATTACAGGGAAAATTATTTACAATGTCGTCATCCACTATTGTAGGAAATATGAGGGCCAAATGGTGCACTTTTCAAAATTCGATCGTTTTTTCATTTGTTTATGATATAACTCAAAGACAAATAGAGATATTTGTACACATGTTTTTTAAAATTGTAGGGTTGTTAATATAGATTATAAAAATATTTATTGCAAAGCTGTCCTCCCAAAAGTATACATGAAAATAGTGGGTGAGCGGATGAAAACATGAAAAATAGTCAAAAAATACTACTAGTGATTCATTGGGTGTTGAAAACGCCACTGGGGAGACTAATTTAAACTCCCTAACATAATGTTTTATTTTCATTTTTTATTTACATGGTGTTACTACAATTCTACTACCCCCTATATTTCAACAACCCTATATATGCAACTTCTTATGAAAAACCCATTCAAACATTTTTTTAATTACGCTACAATTCCACTCTATTCTATATTTTAACAACCCTGTATGTTTCGGCAGAGTCACATCTGCCCTCTTCAGGTCGGTTCGCATAATTCTCGTAGTAGTCGAGTAACTAGAAGCGAAAGCAGAAGGCTACGAGAATTATGCGAACCGACCTGAAGAGGGCAGATGTGACTCTGCCGAAACGTCGTCATTTTACCATCGATCCCGGCAGGGATCAGTTATCAACTACGCGGATGAATTCCCGGAAACCACCTAAAACATTTAGTGCCCGCGACAACTTAAAAACAAATATATATATATATATATATATATATATATATATATATATATATATATAATGTAAATACAAATACTATTAAGCTACCCTATATAGGTATAATATTCTATTAACATTTTTTAGCGACCTGAATAACAATATTTTTACTCGCTTTTTTCTAACCATACTATAATTCCATTTGACGCTATATGTTAACCATTCTGCATAGGAACAGGAACTCTTATGGACCATCTAACATATTTTAAACGACCCTATATAATTTTAATTTTACAACACCAATTCATATTAAATACATCAAATTAACATGCGAAATCATGAGATCTTACTCATCCAAAAATTGCCTACCGTGCCAATTTTTTCTCCTTCAAAACTTGAAATGTCTAGCTATAAAAATATAATGCTAGAAAAATATGACGGAGGTATCAAATAGTTATTTGTTCGGAACAAACAAATACAATATTATAATTCCAGTACATCATAGATTGCAACCACCCTGTAAATGTAAATGCTAATAAGCTACCCTATAGGTATAACATTCTATGCACTTTTTTTAGCGATCTTGCATAACAATACTTTTACTCCGCCCTGTATGTCAGCTATCATTAATTTCCAACTGCTTATGGGGTTCCCTATAAAATTATTTTTTCTCGCTTTTTTCTAACCATACTATAGTTCCATTTGACGGTATATTTTAACCATCCTGCATAGCAACTCTTATGGACCAGCTAACATATTTTGAACGACCCTATATATTTATAATTTTACATCACCAATTCATATTATATGCATCAAATTAACATGCGAAATCATGAGATCATACTCATCAAAAAATTGTCTACCGTGCCAATTTTTTCACCTTGAAAACTTGAAATGTCTAGCTATAAAAATATAATGCTAGGAAAATATGACTGAGGCATTAAATAGGTCGGAACATACCAATTCAATTGCACTGGAAGAATGTTTACAAAAACAGTTTCACTCTCAAATAGGTCACCAAATCACCCTGTATTGAAATAATTTTTACAGCAGGAGTCTCACTGTTACGTACGTAGGTTACCAAATCACTCTGTATTGAACGCCTTGATGAAATTACAAAGCAGCCGCCTTGATTGTCACAAACTGTCAATAATTTTTTTTTGTAATTTAATTTGAATTAATTTCTATCCATCGAAACTTCCAAATGGGAAAATTTCATTAAAATCGTTAGATAGAACTCAATTACATGTATACATAATAGATTTATGCATAAATAAACCTTGGTCGTAATATAGTATAAGTTATACAAACATTGCTGGTATTATAGTATTAGATGTTTGGATATCTCTATTTTTGCTCTAGATATTAGGTTTCCGTTTAAAGAATGCCATTTGACCCATATTGCGCCGTTTCAGTAGAGTTAACGCAACAGAAGAAGGTTCTCTAGAAACAAAATATTGCCTTGCATTCATTGGATTGAAAAATCTCTAGTGATTTTGAAGTGAATTTTACGATTTCACGGAGTCTTTACGGAATTTAACATTTTTTGTAGCTTATGTACAATTTTATGACATGTAACTGTAAATAAAAACTATGCCATGAACAGTAAATCAGAATCAGAAATAAATTATCATATTACGACATAATTCTGTAGTTAAACTACATCACAGAGTTGCGATTTTGAATCCCAAGCGATTATTATAACTTGACAATAAAAGCCAATTAATACGACATATATATTTTGAGGGTTCTTTCTATGGTAAGGTATGACTACATAAAACAATATCGGAAAAAAGTCAAAATTTGTTAATTTGGGATTGATTTCAAATTTTTATGTGAATGTAGAATCGATATCCAAAAATAGAAACATTAGAAGCGATTGTTTTGTGAAAAAGTTATAAACCTATCACAAAAAATTAATAAACTGAAGATAGGCTCAAAAATTAAAAAAATATATATTTACACGAAAAGATATCCTGGTTACGATTTTGTTCATTAACTTTCATATAATCTAAATATTCAAAGTGATTGTTTGTATCATATCCTTATCAGGGAAAACCATTACATATATAGAATCTAAAATTCCATATTCCACATGGCAGTCTTTACTTATATATCCCGTTTATCATTTTAAAAACATTTCAGCAAAAATATAAAAGCAATGAACAAATCACGGCTTACCGTATTTATACTAGCGTTAGTCTTAGGCATAGAATCTCATTGACAAAGAATATGTTCACAAAATAGGTATTTTGACGCGTATTCAAGATTCCATACCCTTTACCCTCTGGTCCCTGTCAGGTTTAAATTTAGTCCAGCTTGTGATGTAATAAAGCAAGCTTAATATTATTTAAGCTTGAGTTCAATTTTAAGGAGGTACAACTAGTGCAATCAGGGATAAGTGGACTTGAGAAAAAAATATAATAGGTTATTATTATTATTTTATAAATTTAAAAAGTAATATTTGAATTCAACCGGTTTGGCATTGGTACTGTTAAGTACCGTAGCACCACCATACTGTTGAGCTTGCGCAAGAAATATTCGCACATGAGCAGCAGAATTTGGGTTACTCTACATATTTTCCCGCAATCTTCGAAAAACTAAAAAATAAAATTTAAAATTTTAAGTGGTACCTAGTAAACTCTTGAATGAGAACAAGCTGGTGATTGCTATAAGTATAATATTTTATATCCTCTTATAATTAAGTGCAGACTAACAGTATTACTGCCGTAAAATTATAATACAATCACTCACTAGCCATTAAATTGTATATTTACGATAAGTAAAAAATTAATTTCACTAAAGATTTTGTGTTTGATGCTTTAAAAAGTGATGGTAAACTCCAATTTAACGAAATTTTCCTTACAGGCTATTGAGGTTCAGGGTTAACTTGTGAATACCTATTTAGTTGATTCAGAAAATAATCATTTTTTCTTTTTAGTTAACTTACTTTTGTGTGCTTTGAAAATAAAGTATTTTACTTTTAAGCAACATTCATATTGTTTGATAAACTTTGTTTATTTATCATTAGGATAGGATAATTTTAAAAACTATTAGTTATCTTTTTTGCATTTATTTTCAGCGACATTCATTAAACACCCCATCGCGAAATTTTGTAATAATAACATATTTTAATCTATCTACTTATTTTACAATTTTTATTAGCACAGCATAATTGGATGCAGTTTTTAATTATAATGAACTTAGTTTGATACATCTTATACAGCTGAAAGGACATGCGATTTTCATTTTAGGTGGCAGACCATGCAGATCGTTATTTGAAGAATAATTTTTTCCTAAACATTATTAACAGTTGACTCCAACTTATGTAGACGCACTGAATATGCAGACGACCTGAGAACCTCCACCTTGAAGTTGGTTTACGAACGAAGATTGAATTCTTATCTAATTTTAATTAATTGCACGTTTGGTTTCGAACAACGACAATTGCATTGATTTGATACTATCACATTCGCCAAAAGTTACCTAATATTTTCCGATTTTCTAATAAACGGTATAAGCCAGGTCATTGAAAACAATACGTGATCACTCTGCGATCCTTCTTAACGGCATTCATTTTAGACGATCCAAATTAGTTTAGACGGTTTCAAGTAATCGCTGAAGAAACAGAAAAATGTCATATATATATATATATATATATATATATATATATATATATATTTAAGTTTTCGCGGGCACTAAATGTATTAGATGGTTTCCGGGAATTCATCCGCGTAGTTGATGACTTTTCGGCACAGTCACATCTGCCCTCTTCAGGTCGGTTCGCATAATTCTCGTAGCCTTCTGCTTTCGCTTCTAGTTACTCGAATACTGTACTGTATTCGAGTAACTCGAATACTGTACTGTAAATATAAAGCCATTGACAACGAAGTCAGAATAGACTTTGAAACGTTTGGTATTCCTGCAATATACGTCGTTTTATTTCTATTGTGGTGTTTTTGCCCCAAAAAACATAAAAGTAACCTTCTTTTTCTGTTGATGTCGGCTAACAAGAGTTTCTACGCTAACCCCGTATATTAAGTATTCCTGTTGCCTCCCTATCACCAATAAACTGTAACAAGTGATTAGCCTCTACAAACTATAGTGAATTCTCTTAAAATTTAGATTGATATTCATAAAATAATTTCGCGTTAAACTAAGACTTTTAAAATAAATCAGTCCATTCAAATTTACCGATACAGTCCATTTTCAGTGAAGACTAATATTGAAGACGACCAAAAGGCTAATGATAATTATAACACCTTCGATGCAAATTGAAACAAGACCCAAATTTCCTCTAAAAATAAACGGAGCAAAGCCTAAAGCACCAACGACCGATCCACCTCAGCAAGCAAGCAACTTCAATGATACCATAAAGTTCCTTCACTTAACGGTTATGTTTCAGTAATGACCTGCAAGAATATTCAATTACAAATTCAATATCGATTTCTAACAGCGAAGAGCCAAAGGACAATTTAATGAGCGCAAGAACTCAACTTTAATTAATATTAATGTTCCAAAAAGAGAGTTAAATTGGCCCTCAAAGGCATTTTATGACTAATATTCTTGCATACTTTATCAAAAGTAAAAATACATTTGGCTACCCTTGCATAAATTTCATTTTAATAGTCTGCAGTATGCAAGTTACACGTTTAATAAATAACTAGTTTATGGCCTTACTCTTTCTTCGTCGATTCGAGTATTATCGATTCTAAAGTGCAGCACTAATGGTGATATTTTTGTTACAGAAACTGTGCTCGCATTATAAGTCATTTTCAAGTTAGGCAATATAAGTTTGATTTATGTATTTTTTATTTTCGGTTTTACTTCTTACTGCTGTAGAGTGCCGGTGATTTACGAGTGTTCTTAAGTAAAGTTAACCCTTACGCCAATATACAAGAATATCTTGTACCGATTTAGTGAGCAACACATTTTATTATAAATGACTTGCAGTGTAATAATTGTCAATATTTGTCTTAGAATGCTACTATCGAGGTGATCGATATCTTTCTGATGTGGTTCATTACATGCTACCTGTGCTGAGATAGAGCCACCAGAATCTGTGAAATATAGGGTAAATGGTGCAATCGTTTACCCATACCCCGCTTATGTTCAATGGAATGTAGGTGGGGAGAGAATGGTGGCCAGAGCAACAAAAAAATCTATAAAACAACATTCTCCGGCCGTATGATGAATATGGTTTTCTAGAGAAAACCGACTACTATGCCTTCCATCACGTCGCTTTCTCACCCTTGCTGGGCAATTGATGTGGATGTGAAACAATCTTGTAAATCCAAAAATCTAAGGCGTCATTGTTCACAGTCTGTTTGTTAAGGATGATGTCGACGGTATTTATACTATTAGTAATTATGAGAACTTACTGAAGCCAAAAAATTATATTTTATCTCACTATGATTTTTAACCAATAGGCTATGAAAACAAAAACATATATATATATATATATATATATATATATATATATATATATATAAAAAATCATTTTTTGCTCTATATCTTTTAATTCTAAGTGAATTTTTTTAATGAAAAAAATTGAAGATAATCATTGTGTGTATTTATATCACAGTAAGTTTTTAAGGGGTTTTTGAGAATTAAAAATAAAAAATGTCCCCCAGGATATGGTTTTCCTAAATTAATAGTAAGGAAATAAAAAAAATATTTGAACAAGGGTAGAAAAATGTTTATTTAACAAGGTGAATACATGAAAAACTAGAACAAATGAGCATGGTAAGCCCAATCGGAAAAAAAGTTCTTGTTATGTCTAATGCATAATCTGAAATTGCAAGCTTCACACTTCTACTTGGTTCAATTAAGTTATTTTGTGGTGTTTACATTTGGGACATCTATGCGACCTTTTTGGTATGGGACAGGCAGAAGAATAGCGAGGCTCCAATAAGGGCTTTCACTTCAAAACTAGACACCCAAAATAACTTTTAAAATATATACACGTATCAGTCACCTAGCCCTCTCAACCCCTAAGCGGGGGTGAATATCACTTCTGTAAATTTAAATACAAAGAGGTATCATGGTGATACCTGTTTTTAAAAGTCTGTTTTTGCCAATCTTATGACACATCATTTTTAAAATCTGATTATTTTGTACAGGGCAATGACCTAGAAACCGTAATATATATATATATATATATATATATATATATATATATATATATATAAATAATTGCCAATTACACATTTCCACAATTACAGATTTAAAAAATTAAAAATGGCGGTTGCAAGATCGTCAAGAAATTTTTTAAAATCAACCGATATACGCCAAAACCTTTTTTTTTCATCGTCCATATTGGATCCCCCATCTTGAATTTTGTCTATCAGATTTGTGATCATCGAACCCAAAAATCCCCCTATAATAGAAGAAATTTGGCCAAAACGGCTGATTTTTGAAATGTCCATTCGCCATCTTGCATCAGCCATTTTGAATTTTGCAAATCTGACTTCGGATTCGTGATCAGAAACCCTAAAAACCACCCATTAACCAATTTTGGTGTAATTGGCAATTATTAAAAAAAATATTTTTGCGGTTTAAAAAATTATTTAAAAAATGTGTGTCAAAAGATTAGCAAAAAAGAGACTATTAAAAAGAGTTATCAATTGTGAAGACTGGCCTGTGTGGAGACCATTCAATTATAAGTCTGGGGTAATTTTCAATAACTGTATGTGTTTGATATGCGTTATTTCTTGGATTTTCACTGAGAAGCATCAATCCTTATGTTTGTCAATTAAATAAATAATAAATCTATATATAAATAGGCAAAGACAAAACCATTTTCTCCTCTGTCCGTCAACCGATTTTCTTTAATTTTGTTTTGTTTGGTAGCTATTGACGACCTTCAGTGCAGAATGCTAATATTTGTTTATAATATTGGTTCATTCTTTAAATAAAATATAATAAAAAAACATTATTTACGCCCATAATGTCAATGCCAATTCCAAACAGATAATAGTAACAGTGTAGCCAGATCTCTTGGAGAGAAAATCGTGACTCGAATGTGAAAGACGAATTAAATGAAACTAAAAAGTAACAAATTTTCATCCGTTCCTTAAGTTTTTCTACATCGTCATGCTATTGAAACAGAACCCAAGAAAATTTTTCCTCTGAAAACATCAAACTATTGAGTAATTATATATGGAAAGAGCGTTATCTACTGTTAACTACTACTACTTTCGTTTTAATTATTCTGTAACTACAACAGAAAATATATTAAAGATTGTAGTTTTTATAAGGTTGTTGGACATATTTTTTTATTTTATGAACTCGATCAAAACTGCAAATCCCACCAAAAATGGGGGGTCACGCATTTTTCAAAATTATTTGGAATACCTATATTTAATAAAAGTCTAATATATCTCATATATATATATATATATATATATATATATCTCATATATATATATATATATATATATATATATATATATATATATATATATATATATATGTTTTTAGGTGGTTTCCGGGAATTCATCCGCGTAGTTGATAACTGATCCCTGCCGGGATCGATGGTAAAATGACGACGTTTCGGCAGAGTCACATCTGCCCTCTTCAGGTCGGTTCGCATAATTCTCGTAGCCTTCTGCTTTCGATTCTAGTTACTCGAATACCCCAAAAATATTAGGGGTTTTTCCTTATTTTTCCAGTAAAGTTCAGGTGAGGGGCTATACCTCAATTTTTTTTCAAAATTTTGCAGCTTCTGGTTTCGGAGGTAAGGGGCGGGGAAATGGGTAAATTTTTTATATTTTTGTTAATATCTTTTAATTTATTTATTTTAAAAATATGAAAAAAATATATTTGTATTCCTCAGAATGAGACCTTTCATTTGATATATTACATGATGCGTTTGATTTTTTTTATTTTCAAATTTTTTATTTAATTCTATAATTTGCCACCCAAAATAAATATTAATGGTTTCTCCTTATTTTTCCTGTATAGTTCGGGCAACGTTCTATATTTCTTATTTTTTTCAAAATTTTAGGCTCAGTAGTTTCGGAGATCAGGGGGGGGACCGGTCGATTTTTTTAGTTTTTCCCTCCAGAAGTACCCCTAAAATCAAATTTTTTTCTTTTACGATGTACTCTTGATCGGGTCACCAAACTGTACATTGATACCAAATTTCAACCTCTTCCGTCCAGTAGTTTAGGAGAAAATTGATGTGATGTGACAGAGGCAGAAATCCTGAGTGATATTATAAGGGTTTACGTATATTGTATATACGGAACCCTAAAAATACAAAAAAAATAATTTCACAGAACACAAAATCAGGAAATATCCACAACCACGTAACACGAATTTGTAATTTGTATTGATATATTTAATACAGGCATTGGTGCATTCCCGCAGTTTGTTTAGTGTCTTGTTTTCAATTTGATTGAATAACTGCATTGATTTTTAAACTTCTGCACCTTTTTTTGCGTGTAAAATATAGACAGTATTGACATTCGTGTTTTGGTTCCCTAGCTGTTTAGACGCTTGGGAGGTACGTGTATTGTTCTTCGAACTTTTCGGTAGCTTTGATTCCGTCTGAAGGGACGGCGCTTATTGTTGTTTTTTGCGTTACGATTTCGCGAGTTAGTAGCTCCGTTCGAAACGACCGATAAACCGCTTTCATTTTGTTTCTTTTGTGTTTACAAAAGCGCATCATTTGTTGTTGAACCCGCATTTTTGTTTGCTCAATCAATGAACATTACGTAACTGAAGAAAGAAGACCCAAGAAAACACCAGAGCTTCGACATAAAAGGTTAGTGATAACTTTTATTTGGTGATTCGTTTATTGATTGTTCCGCTAAAGGTCCTTCGTCAATTATATACTTGCATTGAACCAGCATTGAACTAAAACCGCAACATCTAATTCATACATTTTTTTGGATATTCTCTATGGAATGTGCCATCGAAGACATTCCATAATTTGGTCCAACTTCGAGCCGGATGCAATTTGAGTTAATTTCGTGCAAAGATTATCGAATAAATTACATAATTTGGTTCAACTCCAACCCGGATACATTTGAGTTAATTTCGTGCAAAGTTTAACGATAAAAAAAAAACATTGATTTTTCGTTGCAATTATTGTTGAAAACCGCATTTAATTTTCGTTTCTTTATTTGTTAGAAGAGAAAGCAAGTTCGGGATATTCACTCATTCCGTTGGAAATAAAACGCAATTTTTTTGCCGCCTTAAAAACTTACAAGAGCTCGTTTTGTTTGTTTGGTTATTTTGCTAAATTGTTTTGAATTTATTTGACATTGGGTCAGATAATTCGTACTTACGACTTCAACAGTAAAAAATTGTAGATTTTTGGAATAGTATTTTCGTTCTATCGTGTTAGATTTGTTCAGTGGCGTTACAGTGATTTTAATTTATTGTTAAGATGTCAAAAATCGCTGAAAATTTACGTAAATTTAAAAATCATCGACAATCGGAGTTTAAAAGATTAGAAGATATTTATTTTGCTGCCGAGAAAGCCTTAAGAGGTGACGACGTTGAATTGTTTTTTTAGCATGATTGATATGGTTGATTCAATCAATTCAGAATTTTTTAAAGATCACAATTCCATTGTAGGTTTTATTTCAGATGCAAACGATGATTTTGACTTTGAGGATGACATTCGCAATAATTTTGAAAAATTGTTTTATTCAATTAGGTCTATTTTTGCCAAACTGAAATCTGTTCAGAATTCTACGCCACAAAATATAGCTCGGGTACAGGAAAGTGTTACTTTGCCGCGAATTGATTTGCCTTCATTTAGTGGAGACATATTGGAATTTGGTACTTTTATTGATTTGTTTGATTCATTAATTCACAATAATGAAAAACTCAGTGCTATGCAGAAGTTCAAATATTTGCGGTTAGCTTTAAAAGGGCCTGCTTTTGAGGCTATTAGGAATTTTAAACTAACACAAAACAATTACGTGAGTGCTTATGAAACACTTTTGAAAAAATTCAAGCGAACTCGTTTAATCGCGGAGTCTCATTGGTCAGCTTTAGAACAATTCCCCCAACTCTTCAGATAGCCCTTCAGAGGTTCGGAAGTTATTGGATGACTTCAGTGATAATTTGGAAGCACTGAAGAATTTGGGTTTACCAGTAAATCAGTGGGATTTTTGTATCGTTCAGATGATGTTGAAACGAGTTCCAAATAATTTAGCCGCTAAATTTGAACTTTACCATGGTACTGTGACCGCTCAAGATGACTTTCCGATCCTCTCGGAAGTTGTTGATTTTTTGTCGAAGCATTGCGATGCCTTTGAACATGTTGAATTATCCCGCAAGGCAAAGCGAAGTGTTGACAAAAAGTTACCATTGAATTCAAAGCAACATTGTTTAGTTTGTAAATCCGATCATGCGATTTACAAATTTTCTGAATTCTTGAACAAATCAGTATCCGCGCGGTTTAAGTTTGTTAAAGATTTTAGACATTGTTTTAATTGCTTGAGCGATTCTCATGAGTCGAATCGCTGTAAATCTTTATCCACTTGCCGCAACTGCAAACAACGCCATCACACATTGCTTCATTTTGTAAATCGTGGTGATTCAGGCATTCGGTCTGAATCTAGTGCTCCCCCCGCAAACCTGGCTTCCACATCTGGTGGATCCAGTACCATTAATACTGTTGAATGTTCCGAAACTTCTCTACCGCAGACTTCTTGTCATAGTTCACTTTTGTCATACAATTCAAATGTGTTGTTATCTACCGCTTTAGTGGAGGTATTAGATAAGCACGGTTCTTATCAAACTTTGCGATGTCTGCTAGATTCTGGTAGCATGACATCATTCATTGCGAGCAAGGCTGTGAAACGCCTTGGCTTCCGACCTATGCCCGCTTCGATACAACTCAACGGGCTAGGTTCTATGCAGAGTATCTCTGCTGAGGGCTCTCTTACCCTTTCTCTTTGCTCTATAGTAAAGCGTGAGTGCAATTTTGTTGTTGATACTATTGTTTTACCCCGCATTTGCAATGATATGCATGTTGCGCCCATTAACATGGCTAATATGGCATATCTAACCAATTTGAAACTTGCTGATCCTGGTTTCAATAGCCCAGGCGCTATTGACCTTTTGTTAGGTGCCGATATATTCTCTCAAATTTTGTTGGATGGACGCCTTCTGGGAAAGGAAGGTGTTCCTGATGCTATAAACACTGTGTTTGGTTACATCCTTATGGGTAGAGTGTCTTCGAGTTCTGTTAACTCTCACTCTCAGTCAGTCAAAAACCCAACTTCGCTTTTTTGTCAAATTGAAGATGTAGTATCATTAGATGATTCACTCCAAAGGTTCTGGACAATTGAAGATGTTCCTACCGCACTGGTTCAGTCCCCTGATGATCTTATCTGCGAAAAAATATTTTCCGAGGGATGCAGGAGATTGGATTCAGATAGATTCGTTGTGCCTCTTCCTTTTCGAAATACACTTCCTGCTTTTGATGGAATGTATAATCTCGCCGTACAATGTTTCTACTCTTTAGAAAGACGTCTTCTACAGCAACCAGATCTCTACAAACAATATTGTGATTTTCTCAAAGAGTATTTGGAGCTGGATCATATGGAGTTGGTTCCTGATCCATCTACTGCTTCTGATTGTTACTACATACCGCATCATTGTGTTTTGAAACCTGATAGTAACACAACCAAACTTGGTGCAGTGTTTAATGAATCCGCTAAGATACCTCATCGGTTATCTTTGAATGATTGTTTGTTTATCGGTCCCAAATTGCAGCAAGACATTATATTTGTTGACCTTACAGAATTTAGTTTTGCCTCACCTGCTTGCTATAGAAAACTTTTCTAGTTATGAATTTCACACTTTTGGTGATATTTCTGAGAAAGTTTATGCCGCTGTTGTTTATTTTGTGTTCGAAACCGCATCTGGATTTCGTCAAAGTTTTTTTGTGTTGTCTTAAGTCTAAATCGAAAGTTGCCCCTTTGAAAACTTTGTCACTTCCCAGATTGGAACTGTGTGCTTCAGTTCTTACCGCTAAGTTGGCTCATTATGTTTATGAGCAATTCAATAGTCGTTTTTTGTTCAAGGTGATTCGTTGCTGGTCAGATTCCACGGTAGTCCTTTCGTGGCTTAGTTCTTCCCCGCACCGTTGGACATTTGTCAGTAATCGAGTTGCTTACATTCAGGAAAAATTTCCTTATTCGCATTGGTTTTACATCCAATCTTGTGATAACCCCGCTGACTTGGGTTCCCAGAGTTATTAGGTAATACACTTTGGTGGAAAGGCCCAAAATTGTTGAATACCGCTTGTTTGCCACATGCTTGCTCAGACTCAAGCATGTCACCGCTAGTTATGACTGAAGCCCGTATAGTGGCGCTTCAAGTCACCGCTTCACCAAATTTATTTGGTACTTTGTTAGAAGAACATTCTTCTATTAATCGCATTACCCGCATTATAGCTCATATTTGTCGTTTTGTTGATAACGCTCGCAATCCAGACCGTAGGGGCTCTGGATCATTTTTAGCTGCTGAATTATATCAGGCTCAGCTTCGCATTGTTCGATATGTTCAAGATCAATATTTTTCTAAAGAGATTTCCCTTCTTCGAGAACGAAAACTTTTGCCCAAATCGCTTCGTAAACTTTCGCCGTTTCTTGATGAACAGGGAACTCTTAGAGTTGGTAGTAGATTGGCTAATGCTCCATTGCCGTTTGACACTAAATTTCCCGCACTGCTACCAAGTAAAACTCGTTTAACTAATCTAATTGTCGAAGATTGTCATGTCACCAATCTTCACGCAGGAATCCAAACCGTTCAATTTATTTTGCAGCAACGATTTTGGATTCTATCCGCAAAAAGAGTAATTCGTAGTGTCATAGCTCACTTAAGACGTGTGGTTGGAGATCAAATCCTAACCTACGAAGAACTTTCTACTGTATTTGCGCAGTTCGAAGCAGTTTTAAACTCGCGACCTATAACTCCTTGTAGCAACGATCCATCGGATCTTACCGCCTTGAGTCCTGGTATGTTTCTCACAATGGAACCTTTAACAGCACCTCCTGAATCTGATTTCTTATCTGTCCCATCTAATCGTCTCAACAGATGGCAGTTACTGCGTCAATTGCATCAGGCATTCTGGAAACGTTGGTCGCAAGAATATTTACATACTCTTCATCAACGGAGCAAATGGACTGATCCTTCAGAGGTTGTTAAGCCAGGTACTCTTGTTATTTTGAAGCAAGACACTTCCCCTCTTTTGAATTGGCCATTAAGGCGCATTATTGACGTACATCCTGGAGGTGATGGTGTTGTACGCGTTGCTACAGTTAGACCTACAAGTGGTACTTTGAAGCGACCTCTTGTAAAGCTTTGTCCACTGCCAGTGGACCCTTAGTTTTGAAATAAGTAATTCAAGGCTGGCGGAATGGTACGTTCCCGCAATTTGTTTAGTGTATTGTTTTCAATTTTATTGAATTACTTCATTGATTTTTAAACTTCTGCACCTTTTCTAAAACTTTCCGTCGCGCGAATGCTAATTGTAAGTGTTTTTTGCGTGTAAAATATAGACAGTATTGACATTCGTGTTTTGGTTCCCTAGCTGTTTAGACGCTTGGGAGGTTCGTGTATTGTTCTCCGAACTTTTCGGTCGCTTTGATTCCGTCTGAAGAGACGGCGCTTATTGTTGTTTTTTGCGTTACGATTTCGCGAGTTAGTAGCTCCGTTCGAAACGACCGCTAAACCGCTTTCATTTTGTTTCTTTTGTGTTTACAAAAGCGCATCATTTGTTGTTGAACCCGCATTTTTGTTTGCTCAATCAATGAACATTACGTCACTATTTTTTGTGTAACGTATTGTCCAGACGAAGCTCCAAAAAACTGTTCCTGCTGTTACGGGGCTAGCCTCTGAAGAAAGAAGACCCAAGAAAACACTAGAGCTTCGACATAAAAGGTTAGTGATAACTTTTATTTGGTGATTCGTTTATTGATTGTTCCGCTAAAGGTCCTTCGTCAATTATATACTTGCATTGAACCAGCATTGAACTAAAACCGCAACATCTAATTCATACATTTTTTTGGATATTCTCTATGGAATGTGCCATCGAAGACATTCCAGGTATATATATATTGTAAGAGATTTATTAGTATATAGGGAAATTTCTATTTAATAAAATTTATTATTATTATTTTAATTGCAGTGTATTGTATTTAAAAAATTACCAATACATTAAGTTTTTGGGATAATATAAAAACGAAATAATTAATTCCAAAGTACCTTAAATTACTACCATATATACTTCAACTCATTTTCCACTTAATATCAGATTAACCCTTTTTTTATCTTGGATCTTTTAAAAAAATTAAAGTACACACAATCCGATTTTAGCAAATTTCACATTTCATTTTCTTCCGTTTCCGGATTATGCGATTACTAACATTATGAATACAATCGTACCAGGGCAAACTTGTTGTGTTTAATTAATTTCCTACCGAAGGGACTCAATGATAAGGGAATATATCAAAACGGGATAATGTCCCACAAATTGGTAACATTTTTTTTATCACACGGTCGTGAAATGCCGACCGCACAAAATCAGATTTCGTGAATGCTGAATCCTCCAGGCGTAGGATTAAAACTCGGATCCGTACTGTGAGAGACCCAACTCTAATTCCACTGTTATTTTAATAATAATTTAGTGGGGCAGGCTTTCAGAATTTAAATAAAATATATGAATTGTATGCCTATGAAGGGATACACCTACACATTTCAAAAAGCCGCAGTGATACATAATATTAAATGTTCAAAACTTTGATGGATTAAACTTTAACCCAAGTACACATATTTGTATATTGATGGAATATTTCAGTTTGACAGAAATAGAACTGCATTAATTCAACACGCCTTAATCTCATGTGAAACCTCAGTGAACTATAAATACTGTATATATTGGTCCACTAGTTAGCTATTTCAGTAAATTAGGGGTATTTGTTGAATTAATAGTGATTATAAAATCAAAACGAAGAAGTTAGTATTTTTGTCTGATTTAATGGTGAAATGAAAATTCTATTTTGCCTACCGCAAGAAGGTCTCTGGGCAGAAAAGAACTTAGTATTTTTGTCGGATCACAGTAAAACATTATATTTTCACTGGTGCCTTATTTATTCTAATGATTGTAATAGTTTAAATAAATTGTGCTATACGGTGTGTAAACGGTTTTATATCAAAGATTTTGAGGACTAATACGTCAAGTAGAAAAAAATCGAAAAGTTCTATACAATTTGCAGAAATAAATTATAGTTTTGCCAAAAAAAGTTACATATCCTTTATTACAGTGAATAATAGATTAGTTCCTGCTTCAAAATGCTTGTAAAGCTAAAAATGTAAATAGTCAATAGCTTATACACCTTCAATTAGTGCATTAACAAAGAAAATTATTATTTAAACTATACATTTCTGTTATAATTTCCCTTAAGTTTCTACGAACAAATGCGGCAAGATGGTATATTAATATGCCTTGATTAGTAGTATTTTACTTTAGCGACAGCTGGCCGTTACGATTGTTTTTTTTTTGCAGTATCAGTTCTTGTTACAAAATTAACATGTAACGAAAGTCATTTACGTGATATTCGATGTAGACATCGTCATTTGATTTTCGTTTTAAAAAATATATTGGAAAAACAAATAAAATCCGTTTTGAATTATCAGTTCGAGTGCGACAGTATTAATTTGTGACAAATAGTGACAGATTATACAATTATGGAAAGATATGAAATTTATGGGGAAAGCAGATGTAGTAGCAAGAATGTTGAAGTTTAAGCATTTGCTATGCAGAATCCGTTTGTTCTGCGGGGCTCTGTCATGATGACATTGCTATAAGCACATGGTTATTTATTTGCTTAACATAAAGAATAGTAATTTAATGAGTAATAATTAGTTTTCTTTTGGACAATATTCAATGCATTGTAATGTTTTTATTTTCACACTCGGGTTCAGTTCAGTTCTTGGATTTATTTAAAAACACACTCCAATTCACTCTAATTTATTTCCACTACTTTAACTAATTTATATTCACAGAAACTACTATTTACATTTTATCTTAACTGTTCAATACGACCGTCGAAAACAGAATGCCTCCTATCGCCAGCTGCTTTATATTTATATAATTCTCTGCGAATTGTCTGGTATATCCACGAACCATCGGGAAACTCTTTCATGTTCTGGAAGCTTTAAGGGAATTCCCAGTAACGGCAGCGGTCGGCCTGTTGAGAGACAAATATTTCGGATTTTCAGAATTTATCGGAATAATGTCCCTTCCACGAATTGGTGGATGGCCGATTGCACCAGCTGTCGGATGAATTCTCGTAACAGCATAATACAAGTAATAGGGAAAAACAGATAGAAATCAATAGAACGACACATGACCTTTATAGACCAGAAAAAGGCATAGGAAAATGTACCAAGATGTCTGGCAAGCATTGCGAGAGTTAATATAGGAGAAAATGGATGAATATAATTTAAATACTTATAAGAACAATAAAAGCAGAATAAAAATAAGAAAGCACTACACAAAACCCATCGTAATAAACAAAGGCTTGAAACAAGGGTGTACTTTATCACGGCTGCTCTTCAATATCTACACTGAACAATATCTGGAAACCTGGTACATTCAATGTTTGGATTTGGAATTTAAAATAGACAATCATATATTGCTTTCCTTATTATACGCCGCTGATCAAGTCATATTTAAGATTACTTAAAAACAACAAACACTTGTTTAAATTTTCACTTTTTATTTCTTTAAATTTGACATGTTTCGCCAAGTCTGGCTTCATCAGAAATTGGAAATACAATTACATTACATTACATTGTATTTCCAATTTCTGATGAAGCCAGACTTGGCGAAACATATGTCAAATTTAAAGAAATAAAAAGTGAAAATTTAAACAAGTGTTTGTTGTTTTTAAGTAATCTTAAAAATGAATTTTCATCAAGTGAAGACTGAAACAATCATCAAGTCATATTTGTCCAACATCGTGAATATATGTTGAAGAAACTACCAGAGAGTGCTGCAGTAAACTCAGAAATAGATGGCCAACAGATAACAGCGTGCAACGTTCTTAAATACCTAGGAACAACAATAAGTTCTGCTGACACCTGCGAGAAAGAGATCTCAACGAGGATAGGTATGGGGAAAAGCTCTACATAGTTTGCTGTGGATTAAAAATTTAAGCCAGGATACAAAGACACGTTTGTTCCATAGCATTGTAAAAAATATTGTACTCTGCAGATCACAGATGTGGCCAATAACAACAGCAGTTCGAGATAAGATAAGAACCGTAGAACTAGACTATATGAGGAGATGTTTAAGGATTATAAGGCAGGACAAATTAAAAACCTAAGACATCTGGCAGAGAGTGGGAATAAATCAGTCGTTATCAAAGACATTTGAAAAGCAAACACTCCAATCGTATGAAAATGTTAAAAGAAAGCAAATGGCCAAAAAAAATCATAGAATGTTCGGCAAAGGGAAAAAGAAAAAAAGGCCGACCTATTGGGAAACATATATCAAAAATGTGTTGGTTAAAAAGGGACTAGAAATGGGAAGTTGGGAAACTAGAAACTTACGGAAGCGAAAAACGGTAAACTCAGCAGTGTAAAAACAGAAAGAAAAACGATAATTATTATTTTTTGATAAATTTAATATATAAAAGAACTACATATAAGAAATGTTTTGTGGAATATACTCTGTATCGAATTACATCTTTATTATATAAAACAACTTTGTGTCCTCCGTTCTTCACCTGGATGTAAAAAAACGTCAAATATGAATATTTATTTCAGTCGGTAAGTACTAAATTTAGGAAAATAATATTTCATAAACTTTTATTTATCTAAATAATTCTAACAACACTCGAGACAATATAATTATTCAATAAAAAATCCAGTTGTTAATTTGTTTTGGACGAAGTCATTTCTTCATTATTCGCGATAAAAGAGAATCTGATTTGACAGCGACATTGCCACATTGACAATAATTTACTCAACACATGTTTGCAATTTTCTTTTTTACTAAGGCCTATGTTATCAGAGATTTTTGTTTTATATGGTGTATAAAATGTCCGCCTAAATATATGTACTCAAACTATTGTAATAGATTCTGTGGGTTTAAAAATTGACAAGTATTCACTTTCACTTTCAACGTCAAATAAACTCACTATTTACAAAACCAAGTAATAATACAGCTGTTCACTTCTTTGGTTGTCGATTCAGTCCAGACCGCATTATAAACTAAAGTAAACTACTCAACCCCCACGACATGAGCCTTTTATAAGCTTGCCCCCCCAAAAAAACATAAGCCTAACTTTCAGAACTGGTTCTAGTGATTAAGTACTTGTAGATTATCTGTTTTCTTAGGATTAGTATTGATACCAGAATCACTTGTGTTTTTGCATAAATATTCGCAATAACAATAAATATTTGATCAGTTACTCACTAGGCATGAAGATGGAATTGTGGTTTCAGTTATACTTGAATTTTAAGGTGTTTTACACCGTATAACTCACAATTTGTGTCAATGAAAACTAGTGTTCCCTGAAAGTCCTAAATGTCGAACAACGCAATTTACTAAACGCATGAACAATATTTCGAGATTTCAAACAATTGAGGAAATCGTACTTAACTGACGAAAGTTATTTACTAGAAACAATATATTGCCATCAGTTCAATGTATTTTAAGATCTGATAAAGATAGCGTCAGGCATTTATTGCTGTCGCATTACACGTGTAATCTATTTTAACTTCATTAGGATTCGATTTCATCTTAGACTTTAGATGTCTAGGATAATAATATATGAACATTTCTCTCATTGTCTACCGAATCTACAATAATATATTAAACGTTTTTATATACGGAAATGGATAATGTCCCTGGACTTGTTATGACTAATACCAAATTTGTAGAAAATCTATTTGTTCATCAAATTTCAAACATTTTAGCCCCCGTTGTCAATATCAATAAAGAAACTTTTTGAAAAGGCAGAATACCTAAATTTAATATTATCATATTAGAAAATATTTATAAAATAACTGAAAATGGAGAAACAAAACAGGATTTGTAGATAAACCCAAGATAAAAATATTGGTCTATAGCCAAGATATTAACAATTTAAAGGTTAAAAGTTATTAACTAAACGTTATAACAGTGTCATCAATAGAAAGAAGCCTATAAATTACTTCTTCCCAGATGAGAGAGTGTCATTATGGGGGAAATTGATAAAGTAAACAAAGCAAGGAACATGAGAAATTATTAAACATAATCCCAATTTAACAAGTATTAAGATACCATTTGTCCATAGTATAATAATTAATGGTAATAGAAACTATTGAAATTGTCTATAAGTCATTAAGTTCTATATAAAATATTTATCTGTTACCTGAATTTACACAGCGTTACTAGTAGGTGGTTTGTGTCACTATGTGTCCTGAAAAAAAAAACAAAATGTTTACAAAAGCCACGTTCACATTAATGGACTACAGATATTATAACCGTAAACACATTATATATATATATATATATATATATATATATATATAGGCGCCAACCGTTTGCTTTACTTTTTAAAATATCGCTGCAACACAAACTGACACACTGAACAAAAGAATGGGTGTATAAATATGAATAGAATAAGCGTCGAAGATGAGGAAAATCTGAGCTATACACATAATTTAAAAAAGGATAAATATTACATCACTAGGCAACTAATCCAATCTGAATCACCCTCGAATAAAACCTGACAAATTTAGATTCTAATAATAATTGAAAATGTTTCAAACGAAGCATAAATAGTAAATAAATTAGGTCTAAACGACGAAAAAATTCCAGGGATGGAATATCTGGCTACACAGACTGTCACTATTCTATATAATTTGTGCAAAATTATTAAGCCAAAAATTATGGAAAAACCTTCCGGGTAACTAAAAAATAACTTTTATCAAGAATCGTTAGTTAAGTTTGAGAATGTTTAATTAAAGTGAGCAGATTTAGTACCGACTGAAACTTAAATAACTCAGAATCTCACGGATAGAAACCCGTTTCACGAAACTATACAAGTGTTCTATCACTTGAGTGATGACGTCAGTTCAATAAAAAAACTGACATAAAATAAATTTAAATAGTGTTTTGAAACATTCTGCATGACATTGCGAATTGGGCTTTTTAACACAAGAGAATATGTGTACGATCTCAGAATCTCGTACGAGCATTTTCATTGCATGACATGATTAAAGATTAAAGACAATTTTATTGTTCAAATATATATTGTGTTAGAAATAGAAATAGTGTACAGGCCATTTTAAGGAAAGCTCTCGGTAGTACTAAAATTCAGATATTCCTGTAATGACTATTCTGCTGCTCAATTTTTAAGCAATTATTTAACATTTCCAGCATTATACTTTAAAACGTTTCATACATATTTTCATTTGTAAGATGGAAGTTAAACAATATCAGATATATAAGCTAACCAAACCTGCCAAGTGAATCCAGGTACTTGCTTTTCTATATTTCGTAGTTAGCATGAGTAGCAGTGAATGATTCCCAATTTGGATTTCTTGGGTTCAACTGATATTTCTAGATATCGGGATTTATTTTGCAACAACATGTGTAAGTAAGACACACGCAAGTGAACCATTAGTCAGATAGTTGTTTACATTATCGAAACGATCGATTGCTTCTGCCTGCTTACTGGAACAATAACACACATCTCCAGAATAAATCTGAACAAATCAAAATTAGCTAGTCCCTTTTTAAAGAGCGCTTTCAGCCATAGAGTAAATTATTTCAGTACTGCGAGCAAAAAGAAAGAAGATACTTAGTGATGATTAGTAATGCTGTAATCGTAACACAATCAATAGAGCTGGCACAAACGTCGAAACAAATACGGCTAGAAAACCATAATACGGGAATCTTCTAAAGCGTTCGTAAAGTCCAGCAAACTTTCACTGACAAATTCATTTGTAAAAACTCTAAAAATTTTACTAATCATCTAAAATTGAAGAAATATGGCATAACTAATAGGAATAGCGATTGACAAAGATTTCAAACTTAACATTGAAATGACTTACAGCAAACTAAAGTTTACAGAATATGCCATACACCCATATACATAGTGTAACATAATGCTATACAGATATTATGGCAGGTGACAGTATTGGTCACTACAAACTGAAAACTTTTTTAACAAAAACATATCTATATGTATATTTAAAAACATATTCTATTTTCAAAATTTTCAATACATCTGGCAACCTTGCCGTACGTTTATAACATTGTATGGAATTAACTGAGTATATTAAAAAGTGAAATGTATTTAAGGTTTTTATTTGTATGATGGTTTTTAGCAATATTTAGTTTTTATAATATTGTATTCATTTATAGCATGATACTACTGCTCCTTTACAACACATTATTAATGAATTCTTTTTAAAGAAGAAATATTCAATAAAAACCCAATGCGAATATAATTTGTTTTATTCACTGAAGCATTACAAGAGAAGTCTTTTAACACTGAAATTGAAATTTTCTTGCCGGCCTCGCACTCTAGTAGTAATAGTAGTAATAACTTGTCCATCTACATTGGCATGTTCAAAAAAAAACAAATATAAAAGTGTAGGTGCCTAAAACGTATCATATTCGATACTAGAAGCAAAGAATTGGGAAAGTTTACAGGTAACATTAATTTGCAATGTCTTAATATTGCACTAAAAACTTACATCCAATGTTGCTATAATTTCTGTATTAAATATGTTGCAAATATAAATTGTTTTTGCCTTAAATATACAGTGTTTTTTTTGATGATCAGTATGGGAATTTCGGAAACTAGCGGAGATAGAGCAATGGTTAAATTGGGAAAGATTTACAGTTTTACTGGCCCAATTTAATGACAATTTCGGATTTTTGGCTTACTAGATATTTAAAAAAAAACGAAATTCTGTCGATTTAGTCAAATCCCTCTAGCTCCTTTGTTTTTGATTTTATATAAAAAAGTGTAAATATCAAATTTTAAGTATCCCGAATATGATTGTCATGTCCTCGTCTGCGTGACAGGTCTCGTTTTCGAGATATTACACAAACTTATCTTTATTTGAATGGAAACCATAGTTGGCTATGACCTAAAAAATCGGACATTTTTAGAGCTTTTCAAGATATAATTCTCAATATAGTAATTCATAAAAAATAACGGAGTTATGGATGCTTTTCTCTCTTATTTTCACTTTTAACGTAGTTAGCTATGAAATAGATTGATTTATTAATAACTATTCCAAAAAAAATTGAACGATTTTTTTATTAGGTATATCGGATATAAAAAAAACTAAATAAGTAGGTACTTGCTAAAAACTTAAGAAATTAAAGAACATAATAATGGTTACAATTTCTGTTCGAAAAGTATACCATTGTTATTTAGACAAAAATTGCATCTTTTTAAGATTGACATTACCGCTTTCCTCACAGACCGCATATCAGTTTCTTCAATTGCTTGTAATACCGCCTCCCTTAAGTCACCAACTGTCTCATACTTTATTTTTTATATTTTGTTTTTTAGCGCACACCATAAATAGAAGTCTATAACTGTCAAATCGGAAGACCGGGGTGGCCATTCGCGTGGGCCATTTCTCCCTATCCAAGAGTTTGGATAGATATTATCTAAGTGTTGTCTTACTAATAACGAGTTATGAGCAGGTGCTCCATCATGTTGGAACCACTCAATTTCTAAACGACTTCTCAAATTCAAATTATGCGACATGTCTTGAAAAGTGTATTACAAGAAATGCAAGTAGCGCTCCCTAGTAAGTAATTCATCATAGATAAAAGGCCCCAGAATAATAGACCCTATGATACCACACCAAATATTAAAACCAAATTTTATCTGGGGTCACCTTTGTTCAACATGGAAAGGGATTTCTTTAGCCCAGATATGCTCATTGTGTCTATTGAACATACCGCAGTTAGTAAATCTAGTTTCATCTGACCATAACACCTTTAATTACAAATATTTTGCAGGACGTATCGTATTAACCACCAGAGTTCAATAGGGATATGCATAATCTATATATATATATATATATATAACAAAGTGAAACTCATAAAATGCACTTCACTTTGTATTTGTTGGATTTTTGATATCGTGCCGTAAAATATATTAATAGTTCTAGTGAATTTTGGCATAAACGAGAAACCCTTAATTCTCCTCAGATGTCTAGATAGTGGCGCATCCAGTGTGTGGAACACATTAATTTAATTAATAACAGTGAACATTATACAAATAACCATTACCTAATAAACCAATGTAAAAATAGACCTAATGCCCAGATAATAGATAGGCAAATATAAACCTAATAAACTGGGGAGACAAAATACATATAATAATATGATTTACCGTAATTTTCACCCCGTTACCGCATCACAAGGAAATCTTAGATTCGCTCATGTGGCTTGCCAGCTATAATCCTACTTTTAGTGCATTATTTACGATTATTTTAAACCAATTTCCCGGCATTATAACAAAGATCCCATATAGACAAATTGAAGTGGAATTTATGAAATTTTAAAGGATCTTTAGTATTTCTCGATGGCACTAGCCTCGTTAATACGGTGGAATATATAAAATATTTCTCTAAATTATTTAAATTCCAATTCTTCAAAAATTATTTACTCAGTAGTATCCATCGTACACCTATATAAACTGAACATCATAAACTATCGATTTGACGATAATTAATATTCTAGTTTAAGTTACAGAAAAGTTATCCCTTTTTTTTAAACTGTTTTTTAATAGTTTTTCTAAGTTTACTTGGTGAAAAATGATCCCATTATGCTGAATAAACACTCAGTAAGAGGGATTTCTACAGCTTTTCGATTGATTGCATTACGATTCCTTCATTACTTTTCATTATATAAGCAAAAAACAAAAGAAATTGGTAGTTTTGTTGGTTTTTGATATTTAAATAGTTTACTTTTACGACTTTTGTTAAAATCTTATCAATTATTCTCTACAGATTGCTTACTGGTGTATTAACTTTGGTTGGCTATTTTGAACAATTTTTTCTGGACAACCATAAACTTCTTGACATAAGTTAAATAATCTTTTTTTTATTTATATTGATCAGTTCTATCATCTACCAAAATATCTGTACAGCATTATGTTACAACCTCTATACTCAGATATACAGGTTGATCTTATTATAGCGACTAGTTTTTTCAACAAAGGACAACTACTAATTGATATTTTGAATTTACCCAACTACATTGTTAAGAATTTCAAATACATTTGTAGTACAGAAATGGACCGGTCCAAAATAATTTAATGGGCAGGCAAAATAATTTCATAATTATTTTAGAATGATAGAAACTGAATAAAATATATTTTAAATTAAATATAGACTCAATACAAAATACGATCTAGTTAAAAAAAATAAGATTTTATCATTTTACGCTAAATGGATAATTCTGCTACATTTTAATGGGCACACAGTGCCCATTACATCACGAGCGTAAATATTAACTTGCGTCGAACTGACAATTAAAATATACAAAGTGGCAATTATTTGGTGATTCTCTAAGGAGGGAATGAACTGGAACAGAGCGATGATTTAAGATCATCTAAGGCTAGTTGCTTTACTTGGTTAATAATAAAAGATGAGATGATCGCCTGAATAATTTGGGTTCTGTAGGAACACTTTGAACTGTTATAATGTTCGGGTCAATGGGGTTATAAAGAGTTATGCCGAGAAGGCGTTTAACAAGGGTTTGCGCCTGAAGTCTAACGACTTCAATCTATCTGTGTGTAGAGTCATTTATAGAGTTGTCACAAAAAATAATTCTGACAAATTCTATCGAGTTAGTCTGATATAAGTTTGAATGTAGCAAATATATTTTTAAGATAAGTATTTTCACCTTAGCAAAATACAGATTAACTGTTAATAGAAATAATCGTTTGCGTGACAACTCTCGTTTTCGAGATATGACACAAACTTATCTTTTTTTGAATGGAAACCATAGTTGGCTATGACCTCAAAAAATCGGACATTTTTAGAACTTTTCAACGATATAATACTCGATATAGCTATTCATAAAACTGAGTTATGGATGTTTTTCTCTCTTATTTTCACTTTTAACATAGGTAGCCATGAAAAAGATTGTTTTCACTTTGACGTTTCCTCATTTGAGAGTAATTCCATTAATAGTGCTGAACTGACAGTCGATATTGACAAGTTTTTGTGATAAAATGGAATATTCTAACGAAAAAAAACTGAATATGGTGGAATGTTATATCATATGCCATAAAAATTCAGTTCGTCGTCAACCTGCTCTATGTACATTTAAGAGGCTTTACGATAGTTTACGCAGATATGGATCATTTACTAAACCACCAAAGGAACGTAATCAAATTAACGAAGCAGCACAAATAAATGTTTTGGCAATGGTAAATCAAAATCCATCTACATCAACTCGTGAGATTGCAGCAGAAGCTGGCACATCTCAACGAACTGTAGTTAAGGTACTGAAAGCGCACAAGTTCGACCCGTACAAACAATCCAGTTTCCATTAAAGGTGTTATGTTCAGATGAAACTAGATCTACTAACTGCGGTATGTTCAATAGGCACAATGAGCATATCTGGGCTAAAGAAAACCTTTTCCATTGTGAACAAAGACGACACCAGATAAAATTTGGTTTAAATGTTTGGTGTGGTATCATAGGGTCTACTATTCTGGGGCCTTTTATCTACGACGAATCATTTACTGGGGAGCGCCACTTGCATTTCTTGCAATACACTTTTCAAGACATGTTGCATAATTTGAATTTGAGAACTCATTTAGAAATTGAGTGGTTCCAACATGATGGAGCACCTGCTCATAACTCGTTATTAGTAAGACAACACCTAGATAATATCTATCCAAACTCTTGGATAGGAAAAAATGGCCCACGCGAATGGCTAATGAGACAGTTGGTGTCCTAAGGGAGGCGGTATTACAAGCAATTGAAGAAATTTCCTCTGTGAGGAAAGCAGTAATGTCAATCTTAAAAGATGCAATTTTTGTCTAAATAATAATGGTGGACTTTTAGAACATAAATTGTAACCATTATTATGTACTTTAATTTCTTAAGTGTTTAGTAAGTAAATAATTATTTTTATGTTTCTTTGGGGAATAACACCACAATAGAAATAAAACTACGTATATTGCAGGAATACCAAACGTTTCAAAGTCTATTCTGATTTCGTTGTCAATGGCTTTATATAAAATAAATATAAAGCCATTGACAACGAAGTCAGAATAGACTTTGAAACGTTTGGTATTCCTGCAATATACGTAGTTTTATTTCTATTGTGGTGTTATTCCCCAAAGAAACATAAAAATAATCAAGAATATGCCACAAACCACGTTTAGAAGACAATAAGTAAATAATATCGTGTCGACGTCCTTGACATGACGGCATGATGAAGATTCGGTCCATAATCGACAATATCCGATTTTTCCCTTTGACTAATCAGCAGCGAGATCCAACGCCTAGACCAGGCGTAAAAATATTTGGATTTGGAATATATAGTGAAATATCTATAGATGAATTATTTGTCGTAGCAACTGAATTTTTAATGCATCAAAATTTGACTGCACCTAGTCACCCCCATCCCTCAGTAGCCAACCAGCTCTTAGAACATCTGCATTGGTCACTTCGTTTAATGAACATATAGTTCCCCATCCACAATTATAAATAAAGAATTTAATAGCACATCAATAATAACTATTTTCTCAGCAAAACATGTAGATCGAAGTAATACTTAACCCAAATAATGGCAACGTCGAAAAGCTAGGGTTATCACTATGGTATTATAAAAAATTGTATGATGTGGTCAAACTTGTTAACTATCAGAAGATATATATACAATATATAGATGAAGTATATATGGCTGTTTTAGGTATTCACACATAATATTAATAATGTCATTTAAATTCTCCGGTGTCGTTTTAGATTGAAGCACTATTCTATATATAACTTACTTTAGCAGACTATAGGATAAAGTCTAAAATTAAGTTTAAGTTTTCAAGTTCAATTTGAGTATCGTTACTTTAATTATAGTTTCTGTTTAGACAATATTGTATTTCACAACAAAAATCCACTAGTAAAATAATTTAAAATAATTTTAGTTTTTATGAGTTTTAGATGGTCACTTGACTGGTCTGTGCAACCTTTATACTCGTTAGCGAAAACTTCAGACAAATAACACCGGGTGGCAATGTGTGGACTGCTATGCAGTCTTGATTAAATTATGCCTACTCAGTTCTTTCTTGAAATTCATCTCGATAATTACACTCATCACTTATTCTCATTAACAGAAAAATTTTAAATAGTGGTGAATATATTGTAAACTATATTCCCAAAATTCTTTTTGATATTTCCAATAGTTATATGGGGACGGGGCGGATAACTATGTAATTTTAAAGTATATGTTACTGTTATAATATGTAAATCATTTAATTTTATTTAATTTAAAATTTTGTTAATTCAATTATTTCTATTGATTCACACAAATATTATATTTCGTTTTGTAAATTTGTGCATTCCTTGAAATAAATATTTGCAAAATATTGTAAAACATTAATATTTTTTCCAGTGGCGGCGAATAATTATTCATTCCGATAAAACATCTGGGATAATAATAATAAAAGACTGGAATCTTCGATTGGGGCAAGAACTATTGATCTCGACTCTGTGCGAACAAATTTAATACCTACCCAGAACGACGGGAAAATTCGATGTACGGTATAAAAGGCAATATAGAATTCATGACTTAGTAATATAGAGTAGATAGTGTTATTATTTTGATGTAAATTGTTTTCGAGGTCAGCGGTTAGATGGGATTTTTAAGTGTAATTAAAGTTCTAGAAAGTGAAGTGAACATTAGTTGTTAAAATTTAATTTGAATCCACGGAGTTTATTGTAATTTGGTATCAGAAATGAAGGATTAAGTTAATTTAACATCGAAAATTGATTTATGGCGACAACCCGAAGTATGGAACAAAAATGAACGAGACTACCAACAAAATATTTAAACAGGTTAAGGATGGGCTAGATGAAAAAATAACTTAGAACGTGACATGAAGGAGAAACAACATCAAGAAGAAATCCAGCAAAGGTTAGTGAAATGTTTTGATGAAAAACATAAAATTGAATTAGAGAACCTTGTAACTAATATAGATAAAAAGCAAAAAATCTTGTTTCCACGATGAAAAGTGAACAATAAAATCGTGTCATTTCCATAAAAAAAACAAAATTTGATTGAAGGATTATTTTTGAAATTTGAGGAAAAACAAGACGAAACTGAAGAAAAAAGACAATTGCAACTTGAGCAATTAATGTAAATAGTATCGCAAGTTAATGAAACAATCAATGAAAGAATGCAAATAGTGGAATCAGACATAAAAGAGATAATCGATGACATAAGGACCTTAAAAACTACCGTAGATGTTCTTGAGACCGAGGTAGATGACATCGATTCCATCCAAAGTCAAGTAAAATTTGAAATCAGTCCTATCCAACACAAAGTAGAAATTTAAAAAATGCAAGAGGACTTACAGCGAGGAAAATACCAGAACACCGTGCGTACCAAAGATTCCGTTAGCAAACCACCCACATTTGATGGCAGTTCAACTTGGCCCATGTATAAACGGTAATTTGAAGCCGTGGCTACAGCTAATAGATGGGACAGCCAAGAAAAATCTACCTCTCTGGTAATTTCTTTAAGAGGTCCGGCATTGGAGCTCCTCCATATCTTTCCAGTCGATGAATAAGGTAATTTCCACAAGATTATCGCTATCTTAGACAAAAAAATAATCCGGCTTAATGTCCTAGTAGCGGAAATCAGCCAGCATGAGTTCATGTTTGACCCGAGATACAATGTTGGAATGGTGAAGCCCGTACACTCAGATCATGACTACTTGGTTGGACGGGCTTTAGTTATAACCGGACGAGATATACCAATTAGAGTCCTGAAATTGTCCAACAACAACTTCAGAATTGCGAACCAGTAGAGAGGGTCATTAGTTGCGAAGAAGTGTACCAGACATCGGTGAAGGAGACAAGACCCAGAAAACAGTTTCAACAACAGTTTGCTGACTATTTGACACATCTTACACCAGAGGAACAGAAGAATGCCAAGCAATGTATCGCAAAGCACTGGCAAATTTTAAAAGTCAAGAAGGAACCACCGGTCGTACCAACATCATCCAGCACCGAATAGATACCGGAAAGGCTCAACCCATCAGACACATATGCGACTACCATTGGGGCAACAACGGGCAGTCGAGGAAAACCTCGAGCCCATGTTACAAAGAGTTAATGAGCCATCCATCAGCTCATGGTCTGCTACCGTTGATTACCCGATTTTGCGGAGAAAACATTATTCTTTCCTATAAAACATCTGGGATAAAAAAAAGAACTGGAATCTTCGAATAGAGCAAAAACTATTGATCTCGACGCTGTCCGAACAAATTAAATATCCCTCCAGAACGACGAGAAAATTCGATGTACGGGATATGAGGTAATATAGAATTCATGACTTAGTAATATAGCGTAGTGTTATTATTTTAATGTATATTGTTTGCGAGATCAGCTGTTAGATTGGATTTTTAAGTGTAAATAATGTTCTAGAAAGTGAAGTCAATATTAGTTGTTAACATTTAATTGGAACCCAAGGCTCCGAAATTGATGAGAAAGCAGCATTTCTAAGATTTATCTCAGTAGCTCTGCAAATATAAAATTTATTGACACTTCAAAGCGGTTTTCTGTCAATTACATACTTTTCGCTCTCTTTCAGATTTATAAGACTATTTGAATTTGTGTACTTTATTTAATATATTTTTAAGAATTCCTTTTATAAGTAAAAAAGTAGACGCGATTTAAATTATACTGCATCTCGGATAAGATTTTATCATTACTTCAATATACTCGGAGAAAAAGAGAGAATTTATTTCAAAAGGCATTCAGGAACAGGCTCTGTGAAAGAATTATGTCCTTAGGCAGGGAATAGCGTCATAATGAGAAAATCATTATAAAAGGCTTCGGAGTGCTAAAATGTCAAATTTTGCCTTTGTACAATAATCACTTGGATATATAAGCCTGTATTTGAGATTAGCATTAGCAGATGACTTTCTCTAAGGTGCTACATAATTACATATTTACATTTGCTTTGTACATAAATACTCTTAATAGTCCTTAAACGTATATTTATTATTCGTAACCTTATTGGGAGTTTAATTTTTTTAGAAAATCATAGATGGCAAAAACAGGACCACAAAAAAAATTGACAAAAACCTATCGTATTATATGGTTTTTGTTCCTATCATGTCAAAGTTTTTTCTATATGCTGAAAAATGGTAGAACAAAATCAACACTACAACCTTCACATCCTTATGATCCTGAACGAGCTCAACAATCCATAAATAAACTTACAAATAGGGCACAATATATCATTTTTGAATAGTAAATCCCTTTAACCAAAACCCCGAAGATGAATAACCCTAAAACCCCAAAACTTAAAAACCATGGCCGGCATTAATAAAGGTGAGGGTGGCAATCACACATGAGCAGCACTTCGAACAAAGATTCCACTGGCCAAAACTTAAGCAGTATAGACGTTCATCACACAGCAGACAAGCAAGCAAAGTCAACTTTCTCTCACACCCAAAGATCCCAACCCACATATTCTGGTCGGAGCGAGTTCCATGATTGTTACAAAGAGGACAAAGAAATCAAACTCTATGACTCTCTTCTTTCACCTAGGGTATGGGCATGTGGAAGTTTGGTTTCATGAGTCCCGCCAAAGGCCTGTGTAATAGAAGCGTAGATGCACCTAAAATGCTCCCTGCAAAGGGTATGTTGGTTTGGGATTTTGGATTTAGGGATCCTACTGCGTAGAGTGCCCATAGGGTATGTGGGTATCTCGCTTTTCATGTGTGACGCTCGAAGTGATCGTCCTTACTAATGCTGGCCCTCATTGTGGGGTTTAGAGTTATTCAGCTCCGGGGTGTCAAGGTTGCACATTGAGGTTATGGAGGTAAAAGGGTTTCACAATTCAAAAATAAAAGTTTGTATCATAACTGTAAGTTTATTCGTAATGTATTTTGGGTTATTGGCTCATCCAATTCTAAGGTTATGGATTTCTACGGTTGCAAGTGGCCATTTTACGACTTTCCGAGCTCGTTTGTGATCATAAGGATTTGGAGTTAAAAACTAACAACAAGTTGTAGGGTTAATTTGTTGAATTCTAATATTATTCAGCTATTTGTTGGGGTTGGAAAAAAAAAACACTGACGTGATGGGACCAAATCAGCTGCAGATTCGGTTTCTGTGACCCAAAAAAACTTATGAAATTGCAATATACTTCGTGGGTTCAATTTAAAAATTATAACAACTAATATTTACTTTCACTTTTCTAGAACTTTATTTACATTTAAAACAGCTGATTCACAATACATTTTCATATAAGCTAGTCGTCGCGGTATCACTGCTTGGCGATCGTGGTGTGCTTCTTTTATATCACCAGCGTAGAATTCTCCAGTAGAAATCATCATAGTTCCTTCCGCTGCCGAGTCTTTTCGAGAATCGTATTTTTTTGTCGTAAAGCGTTTGTTGTCGTGAAATGACACAGGGTCGGCTTTGGGTAAATTTCGTAACACTGCCCCCCCTTTAATTCTGATCGTCCCGATCAGAAACATCCTCTCCATGGTAGGGAGCTAGTCGATCTAAATGAACCACCTTCAATTTAGCCTTGGGGTTTCGACGGATCCGGTAGACGACGTCATTAAGCCTCTTGACCACCTCGTATGGACCATCCCAGGCGGGTGTAAGCTTTGGGGATTTACCCTTGCTCCGTTGCGGGTTGTACAACCAGACTTTGTCCCTCTCCTGGAACCCGACTGAATTGGCCTTGAGGTCGTATCGCGTCTTCATCCGGTCACTGGTGGCCAACATCTGCGTTCGGGCTAATTCGTGTATTGCCAGCATGTTATGTCGGAGTTGGTCGGCATAATCGTCGATGTCTTGGGGAGGTCCTTCGGGGGAGCCAAATGCCAAGTCGCATGGTAATCGCAGCTCCTTTCCGAATAGGACCTTGGCTGGGGTCAGGCCTCTACTATTATGTAAAGCAGAGCGATATGACAACAGAAATAGGGGGATATGCTCATCCCAATCACGCTGGTTATTGCTGACGACCTTGGATAGGTGTTGTTCCAAGGTCCTGTTGAATCTTTCCACCATTCCGTCTGACTGTGGGTGTAATGGTGTTGTTCGCGTTTTCCTGATCCCCAACATCGTGCAGACCTTCTGGAATACATTCGATTCGAAGTTACGCCCCTGGTCTGAATGTAATTCCATCGGGACGCCAAACCGGCTGAATAGTTGTTCTACTAGCACCGTCGCTACCGTGGTTGCCTCTTGGTTGGGTATCGCATATGCCTCAGGCCATTTGCTGAAGTAATCCATTGCGACCAGAATGTATTTGTTCCCCCTCTCAGACTCGGGAAACGGACCGGCGACATCGATGGCGATTCTCTCAAATGGGACGCTCACATTGTACTGCTGCATTCTGCCCTTGGTCTGGGTCTTCGGGCCCTTACTGGCGGCACATGTGGCACATTTGCGGCACCAAGCTCTGACGTCTTCGAAGTAATTCACCCAGTAGTACCGCTGGCGAACTTTGTCTAGGGTTTTATTCATGCCCAGGTGGCCTCCGGTAATTCCATCATGTACTTCGGTCAGGATGGCTGGTACCTTTTTCTTCGGAACTACCAGTTGGGACTTGGTTTCTCGTCCATCAGCGCTTTCCCAAACTCGCTTGAGCATTCCATTGTCTACTCGTAGAGAGTCCCACTGAGCCCATAACGATTTCAGCACGCCGGAGTATCTAGCTACCTCGTCCCATCGTGGCCTGGGTGCCCCTCTCATTTTGAGTGACAAGATTGGTTCGATGTCTGGATCAGCCATTTGGTCCTGAATGCACTGTTCCGTTGTCCAGTCTTCATTGGCCTGCACTCGAATCTGCCTGATGGAGATACCCTCTCGCTGTTCCGTCTTCAGACAATGCTTGCATTCCGCTCTACAGGGTCTTCTGGATAGGGCATCGGCATTATTGTGCAACCGGCCGGCACGGTGTTCCACCTTGAAGTCGTATTGCTGTAATTTCTCCATCCATCTGGCCAGTTGTCCTTCCGGTGTCTTCATGTCCAGCAGCCATTTGAGTGCGGCATGATCTGTTCGGATTAAGAAATGGCGACCATACAGGTATTTATGGAAATGGTCCACAGCCCTTATTATTGCAAGAAGTTCTTTTCTGGTGACGCAATAATTTCTTTCTGGCTTCGAGAATCCACGGCTGTAGTACTCGATCACCCTCTCTTCACCATCTTGCACCTGGGAGAGGACGGCCCCCAAACCTGTATTGCTGGCGTCGGTGTCTAAGATGAACTTGCCGGACTGTGTAGGAAAGGCTAGGATTGGGCTGGAACATAGTGCTGCCTTCAGTCGCCTGAATGATGTTTCGCAATCCTGATTCCAATGGAAGGTCTCTTTATCAGTGGTCTGGCGATGTAGAGGGGCGGCGATGGTGGCAAATCCCTCAACAAAACGCCGGTAGTATGAACATAGGCCCAAGAAGCTTCGGAGTTCATGTTTATCTCTTGGAACTGGCCAATCGCGGATGGCTTCTATCTTGTCTTCGTTGGTGCGGATTCCTGACTCGGACACTACGTGGCCCAAAAACTCTACTTCTTTTTGAAACAAGGAACACTTCTTCGGATTGAGTCTCAGGTTGGCATTATTAATTCTGGAGAATACTTCGCCCAGGTTCTTCAGATGGTCGTCGAATGTCTGGCCCATGACTAGAATGTCGTCGAGGTATACTAAGCACGTCCTCCATGTTAACCCGCTCAGTACATACTCCATTAGCCTCTCAAATGTAGCGGGTGCATTACATAACCCAAAGGGCATGACCGTGAACTGAAACATCCCTTTACTGGTGGAGAACGCTGTCTTCTCTCTGTCGTTTGCGTGCAGACCAACCTGCCAATATCCACTTTTTAGGTCTAGTGTGGAGAACCAACGGGAGCCTGCTAGTGTGGTCAAAGTGTCATCGATTCGGGGTAGTGGATAGCTGTCTTTCTTCGTGACGTCATTGAGCTTTCTGTAATCCACGCAAAATCGGGTGGTTCCATCCTTCTTTTTAACTAGCACGACGGGAGCAGACCATGGACTGATGGATGGCTCAATAACTCCATTTTGTAACATGGACTCGATGTTTTCCTCGACTGCCTGTTGTTGCCCCAATGGTAGTCGTCTAGGTGGTATTCTGATGGGCTGAGCCTTTCCGGTATCTATTCGATGCTGGATGATGTTGGTGCGACCGGTGGTTCCATTTTTACTGTTAAAAATTTGCCAGTGTTTTGTGATAAATTGCTTGGCTTTTTTTCTGGTTCTCTGGTGTCAAGTGTGTTAAGTGGTCAGCAAACTGTTGTAGGAACTCTCTATCGGGCCCTGTCTCCTTCACCGACGTCTGGTACTCTTCTTCGCAATTGATGATGGTCTCTACTGGCTCGAGACAAGCTATCTCTTGACCATTGGTGATTCTGATGTCGTTGTTGGACAAATTCAGGACTCTGATTGGTATATCTCGTCCGGTTTTAACTATAGCCCGTCCAACCAAGTAGTCATGAGCTGAGTGTACGGGCTCCACCATTCCAACGCAGCTCCCAGGATTGCTGTCTAGCTGCCCATGAATAATCTGTTCCGTTCGACCGGGAATTCTAGCTGAAGACTTTGCCACAATTTTTATGGGCGTGAATGATGTGTTGACGGGCCGTGTCAATACAAATTCCTCATTCAGGAACCGAAGAACATCATATCTCGGGTCGAACATAAATCCATGCTGGCTAATTAGGTCCATTCCCAGTATAAAATCGTCCTCAATATTCGCTACCAGGACCCTATGCCGGATCATGTTGTCCCCTATCTGTAGCACGACATCTGCCTCACCCTGTATTGACATAGACTCGCCTGTGACTGTTCTGAGCTGGATGTTATTGGTAACTGGCCGAATTTCTGATGCTCCCAAAACCCTCGACTTGGCAATGGACACAGCGGCGCCGGTATCGATGGTGATGGTAACTGCTCGCCCGTTGATGGTGCCTCTGATGACTAGGCTGCCGCTATCTCGGCAAAATCCCCGGATGGATAACGTTTTGGGGGCTGGTGGAGGGACAGTCAGCATTCGCCCACCTATGCTGACTGACTGACGGTCCCTAGACATGTGGCTGTTCTGTTGGTTACCCCTGGTCGGTGATCGTTCAGGTGGCCTCACTCGACAATTACGTTGGAAGTGCCCTGTCCGTCCGCAGCGGTAACATGCCTCTCTGGTGCCAGTTCTTTGTGACCGGTCTAATATTTTGTTCAGACCAGCCAGCAGCGCTTGAAATTGTGACTCTGACTCTTCCTGGTTGAAGGAAACGGCTCGGACCCTCGGCTTGGACATGTTCATGACGGCCTCTACTTCCAAAGCCCGAAGTAGAGCTTCACTACTTTTCTTGACGCCACTCAGTCTTAAGTTTCTTTGTACTTCCACATCTCTGATGCCGTTTATGAAACTCTGCGTGGCCAACTGGTCTTTAGTTTCCTCTGGCAGGTCTGGGTAGGACAAGTGTACTAACCGTCTAATATCTGCTTCGAATTCTTGAAGACTTTCACCGGATTTTTGCGTTTTTCCACTCAGTTGGACTTGGTATACCTGGCTCAAGGATTGATTTTCGTAACGTTTGTCCAGGATGGCGATGATCTTGTCGAAATTGCCTTGCTCCTCGACTGGAATGCTTTGGAGGAGTTCTAGGGCCGGACCTCTTAACGAAATTACCAGAGAAGTAGATTTTTCTTGATTATCCCATCCGTTAGCTGTAGCCACGGCCTCAAATTGCCGTTTATACATGGGCCAAGATGAACTGCCGTCGAATGTGGGTGGTTTACTAAAGGAACCTTTGGTACTCACGGTGTTCTGGTATTTTCCTCGCTGTAAGTCCTGTTGCATTTTTTTGATTTCTGTTTCCACCTTGTTTTGAATAGCACTGATTTCAAATTTCACCTGGCTCTGTATGGAATCGATGTTATCTACTTTGGTTTCAAGGGCCTCCACATTATTTTTTAGGATCTTTATGTCGTCGTTTATCTCTTTTATATCTGATTCTACTATTTGCATTCTTTCATTAACTGTTTCGTTAACTTGTGATACTATTTGCATTAGTTGTTCAAATTGCATTTGTCTTTTTTCTTCAGTTTGATCTTGTTTTTGTTCAAATATTTTAAAATCATTTTCTCGTTTTTCTTCAAATTTCGAGAACAATCCTTCCAATAAATTTTGTTGTTTTTCTTCCATCGTGGAAACAAGATTTGTTGTTTTTTCATCAAAAGATTTTACTAACCTTTGTTGAATTTCGTCTTGATGTTGTTTCTCCTTCTTGTCACGTTTTTCTAGAATCTGTGCTATTTTTCCGTCTAGTCCCTCCGTAACCTGTTTGATAATTTTTCTGGTAGTTTCGTCGGTTTTTTCCATACTTCGAGTTTCCATAAATCAAATTACTGCACTTAATCCTTCACTTCTGACACCAAATTGCAATATACTTCGTGGGTTCAATTTAAAAATTATAACAACTAATATTTACTTTCACTTTTCTAGAACTTTATTTACATTTAAAACAGCTGATTCACAATACATTTTCATATAAGCTAGTCGTCGCGGTATCACTGCTTGGCGATCGTGGTGTGCTTCTTTTATATCACCAGCGTAGAATTCTCCAGTAGAAATCATCATAGTTCCTTCCGCTGCCGAGTCTTTTCGAGAATCGTATTTTTTTGTCGTAAAGCGTTTGTTGTCGTGAAATGACACAGGGTCGGCTTTGGGTAAATTTCGTAACAATATGATATGTTTGACCCAGGGGTCCTTTCGTCGATTTTTTACGTGCTCCTGTATAATCTATTCATGTTCAGAATTTAATTGATTGATTTTAATTGATCTACCCAAATATCTCTTCCATTGCTCTGTACAACTTTTTTCTGATCTTGAGTTTGATTTTCTCGGTCATTTGAAGGTTAGCGTATTTTTAAATAGTAACTATTGTTGACACCAAAAGAGCGGGAAATTTTACGGCCAAAAGTATATATATATATATATATATATATATATATATATATATATATAGGGTGGGCTATTTAAATATATGCACCCGAACTGCTTTGTTCCTAAGCTTGGTATAAAAAAACTTTTTTAAGACAAAGGCAGACACTTTTGGTGGTATTAATTTTGACCTTGAGCATCACTTTCCAGGTAATTTGAAGTTCAGGGTGTTTTATTTTAAAGGGAACCCCTGTCTTTGACACAATTTTACGCCTGAAGTGATATTAATATCATTTTTGTGGCCATCAAAAGGTTATTTCAAGGTCAAAAGCTTAAAAACCTGAAATGGCAATTTTTCACATTTTTTCGACTAAGTAACAATGACACAGGCACCTGAGTCATAATTATCTCATCACAGTAATAAAAAAAAATATAATTCGAAATAAATGTTCTTGTTTTGTGGATAAATTATTTAAGATGTTTTTACGATATATAATAATTACTGCTGTTTTCGTTTATTTCGTTTAATGCTTGCGCTAATAATGAATTTAACATGGCGTAAAAGAAGAAAACAATCTCTGTACACTTGTTCCAGCAAAAATATTGGAAAAATGTAGAAATCTATAGTTTAACCTATTTCTTACATCAAGGTTATTTTCTCGCAAAAAATTGTATCTATATCACCTCAGATGTAAAATTTCCCGCTCTTCCTGAATTAGGTGTCAAACACGGGTAGCTATTTTAAAAAAATACTCTGACCTTCAAATGACTTTGAAAATGAAGCTCAAGGTCAAAATTAATTGCACCTAAAGGTGTTCCCTTTAGCCTTGAACAATAATTGTATGAACTCTTTTTTCATACCATACTTAGGAACGAAACGATTAGGGTGCATAGATTAAAATGGCCCAACCGGTATATATTAAATAAACTTTAGATGGCCAAATCAAGTTAAAATATTGAAAAATTCCTTCAAAAATCGTTTAAAAGTTTCGAGCCACTAAATATTTAACAGTGGTTGTGACCCAATATCGTTGAGCATCATTTTCAAATTGTAGCATATAAAAATTAGAGTATCAGTGAAATAATCCGAAGTAACCTTGTGAATTTTAGTTCAGCATTTTTATTGCAAAATTTAACAGATTCTTTTCGTTAAGTACGCTCTTGATATACAGTGTGCACGTAAAGTATGGAACATATCAAATAAAATCTATCCACATGCCCTAGAACACGTCAACCTTAATTTAATAATGCGCAAATTTGGACATAAATAGATGTCTCATGACGTCAACAATGTAGTCTGTATGGCTTTATTTAATTGTATTAAAACAGAAAGTACAATATTTCTGGAATGTCTTCGATGGCACATTCCATAGAGAATATCCAAAAAAATGTATGAATTAGATGTTGCGGTTTTATTTCAATGCTGGTTCAATGCAAATATATAACTGACGAAGGACCTTTAGCGGAACAATCAATAAACACGTCCCGTCACATAAACGAACCACCAAATAAAAGTTATCACTAACCTTTTATGCCGAAGCTCTAGTGTTTTCTTGGGTCTTCTTTCTTCAGAGGCTAGCCCCGTAACAGCAGGAACAGTTTCTTAGAGCTTCGTCTGGACAACACGTTACACAAAAAATAGCGACGTAATGTTCATTGATTGAGCAAACAAAAAATGCGGGTTTAACAACAAATGATGCGCTTTTGTAAACACAAAACAAATAAAATGAAAGCGGTTTAGCGGTCGTTACGAATGGAGCTACGAACTCGCGGACTCGTAACACTATAACAACAAAAAGCGGCGTCTCTTCAGACGGAATCAAAAAATGTGTCCGAATAATTCCGAGCACAATACACGACACTCCCAAGCGTCCTAACAGCAAGGGAACCGAAACACGAAAGTAAATACTGTCTATATTTTACACGCAAAAAACATTTAAAATTAGCATTAGGGCGACGGAAAGTTTTAGAAAAGGTGCAGAAGTTTAAAAATCAATGAAGTAATTCAATCAAATTGAAAACAATACACTAAACAAATTGCGGGAACGCACCAATTTCATATATTGATTTGAAAAATCTAGTAATTCTACATACTAGACGTTTAAAATTCAAATTGATTACAAAAGTTTTTCTAGAAAAAATAATCTTTTATTCACTTAAACCAAAAAATCAACTGAAAGGTTATTGAAGAAAAAAAAACATCAACATATGAAATTAAATGTTCAAATTGTTGACCATAAACTTCCTGACAATACCTAACACGGTTTTCAAATTCTCGTAATACTTCATTAAGTGTTTGAGGCAGGATTCGTTGTATTTCGGCCCTAATTCAATTCTTTAATTCCTGGATATTGTCCGGCTTATTGAAGTAGACTTTCGATTTCACGTAACACCAAAGATAAAAATCAAACGGGCTTAGATCTGTAGACCTAGCTGGCCACTCGATATTACCTCTCCTTCCGATCCATTCATTTGGGAAAATATTGTCAAGATAATCTCGCACTGTTCGCGAATAGTGCGGAGGCGCCCCATCCTCTGGAAACCACACCGAAGCTGTCAGTATATTGGAGTTTTCACCATTGGGGTAAAGTTCTGTTAAACAGGGTATTATGTAATTTTCTAATAAAAAAAGGACCCACAATTAAATACCCACAATTTCGGCCCATACGTTAACTTTCTTGGAAAACTGTGTATGACTTTCCATAATCCAATGTGGGTTTTCTGACGCCCAATATCGAAAATTTTGCCTGTTTACTGAATCATTCAAACAAAATGTTGCCTCGACGGAAAAAAACTATCTTACTTGAAAAGTGCGGGTTGGCATTTCATCTGTCCATCATTATATCGCAAAATTCTACTATCCGGTCCAAATCATCTTCAGTAAGTTCATGAACTAAATTAACTTTGTATGGGTGTCATTTATTTCTATGCCAGCATTTTAGAACAGAAGATTTACTTATTGACTGTTCTGCGGCTATTTGTCTAGTGGATTTGTGAGGATTTTCTTGTAAATCGAGCAAAGAGCAAAACATTTAATTGTGTATCTTCTGGAAGATATTTGGTTTTGCAATTGTCTCTTACGGGGCCAAATTCTAGAAACTTTTTTTTTATTTTACTCACTACCGATCGTGTAATAGGCCGCTCCGGGTACTTCATATTAAACAATTCGCAAACGCTTGTGTTCGAGTTCTGTCGCCATATCCTACTATCGTCAAAATTTTTATTGGCTGCTTTGAAACTTTGCAACTGCACTTGACAACTGGTTATTTGAAGTAAAATTATAGTACAGTTTCTATGGAAATAAACAAGTGTTAAAAACTCCAGCATTAAAAAAAGGGTTTACATTCATCCGACTAAAATAACGCCAACAATCATAAAAACCAGACGTTGTTTTCTTAACTTTAGAAAGAAATGTATTTTTTTTATTACTGTTAATTTTCGGTATAGGACATTGTACAGGAAAAATACTTATAATTCAATGCACAATTCAAAAACAAAGCATAAAACAAATGTTCCAAAAAATGAAGTTGACAGACGCGATTTATTTCTGGCCCACCCTATATAACTCAGAATATCATCATAAAAACCGCAGTCCAAAAAAAAACGACGTAACCGAGCGTTTTTTTCAAAAATCCAACACCAGAATTTTAAATGAATTTGTTACATCCCACGCGTCCTCACTGTATAACTTTGCATTATTACCAACGTGTGCCACAGAATGACCTTGACAGTTGACTTCAAGTATGTTAAAATAATTGAAGAAATTAGGGCAAACAAAAACATTTAAGCAACAATCTTGAAATTTTTACCGACTTCCATGTCAAGTCTATTGTATTCATGAATGAGTGCACTATAAGAACTTATATGTTAAAAGTTACGTAAGTATGAGTATGAACAAAGACTACTTAAAATATGTTGAACTTTTCTCTTCCGAGAAGAAATACAAAATATAATCAGCAACTAAAATAAACGTCTCGTGAATCAAGTTTCAATAAAAATTTATTGAATTTTGTTATATAAAATACCCATAAATATTTATGTACATATTTTTCGCACATATTTCATATCTTTATGTCACATTTTATACCCAATAAGGACTGAACTATAAAAGTATATCTCAACCAATCAACTTACAGACACGTATAGGTTCCAGGTTATATTTCCCATGTTACCCTTCAGAAGGGTCGAGGATCGATGTCTAACCACAGTTACTAAATCTAAGTTGGAGAGTGGATGTCTTAAGACTTACGTCGAGCGCCAATCCGATAAAGTACTTTGGCAATATTGATTATTAATTGCTATAAATTGATTTATAATTAACACCGACTTAAAGGATCAACTCTGGACTGTGAGAAAATTTGGCAAATTGTAATTTGAATCCAACGGAATATTGAGACGGCAATCAAACGTTTAAGGCGCCAAACAATTGAATTAATTATAGATTATGCTAATTAAAATGTAATTTGTGTTTCATTGATAGATTGTTAATATCTATTTATAAACAGTTATTTATAAATTACTTTGTATGTAATATTTTTCCAAAACAAAAAATGCAGAATTTTATTTTTAACAATGTAAGTTCTTTCTATCTTTTCTAGATTTTTCAATCCATTGAGCTCAAGATAATATATATGCGTTTCCCTCAACTGAATAAAATCTCGAGTAATTATTTATGCATTAGTATGTGTACTAATGCATAAATAATTACCTGAATTTAATATTTAATGTTGACTAAGATGCAATGTTTGACTTCTAGAAGTTAAAGCGAAATCTAGTTTACAGAGAAGCAAAACGAAGCCCTCCTGTGTGAAAAAGCCTGAAATTCAAGTGAAATTAAATCATTTGCCTCTTTCTACCGCTTTTAGAAGTGAACAAATGATCACATGATTATGTTTAAGTAATTTTTGGGAAATAACACCACAGTTAAGAAAATTGCTGTATATTCCAAACGTTTCGGGGTCTAAGTCAGACTCCGTTGTCAATGGTTAAGAAACTATGAATAAAAAAGGCACAATTCTAAGATGTAAAATTAAAATATTTGACAATATGTATTAATTGATTTCTGACGCAACTAAGAGAATTTTATTTGTTATATACAGGGTAGCCCAGAAACTTCTAAAGATAATATAATCATAAAGTTTTTTATGTGGCGCTCCTAGGTTCGACTTTGTTATAAGATAGTACATTCGCCAAAAATGCGACCAAAGAATTTTGTAGATTCAGTGATCCCATTCAAATCATAAGTGAAAACCTAGGTAAAACCTTATGAACTATCCCGATATTGGGTTGTTCACAAGGGCATGACCATTTGCAATTTCATCCTTAATCATCGGCAACCAGGAACGACTGAATTCTACGGAGGTAGTAGCGATACAATCGTTTTCATTTAAAAAAATTTAAGCAGTCTATTTTTGTTTTCTTTTGGTGTTGTGTTCTTCTTTGTGTAACATAACTGAATTCTGAAACTGTATTTTATGACCAAGGTCCCAAGCATGTTCACAGATTTTGGATTTTTCAATCTGTGTTTTTTTGGGTTCGTTTATTCGAAATATTAAATTTATTGCATTCACAAGGGATTTTATTAATGCAATTTCTTGTATTTTGAGTTGGGTTTTTTGGTTTGATTCTTGATATAATTGATTTTAGTGTATTTCTTGTTTTAAATGATGTTTTGATATTATATCTGTTTCCCACTCTTTTTAGTCTTTTTGATAGACTCTGTATGTATGGTATAGTTATTGTATTAATGTGATTATTTTGGGAGTCGGTGTTGCTTGGTGAAGTTTGATGTTCGTTGTTAGGGATTGTTTGGTATTCGATTTTGGTTAACTCGTTATTAATACATTTTTCTGGGCAATGATTGGCAGAAAGTACATTTATTCTAAACGAATTTATTGATGTTATAGCAGTTGGTTTTTGTCTGTCATATAGAGATTTGATGACACCTCTTTTTACTGAATTTGGATGATTAGAGTTAAAGTTGAGATACCTGTTAGTATGAGTCGGTATTCTGTAAATTTCTGTTTCAAATGTCGATTATGTTTTGGTTATTAAAATGTCTAAGAATGGTAATTTGTTATTCTGCTCAAGCTCTAGAGTAAACTGAATAGTTTGTTCTCTGTTGTTTATGTCATTAAGTAATGCATATAAATCCTCAAGATTATGTTCCCAAATAGCGAATATGTCATCAACATAACGCCACCAAACCAAAGATTTAATCTGTTTTGAAACAATTGTTGTTCTTCAATTTTTTTCATAAAAATGTTGCTTAAAGCAGGAGACAGACAGGAACCCATTGCCATGCCAAAATCTTGTTGGTAGAAGTCATCATTAAGTTGAAAATATGTTGTCTTTGTACAAAATGTTAGTAGTTCCATTATTGTATTAATGGACAATTAAGTACGTTGAAGTAAAGAATAAATCGTTCTTTTACCATTAATATTCTCAATGCCAAACTTGCTACATGTGCGCTGTTTTTAAGGTGAGAGTTAGACTTACAAGTAAATGGTGAAATAATTTTATGCATATTAAAAATGACCTTTTGAAAAATGAATTACATTCAATTAAAGTTTTAAAAAATGACAGCACTATTAAGCTTTTAAGAGAAAGGCAATGAAAGTAAAATAAAATTGACATTCCAAAATTCAAAATATAATAAACCAAGACAATATACAAAATTAAACAAAGATCAAACAACTTTATAGAAAAAAAATATACCGCTTACTTTATATCACAAACATAAATTTACAGAACAAGAACGTTTTGCTTTTTTCTAAACCGCCCCATTTTTAACCTAAAATTCATAAACCTAACATTCCATTACGACCAATGTCAGCTCTATTTAATAGTTTCAACTTTTAAAAAATTATTTCATCATTTACTGGTGAGTAACTCTCATCTTAAAAACAGTGAAAGATATCTATACAATACCAAAATACTTTCACACTAGGTTTTGACAAATCTATACAATATTGGACCAAACACTTCCCATGGTTTAAGATTATTTTAAATCAATTAATTGTCCATTAATATAATAATGGAACTACTAACATTTTGTAGACAACATATTTTTAACTTAATGCTATCTACCAACAAGAGGGCAGGCAATGGGTTCGTCTGTCTCCGGCTGCAACATTTTTATGGAAAATTTGAAGAACAAACAATTTTCTCAAAACAGTTAAACCTTTGGTTTGGTGGTGTTATGTTGATAACCGTTATTTGGAAACATAATACTGAGGATTTACGACTTAACGACATAAACAACACAGATGTTTATACTAGAGTTTGATAACAAATTACCATTCTTAGACATTTTAATAACCAAAACACAATCGGAAACAGAAGTTTAGAAAACCGTTACAGGTATTCAACTTAACTCTAATCATCCGAATTCAGTAAAAAGAGGTATAATCAAGTCTCTATTTGACAGAGCAAAAAGCAACTTTCTCCAATAAAGTCTGAAGAAAAAACGTTTATAAAAAATGACTTTTTGCCACATTACCCAAACAATTTATGAATAACAGTTAACCAAAATGAATATCAAACAATCCCTAACAACCAACATCAAACTTCACCAAGCAGCACAGACTCCCAAGATAATCACATTAATGCAATAAAATACATACAGAACACTGAATCAACAAAATTTTCTAAATATTTTTTCCGCATATGAGTATGCTATTATTAGTGACAGAGAACATTCAAATAAACCCCATAAATAAATTACATATATTTAGCCATTCATACAGGTAATGAATAATACATTCTTTTCGAGATTTTACAATATTTATTTCTTAAAGATAAGTGAATTTAATATTTCAACGTGATGTGAATATCTAGGTCAAGGAGTTTCAATTAACCCAGAGAAATTCTGTATCGGGAGTCGCCCTGAATGCAAAGTTGTTTCCCCGTGACTTTTGTAGGTTATCAAAAACCTTTCAGGGTAGAAAGTTACTTTGTTTTCGTGATTTTCCAATCTATTGAACGCAAGACAACATATTTCTTTCTACTCGAAAACCTACATTAGTTGCGTTTTCGTCAGCAGTTTAACAGCTCCAATATTTAGTTATGTATTTCGTACACAAAACTGAATTTAATATTTTACAGCCAAATGAATATCGACGTGTAGGAGTGTCAGGGAAACCCAGGCGATAGATTCTGAAAATCAGCGACAATGAAATTCTGGATAACCGAATTTGTCTGTAGAGCTAGGCAAAAATTTTTCGGGGGAGAATTTTGAAAACATATAAAAGCTATCACAAAACAAACCCTACCCTTAATTAACTAAGTTCATTCTATATCTTACATTATCTGATTGTGTAGTTTCCCTTATCTTTTGTTCTACTATTTGGTCTTAGGCCTTGTCTGTGACAAATATGTCAACAACCTACAATTTTTCGTATTTTCGGCGTCAAAACTATGATGTTAAATTTAAAATATTGACAGAACCTTGCAGGACATTGTTAGGTTAGAAGCCAGGAGGCACTTTTTAAGTTTTTCGTGCTGGATCTTTTTGATTAAAGGGTACATATTTAAATTTTGAGGGGAGAACCTAAATGAGCAATCAATTATTTCATTTTTTTTTGTTAATAATTACAAAACTTCAGTTAATAATATTAAAATTTACCTTCTCTGATACTAACAATTTTTTTTGTCAGCAGTTAGCACTGTGGAAGAAGTTATTGTAAAAAAATTATTGTCACAATGTTTAGAGAAAATTACGAAAAGAGAAAATTTCGTGACATGATTATTTAAACTTCGCTATAAAAGATATGATTGCCATTTATTATCAAAATAACTACAATAGACATGCTGCACAATACATTTTGAGCGAAGTTTCTAACAGATTGCATCCTGTTTACAGAATTTTACATAATCTATTCAGAAATCCAGACAAAAATGGTTCTTTCTGACGTGATAAATTAGTTCGACGGAGAATAAAAGAAGAAATATTGCAACGTGTTACAGGTGATATACAACGTCATCAAGGCGATTTCCTGCGACTTGCATAATGAGATTATTGAATAACAAAAAGCACAGTTCTGCAACTTTTCGAAATATATCCACCATTTATTAATCTTCCATTGCGATTTTAGTTTATTTGTTCTATTAATAACGAAAAGAAGACATTATTAAGTCTAATTTGAGCATTGGTTGCCAAAATAAATTTTCTACATGAGTTCAAAGATCGGGTTTGTTGTAGCAAAGCAACATGTTTTTAGGTACATGCGTGTTTCTGGAAATTATAAATGGTAATAATTACTTGTTTATGTCAGAGTTCGTAACGCATAAAATGTAACTAGTGCACCACGAAATCTAGTGCTAACAATATCAACAACCTGCATTTTTCTGATTTTTTTGGGAATAACACTACAATTGCTGAATAGTCTGTATATTTCAAATAATCCAAACGTTACAAGGTCCGGTTCAGACTCCGTTTTCAATGGTAATAACAAATAACATAAATAAACAAGAAAATTAAAAAATAAATCGTAGGGAATGATAAATTTAGTTATTATTTAGTTTTATATATACAGGGTAACACTATAACATTCTAAAGACCATGTGAATTAAAAAGCTTTTTTCAAATTGGAAGAATTTGAAAGAGTTATCTTCAGAATTTCATATGGCGCTCCTAGGTACGACTTTGTTATAACAGATCAAAGAAATTCTGATGTCAGAGAGGGATCAGTTATCAACTACGCGGATGAATTCCGGGAAACCACCTAACATATGTAGTACCCGCGAAAACTAAATACATATTATACAACTGTTCCGAAATTCAATATCAAGCGGAAACCCCGGTGTGGACCAGTTTATAATTAAACAGCAAAAACTAATTAAAAAAATCGGAATCATTCTTTTAATAAAAAGATATTGGAACTTTATTGCAAAACGTTCAAAAAGAATACCATATACCACATTGTTCAGTACTATAATTTTGAAAATAAGACTGTTGAAATGTTTTTTATGTAACATAATTAACTATCCATAAGGTACAAAATATATTTTGTTTCGTTTATTAAACGAAATTCGGCGAATTTTTTTGATACCTCATATTGTATAAAAAATGTACCTAAACCACTATGACAAGTTATTGCAAAAGGTGGCACCACTGATGAAGTTTTCAATATGGTATAATACTGCCAGAATTTCCCAATAAAATTTCATGAAGGAATTTTTCTGAACACCTATCAAAGTCTTTCCAAAATTCTCGACGGATTTGAAATAAAACGAATTTGAAAGTTCAAATAAATGGTTATGAGAACTGTATTCATAACACTTGAGCAAATGTTTAAACTATTGGTCATTAATTAATACAAGCAGGACATCGTCTTAAAAACGAACTTTTCACCAATTGTTCATAATGTCGTTAGCTGATATCTTAGGCAACATCAAAGATTCTTTGACATAATTCACCAATTGTTGATATGGGTTTAGAATAAATCTTATCTTTTAGGTATCCCCAGTATAAAAAGTCCAATGGGTTTAAGTCGGGAGAGCATTGTGGCCATAAACTGGAGTACAGTGCCCGATCCCACGGTTTGCATACCCTTGGTTCAGATATTTTAGCACAGGAAGGTCATCATGAGCAGAGCAACAGTCATTTTGGTACCATATTGTACGTAAAATGTTTAATGGCACATCTTCTAGCAGATTTGTCAGGTTGTTCTGAAGATAATTTAGAAAAATTTCACTATACAAATTCCCTAGTCATTTTAACGGTTTTCTAGAAAATTCTGGACAAAGTTAATATACAATGTCCTACACCTATCTTCAACTGTTTCGGAAAGTGTTTTCGGATTTATTACAAAAATTAACATTAAAAAAGAAAATTATATTATTTCACAAATTCACTACATTACACTAAAAACCTAATAAGTAATACTGAATATTTCTTAATAATATAAAAAAATAAAAAACCATTAACGTCAATATAGAAAATATTCAAAATGTTCGCAGTGAATGTCTTGGAAATATGATAATCTGGTATAGAATGTCTTTTTTATAGGTAATTTAAGATGAGGGGTTTAGTTTTGTGTGCAGTACTTTTGGCATATCCCCACAAATTGTGGTCCAATGGCGTCAAATCAGGAGATCTTGCCGTGCTGGTCATTCTACAGATCCGCGTCTCCCAATCTTGCTGAAACCATATTGTATTGGCAGGAATTTGTGGCTTTACTGGATCAAGATATTGTCAAAGTTGGCACGACATGATATTAGAGCAGTTCTAAATACTTATCTCCATTCAAGTTGTCATCACTGAAAAAGGAACCTACGATATGATTCCCTACAATTCCTGCCCACATATTAACTTTTTCAGCGTATTGCGTATGTTCTATGTCATCCAGTGAAGATTCTCATTTGACAAATAGCGGCAATTTTACTACTACATTTACTAATTGGATCACATTGTTATCTAACCTTACCAACATTTGTTCACAGAAATACGTTCTCCTATCAAAATCGCCTTCTATGAGCTCCTAAGTCGGCATCTTTTTATAGGAATGCATTTTACATTCTTTTAAAACTCGAAAAACTGATGTGTGTCTAACGTAGAACAGTGAGGCTGCTTTTCGACCATAATTAGGTAGGTTTTCTTCAAACTCAAGCATAATATCCAATTTAATATTATCACTTAGAGCATTCGCAGATTTTTATCTGCCTTACATGACCAAGCTCGTGAAACTGCTTTTCTATTTTGCTAGTTGTTCCTTGGAATACAGGCGGCAAATTTGGAAAATTTTCGTGACATAAGCGAGAAACTTGCATTTTTGTCCGTGTGTTATCTCCATAACCAATCATTTGTAGTCATTTTGTACCTTTCTGTTAAATTAACTATTTTTCTGATATTATTAAGTACAGTTAACGAAATTCGAATGATAATAACACTGACAATGATTGCTTACTACCTCAATATCAAGAGTTAAACGGGAATTTAAGTATTGAGTATAATTTTGCAAATTTGTGAAATAAAATAATTTTCTTTTTTTAATTTTAATTTTTGTAATAAATCTGTAATCACTTAAAATTTCCGAAACAGTTGAAGATAGGTGTAGGACACTGTCCAGGAAATATACCAAGAATTTTCTGGAGAATCCAAAAAATAAATAATATACAAGGGCTTGCATTTAAAATAAGAAAGTTAGTATTGGCCATTGTCACATGACACACCCTATATATTTTTTTTGTTGAAAAAATGAACATTTAGAAACACAAATGAACGTGTTCAAGCGTTTTTCGCAACTCGCCCTCCTTTATTCGTTATCGAATTTATTTCATTTGGCTGTTCCACACTGTATTAAAACAAGTATTTGTTTTGGAACAAACTTGCATAATAGAATTAAATATTTCACCAAGTGAAGTATATATAAAGTATTTTTCTTGATAGTATTACCTTTTAAGACCCTTTCACCTAAAAGAAAATAATTTAGGTCCAATTATATATTTACTATAATTATGATTATAAATAGGCATATATGGAGTACCTGAAACATGGGACGCCGTAAAGTTATACAGTGTGATTCAAACAAGGTTAGAAAAACTTGTAAATGTAGGGTGGTTTAAATGAAGTGTGGAGAGAAATTATACTTTATGTCGTTTTGAAAAAACATGAGGAAAAATTGTAAAATCGCGTAGTTCATAATAAGTTGCAAAGTTAGCATAGATGAAAGATAGGGTGGAGAAGTATTATGGTTAATTATTTAAAAAATGTTATATTGGTTAACCCATAAGCAGTAGCGTAAACAGGGTAGTTGTAATACATACAAGGTGATTCAGAAACATGCTGAATGAAAATGTTATGTACGGTGCCCAATAAACAGTTGCAGTTTTGGTGAAATATATTGGGCATTGATGGATTTATTGTTATAGAGGGTGGTAATATCTGAAACATGGATCGAAAAAAAATTATAGTTCATACAGTGTAATTAAAACAATGTTAGAAAAAGCTGCATATAAGGGATAGTTGAAATACAGAGTGGAGACAAATTATACTTTCAAGGGTGGTTTGAAAATAGTTTTATCAGTTGCATATATATAAGATAGTGAGCAGACCGAAGTTATAGTTAAGAGTTTATTAAATTAATATTTGGTGGCCCGTAAGCAGATACACAACAGGGTGGTTGGAATATTTTATACAGTAAAATTATGTTATACAGGGTAGTTTAAAAATAAGTTGTAATGTTTGACAAATTGGCAGCAGTGTATACAGGATAGTTTTAATGTAGATGAAAGTAGACTTGTTATTCAAAGCAGTTAAAAGAAAGTTGAATAAAATTGTTATATAGGGTGGCCAATAAGCAGTTGCAGTTTGGGTGAGTGTGCTTTTAAATTTGTGACATACAAAGGGTTCCACCGGTATTTCCATCAGGGTGGATAAAAAATAATTATTATATAGGGTGGACCATGATCAGTTATGATATATGGAATATCTGAATAGCAAGATTATAGTATTAGAGTGTGTTTAACACAATGTTAGAAAAAGCGGCATATAAAGGGTGATTAAAATATAGGGTAAAGAGAAATTGTACTTTAAAAGGTGGTGGTTCAAAAAATATCAGAAATAATTGTTATACAGCGTAGACCAGAAGTAGTTGCATAGCTGAAATATAGGGTAGAGAAGAGTTATAGTTATAGGTGTTTAAAAAGTTAGTTTTGGGTGACAAAAAAAAACAGCAACATATGCAGGATGGTTGCAATATATGGTGAAGTAGGGTTACAGTTATTCAAGGTGAGTAACAATGTTATATAGAGTCGCCCATAAGTACTTGCAGTTTGGGTAAAATATATTCGGGATTGGTGGATTTATAGTAGGGTGGTCTAAACAAGTTAGAGAATTTTTTATTTAGAATAATCCACATGATTCATAAGTTATTTCTTTTTGCGAAAGCTTGAACATTCCGTACGAGGGTGAAACCGCGGGTAACGGCTAGTAAATAATAAATTCGATACACAAACATCGACAAAGATCTAAAGAAACTAACTTTTCGTATAGATTCAAATTCAACGTATTTTTTTCCATTAACCTAATACAAAAAAGAGAATTTTCTGTTTATGCTCTTAAAGTCATATCAAGTATATGCTATATGGCCCGTTGTTAATGTGCATTGTAGGCCATCTCCGGAAATATATGTTCAACAGTTCGATATTAAGGTCTTTAAACATAGGGTGTTTTTTCTAAACTCAAGTACTTTTCAGAAGCGTTAATGTAAAATGTTTACTTTATAACATGAACTTGGTCAGCATACTAATGTAATCGTGTACTCGTACAAATATCTTAGATCCGTATTAAAGTGTACCTAGTTGTTATTAACTTTATTCGCGGTAACAATTCGTTATCGATTCATTACTGATCGCATGCGCAGTTGCAATAAAGGCATTCGCGGTACAGAAATTACTGAACTGGCCGTAACAATTCTGTGTTCGCGGTGAAGGAAAATTCGATTCATTATTGATTCTTAAACAGATTATGAGTTGAATTATAGCTAGGATTTCTCGTTCTGACATGCGTGTTTGAAAAATTTTTAATCAAAATTATTAAATTGTCATTTTGTGTTGCCTACACCAGGACATTTACTTATTGTTAACTGTGTTTACGTTTGGATTTTAAAATTGTTGGGAGAGATCTATTCGCATTTATATTTATAATAAATTATAATTTATAATCTGTAGGCAGAGTTTGTTTCTATTTTCTTTAGAACATTTGTCGAGATAGACCACTTAATTTCAAGGGACGAGGATTTGGAAGAACTGTTGGAAATTGTGAGTGTTCCAAACACAATTAATTATTTTGAACATATTGTGCCACAATTTAATAATCATCAGTTTGAGTTTCTTTTTCGGATTAGTCGTGAAAGTGTGGAAGCAAATCGTTTCGCCCTATCAGAATATTCATACCTCTGTCATAAATAGCAGTAGCAGAATGCAGACTGACTCATTTAATTGAGAAATACGTATTTATATAATTCGACAGCATGGAAGAGTAAGTATATGAGATTACTGGAGTAGTGAATTAGTTCCAACGGCATTCGCGGTACACAAGTATCTTTTAATATTTTTGAATCTAAAATCAGTATATGCAAATGTCCTGAGCGAAATTATGTATAAGTTAGAATTAATAACGTTTTTTATTCCAGTAATGCAATGGAGTTTTTGCGTATCTCTTCAGCAAACTGAAATTAAAGTTTTAATTATTTTTTGTTACAGAGTACGTAATATGAAAGCATAAATAATGATTCGTTAAGTTTAACGATTTCTTCACAGGTATTAAATTTGTGTACTGTACGAGTAAACGAAAAATACGTGATATTGAAATTCAAGGGTAACTCAGTTTTAATAAATAGCGGAGTTGATATGAATGCGACTTTACTGAAGTGAAAACAGTTTTTGTTCCTCTCCCAGTGAATGTCATATTAAAGACAAATGGAAATACTTCTGCGTGCCGGGAGTTTCCAGTCTTCACTTTAAATAAATTATTTCCGAAGTACATTTTTGACATAATTGACGAAGACGAAAAACTCACAGATATAAATAGAATTATTAATTAATTTTATATCTGAGTATATATCTAAGATGTGATGAATTTTCACTTCCACCTAGCTTACTGTTTCATGGGTAATACATATAATGTAATCAATTTCTGATGTTCCTTCAACTGATATTATGATTCCTAAGTATTTGTATTCATAACAGTTTCTTAGTTTACTTAGTGTCAAATTAGTATTGACATCCTCGTCTACTAAGTATTCTGTTTTCATTACGTTTTCTCAACATATAATCTAGATCTTTTTCTCGTTGTGCAGCTCTACCTTTATCATCTGGAACGAATAAATTGATCAGCAATGATCTCCAATCTCTATTTCCATTTCTGAGAATTTCCTTCCCTAGGTTTTCAAAGTTTCTTGGAGTATATTTTAATGAGATAGAAGACAAGCAGCGGATGAACCCTCGATACTCTGGACGGTTCAGACATTTTGTTTCCTAATATGATAGCACTTCGAGATTTGTATAGAAGTTTCATATTCAAAAATATTTATTTTGCTCATTTTAATTTTCGTCAGCATGCCCACTAACATAATTAAACATATCATGTAGTATACTTTTTCTAGAGCCATTACAGGCTTTTTGCTTCTGTATTGACTACTGTACAATCTATTAGAATATTTTTGGGTCCTGCAGCTTTGCCATTTTTCATTTGTTATAATGCTTTTCCAATTTGTTATTTACTAATTACCACTAGATCATTGTTTTCTTCCTCTTCAACGATTGTTTCAACTGCTAATTTTTGAAATATTTGCGGTTAATTATTGCTTGTAATGTTGTAGCCATTCGTCTCCTTGGATTAAGGTAAGAGTTGTTCTTCCCGTGCTCTCTTTCCTAATGTTACTTACGGTTTTCCTTGCTTGTGACTTTTGATAGACCAATATATGCCTTAATTTCTTCACTGTTTTTCCTGCATCTCGTGATTTTTCCCTCTAGTCACTTTCTTTACTTCGCTGTCATACTGTCTATACACATTCCGATGCCCAAGGTTCATTGTAATTAGTCACTTTGATAAGCTTCCTTTTTATAATTTACCAAAACTTTCATGTCAACTGACCACCACTGTGGTATATGTTTAGTTTTCATCATCTAATGATAACCTAGATGTTAATTGCTGTCAAGTGCACGCATTGTTTGGTCCGCTAATACTTCCATTCTACGGTTTTATGGGCAGTATTAAATTCCCAAGTATTGTTGCTAATTTCAGTTTATAATGAAATTTTGCAGATTATTGTTTTAGACTCTCTATATAAAGCATCCCCACTTCGGTAGTAATATTTCACTTGTCATTGGTGTTTTCTCTAGAGTTATTTCAGTAATGTACTTTTATTTTAGCTGTTACTAAATCTAGGAAATACTTTGTTCCAGAAGCTGAAATTTCAGTATTTTCTGTTCAAAATATCAGTTTGTGCCCTTTGTTTTTATTTATAACAATCATACTCATTATTTTAATAAATAATCATGGCTAATTTTATTTCATAAGCAATGTGTTGCAAAACTGTTCCCCAAAAAAGCACGACAAAAAGATTTGTGGTCAAATTTATTGCTCCACATTGTATAGATCAAAACGATACAGTAAAATTCTTACTATAACTTTTGCATTGACATATTTAATTATGTCTAAAAGAAGGAAATGTTACTTAGACAAATAAAACAGACTTAGACTTTTTCTGAAATCTCTAGATGTAATTTTAGAATCGGTATATACAGTATAATACTGAGCCCGTGCATATGTTAGTATACTGCAACACATAACTGTAATCGATACTCAAGCCCGTTATACCCAACAAAAAGCAAAATACCAAAATAACATGTAATTATTTAAATAAACAAATTGTGTTAGGAATATATTTGAAGTACGTGATTTGAATAATTTATTAATGCAGACAAAATAATATGAAATATCTAAAATAAATGACGTGAGCAAATACATTGACACGAAATTAATATTTTGCAATTAATCAAACTAATAGCGTTCGCAGATTAAAAGCCCGTAAAGGTTGGTTTCGCCCCTTTCATGTTAGAGTCGGAGCATGAAAATACTTGAGACAGTAGTACACATGTCACTCCATTGAGTTATTTAGAGCTGTGCCACCAAACATTGAAATAGCTGTGATGGTAGCCAACCTACTTGAATGAGGTAGAAGAATAATCAGTATCCTGATAATGATGGCAGATTCAGAGCTACTGAAAGGTTATAAGATCAAGGAAATTAAATGGAAATCTAAGAAAATTGCGAGAAAAGAACTACATTTTCTACCATTTTCAAACTAGGCATTATATATATATATATATATATATATATATATATATATATATATATATATATGGTGGTAGATATCGAGATTTGAGAGTATTTATCGCAAACTACTAGATATTTATATTCATTTGAACTTACTATTATGTGCCTGACATTTTTCTCGTTTACCAAGTAATTTAGAAGCAACTAGCAGTACCCGGAGATTAATTAAGGATTTCTTCGACAAGGGAATTTCCTCGTATTGTATTGATTAATTCTGCTATATTTGCATCTTGCAATGAACATTCCATTTTTCCGTTGTTTGTCTGCCAAACTTGTTGGGAAATTTTGATGCATTTGGATATAGGGCCGCTTCGACTGTGTAACATTTTAACCGCAAATTACCAGTCGGCGAGTGGTGGGTGACAGGATTATGGGGTAAGGGCTAATGACGCGGAGCCGGTTACGATCCTGACTCAGAGCTGCCCTTCAGCTACAGTAAACCATAATGTAAATAATATTCTTCGAGTAGCCAGAAGCGGCAGCGAACGAATGTGAGAGCAATCGGAACAGACTTGATCAGTGCACATATGATTTTGCCGATACTTGGTCATTTCACCAGTAGGTCGAAAAGGGAACAATTAACAAATACATCAATGAATACCACTTGCTATTCCTTGATGTTCTGATAAAGAAGAAAGAAGGTAGAACCCTTGGCCATACAGTATATAGAAAAGCAACTCACCCTATCAGACCTTCATGTAATTCTCATCACACCCAGCCCAATTAGAAGCAGTCATCAAGACGTCAGCAACTAGATCGCACATATTAACTGACGGGGATAACATAAAACTGGAAATGGACTGTATATGAACAGCTGTAAAACAAAACGGATGTACAAAACTAAATACAAAGAGCCCTACAGTCAAAAAAGATGAGAAACATGAGACAGCAATCAACTTATTTACCGTGTTAAGGGCACAAGATACAGTAACTTCCACCCCCAAGGATAACACGACGCTCTCCAGCAGTAAATACTCTAAGCTTTGATCCTCCTAAATGAATACAGAACATACAGTAGTTTATTTTCCTATGCACAGATTATGCAAAATCGACTGTGTCACGAAGAATTTCCGCGCGTTTTTATCACGTGACTTTGCTATATAAAATGGTAATTTTCTGTTGCTATTATTGCAAAATTAATTGATATTTCTTAAGAATTTACATAAAATCATCATACAAATTTATCTTTTAGGACTTCACCAGCCCAAAAAATATTTTTAATACACAACTATCCAACTGAGACCGCGAAAAGGCCTAACAGCCTAAACGCACGCAATGAAATTCAGATTTTATGGACAATTTACTAAACACAGTACGTATCAGACTCCATCGTATAAAACCTGAACCGGAAATGACCAAGCAATCGGGAAGCGTGGCAACTGAGCGCCAGGGGGCACGCCACAGTTCACGGAACCAGCAGATAATCGCCGAACCGGGACTGTATAACAGGGAACCCGTACTATACTACAAAGTTTACGAAAATATGGCAATATCTGACTACATTTTATGAAATATTAATGTCAAATTATTAGTGAACTTTTTTATCAAAAAACCCTCATAGTGTTAAGGTATCTTTAAGTACTTGTTGGTGACCTCATAATCTAAACAACTGTTAACTATTTATTTGACAAGGAATTCGATCGGAATTTAAGTCACCTCGTTAGAATTAAATTTTTGTTTGAAAAGACCGAAGTTTTGTAAACGTATCAGATGTATGTTGATTTTATTAGCACAATTTAATTATAGTTAAGTCTCTCATTTTATTCTATTAGCTGTAACTTTTGATAAACTAATTTAATTGTAGCCCAACGTACGAAAAATTGCATCCAAACAATATTATTTCATCACAGCATTTAACACCTGTAATTTGTTTCGAATCTATGAGGAATACAAATGATATCCTCCCCACATTCATTTAACTTTTTCCAATGTTTCCCAATTTGTTATACTTTTCCCTTAACCCAAATTCCTCCTAATGTTATTCGATTCATGTTAATGCCTATCCCGATAAATTATCTATGCCAAAACGATGCAGAATATTGATTCAGGAGTCCAATCAGATACGAGATCACATTTGAAATTTTTCCACGTTCCTATGAAGTAACATATGGTTTTTATGTTTGCCTTTGCGTTTTGTAACAAAACACACGTGTATTGGTAACAGATAGATAGTTCCCGTGGATAAAGCTTAAATTAGATTTTTTTGAGCTAGTTGGTGAATAAATTGAAAAGGCAAAGAAATTTGCAGTTTGAAATACTTTTAATATTTTACTGTTTATGTTTTATCCTAGACTTTCACATATAATTAATATAAATTTTCCTGTTTAATATTAAAAATCAAAGGGCGAGTTTGTTAAAAACTCAAGTTAACTCTGCCTTTTCGCAAACAACTTTTTCTTGAAGTTGGGAATAAGATCTTAGGACCCGGCAATTTTTCACTAAACGCAAGCTGAATGTTACTCTTCAGATTGAAAATTATGGATGTAAATGACCTTAACTGCAAATTCAAAACTGATGTATGCAACACGGTCAGTACGATATGACCGAAACTAAGGATATCTGAACCAGGAATTGAAAAAAAGAAGAACGAAAAGGCATTCGAGCGTACACCAAAACAATCGAGAGCATAATAGATGAAAATGGCTAATTGATGATTTTAAAGTCAAAACTACCCATACAAACATAGGAATATCCAATTTAATGCCCAGCAAGGTAACGTACTCGCGATTATAAGGAGTATTGGGAACCAGATTGAAACATATTTATATTCATCGTTTAAACCTGCCACAAAAATTTAAGATACTCTACAAATAGACCCATAAGAAATATAACGGCTAACAAAAAGATTAAGAACAAAAAAGTACAGAATGAGATACAAACGAATGTGATAGTCACAATTCCCGATCAGTGGCAAAGTGCAAATGTTGTTGTGCACTACGCTGTTTGAAAGAATGGTAATATCGAAAATTACGCAAACATTTACGTCAAAATATATTACAAAATGTTACAGGTGGATTATGCATAGGGTTCTACAGATTTCATTTAGATTTTACTGGCTCAAAATTTTTCACACGTAAGTTTTATTTGTGATTTATTTCAAAGATACCAGATACGATTTTGGCGAAAAACCAAGAAATAATTCAACAGAATCAAACACATCAGTTGTACACTTGTAACTGCAACAGCTAAGCATTTGAAATTTAAAAGGTGCAGTAGGGCAATTTTCAAAAATTTTTTGGTTAAAGCTACGAGGGTGAATCAAATATGAACCGGACTTATGTTTTAAAAATTTTATTGGTACGATCAATACAAATTTTAATACATATTATTTTTCTACATACTCTCCTTTCTTATGTATACATTTTTCCCACCGAATCGGAAGTTTATTAATACCGTTCTCAAAGAATGAAACTGGTCGTGTCGATAACCAATTGCGCACAAACGTTTCTACATCTTCGTTGTCCTCAAAGTGGTGGCCTCCCAGTTCTTCTTTAAGTGGCCCAAACATGTGGTAGTCACATGGCGACAAATCAGGACTGTAAGGCGGGTGTTCAAGGGTTTCCCAATGCATTTTGTTCAATTTTCCTTGAGTCAATGCAGCTGTATGTGGCCGAGCGTTGTCATGCAACAGAATCACACTTCAGATAGACATATCCCGCCTCTTTTGCCGATAGGCAAGTTTCACTTGTTGGAGTAGTTCGCAGTAATACTCAGCATTAATTGTACGGCGTTCGTGTAGAAAATCGATCAGCAGTACGCCTTCATTCAGCTCAGGAATTGCGTAGATATTCGCCTCGTTGATGCTTGTCGTGGGACGGCGTGCATAAGGCTCATTTTCCACTGTCTCTCGGCCATCTGAAAACATTTTATGCCAGTCGTACACTTGGGTCCTTGAAAGTGTTTCATTGCCGAACTGTGCAGATAGTCGACGCAAAATTTCAGACAGTCTAACGCCCTCCCGCGCCAAAAATTTGATAACAACACTTTGCGCAACAGACGTATGCACCTCTTGCTCTGACATGATGCTACTAACAGCGCATCGACTACACCTCGCCAAACCGACGAACTCCCTCTTCTTAACATCCCTACCTAACATATATCGAGACGTTACGCCACTCGAATTACCTACAGGTCGAGAAACAGAAAAGTCCGGTTCATATTTAATTCACCCTCAAGTTCAAGTTCTTACTAGAACACAGTAATTTTGAAAAAAAATCCACTTTTTATATTTTTTGGCTTTTTCTGTGAAATATGTTCAGATCAAGATTCTTTACAACTTTTCTATTGACAGGTGTCCATTATACTTTACACCATATTAGCTAAATACAAAAAAGAAATACATTTTTTTTTCGGGGAATTTATGATACTCTCAATCGAGGTGTCATTCTTTTGTACGCAAGACAACATATACAATATATATTGTTTCTGGTCAGGGAACCTTCATCAGTTGCACTTCCCACAAGAAAATGTCAGCTCAAACACTTATTTCTTACCTTGAAGTTTCCTTGGACTTCCATCGTCTTGAAAAGGTTGATCTCACAACGTTTCAATAGCTTTGTATCTGCTATCGTCATCAGGTAAATGATGGGAAATTCAGTTTATCCGTGGCATTTATACCCCTAATCGGTCATGCGTCGCCGGCCATGGTCATTGGGTCTCATCCGGTCCAATCAGCGTCGTCGTATCTGGCGTTTGGTTGTCGGTGATACGTAGCGACAGTGGCCGAAGAAGGGGTTTCCAAATGTTTTTAGTTTGGAAGCTGGGCTCGCTAATTATATTCTCGTTCGAGTTTATATATGCTGTCTCTATAAATTTTCTTTTACACCAAAGCATCTCCTTGAGAATTACCCTGGCCCTGGTCCCAGTTGATGTTGTGGTCTTCGGTCCACGCGTGGTTAGCTCCGCCCTTTGAGTAGCTGTGCGGTGTTCCTTAACCCTAGTGTCCAGCGGTCGCTTTGTCTCTCCAATGTAAAGATTGCCACATTCCCAAGGTATACTGTATATACAGTTATTTGGTATTGCTGAAGCGTCCGACATCGTTCTTGTAATCATCCTCCTTAGAGTGTTGCTGCTTTTGAAGATCATTCTGATTCCATTTCTGTATGCAATTCGTCTAAGTTTCTCCGACAAGCCTTTGGAGGGCAAAACACCATAGCTCGTCAAGAATTCAAAGCATTTTGTTGAAATCATCGGTGCCATGGAGCTTGGACCAGAACATCTCTTAGTAAGTTTCGACGTACCATTAGACGCATCTCTCGATATACTGAGAAAGAACTTAGTGAAGACGAAACCCTGATGGAGAGGACGGAGCTGCCAATAGATTCAACCATGGAGTTACCGCAGTGTTGCCTCAAGAACTGCTACTTTCAAGAGAACAGGTTCTTCATGCAAGAAGATGGATTGTCTATGGGCTGCCCGTTATCGCAAACCGTCGCCAAAATCTACATGGAGCGGTTCGAAGAACATGCACTGAAGAGATACGAGAAGCAGCCCAAGCTATGGTTAAGATGTCGATGACACTTTCATTATTTGGCAACACGGAGAGACACAACTATAGGCATTCGTGGACCACCACACCGATGCCAACCATCCATTAGATTCAACATGGAGATGGAAGAAGATGGGTGCATACCATTCCTAGATGTAAAATGTCACAGGACTAGGACCGGAATCCAAACAACAGTCGACAGGAAAGCTACCCATACATGACTGTATCTACATTATAATTCTAACCACCCATCAATAACGAAAATTGGCATCATCAAAACTCTTATCCATAGAGCCAAAAATACCCGGAAACCATCATAAAGAAGGCGTTTGAAGAACTGGACAAACCACCTAGACAGGAAGAGGAAACCACGGTAGCAACTCTATTATTACCGTATACTAAAGGCTTGTCAGAGAAACTTAGACGAATTGCACACAGATATGGAATAAGAATGATCTTCAAAAGCAGCAACACTCTAAGGAGCATGATTAAAAGAACGAGGCCGAAAGTTCCAGCAATACCAAATAACTGTATATACAGTATACCTTGTGAATGTGGCAATCTTTACATTTGAGAGACAAAGCGACCGCTGGACACCAGGGTTAAGGAACACCGCACAGCTACTCAAAGGGCGGAGTTGACGAAGTCTGGGCTAGCTAACCACGCGTGGACCGAACACTACAACATCAACTGGGACCAGGCCAGGGTAATTCACAAGGAGGAGCATATAAAAGAAAATTTATAGAGACAGCATATATAATCTCGAACGAGAAAGTAATTAGCGAGCTCAGCGTCCAAATTAAAAACATTTGGAAACCACTTCTTCGGCCACTGTCGCTACGCATCACCGACAACCAACCGCCAGATAAGACGACGCTGATTGGACAGGATGAGACCCAATGACCATGACCGGCGACGCATGACCGATTAAAGGTATAAATACCACGGATAAACTGAATTTCCCATCATTCACCTGATGACGATAGCAGAGACAAAGCTATTGAAACGTTGTGAAATCAACCTTTTTAGGACGATGGAAGTCTTGATGACTATATTCCTTCTCAATGCATCTTAACCTAATTAGTACAAAACCTTAAAGAAGCTTAACATTGCGCTACACATAAATTTAAATCAGTACAAAACAATAACCTTACCTATAAGCACAATAAATAAGTTTAGTAGAAAAAAACTAACTCTTACCTATATTCCCTGCAAACATCTAAAAAAACCTCAACATATCAGGAAATAAAGTCCTGGTTTCAGAAGCTGCAAGAGCATGTTTATACTTCCAATCTAACAAAGTACAAGAATGCCACTAAGCTGGTATTAATCTCACTGGCGGTACAAGATAAGACACCCTGTAAATTTAAAGACCGTTTTATATTGACCAGATTTTACAGAAGCCTTTATAATTGCACACATAAACAAACTCTATTAGGACAACTGAAGAAGACATGATTCAGGTCACCAAACTCGGCACAATCGCAAAGAGGATCGTCTTTTCTGCCAATCCTATATAAATGAGCAGGAAATCTACCATGCCTTGTCCTAAGTCTAATAATAGCTGTCGCGTGTCTTGACTAATATACGTTAGTTTACTAAACCATGGTTCTTCAAAAAGAAACTTTGAACTAAACCATACCACCTTCCCCTGCTTTCTAAGCTAACTTTCCTCTCTCCATATTGTTTTAAACTTGTCTCTAAATGAGAGGTGAAAATTCCCATTTATCTACCTCGAACCTCTAGTAAATGTTTAATTTTTTACGTATGTTAGCTAATGTGTCACTGTCTCATTGCCCCCAACACCTGAATGTCCAGGCATTCAAATGAATATAGTGCCTTCCCTTTGTTGCTAAGATACCAAATTAATCATTTCATAATTAATACTAATCTTGTGCCATTTCCCTTTCCTATATCACAAATGATCTGAACTGCACTCAAAGAATCAGTAGTAGTCATTCTTTTTTTATGTTCCTCTCCAAGCTCAAAAGAATACCTTTATGGATTGCCAATAGTTCTACCGTTAGTACCTACAGGTTTACTAAAGCTCTCGATGAAAATTTTATTCCCTCCTTTGGGATATATATTTCAAACTCCGTTCTTCCATCTTCCCTACTCCAAGAACCATTCGTATAAATAGTCGTATAATCGGTACAATTCTCTCCAAAATTTGTATTAAATCATACTACGGAATAAGCGATTGTTTGCTCAACTCAAAATGTTTTACCGTCATGTATTGACAATGCACATCCAATTCGTAACAGGATAAAACTTCAGAATTATAAGTATTATCTCTATCTCTTCCTTCATTTTATCCAACAAAGGAACCTGTCTTCTAAAACAAATGATTTTCCAAATTAAAAAGTGTCTTTATCAGAAATATTGCTGCCAGCAATTTTTTTCTATACTCCAGACAAATTACTCCAGCCTCCGCTAGGATTGCATTCGTAGGAGAGGATTTCATACACCTTAAGACCACTCTCAAAGCGGTGAAGAATCTAATTGTTTTGTCTCCTGAACTCACTAATATACTCCAATAATCCAGATGAGACCTTACTAATACCTTTATACACTTTATACAACATTTTCGGATCTGCTCCCCACACTCCACAAAGAGCTCTCATCCCGATATTGCCCTGTTCTACTTTTTTGCATATAACCTGTAGTTGACTATTACAATTCAACGGTTACGGGACAAAAGCAATTACATGGAACCGCTCCAGATAAAAACCTATATGTCGACCTTTACATCTCGCGTCTACAAATACAAGGGATTTATGATGTCCAAATAAATTACTTCAGCAAATTTGCTGTTAAAATTTTGTCCGCTGAATGTATCGTAACACATTTTAATTAGTAAAAGTCTCTGCCAAACAAAAACACAAATTTCTGTCCTGATTTTCTGTCAATTTGATTTCAATTGGTCTAGTATATCTTCAAATCTCAAAAACAACAACAATGATGATATATTTTATTATAAATTGCTATAGGAATATCAGAAACTTCAGACAAGTGAAGTTTTAGTCAGACGCTAGTCGTCTTGCAATAATTTTGAGGAGCAATTGTGACGAGGAAATTATTGTATACAACTGGGGCAGCAAGCTAAACTAAAAACTTTTTTCTAAATCACGTCCACCAGAAAAATATGTCTATTTAATGCACTATCTATTCCGATATGTGTATTATCTAATTTACAGAATAATATTAATTTGATTCTTATACTTCATTACAAATAAATGTGTTTCAGTGATAAGAAATTGAAAATGATCTGAAATAAGCAGTATTTTCACTAACAGCAGTGTCTTTACTACAAATTCGTGTTAAACACAAATAAAATCAAATATATGGGCTGTGCAGTCAGTAATAACGGAAACACTCATACAGACAAACATGGGGGTCGTCTAAATACTGGATAGGTGAAGTGAGTAAAGCTCTCGAGAGTGTTATGCGATAAGATAATACCATTTCACATCAAAAGCATTAACTGAATAGCCTGGTGAGAACAAACTAGGTCAGTTTTCGTAAGTAAAAAGAAATAAAATACCATTCCGGGAAGTACTGAGATATATCTACTTTGTTTTTCCAAAGTCTGGACTAAAATTTATGACTCTTTACATCTCATTAAAAAATGCCTTCAGCCAGTCGATTTTCATTTTTTATGTGCATTTTCTCTTTAAACAATTTTTCGTTAACCACACTACATACTGAGGCAAGAGGCGTTTTTTATAGCTATCCTGAATTATTTTAAAGCATACACAATACTGTTACAAGTTAAACAAGAACATTTCGTCGCTGATTATTAAACAAGTATTTAAAGATATAAATATTTCGGTAGTCATCTTCAGCCATGTCCTATTTTTTTAAAAAAATAGCAAAGGGGGCAATGTGCCATCTTTTTATAAAGTAATAAATATCCGATATCAAAAATGTATTACTCTCTTAATTTAACAAATATAGTAGGAGTTAAAATTATTGCTTCAAAGGTATTTACTTCTGTTGTTCAGTAGTGTAAAATTTCTCTAGAAATACTGCTACATTTTTGTACATTTTCAGGGATAAGTCAACAGGAGTTTGTGATTTGGTAAGTCCACAAAACAAGTCTAATGGGATCATATTCGATGATCGTTTTGGCTCTTTTATATGTCCAGATCGTCCAATCTGTCATAAGCGAAAAATGTGGACTCATAGAATGGCTAGCGAAATAACCGGATCTTGCGCTGTTGGTAATTAGCGCCAGAGAATTCTAGAGGTACGAAACAGTATTACTAGTGACATTAACAAATGCTGGACAAGAAATACAAAACCGATTAACCATGTGATGTGTGGAACTTTTTTCAAAACGTCATCTTCTTGTACACGGGCGTGGGTTAAGTCGTTATATATTTGAAAAAAAATTCTAACAGATCACGGCACAACAGTTTAATAAAATGTAATATCCAAGCCTAAGCCGAAATGCAGTGCTTTCAATTTATTGGAATGAATTTTAATTTTGTGTTTTCGGTAATGAGTAAACATTTTATTGCTCTGCAGAATTACCATAACTATGTAAATTATATAATTGCTTTGTTATTAAACCTTTTTTCCAGATATTAGTTTTAATATCATTGTCTTTATAATTACCGACTGAACATACAAACTTAATTGTCTAAGCAGTGGAGTATGAAAAGTCAGAATGAGTTAGAGTTAATTGCAGAAAATTTGTCAGAAAAAAAACAATACAATGACTTGGTTTAATAGTTCCAATACTGAAAAATATAATGCAACTGTACTTAAATGCAGGCAAAAGTGTCTTGAAAATATTATTACTACAAAAATGTTAACGTATTATCAGAGAACGACATTACTTGGCCATTAACAGCAATTCACTTCGTACTTCCAAACGATCAAATAAAAAAATATGAATTGTAGAATTTTTGGTAGTCAAAGTATGTTTAGATAATAAAATATAACCACATAAAATTTGTAACAGATTACTTACTGGTTGTCATTTTCATGAACTTCCTCGTTTTAATAGAAAGAAAACCTGTACACCATGATCAACTAGTCATCAAGTCTACGAAAAAGCCGTGTATAATGATCAGCTGTGGAGACGTTTCAACTCCAAGCATGGAGCCGTTGTCAGTCACTATACCTATTATTTTGTTACATTTACTTAATTCATTGTCCAAAACATAGACATTTCTGCATTACAGCAAAAAATTACAAAATAGCATGTCATCGGAATCCAAATTATTTTTCTATACAATATCTGTTTTAGGGCAATGAAATTATGTTAAAGAACTAGGGTTAACAAATGATATTTACCAGCATTTAATTTTCTGTTGATAATATAAACGATTTTTCTTATATTATTTCATAGTAGAAAATAATTCAAATGGCGTGGAAAGGTGATTACAATATCTTTATATCGTTATCCTATCGTAAATTATATATAACCAAATGGGTCTAATTTGTGGGTGTCACTTAATGGTTATTTTTGTGGGTATCGAGAACCGATAGGTGTTACTTAGGTAAGGAAACGTTCTCTTTTTGAGACATTTTATGGGCACGGTTTGAAAACTCACATAAATTGAATGCGTTTTGGCAATTATTGTTACGCTCAAAGGAAGCCACAAATAATATGGAGATTTAAAACAGTCATCATTATTAGACTATTCGGTGTTATTAAGTTCCAGATGGGGCTGCAACAATTAGAGTGCATGTAGAAGGCTTTACAAAGATTAGTTTTCTATAGATGATAAAATAAACATGTGTGCTTATTGTCAAAAAATAAATGGGTGAAGCCTACCGCAATAAGCACAAAGCATATTTAGCACACTGGGTTTAAGAGTCACTTGCCACTTTCCATTTTTATCAAAGATAAATTGAAACCATCTTTTTGTAAACAGTGTTGCACTATGTTCAGACAAACAGCTATTGTCCCACTGTTCAAAAGTTTTAACTAACTCGAGTAGCATGTGGCTGAACATTAACTTGTTGAAATATGGGACCCATGAGCCAATTAAGGGCAGAGAGTAGATACGGCTCCACAACTTCTTGAAGATAACAGTGCGTCGTCTTGCCTCGAACAAAGACTAAAGGTGACATACTTACATGTTCACTAGGATTCCATACCATAACGCGTACTATTCGGTGTACATGTCGCTCAACATCAAATTGAGGTTGATGTCTTTCTGCTCCACGTCGTCTAACCCTTCAAGGCCATTATGTCCACCTAAGCTGCATTGAGATTTATCAGAGAAAACGACCTGATGCCATTCCAATGTTGTCATTCTCTGCACCAGTGTAGTCGTTGCCTTCGATATCAGCGGTCACAGGTCGCACAAGATGGTATCGATAATGATGTAGGCCAAAAGAACTTATACGGCGGTAAACCGTCTGGACACTTACAAGATGACGTTGTTCTCCTAACCACTCATAAGTCTTAGATGTCGATCTTAAACTCAATTTGTGCCCTTTCGACGTCAGGTGCCTACTCTTCTTCAATTTTTGGTTTTATGAAACAACGTTTGACAACATCTCATAACAGTAGTTGAATTTCTATTAATGCGGTTAGCGATCTCCCGTAAACCAATAAATCAACCTTTTTTTAAATTCACTTAGCTGGCGATACATTACCAAACATCCATTTTGGATCCCATCAGTTTGTTATTTGGAAAATTAAAAAAAAAGGCAAAAACGGCTACAATATTAATTGTTAAAAAAATTTCCTTGAAAAAAAATTCACCAAACTCTACCAAATTTGTTGTACCAAAACAATATTAAATTTTAACATCTCTTTCTGGGTGTTGCCATGTCTTTGCCAGTGAGTATAATTAAGATTTATAACAACCGCCACAAAACTTTTATAACACAGCTTTTCACATTCCACAGACAGTACTTCGACAGCTTATCCTCACAACTAAACTGCCTGCCTTAATAGCCCTCAAAAAAATCTTAATTTTTATACTCATACCTTACTTCCGAAAATTAGTGCAAATGCTTATCATGTAAGATCTAAAGTAATATCTGTATGATTGAGAACATAGGGATCTATTTTGGCTAATCATATGAGTTTTCTCCCCTCATATCGATTTCTGAAATCCTGATAACATAAATAATCGTTATCGAACAATGTTTGCTGAAAAACTTTATTTTGTTACTATTGATTTTGTTTGACTCTTTCTAATTGTGAATTTTGATTCACAATTTTTTTTGTTTTTTAGGGTTCGGTATATACAATATATGGATACCCTTATAATATCACTCAGGATTTCTGCCTCTGTCACATCACAGCCATTTTCTCCTAAACTACTGGACGGAAGAGGTTGAAATTTGGTATCAATGTATAGTTTTGTGACCCGATCAGGAGTGCATATCGTAAAAGAAAAAAATTTGATTTTAGGGGTACTTCTGGGGAGAAAAACCCTGATCTCCGAAACTACGGAGTCTAAAATTTTGAAAAAAATAGGAAATATAGAGCGTTGCCCGAACTTTACAGGAACATTAAGAAGAAACCATTAATGTTAATTTTGGGGGGCAAATTATAGAATTAAATAAAAATTTAAAAATAAAAAAATTTCAAACGCATCATGTAATATATCAAATGAAAGGTCTCATTCTCAGGGACACAAATATATTTTTTTCATATTTAAAAAAAAATTATTTAAAAAGATATTAACGAAAATATACCAAAATTTACCCATCCCCCCCCCTTATCTCCGGAACTACTGAGTCTAAATTTTTGAAAAAAATAGGAAATATAGAGCGTTGCCCGAACTTTACAGGAAAATTAAGGAGAAACCATTAATGTTAATTTTGGGGGGCAAATTATAGAATTAAATAAAAATTTAAATATAAAAAATTTTTCAAACGCAATATAGCAAATGAAAGGCCTCATTCTGAGGAACACAAATATATTTTTTTCATATTTAAAAAAAAAATTTAAAAAGATATTAACGATAATATACCAAAATTTACCAATTCCCCCCCCCTTATCTCCGAAACCACAAGCTGGAAAATTTTGAAAAAAAAAATGGAGGTATAGCCCCTCACCTGAACTTTACTGGAAAATTAAGGAGAGATCCCTAATATTTATTTTGGGGGGCAAATTATAGAATTAAATGGAAAATTAAAATTGTTTCTAACCCATCAAGTTATATATCAAATGAAGGGGCTCATTATGACGAAAACAAATATATATTTTCTATATTTTTAAAATAAATTAATTAAAAGATATTAACAAAAATATAAAAAAATTTACCCCTTCTCCCCTTATCTCCGAAACCATAAGCTGGAAAATTTTGAAAAAAAATGCAGGTATAGCCCCTCACCTAAACTTTACTGGAAAATTAAGGAGAAACCCTAATATTTATTTTGGGGCGGCAAATTATAGAATTAAATAGAAAATTAAAATTAAAATTGTTTCTAACCCATCATGTTATATATCAAATGAAAGTGCTCATTATGACGAAAACAAATATATTTTTTTCATATTTTTAAAATAAATTAATTAACAGATATTAACAAAAATATAAAAAAATTTACCCATCCCCCCTATCTCAAAACCATAAGCTGGAAAATTTTGAAAAAACAATGGAGGTATAGCCCCTCACCTGAACTTTACTGGAAAAATAAGGAAAAACCCCTAATATTTTTTTTGGGGGGCAAATTATAGAATTAAATGGAAAATATAAAATTACAATTGTTTCTAACTCAGCATGTTATATATCAAATAAAAGGGCTCATGATGAAGAAAACAAATATATTTTTTCCATATTTATAAAATAAATTAATTAAAATATATTAACAAAAATATAAAAAATTTTACCCATTCCCCCCCTTATCTCCGAAACCATAAGCTGAAAAAATTTGAAAAACTGGAAGTATAGTCCCTCACCTGAACCTTTACTGGAAAAATAAGAAGAAACCCCTAATATTCATTTTGGGGGGAAAATTATAGAATTAAATGGAAAATAAAAAATTATAATTGTTTCTAACGGCTCATGTAATATATCAAATCCCAGGGCTCATTATGACGAATAGGTACAAATATATTTTTTTAAATTTTTAATGTATTTTAAAATATATTAAAAAATATTTTAAAAAAATTACCCATTCTCCCCGTTATTCCCCAAACTCTAAGACCTCATTTTTTTTGTTTATAGGCCTCCAAATAATAGAATTAAATGGAAAATAAATTACTAGAGACCCCCCATAGTAATTTTAGGGACAAATTATACAATTAAATGGAAAATAAAGATTCAATTTTCAAAGGCATCATGTAATATATCAGACAAAAGGCTCATTATGTGAATTACAAATATATCATATTTTTAAATCATAAAAGATATTAAAAATATTAAACATCGACTTAATTCCCACTTTAGAAACTACACTATTTAAAATTTGAAAAATATATTTTATTTACATTTTTAAATAATTTGAATAACAGATTTAATAATATTTATATTTAATAATATAAATTAAACAGTAGATTATAAAAGGCATTTCTGAAAGTTTATTAGTAAAATAAAACTCTAATCTTACTTTTTGGGGGCCAAATTAGAAAATTAAATACATATGTATTGTGATAAAAATCAAGCGAATCCTAAAGCAGATAAAATAAAAAGTCTATGTGTGGAAAATCAAAGTGTATATTTTTTATAAATTTAAAACGCTTCCTTTAAAAGATATAAGGGTAAGTATAAGAAAATGCACTCATTCCCTGCTTGTCTGAAACTGGAATATTCGAATATTGAAGGTGGTACGGAACCCTAAGTATGCGAGTCCAACTCGCACTTGACCAAATTATTTTTTGTTTTAATTTCGTCTTCTTTAAGTATAATCTTGTTTTTTTCAGTCGTTTTTATGTATATTTATCATTTAGAAACTACTTATATTTATCAGTTAGTACATGGTTTCAGAATTATGAAAAATCAAATATTAGTAGAGTGCGTCAGTAATTAATACTATTCCAGGTCCACAGATAGCTCCTTCTACACTTTGATTATTTATTTGTCTTATGTCTCTTTCAGAAATCGTTGTGAGAAGAGAAAACCCATATACATTAACACTGTATTATCTAATTTCTAAGCACGAAATTATTGCTAGATTCACTTTATCAAGCAAATAGTTTTTCCAAGTTAGGAAAAACTTTTCAAATATTTATTGTCTTTTTAAATAATACTATTCTATTGCATGATACAAATTACATTTATTTATGGAAGGTGAAATGCGTATCGGGACTGGCAGATTAAACTAGAGTTAAACTATTCAATCCTTTATGATTAAATTGTACCTTTAAGCGCTTTAACCGTAACTCCAACATAATTATTCCAGGTGAGTTTATACATCCTTCTCTAAAACCTGATTAGCTTCCCTGTCATGTCAATAACAACGTGCGTTTATCAGGATGTTATACCTGGAGGTTAACATATGAACATTTCATGTGATCTTTGGTAAATTTTCAACGAGATTCAATTAGCAACCTACTATAAAATCTGACGTTAAAGTTTTTGATTAACGAAAATATTTTGTTTTCAATGTGATAACCTTAATGTTTTACACGTGAGGGTGGAATAATAATTAGAATATAGTAAATATAATTGTCTTCTAAACGTTGTTTGTGGCATATTCTTGATAACTTATATGTTTCTTTGGGGAATAACACCACAATAGAAATAAAACTACGTATATTGCAGGAATACCAAACGTTTCAAAGTCTATTCTGACTTCGTTGTCAATGGCTTTGTATTTATTGATGTGATTGCAAAATGAAAATTTGATTTGACATTTAAAATTGACATTAGAAAATTTGTTGTTTTTAGATATACAGGTAGCACAAAAAATTCTAAAGATCATGAATTATAGTTAACCAGCTTTCAAATTAGAAGAATTTGAAAGAGTTGTCTTTAGAATTTATATCACTGAAACAATAGAATTCTTTGATCGCATTTTTGGCGAATGCGCTATCTTATAACAAAGTCGTACCTAGGAACGCCACATATAAATTCTAAAGACAACTCTTTCAAATTCTTCTAATTTGAAAGCTGGTTAACTATAATTCATGATCTTTAGAATTTTTTGTGCTACCTGTATATCTAAAAACAACAAATTTTCTAATGTCAATTTTAAATGTCAAATCAAATTTTCATTTTGCAATCACATCAATAAATATAAAGCCATTCACAACGAAGTCAGAATAGATTTTGAAACGTTTGGTATTCCTGCAATATACGTAGTTTTATTTCTATTGTGGTGTTATTCCCCAAAGAAACATATAAGTTATAGTAAATATAATTAGTGTATATCAAAATCTCTGTAAATTTCAAAATATCCAAGCGTTTTAGTGTAGAAATCAAACAAATTTTTCAATTAGTTAAGAGAAGTAATGAGAATAAGTAATACTTCTCGCAAGGTTTAATACCAATGTATAATTTGAAATTGAAATGCTTGGAAAGTCAAAAATGTGTGAACATTTTTGGGATCTCGGTCATACAATACAATTTATCATTATTATGAACTAAATATATACTGTGTCCTAATATCACTTAAATTACAGTTACTAGTTTCGACATGTCATTTTCTAAAAAGTACTAAATAATAATGTACAAAACCATCAGACGATTCTGGCTATTAGAAAATATGGTGTAAAACAAAAATTGGCTATTCTCCCCAAATTAGACGAACAAGTATTTTAGTAGTTTTAAACAATAACTACAATACTTGAAAGCATAGAAATATAGAAGATCATCAAGGAAACATCTACAGTTACTGTATAGTGATATAAATGATACTAGCTGTCGCCCAGTGGTCGAAATTCGACCAATTGTGTCAATATCTCTGGCAGGTTAAGTAACATGAAAATTTTATCGTGACATTCTATCCTAGGACTTTAGGGAGAACAGCAATTACACAGAACGGATCCAGATTCGGAACCTCTGTGTGATAGTTTCCTCGAAAATCCTAGATGTCGGTCTTACATCTCGCTTCTACGAATAAGTAACGAAATTCAAGTTTTTTTCAGATATAATTCATAGAACTTTATTTGTGTTCAAATTCGTAATTCTTAATTTAATTACAACAATTCAACTGCTAATGGGCTACCCTACATATTTATTTTTTCTAACACCCCTGTATAGCTATAATTGCACTCAATTCTCTTACATTTATTAAAATCCGCATTATAATAATTCCATCTCATTATATATTTCCACCACCCTGTATATGTAAATGCTTATGGACCACGCATAATATTTTTTAACATTTTTCAACCACCGCCACTGCCACTGCCTATGACCCACCATATTTACTCTTTTTGTTTATGAAATTTTTAATTATCTTCTGTAACTATAATTCTACTCCGACCTATATTTCAATCATTATATATATATGGAACTCTTCGTGGTCTACTCTATAAATCATTTCCTATTCTAACATTTTTTATCACCATCCTGTATATCTATAATTCCTCTTACCCTATATTTCATCTTAACTATATATACAACTGCTTATGGATTACGAAATGTTGCATTTCCATTTCCGCCACCCTGTATATGCATCTATGTATAACATTTTTTGCACCACCCTGTATAACTGTAATTTTACTGCACCTTCTATTCCAAGAACCATGTAAATTCAACCGCTAATGGGCTTCCCTATATAATTATTTTATTAGTTATAATTGCACTCTACTCTATATTTTAAACACCCTAAATATGCAACTGCTTATGTGCCACCCATTAAAAAAAATATTTCTAACATATCTGGAATCGCCCTGTATAATTATGATATTCAACGATTACTTTACCCACTAAAAAATAACAACGCTTGCATGCCACCTCCAGAAGTACATGCTCTAAGTATATAATAGCATTGGTCTGTCTATATATAATTACTCAATGGTTTGAGTCTGGCGGCAGCGGCACGCGGCACATTCATTTGTTTGGTATTGACATTATTGACGTAAATAATGAATTTTTATTATATTTTATTTAATGAATGAACCAATATTATAAATTAAGATTAGCATTCTGCACTGAAGGTCGTCAGTAGCTACTAAACAAAACAAAAATGAAGAAAATCGGTTGAGAAACAGAGGAGAAAATGGTACATAATCGTTTTGTCTTAGCCTATTTATATATAGATTCTAACGAAATTTCCTTAAGCCGGCCCTGGTTTCATTCCAGTACGACACCGATCACTTTTAGGAAAAAATTGTGCTCGAAATGGTCATTCCAGTACGACACCGATCACTTTTAGGAAAAAATTGTGCTCGAAATGGCTCGGCAGCTGTAGAGTTGATGATTGATTGTACGAGAGTTTTCGATGCAGGTTTTATAAAGGAGCGACCCATAATAGCGGCAATTAATTAGACAGCGACGACGAGCGTATATTGTAATGTTATTGTTTTCAGAAAGCTGAATGACGTCACGAAGAAAGACACCTATCCACTACTCCGAATCGATGACACTGTGACCACACTAGCAGGCTCCCGTTGGTTCTCCACAATAAACCTAAAAAGTGGATATGGCAGGTTGTTCTACACGCAAACGACAGAGAGAAGACAGCGTTCTCCACTAGTAAAGGGCTGTTTCAGTTCACAGTCATGCCCTTTGGGTTATGTAATAATGCTCCAGCAACATTCGAGAGGCTAATGACAAATGTCCTGAGCGGGTTAACCTGCAGGACGTGCTTAGTATACCTCGACGACATTCTAGTCATGGGTCAGACCTTCGAAGACCATCTGAAGAACCTGGGCGAAGTATTCTCCAGAATTGATAACGCCAACCTGAGACTCAACGCGAAGAAGTGTTCCTTGTTCCAAAAAGAAGTAGAGTCTTTGGTCCACATCGTTTCCGAGTCAGGAATCCGCACCAACGAGGACAAAATAGAAGCCATCCGTGATTGGCCAGTCCCAAGAGACAAGCATGAACTGCGAAGCTTCTTGGGCCTCTGTTGCTACTACAGGCGATTTGTTGAGGGAGTTTCCACCATTGCCGCGCCTCTACATCGGCAGACCACTGAGAAAGAGACCTTCCGTTGGAATAAGAATTGCGAAACATCATTCAGACGACTGAAGGCAGCACTATGTTCCTAGCCTTTACTACACAGTCTGGCAAGTTAATTTTAGACACCGACGCCAGCAACACAGGTTTGGGGGCCGTCCTATCCCTGGTGCAAGATGGTGAAGAGAGGGTGATCGAGTACTACAGCCGTGGATTCTCGAAACAGGAAAGAAATTATTGCGTCATCAGAAAAGAACTTCTTGCAATAATAAGGGCGGTAGACCATTTACACAAATACCTATATGGTCGTCATTTCTTAATCCGAAGAGATCATGCCGCCCTCAAATGGCTGTTGGACATAAAGACACCGGAAGGACAACTGGCCAGGTGGATGGAGAAACTGCAGCAATACGATTTCAATGTGGAACACCGTGCCGGCCGTTGGCACAATAATGCCAATGCACTATCCAGAAGACCCTGTAGAGCAGAATGCAGACAATGTCTGAAGACGGAACAGCGAGAGGGTATCTCCATTAGGTAGATCCGAGTGCAGGCCAATGGAGACTGGACAACGGAACAGTGCATCCAGGACCAAATGGCTGATCCAGACATCGAACCAATCTTGTCACTCAAAACGAGAGGGGCATCCAGGCCACGATGGGATGATAGATACTCGGGCGTGCTGAAATCGTTATGGGCCCAATGGGTAGATAGAGAATGGGATGCTCAAGCGAGTTTGGGAGAGCACTGATGGCCGAGAAACCAAGTCCCAACTGGTAGTTCTTAAGCAAAAGGTACCAGCCATCCTGACCAAAGTACATGATGGGATTGCCGAGGGCCATCTGAGCATGAACAAAACCCTAGAAAAAGTTCGCTAGCGATACTACTGGGTAAATTACTTTGAAGACATCAGAGCTTGGTGCCGGAAATGTGACACCTGTACAGCCAGTAAGGGCCCGAAGACCCGGACCAAGGGCAAAATGCAGCAGTACAATGTGGGCGTCCCATTTGAGAGAATTGCCATCGATGCCGCCGGTCCGTTTCTCGAGTCTGAGAGGCGGAACAATTACATTCTGGTCGCAATGGATTACTTCAGCAAATGGCCTAGTAGAACAACTATGCAGCAGGTTTGGCGTACCGATGGAACTACATTCAGACCAGGGGCGTAACTTCGAATCGAATGTATTCCAGAAGATCTGTACGATTTTGGGAATCAGGAAAACGAGAACATTACACCCACAGTCGCAAGGAATGATGTAAAGATTCAACAGGACTTTTCGGACAACACCTATCTAATGTCGTCAGCCATAACCAGCGTGATTGGGATGAGCATATTCCCCCATTCCTGTTGGCATATCGCTCTGCCGTACATAATATTACAGGCCTGACTCCAGCCAGGGTCCTATTCGGAAAGGAGCAGCGATTACCCTGTGATTTGGCTTTTGGCTCCCCCGAAGAACCTTCCCAAAACATCAACGATTATGCCGACCAGCTCCGACATAACATGCTGGCAACACACGAATTAGCCCGAACGCAGATGTTGGCCACCAGTGACCGGATGACGACGCGATACGACCTCAAGGCCAATTCAGTCGGGTTACAAGAGAGGGACAAAATCTGGCTGTACAACCCCCAACGGAGCAAGGGTTAATCCCCAAAGCTTACACTCGCCTGGGATGGTCCATACGAGGTGGTCAAGAGGCTTAATCACGTCGTCTACCGGATCTGTCGAAACCCCGCGGCTAAGTTGAAGGTGGTCCATTTATATCGATTTATAGCGGTGTAACGGAATTTCCTTAAGCCGGCCCTGGTTTCATTCCAGTACGACACCAATCACTTTTAGGAAAAAATTGTTCTCGAAATGGCTCGGCAGCTGTAGAGTTGATGATTGACTGTACGAGAGTTTTCGATGCAGGTTTTATAAAGGAGCGACCCATAATCGCGGCAGATAGTTAGACAGCGACGACGAGCGTATATTGTAATGTTATTGTAATCATCTGTTCTGTATAATTTGATGTAAATAAGAGTTCTAGAAAAGTGAAAGTGAATATTAGTTGTATAATTTTAATTGGATCCACGGACTATAATATAACAATATTATTACATTATTATTATTATATGGGCTCTGTTGAACTTACAACTTTGCCACGGTATGAAGGAGGAAGAGGATTGACAGATCTAAGCAAACTATTAGATCAACAAATTTCTATTTTGCTTAGACATTTCCAGAAATTCGCAGTATTTTCTGATCTACACAGAGTCATGTGCCAGGTTGATGACTCAACACCACTGCGGCTGACACAACAACATGTCCAATTACACTACCAGACCACAGATCAGAAACTGCTGAAATGGAAAGAGAAGCCCCTTCATGGAAGACATATAAATGACGTCAACCAAGATTATATCAACAGTGCCGCGTCGAACTGCTGGTTGATCTCTGGTCATATGTTTCCTGAAACGGAAGACTTTATATTGGCAATCCAAGATCAAGTAATTCCAACTAGGAACTACCTAAAGTACATCGTTAAAGACATCTGAATCTCTCCAGCATATCACAGGAGGTTGTCAAGCGTTTGCTGCAATAGAATACAAAGAACGAAACGATGCTGTGGCAAAAATACTTCACCAGGAACTAGCACTGAAACTTGAATTATCACAGTCGGTAAGATTACCATACTATAATTACAAACCAGAATCTGTTTTAGAAAATAACATCTACAAGCTGTACTGGGACCGCACGATACTGACCGATCGGACTTTTGCTCACAATAGACCAGATATAGTTTTGGTAGATAGAGTATCTCGGAAAACAACTTTAATTGATATAGCAATTCCTAACAATAATAATATAAATACTAATCAAGCTGAACGGTACCAATTGTTATGTCAACGACAGGACTAGTCCCAAAACATCTATTAAACAATTTAAAATACCTCGGTTCGACGCCCATCCCATTACAATGTTACGGCTCTGACGAAATTGCCGTTCTCTGTGCTAATAAAGTGCAGGGGGCTCTGTGTGTATGGCCCCACTTGTGCTCTTCTCTTTGGGTATTTCAGTGTGTTTTTGGTTGCGATTCTGCAGCACATTTTTTAAAAATGGTTTGGCACTGTTTGATACCGAATTGTAATATCCAACAAAAAAAAATAATCTACATAAATCTAGACATGCCGAATTGGTATTTTTTGCTAGTTTGGATTTATTATTAGAGAATATTCTTCATTCTGTATTGCCCAGAAAACTGGGAACACAATCTGTTTGAGTTATGAAATTCTAAACTATGTGATAAAATAACTACTTGGTTTTATAACATTAACTTTCTGCATTCAACATACAGTTTAATATTCGGACATGCAAATGCATAAATACTTTTTGCTAATTTTCAACATCTTGTAACAATATGCTCGAATTAATGTTATAACATTTAATATTTAAGTTTGTGGAGTTTAGTCATTGGTAATTCCCTATTCAAAATGATGCTTTAAAACTACTTTCTTTTCTATTATCAAATTTCTTTATATATTTTAATTATTACATCCATGAATGAGCGTTCACCTCATTTTACAATTAAATTAAAACACTAAATATATTATCAGTAAATCTCCTAAATAAAAACTGCAAAATTTTGGCATTTGACATGTAACCTCTTGCAAAAATCAGTGTGTCTGGTGGGCTGATTCCAGGAGAATTTTGGAAACAGTTGGAGTTATTGGGAAGCGGTCTCTATGAACACTAAAATTATTTTTGTTGACAATGTTTCTTCAAAATTGTTTTGATCTTGGTGTTACGAAAGTAGGTCGTGTTAGGATACCTAAAGTCGATGATTACCAAATATTTGATATTTGGAATGTTTAACATTAATTTCAAAATCTACAAGTGGTGTGCGGTTCCTTTATGCAAAAATAAATAGTTTTAATAAAAGCTTGGTGCAGTAAACTATATTTCTCAGTAAAGAGTAATACTGAAACTCAGATGAGCCGAAGAAACTGTGAATATTTACTGAAAGGTGACGTGTTTCGTTCTGATAGGTGCTTGAGTTAACTTGACGACCTGCAATATTTTATACTTTAAATTTATTGAAAATTTTGTGTTAATCTCAATATTTGTATTCAAAGTGTGGCATTTTTTAGAATCTATTTAATATATATTTTTCTATAAAACCATTTATTCCTTGATTCTGCTATAATGTCATCATCCTTTAGTGTTCCTGCACATTACCCAAAGAAGTAGACAACATGATACTAAAACTAATAGAGTGTGCTTTAATTTCAACAAATGGAAGTTCAGTCGTTCTTGGTTGTCGATATTCCAGTTTAAAATTAGTAGCGGTCATGTCTTATTCAACAAACCTGTATCGGGTTACTTTATAAAGTTTTACTAGTTTTTGATAAGCTTTATTCATTTCAGATGGACTTTTATTTTTATTTAGTGCTATTCTGTACACATTACATAGCAGTGAGTTCCCTTAGGTATGTCAGTTCATAATGTCAAACATCATAATTAATTGTAGATACATTACCATTTTCCTTATGACAAAAATTAACTTTTTATTCTTTGTCTTTTTTACTAAAAACCGCTTCTAATTTAAACATTGAAACGTTTGGAAATTTTGAAACATAAAGAACTTTTTCCTCAACTGTAGAGTTATTCCCAAGAAACTATTGTATTTACTTTATCTGTTATGATAGGTTTGAATTTGCTATAGTCGTCAGCTTGGTCGAAATTATTGACAAAAAAGTTTTGGTCACAGGTTGTCACTGGACCATTTAAGCCCTTTTGTGGACTAATGGCTCAATTTGTTTTCATCGCATGTTTCTTAAGTGAACACTGGATTTGCTATTGATGGTGATTCAATATATCTGCGTTTCAAGTAGTCGTACAGAGTTCCCGATTAGGCTTGGGTCGTTCGTGAATGAGTCGTTCAAAATGAACGACTCTTCTACATGTGCCATGAATGAGCGGCACGGTTATGTCTAATAGCTCGTTCAGTTCGCCATTAATAGAGTCATTCGGCTCGAGCGAGTCGAGAGTCATAGGATGTGCTAAACGTTCAACGTTCAATCAGGAACTAGACTCGTTGACTCATTCATCGTTCAATCTTTCGACCGGCACAGTCACCTCGGCTCGGAGCAGTGGAGAGAAAAGAGCTGTCAGCCGTCTGGTTCATTTAGATGAAAGGTATTTTAAAATTTGGTCGGAAGGTTTTATTTTCAACGAATCGATGAATGGGTATTTTAAATTTTTATTATGACAGGCACTAAGGCACAGGATTGTTATTGTTTTGCAGTGTTTTTGTTATATAAATTTGTATTTGGGTTATAAGTAAGCATAATAATTTTATTTGTTTTTAATGTTTAGAGTTTTTTCTTATTTTTGTTACCAAATAATACAAAAATAAAAATTTTGTATTTACGTAAATTAATGATCTTTATATTATGACTCAGCAAAACTTTAATATTAGTTTGAGCAGTAAACTACACAAGTAGAGACATTATATAAATCCGCCTAAGGCTAAACGGCTGTGTTTTAGGAGATCGTTCAATTGAACGACTCATTGTGAACGACTCGTTTTGGTGAGCTGAACGAAATGAGCCGGCTCACTAAAAAGAGTCATAAAACCCAACGCTACTCCCGATACTTGCCGTTTAAAATTCATCTGGACTCGCCAATGCAGAAACTTCCACACTTACAGCGTACGATATAGATCCAATCTTGAGGTCCTACAGGAGAATCTAGCTTCATTTTTGTCATCATGCTTCCCAAAGTGTTACCCTTCTTAAAAATCATTTTGATTTCATATCGGTTCTGATTCGTTGGAGTTTCTCTGACCGATTTCTAATACAGGGTAATATTTGTGTGACTATTGTTGTGCCTTTTTCCTGCGTTGTAGGTTTGTCCAGTTCCTCAAATGCCTTGTCGATATCAGTCGTCTCAGGGTTTCACCTTTTCTGAAGGCTTCTATACAACTGTACCATACAAAAACGATAGTCAAAGAAGTTTATTAGAATTTGGTACAGAAACAGACGGGCTAACTGAGAATCGAAATTTATCGAATTAAGGGGGTAGAAATTGATAAAACTAGTTTGGATTAAAAACAAAAGTCAAAACGTACAGTATATTTGTTTATTTTTTTACGATTGAGAATTTGGCATGCATAATTTCAATATAGTAGAATATTGTAAATATAAACTTTTTGACAAAAATTACCAACGGCTAGACTATGTAGAAGAATATTCTGTAATCTAGTCATATAAAGAGTAAGATAGTGAATTTTCAATTTCTAAACAGAAGACATATAATTAGTGGAGAGCGTGACATTGGTAATTTTAAATATAACTAATTTTATAAAATGATTAAATTAATACAATAGATAAATAAATTAGAATGTATATTAAATGAACTGTCATGTACAGTTTAAATAGTGCCAGATCGAAAATTTTGAATAATTAATGTTTTTCCATAGAATCCTTGAACAACTAAAAACTATGGAGAACTTGACAAGTTTTAAGAATAATTTAGTTTCCATCGTGTATATATTGAATGTGAAAAATAGTCAGCAAGCCATGAAAACCATCATGTTGGATTATAAATTTAAAAGATGTTCTATTTTTTGGTCTAAGACTAATGTTTTGTTTTTATGATTAAACCTGTTCTATGTCAGTGATGACAGATAGAAAGAACTGACAGTTGATTTGTAAAATTTTGGTTACGTTGTTGGGGATTTGTACCGTTCAAAAATAAAATATTACTTAACGAAATGTGCTCAATTAATTTAAATAAACCTGATCCTAACAGGTTCTGGGCCCAGGGGTCGCTAAAAATAAAGTATAGTTTATTTAAACATTTAGTAAAGAGCAAATTAATTGTAAAGTTTTCAAGAGCACGTCTCCGATATAACCTTTATCAGGATGGAGGTTGGAAACTCGATGAAGATTGAAAAATTTGCTGGCCGTAATTTTAGGCAATGGAAATTTCAAGTAAATTGTGCCCTGAGAGCCAAAGGTTTGAATATAAATGTTTTAAAACTCGAAGATCGCGGTGAACAAGTACAATGGAACAAGGATGATGGAATGGCAATGTTCATTTTGACATCGTCAATGGATCTTAATCAGATTTCATTAATTGAAAACTGTGAAACCGCAAAAGCTATTATGAATAAACTAGAAGCTCTTTACGAACAGAAATCGGAATTCAACAAAATGATGGTGCATGAAAAATTTTACCAATATACATATTGCTCAAGTGACAGTATGGCACAGCATGTCTCTAAAGTAGATTAATACAGAGAGTGATTCTTTATCACTACATGGAGAAGATGTCTGGATACTTGATAGTGGTGCATCAGTGCACATGACATACAGAGGTGAGTTTTTCAATGAGCTATACGAGTTCCAAGGCTATGATAAAACTGTCAAATTAGGAAACAAACAAGACATTAAAGTTTGTGGAGAAGGTTCTGTGTTGATAAACAAATTAGTGAATGGACAATGGGAGCAAAGTATATTAAAGAATGTTCTTTATGTGCCAGACCTGAAAAGGAATTTATTTTCTGAGGGAGCAGCAACCAGGTTAGGATATATTATGATAAAAAACAATAATAATACCTTAATAATGAAAAATAATACTGTTGTTATGTGTGCCCAGTTAAAAGAAAATAATCTTTATGAGCTAGAGATTAAAACTTGAATACAAGAAAATTGTAATTCAGTGCAGTCAGATATTAAAGTGTGGCATGAGAGGTTAGGCCATTTAAATGTTAAAGAACTTCAGAACATGAGTAAAAATGGTGCAATACATTTATTTGTGAAGCATGTCAGTATGGCAAGCAAGCTAGACTACCATTCAAGAAATCCCATAGAGGTCCATCACAGCCTGGTGATATTGTCTATAGTGATGTTTGTGGCCCTATGGAGGAATTGTCAGTATCAGGAATGAGATATTTTGTATTATTTAAAGATGGTGCTACAAATTATCGCCATATTTATTTCCTGAAGCAAAAGAGTGAAGTACTTGACTGTTTTTATAAAATATAATGCTATTGTGAACAAAAAATTTAAACATGATGTGCGTACTTTGCATGCAGACAATGGACGTGAGTATGTGAACCATGAATTTAAAAATTTCCTAGAGAGCAAAGGAATTAGCCATGAATGTACAGCTCCTTATACTCCTCAACAAAATGGCAAAGCTGAAAGAGAATTGCGCACAATAATGGAAAGTGGAAGATCTATGCTTTATGCAAAAGACATTTTCTTGAGTTTGTGGGCAGAAGCTGTAAACTGTGCTGTAAATCTGTTAAATAGAAACTCATCCACGCAAACTCCTAATGTGTCTCCATATGAACTTTGGTGGGGGAGTAAGCCAAGCCTACAGCATATCAAGATATTTGGTTCAGTGGGTTATGTTCACATTCCTAAAGAAAAAAAGAAGAAATTGGATAAGAAAAGTGTAAAAATGTTATTGGTTGGATATGAACAAGATAACTATAGAATGTATGATCAAAATACAAGAAAAATAACTATATCCAGAGATGTAAAATTTGATGAAAACAATATACCAAATCAGAGACAAAATTTTACATTCTAAAAAATTAATGATGAAGGGACAGCAGAACATTTGATTTTGCGGGCAACACCAAATGACAATGATATCCAGTAACTATCATTGGATGATAGTCTGCATAGTATTGAAGACAAAGATGACGCATATTATCCTCCTAGACATGTCAATACAGATATGGGGCAACGAGATAGAGTGACACTACGACCCCGGAAAAATAAACAGATTGAAGTCAATTGCATTGAGTTAGAAATACCAAACACATATGAAGAGGCGATTAGTGGTATTAATCATCATCATTGGGAGAAGGCCATTGAAGAAGAACTTCAATCCCATAAGAAAAACAATACTTGGACTATAACAGAGAGAACTGCAAAGAAACCTATCACATGCAAATGGGTGTTTAGTGTAAAAAGAAATGAAGAAGAAAGAGAAAGGTTTAAAGCTCGATTATGTGCCCGGGGCTTCACACAAGTAAAAGATTTGGACTACAAGGAAACATTTTCTCCTACTACTAGATATGATTGAATAAGGCAATTGTTGAAGTCTAGCAGCAAAAGAAGATTTTGAGATTCAGCAATTTGATGTAAAGACAGCTTTCCTGTATGGTGAACTTGCAGAGGAGATATATATATGGTGTTGTATTTGTAGGATATTTTAATAATATTAAAGTATTATTAATTATTTATGTTGATGATGGATTATTGTTATCTAAAAGTAAGGATATCTTACACAATACTAAAGAACCTGAGGAGAAATTTTGAGATTAAAATATTAAAATGTAATTCTTTTGTTGGCATTGATATATATATATATATATATATATATATATATATATATATATATATATATAAGATGAAAGATTTAAGTGGGAGTGTTGGATTATAAATTTAAAAGGTGTTCTATTTCTTTAGCCTATGACTAATGTTTTGTTTTTGTGGTTAAACCTGTTCTATGTCAGTGATGACAGATAGAAAGAACTAACACATCATATCATATTATTGATTGGCGAAAATATATGGTTATTGATGTACACCAACTAAACTTATCTCCATCCTACATAAAACATCCAATATCAAGAGAAGAAAATAAAGAATTTGACATTGATAAAAATTCCAATTCTTGCGTAATTTGTGTAAAACCGGCATTCAAATTCTCGGTACTTAAATTATATATATTAAAAGCGCATTCTAAGGCGATTGCAGAGTCCCCAACGGATCAAATGATAAATCCAACCCACTCAGACTGAAACTCACACAAATGATTTCATTGAAATTAGTCCAAACTTTAGAAAAAAAAAGCTTTCTTCAAAGTATTGGAAGAATAACAAAAGGCAAATGAAATCTGTAACGTCGTTCTCAAGTTATAGCGTGACCAGCCGAAAAGGGGATTCATTTTGATATCTTAAGATTCAACTAAATTCACTTCTCAAAACAAAGTTTACAGTTTGAACCTGTTCTTAGCTGTATGTTTATATTAGTATCTAAGTATTATTTATCTTACTATTTTCCAAATAATGATGGGATTTAGTTTAATACTTAAATACTACAGAACAACAAATTATCACAGAGAAACGCATGCTGCTATCAACACATAATTCCCTAGCTCTTTGGTAATTTATGCGAGTCATTTCATAGTCGTTTCCCCCCCTGCTACGTCGACCAAAAAATATCCATTGCCTCTCACGCTAACCACTATATGGCAGATTATAAATTACCCCTATTTATAGAAGGCGAAATGCGTAACGAGACTGATAGATTAAACTAGAGTTAAACTATTCAATCCTCTATTATTAAATTGCATCTAAAAGCGTAACCGTAACTCCGCCATAATTATTCTAGGGTGATCTTACAAATTGGAAGACGGTCAGGCCTTGTCGGATGTGGCGAATATCGATATGTCTAACTTTGTGCTACATTATGGTGAAACTGGCAGAATGGTCGGCAGTTACACTGTACCTTCTCGGTAATTTAAATTACCGAATTAAATTTGAATTCAAATTAAATTCTTCCTAAATTAGTTGATGCTGAAGACTCTTCCGACTTCCCGGAAGCTGTAATTAGAGTTTTGCGTTTACTTCGGGGATTCATTTTCACATCTAGAAGTTAACAACATGATTTGGTTTGATGCAGGGTATGAACCTAATCGTTTAGTAAAACTGATGAGACCCTAAGGTATTTGCAAATATAATTTTTGAACGCTAAATCTGTGCCAGAAATAAGTTTATGTAGAAGTATACGCAGCAGTTTATAAGCCATAATTAATATGCTCGTGTATTGTCGTGGGAAGAAGCAAATCGATATTCTAGAACATTCTTGCAAATATAATTCCTGACTTGTATTATTATTCACTACTGTTATTCTTCTTAAAGTGATTTTTGCAAAAACCGATGTTTCAAGTAGTGATCGACGGTTGAAATAAAATAAAACTTTCAAAAAACTTACCATCTTGTTTGACCGTCTCTATTTAAATTAAAAAATATTTTCAAGAACTAGAAATATTTTAAATGTATAACACTTAATAATATTACAACCCATTACAATTACTTCTTACAATAAAATATAGAAAAACATAATTTATAGATTCTAGCAATATACAGTGAATCCGGTTATGGACTAGCGATAATCTAAATACATGTAAAGCAACTATTTTAATACACAAATACATCATATACTAGTTCTCAATACCCCACCCCGCCATATGGCAGCCATTTTGTTTTTTTAATGACCTATTCTATACGTGTGAACAAAAACGTTCATATCTGTTAAAAAGTGTTAACGTTCTCTTAACTTTTGAAAAAAAGATTAAATGCAAAAAATAGGCTCAAAAAATTATGCAATTCAACAAATTATTGCCAATTTATGAAAAAGCAGTACCGATAACCTTTCATTTTTTTTTCACTAAATCGAAAGCTTTTGAGTTAAGCTACAATACAACATTAAATTCACAACTTTATGTTTATTAATTTAGGAGTTATTGTTGTTTGAACATTGCGTATGCGCAAGCACAAAAGACCTTTGTTAAATGACATCTGTCATTAGCTGCGTGCTGTCCGAGAAAAGGCTAGCAATACTATTCGCGACTAGCGGGAATAAGCCAGATGGAACATATTGGCTCTACCTGAAAAAAAATTACAGGATAACGACTAGTTACGTTAGTTTTCCCTCGTCCGGCGTTGTGATGTATTAGTGGTTATCTTGTGATATGAATATGGCTTTACAAGAATATGGAAGAAGGTACCCTAACAGGCCTACACCAACTCGCCAAACTTTTATCGATGTGAACAATATTAGCGGAAAGGGGCATTCAAAGACCTGTAATGAACGTGCTCATTTGGTATCGCCCGAAGATGAAGAAGAAGTACTTAGGCTAATAACCAATGATCCTAGACTAAGTGTTAGGCGGATTGCAACGGAATTACAACTGTCTAGGTGGCATGTATGGAGAATTTTCAAATTTTTCGTCGGGTCCAAGATATTCTCGAAACAGATTATGCAACAAGATCTGTATTTTGTTCGTGGATTAATCGACGTGTGAGAGAAGACCGTCATTTCTGACAAAAGATACTGTCTACTGACGAAGAGAAGTTCACGAGAGCTGGCATTACAAATCACAGAAATGACCATCTCTGGTGCTCTGAAAACCCTAGGGCGGTGCGCCCAAGTTCTTTTCAACGCGAATTTTCTGTGAATGTGTGGACAGGCATAATCAACGATCGTTTGATTGGGCCGTTGGAATTGCTTTCTACATTAAACAGTGCTAATTTTTTGGAGTTCATGGAGACACAGTTCTCTGAAAGCCTCATGGAGTTCCCTTTATTATACCGTCAACATATGTGGTTGCAGCTAGATGGTGCACCCGCGCAATATTCTCGAGCAGTGAGAGAATATTTGAACAATAACCATGCACCGTGGATCGGTCGCGGTGGTGTAGTAGCGTGGCCAGCTGGCTCGCCCAATTTGACCCCCTTGGACTATTTTTTGTGGGGTCATATGAAGCAAAAGGTGTATGCTACAGTTCCAAACACCAGAAAAGACCTCGTCGCTAAAATTATGGTAGTCGCCGAAGAAATAAGATCAGACTTAGAACAAATTAGGCGCTCAACTGCCCAGATAGCACACAGAGCATTAACTTGTCTACCAGCTGGAGGTGGGCACTTTGAACAACTACTGTAGGATGAAATTTAATGTGTATAAAAGATTGTAAAAGTATCAAATAAAAAGGAATAAGAATTTTATGTGGTTTTAATGTTTACCTGTTTAAGGTCCCGACAAAGGTCTATTGTGCTTGCGCATACGCTATGTTCAAACAACAATAATTACTAAAGTAATAAACATGCAGTTGTGAATTTAATATTGTATTGTAGCTTAACTCAAAAGCTTTCGATTTAGTGAAAAAAATTAAAGCTCTCGGGACTGCTTTTGCATTGATTTGCAATAATTTGGCCAATCATGTATTAACGAGCACCGGCAGCCATAGGATAGACTGGGATAAAACAAAGATTATGTTGAAAGAAGAAAATTTAAAAAAGAGAAAACTTAAAGAAGCCAGCTGTATGATGATAAACAACACTGAAATCGGAGCACCTTCAGCCGACCTTCATTTGGACTGGAAGAATTTACTGCTAACAGAACAAAAAAACAGTAACCTCAGAGTCAAGTGATCGCCAGAAGACAAATTGTCAGTGGCAAATTTTTTGACAAACAACAAATTCAAGATCAAAGCGAAAATTTTTTAGAAAAAACCTCGAAAACAACACTAAACGATTGACAACGACTCCAGACTCGGAGTTGAAACGTCTCCATACACAGATAAGTATTACACAATATACAATACATTACTTATATACAGGAATACTGGTTGATCATTTTATAGACATCTCTTTCTCTCAGAAAAACTGTGAGGAAGAATCTCTGTACAGACAGCCAGTAATCGGGCAATTTTACGAAATTGCCTTACTACACTTTGTTCTACATATAGAATTTTTAAATATTTATCTGTTAGAGGAAAAAATTTGGAGGAGAGAAAACCCAATGAATAGACAAAATAATTGCAATAATTTGTTGATTTGCATAATTTGTTTACCCTTTTTTTTGCATTTCATCTTTTTTTTTCAAAAGTTAAGAAAACGTTAACACTTTGTTTTGAAATGTTGTTGATAGACAGTATTATTGTCCGTCGAATAAGCCTATTTTTATCTCAGTAAGATCAAAACTTTAAGAGATATGAACGTTTTTGTTCACACGTAGCGAATAGGTCATTAAAAAAACAAAATGGCTGCCATATGGCGGGGTGGGGTATTGAGAACTAGTATATGGTCTATTTTTGTATTAAAATAGTTGCTTTACATGTATCGAGATTATGGCTAGTCCATAACCGGACACACTTTATAATTAAATTATTTTAGTGACAGATAAATTAAAATCCATTCAATCTTTACGACATAATTTATGTAATCCTACAAAACTCTAATAGAACTTGGCACAAAAAGAGGAAATAAGTTTGGGTTTGCATCTTTGTTGGGTTTTATATGCATAAGAATTTGAGCAGCAAAAACATAGTTATGGAAAATAAGATTAAGTAGCCCAAGCATTATGGAATTTATAAATTAACACATAGAAACAATCCCTTTTATAGAAATTAATACAATAGTTTTTAACAAACTAGAAATACGGAATGGCATATTACAGAAAGGTTACAATCTTTTCGCTATTTATAATTGATAATCTACAAAATGTTGAAACCCTTTACAACCACCTCATAGATGTATAAAACAATGCAAATTAAAAAAATGAATTACTTTGTTTTTCAGAAATACACTGGAATAAATTTGGTGAAATATGGGAAAAATGTTTTCAAACATAGCTCGATATTCAGCTATCAGTTCACTCGGCTTCAGGCTAGATTGGCCCCGAACTCACGCCTACGGCACTATGTTGCAAAGCAGTTTTTGCAGATTACAACAATTGGTATAAAGATTAGACATAAAGGAATTGCAGTTGACCACCTCATTTTTCAGATTCGGTGTGGGAGATTAAAAATAAACAACACAGGTGACAAACGGTGAATTCAGGGAACCGTAGCGATAAAGCGCTTTGTTAAAGCGGTGTACCAAATATAAATAGTGTCTGCTTTACTGGCAGCGCGTCAGCGCTTTAATAAAACATTAAAGCATATAAGTTCTCCGGTGTACCGCTTTATAACCAAAAAAACGTCAAATTCTGTAAAGAGATATGCAAAAATTCTACCAAAAGAGGGACATAAAAAGTGAAAATAACTAGCAACAAAAATCTACATTAAGCAAGAGCAAACCGCTGCAACTCTTTAGTGCTTTAATGCCACAATTCCCTGAATGCACCCACTGACATAATGATACTAATAGGTAATTACTCCATAAATCACCACGCTGAAACTTTGTGTAATAATTGGCCCTTAGTCAAATAATCACAATTCGCATCGTATACTTTTCAATGTGTGGAGCCCCAAAATCACTGCTACGCCCTTAAAATCGCATTATAAAGATAACAAACCACTTGTAAAATCGCACGACATAGAAGATATTTATGGGCATCCATAATAAAATCATAGGAACAAATATTGGTGACTATTGAGTGGGCACTCCGTGATGACCTTGACCATAACCTCGAAGTCAATCTTCAGGTCGTTTGAACGTCAACTATGGTAGCAGACATGGGCAACGTAAGTGTAACTTAACAATAAATTGATCTTAAAGTGGCCTTCATTATTACTTTAAAGATCGTGGTAACTACTAGTAAGTAAGACTCCTTATTCATTAACAATAAAACTGTGACTTTACAGTGACATTTAGTAATAAGCTTGCATTTAATTTTAATATGTTCATATTGCTGGGATACTGCATAAAAAATTCATGTGAGTTGTGTGCATCAGTAGCATCATATATAACGATACTTTACGATCATTCAGGTTCTCAATATATAATTCGTTGGCAACTATCTTATTCTGAAAAATTCTCGATTGCGAAGTCTCTCCTTATCGTTTTCGCTGAGTCTTTGAAAAACTTTGTAGCTCTTGATGGGATGCTCAGGAAATTTTTCGTACTACTTGAACTAAGAAGCGGTCCTGGCGTTCTGTGGTAACTCTTCCACGACTTCTCCTGAGCCAATTTTTTTGAGCTCCCAGTTCCATAAACATTTTACAGCTTTTTGAAGTAATCCCTTGTGTTACTCTGACCGTTTGTGCAATTTCCCTTTGGGTCATAATCTGTTCCGACAGTGCAATAATTCTTACCATTTGGACCTCTAATAGCCTCACATAAGATATTTTTAATTAGATTTTCATTGAAGGAAACATTCTTTTCATGCATAAACATATGGCATATTTTGCTGAAAGATTCATAGGCAATAATGACAAGAAACCAAAAGTGTGGTGGAGATACGTTGTCAAAATTTTTGTGTTGGACGTGTTAAAAAACTCTAATCATTACCCACAACAAAATTTATAATAAAAAGCTGCTACAAAGTGGTTATATGATAAGCAAAATTATATCTTCACCCTTCCGAAATATTTAACCATGAAGTCAACACTATCAAAGACCATTACTTCAAAATCAATATCCCGAAGGATTTATAAATAAAACAATAAATGACCTAGAGGCACAAAACAGAAAAAAATCCAATACACCACTAATTATTACCAAACACAGACAGAAAACAATGTTCCATATGAGTCGGGTATATGGGAAAATATTAGGAAGTATATATGTTCTTAAAATTGTTACTAAAACATTACGCTTTATACTTATACATACAAAACCATTTAACGCAGCACAGGATTCCAGAAATTGTGTGTAGTGTTGTTGGTCATTGTGACCGGTAAAACTTCAAGACCTTTAAAAGTAAAGAAAATAAACACCAATATAACATTTCAAGAAGACATTTAGACACATAAAATTTGGTAAACCATGTATTAACCAGCACCGCCAGCCATTATATAGACCCGGGAAAATAAATATTTTGTTGAAAGAACATTAAAACAAGAGAAAAATTATAAAGCCAACTTTGATAAGGTAAAAAACAAGGAAATTCGGGAAAGTTCAATGAACCGTAATTTACCATGGAGAAATCCATTGCTATAACAGGTAACTCCAGTATCAAATGATCACCAACCGCCAAGTTGTCACTATCAAATTTTATTTACAAACAAGAATATTTCTATCAAAGCGAAATTTTACGAATAAACTTCCAGCTACAATATTCAGAAATTGTTAACGACTTCAGATTTGGAGTTGAAACGTCTCTAAATACAGATAAGTGTCACCAAATACACAAAACTCTATTTGTATGCAGGAATATTGTTTGATCACATAGTAGACATCTCTTTCTCACAGAATAGCTATGTGGAAGAATTAAAGTAGGTACAGACAACTAATAAACCGGGCAGTTTTTCGAAATTGCCTTACACCTTGTTCCTCATTTACAATTTTCAAATATAACAATCTTTTCGAAATGAAAATGTTTTTAAAAAATGCTGAGTTTTATATAAGAACCATATATGGTTATACTGTAAAGGCTCGATAAAGACAGTTTGCTGATAATTTTTATTTCACAATTTGTGAATTTAAATTACTCCAATGCGCAACTTTACTATACTCAACTAATTCAACTTTTTGCAAGAAAACAGAAACATAAACGTCTAAAATAAACATATAACATATTGAAACCTTTCTTTAATCTAAACCTCATATAAAAAACCTCCAAATCGCTCTAATCCTAATCAAATTTATTTGTGTCATTGCTCAGCCAAAATTTAATATTACAGCAATTAGCACATAACCATCCTATTTATTGGCTTTTTTAATTATTCAGAATCAGTAATTTGCTGTTCCTATTATAGCGTTACGATTTTTCCAGGCCAGATTCCTGGAAGCGATAATGCCGACATTATTGATTTTAAACCACTAGAATTACTGGGAAAAATATTTGATGTAATAAGTATACGACATGAATAGGAACTACCCACTTGTAAGTGCAGTTGTTACTGTTCCCGTTTTATCGTAAATTGCAAGCTACACTTTGAAAGCTTTTTATCGTGCATCTCAATAAGTTATCTGAAACTTATGAATTATTCGGAATACTTGTTATGAAGAAGCCATACTCTTATATTTTTGTTTTAGATCCTAGTTTGTAAGTTTGAGCATAACTTTAATGTATTCCGAAATAATATTGCAATCAAATTGAAGGAATAGCATGGATTGGAAATAGATGGTTTATTTTCTGCAGAAAATTTGTATAAGTTTTGCAATTTGTGCAGATTGTATTACATCTGACATAGTTGTAAGTTTAGTACAAAAAATACTACTTTCAGAAGATTACTGCAGTGTTAGTTAGCACTGTATAAATATTAATATGCATTCCTTGTCTTAAATAAACATAATTTAAACTCCATGATTGAATATTATGTACTTATTCACATATGTTAAGCTACATTTTAATTATTTATTTCACAGAACCCTAAAATGAGTACTTCAAACGCCACTACTGTCTTTTCACTTCTTCGCCCAGGACATCGTCTTCAACTACTTCAGAACTGTCCCACTCCTTTCAATTTCATATAATTTTACTTTTTCTAGAAAGAAACACCCACTCATTTCCTATGTGTCCTGAACAACCTAGTCTGGTTGTTTTACGAGGCAGAATTTTTTGTTTTGTGTCGTTTTTTGTGTTCCATATGACATACAAGTATAGAATCTATACGATTGGAGGAAAATTTTGGCGTCGTGCGAAAGCATTATCTTTAGTTTATGAAGAGCAGTCATAAAAATTAAACTGTGTAAAAATATTGTATAAATGGTTTATTTATTTCATTATTAAAATAAATTACACAAATATATATACTGCAGCAGGAAATGAACAGAAAATGTTACGAGAATTCATCCGACAGCTGGTGCAATCGGCCATCAACCAATTCGTGGAAGGGCCATTATTCCGAGACTTCTGGGAATCCGAAATGTTTTCGCTCTCAACATGCCGACCGCTGCCGTTACTGGGAATTCTCTTATAGCTTCCAGAACATGAAAGAGTTTCCCGATGGTTTGTGGACTTACCAGACAATTCGAAGAGAAATATATAAATATGAACAGCTGGCGATAGGAGGATTCAGTTTTCGTCGGTCGTATTTTACAGTTAAGATAAAATGCAAACAGCTTCTTGTGAATATAAATTGTGTTAAAGTAGTGGAAATAAATTAGAGTGAGTTGGACTGTGTTTTTAAATATCTCCAAGAACCGAACTGAAGTGTGAAAATAAAAACATTACAATATAATAAAACAGTACAGCCTCCGGACTGGTTCCATATTAGGACCATATTAATGGAATTATGTACAAATTCAGATGCAAAATTAACCCCTATGATCATTAAATCTTTTTAATACTTATCTGTTATCGAAAAGACTTGATAAAACCCTAACCAACAGTCAAAATCACTCGTTCGACTTAGCTATTTTCTTTGGTGCAGTCCTTCCTTTTGCTCAGAAGATTTTTGTAGAATTTGCTCTTTATTGCCTCTTTAAGTCCGTGTAAAACAAGCTAAGTAAATTTAAGATGATACTATTTAATGATAGACTATACTGCAATGCTCGATTGTGGCCAGAATTTCCACAAATCGATTCTTAAAAACATGATAAGTATGCAATAATATTTAAGAAATAATCTCCTTGAAAATATGCAGTTCTAGTATGAGGTTATATTATCTTTTGTCCTACAGTTGTTTCAAACCAGGTATCCATACAAGTCAAACAAGAACAAAATATGTTGTTTTCCTAATTTTTATAAGAAAATTCCTTCGTTCTGCCATGTGTAATATAAATATTTAAATAATTTACTTCGTACAAGAGCTGTTCGAATAGATCATAAATCGTCTCAGCACCAAAAAATACTTTTAATCTTTCAAAAAGCACTCTTACCTTTTGCCATTTTATAAGATATATTATTTTCTTTAAGAATTTTACCCAGCGCCTTTGTATTCACATTTGGGAAATCATGATATTCATGAAAAGGGGAATGAATTTGCCGTCGAAATTGTTTGCCAAGGTACTCTATGGATTAGTGTATATTTTCTGGGAAGTACAAATATTTGTTTTTAGATAGACACCAACAAACAATTTTGTTTAAAAATGATGTTGTTGGATAAAGCTGCGACCACTTTTCAATTTGAAAACATGGAGCCTTCGGCCGCATCAGTTAGTCAATGTCATGTGAATTAATCAATAAATTAATTATCTGAAATTGTTGCTTTCAAATAATGTAGATAAATCTAATAAATATTGACGGCATTTTTATTGAAAAGCTACTAAGAAAACAATAGACCCATATTTAATATCTTAAGAACACATACCCAATTTATTTATATTTTTGTATTTCATTGAGCATAGTATATGAAATATTGCATATTGTGCTAAATCCTCACCCCATAGTTGTTCTGTATAATTAGTACCTTTGTACAATCCTAGCTAAGTGTATTATTTCATCGGAAGGGCTATAACTAACCCACCTGAAAATAAGAAATGGCCGTATAACAGTATTATATGTTGCTTCCAGTCGTTATTTTACGTGAAGCAATAAATTTGAAGAATTGAGTACCTCCGAAATGTTTCGGTCATGATGAATTCTCCTGGAAAGTTGGGGTTAAGCTTGTTTTACACTCTTCTTCAATGTTTGCTCTCTTGTAAAGCAACGCTTGGGTTTGGTTATGTTAACAACTATTAATGAGAAATAATTTGTTTATAGCAAACAAGAATTCATTAAATAATCATTACATAATTTATCATTTTTCAACCCTGAACTAATTAAGTTAGACTAAATCTTTGAAACTAAAGATTTTTTGGGAAATACAAATACGTGACGACCTATTTCGTCAGAAAAACTTAAACGCATTGGTTGTAGAAAAAATGTATTCTCTTTACAAACACCAAATAGGTAATTATATGTGAAGGGTTAAATAACAGAAAAGGTACAATACTATAAAATATGTTAATATTATAAATGGTTCGCATCCTGATTCGCCCGACCTAACAAAATTTGATATTAAATAGGTCAGGAAATGTGTTCATGGACAGGATATCATTGCAGACACTAAGTATCTAAGTGACGAGCGAAAAACTTCTGTTTTTAATGTAGAAGAGATTAGATTAAGAAAGCAATTTTATGCTAATTTTGGGGACCCTAAATTTAGTGCTATTGATCAGGCCACAATCGGGATATTTTCGGCTATTTAGATTGTTCTTTACAAAAGTAAGACCCTGGATCTGTCTCCTAGAAGTCAATTTTAATTTTATTGCTATAGGTGTCACAGTTTTAAGACCACATGTTGAACGCATTATTTTTACATTAAAATCCTTGCTGTTACGTATGACTAATCCAAGTACTTTGTATGTCATGTTTACCAGGTACTTGTAAATGTGTACTGAGTTTAAAGTTGTCTTTAGCCTGCTTACACCCCTTAACCTTACAATTTCCAATGCAATAGTCTTCAATCGCTACATTGAGTTTTCGGGTGATGGAAACAACACAACATTTTTGGGTTTTACCTTACATGTTGTTTTCTCTAAATCAGTTTAGAGCCAAGTTCAAGTCATTCTGAAGTGCATCTTTTATGTCATTAATAGATTTAAACAATTTGAAATCATCAGAACAATCCCACAGAGGATATCAGCTAACTCATTGATGAAAATCTGAAACAAGAGAGGACCCAAGATGTGCTACCCTCGGGGGCAATATATTGATGGGAAAAGACAGAACGTATCTTTACCCTGTGGGTTCGTGCGAGTAAGTATGAAGTTAACAATACTTCATCTGAAATCCCGAGGTCCCACGGGAAATTTCGCATTACCCAACAATAATCTCAAGGCATTTAAAATTACCTCTAATATGACAAGAATACTAACACAAATCTTACTAGCACACTTGCAATATTTATCACTCGACAAATACACCTTTTTTACCCTTTCTTATAAGTTTGCCTTCGCTTATTCACTGTGTCAAATTTCTGTGATCTATATATTTCCAACTCAACATTTATATTCCACTACCACAACTGAACTGTGCATACTAAAAAGGGTCCAAGAACATCTTAGCAAACTTATCAGCAGTTTTACTATAATTGGTCTAAGTTATACAATAAGAAATTTTGTTACCACTATTGGACAGCATATAAAGGGTGTAAACGAATAAGTGCTTAAGATTTCAAGATGTGCTACCTCGAGTCATTTGATGACGAAAAGTTCCGATGAACATATGTCCGCAAACGCTTCATTATCGATGTACAAGGTGTTGAAATTTTGAATTTTGAGGTCACAAAACCGGTCATGAAATCTACAGGGTGTTACATTATCTGGGTCACGTGTTCTTTCTGCCCCTACAACTTTATTTCAGTACGTCCCTCGACAAAATTTGCAAATGATATGTTAAATTTGCAATCATTTTTATTTCTTGCGATCTTTTCATATCTGCCCGTGTTTTTGTGTAAAAAAATGATCAATTTCATGTGTACCCTTAAACACATATCCTTCTATTATTTATTTTTCTAGTAGGCTGCTGTCATATTAATTCCTCCTAATGACAACTCTAACTTAATATACTCTTTTTGATTTTTCTGACACGGTGATAGTTGTGCGTGACTTCTCACGAATTTTCACCAATATGGCGGTTTATTGAAAGGCAGAAATAGCTGACATGCATTTCGTCTACGGTCTTTCTAGCAATAATTTCTTAGTAGCGTCGAGGAGATATGCTGCAACGAATCCTCAACTTCTAGCTCCTCATTACACTAAGAGAAACAGGAAGCTTCAAACACTAAGAGAAACCGGAAGCAGTCGGGATATTAGAACACTAGAATTAGAAGGTTTCTTAATTTATTTGATGAGCGACACCATACCAGCACACGGAAAATTGCTTTACAGCTACATATATTCATATCGTTACAACAAGACCAGGCACTGGTACCTCGTGATTTTCCTAACCGCCATTTTCGTTTTGGATGCTAGATAAGATTAGACAACTCCCAGAATTTCTTGAGCATATTTCATTCACGGACGAAGTAAGCTTTTCAAGGGAAGCCATTATTAATGAACGTCTCAACCACATATGGTCCTCATGCTATCGTTAAAGCTCACCACCAGGAACGATTTTCTTAAAACGTGTGGTTTGGAACAATTGGAGATCTTTGAATTGACCCATAATAAATGGAGATACATACACTCAGTGTCTAAGCGAAGAGCTGCCAGTTCTACTTGATTCGATTCCTTTAGCTGTCAGAGCGGGAATGTGGTTTATGCACAAAGGCGGTAATGCCCATTTTAGTATGAGAGGATGTCAATATTTGAACGAAATATATCCATATCGCTGGATAGGTCTAGGTGGCCTTCAATTTGGCCATTCGTTCACCTAATTTAAATCTGGTAGACTTTTCAACTTAGGAACATTTAAAAATTTTGGTTTATAGTGGAACTTCTGTTCAAGACATAGAAGACTTAGGTAAACTTGTTTTTTAATGATTTTGAAATAATAATAGCATATTGCATCACAGAATGATTGTTGGTTTTTACGGTACACATGAAATTGATTATATTTTACACAAAAACGGTGACAGATATGCAAAAAAATGAGAGACACTAGAAAGATTGCAAATTCGCAATATATTCATTTACAATTGCCGCGGGCGTACTGAAAAATAGTCCTAGAAGCAGAAAGAACACGTCACCCCAGAAAAAGTACCACCCTGTAGATTTTCATCACCCTTTCTGCCCTCTTATTAAGAAGACTTCATAGACGCATCATTAATGCTCCAAAATTGAACTCAGTATCTCAAAAACTTTGGTATTCAGAAAAAACTAACTGAAAAACTCTTAAGATTTCAACACCTTTTATATCAATAACGAAGGGAATTTTCGTCATAAAGGAGGAAGCACATCTTTCGTCCTTATGCATTTACACACTGTATATGTCACATCTATTCGACAATGACTAATCACCTTATTTAACAAAATTTTCTTGACAACAATGTCATTTTTCCTCGATTATATTTTCATCCAGCACGACTTTCGTAATCATAAGTAAATTATTATAGCTTCTTGAGTTTTTGATTTTTTTAAAAGTGTGTTCTTACTACTTTTCAAAGGACAACAGGTATTTTATGATCATGATCGTACTGGCATTGCGGGTTAGACTCCTTTCGATCAGATTAAGCCGCCAGCGTTGGAGACTCTTTAGCCACTACACTTTTACACTTTGGTAATCCCCACTTTAATAATGTATCTAAATTACTTAACAGATAATTTACAAGCCACAACTTTCAATTTGTTCCTTGCTTACTGATTTTTTGTCATCTTTTTTATATAAATTAATTGTCTCGCTCATTTAAAAAAATAATAGAATTAACAATTAATTTGGCGGGAGAATATTTTCTGAAGAGAGAAAAATTAAAATGCTTGACATTTATGCAACTGTTGGACTATACTGGTCGGTAAGAAATGAGTTGATGATGTTGATGTTACAAATATATTTTTCAGTTGTTTAATACATTTAATGTATTTTCGGATTATCCAATTGAGTTTATCTTTACATTTTAGTGTCATTATTGTTATTATGCCTTAATTTTTTAAAGTTATTTATTTGAAGTCTTTTGTCAAAACTAACTTATAAATGTCCAACAAATCCTTCGACAAAGCGGTTTTCATCCAGACCACATTGAGCAACAACCCCCGAATACACCAACCCCGTCAGAAACAGACCAAAAACACCAAAAAACCTTCCTTCTGTACATTCCAGGAGTCACTGACAAAATAGCACGAATTTTACACTGACATCAAATAAAGACAGTCTTCAACAGCACTCAAACTATAGCCAATTCAACAAGGAACCCTAAAAATAAGGTACCTAATGCGGATCAAAGCGTTTACGAAATTCCATGTCGCGATTGCCCACAAAGTCACAACGGTCTTCCAAGCAGGCGCGTCAACCATCGAATGTATGAACACTCTCGTCAGTTCGTATAAAAGATCCGACCTCAGCTCTCGCGCATCATCATATCCAAACAGGATTTCCTACAACATGGACCTCCGTAACTGCCAGATTAAACAAACCAATGACACGCCTACGAACACCCAACCAATCACCGTGCAGCCCCGTCAACAAGTGACATCCCTTTCTAATCTACCGATAACTATAAATAAAAGAAGCAGAGCAGATTCACATTTAGTTCAGTTACCCAGTGACTCTTGGGGAGTAGGCGATTTGAGTCCCCGAGTTCGTTCTAGAGTATCCAGACTCTGAAACCGTTTTTCCCTTTTTGTCTCTTGATAATAGCTCCAAAGGAGGAGTCGAAACGTTGAGTTTTTAATAAATTCAAATACGGTTCTCACCCGGAACATAATAATAATAATAATAGTTCATAATAAACCCGCACGGGATGGTCTGGTTTAAATTATTCCATCTGAGAAGTGACAACCCCACGGGTCCGAGTTACCTGGGTCACCAGGGTCAATTGGTGACACCACCCATGAAAATGGAGCTAAGGAGTAGATGCCTCGGAAAAGAGCCGCTGCCTGGGGATCGCCAGGGCATGTCTGGAGCCGGCGCTGGACATGACAGCATGCGGGACGTCGGTGGCAGGGTGCTGAGGAGGCGGGTCTCTGCCGTCCAAAGAGCTACAGCCCAAGAACCAGAAGAACCACAACAACAGTCACCAATACAGTCACAACAACAACGTGACCATCGCCAACGGAGTCAAAAGAGAACGAGAACTCCACCCGCAGAAAGTGTTGCGCAGGATCAACAGCCAGCGCTCACTCAAGCGGGACTGAAAAGACAGCGCATAAAATGGACACGTTTTACAGAATTACGAACCTTGGCCAGGACAAGACTGGATATCGCCAAATACTTTATCAAGAGTTCTGTCGTGAGTGCCCGGAGCTTCAAGTTACTGAACAGAGAGTCGCAGATCAATATCGTGTCATCTTGAGAAATGGCCTTATTTCGCCTGAACAACTGGACACAATAAAGAGCGAAGTGGAGCGCGAACTATTTGGTCGAAATACAATCGATCCAGAGCCTGAAACACTTTGGCACAAAGAACGGACGAGACTCAAGAACTACAGCAAGAACAGCCAACCAACGCTGACCTGCTTGAGAAGATCCAAGCAGAAATGGAAGGAGCTCTTAGAGAGTATAGTGGAACAGATCCACTGACTAGACCAGCTCTTCCCAAACTAAGATCATCTAAGAAACTGGGTATCGTCTTGCAGGCTATGAACAAATTTATCTTGCCAAATTATGTTTTAGGTGTTAATACGTTAGAGTCGCTACACACAATCATCTACTGTGCTGCAACTTCCATCTGCAGAACAATTGGGGTCACAGTAAGACCAAAGCAAGACCCTCCCCAATTTAGACAAACCCCTCGAATACCACCTTGGCAAAGAAGACTTGAAGGGAAAATCAATTCTCTTCGGAAAGACGTTGGAAGACTGACCGAGTACCAACGAGGAGTCAGGAACAACAGAATAGAAAGGCTTGTCAAGACTATCATGGACAATAACCGAATATACTCCCAGTGGGATGGAGAAAATATCACATCTCAGCAGTGTCTGGACAGTCTACGACAAAAGCTCTCCGTCTACACAAGTCGATTGAGAAGGTACAAAACCAGTAACCAACGGAAACTAGACAACACACTCTTCCGACAATCAGAAAAAGGGTTTTATAGAAAACTTAACAACAACAATAATAATGAAGCCCCTAGTTATCCCAGTAAAACAGACATCGAGGAATTCTGGAAAACACAGCTTTCCACAACAATCTCCTATAACTCCAGAGCCAGCTGGATTAATGAGGAGGAGGCTGCATCTCAGAACTGTGAGGCCATGCAACACCAACCATTTACAAAGGAAGATACATCCAACATAATGAAGAACCTCCATAACTGGAAAGCACCAGGACCAGATGGTGTACAAAATTACTGGATAAAGAAACTGTACGCAACCCACGAAACACTAACAGCCCTTATAAATGACGTAATTACCCACCCACACAAGATGCCTAGTTTCTTTACGCACGGTGCTACGTACCTCTTACCAAAGGACAACCTATGTGCACAGGAACCAGCAAAGTACCGACCAATCACTTGCCTTCCAACGTTATACAAACTCATAACATCGTGCATTAATCATCGCATTTTCAAACATTGTGAACTGAACAACATAATTACTCACAAACAGAAGGGATGCGCGAAAAATTCGATGGGTTGCAAAGAACATCTGATAATTGATTCCGTTGTCTGCAATCAAGCCCACGCCAAACGACGAAATCTCTACATGGCATATGTGGACTACAAGAAGGCCTTTGATTCAGTTCCACATGATTGGCTCATTAAGGTGCTGAAACTCTATAAAGTGAATAATTGTATTATTAACTTTTTAGAACATGCCATGGCCACCTGGCAAACCAAAATCTCACTGAATGAAGCCAACTGTTCGATTCAAACTGACCCTATTCCAATCAGAAGGGGTATATTCCAGGGAGACTCTCTTAGCCCGCTGTGGTTCTGCCTTGCCATGAACCCTCTCTCAAACAAACTGAACTCGACTAATTTTGGGTTCAGTCTCAAACACAACAACGTACAAGCATTAAAGATAAACCATTTGTTACACATGAACGACTTAAAGTTGATGGCAGCTACAAAACAACAGCTGCATGATATGCTTAAAATAGTAGAAGGGTTCTCTAATGACATCCATATGAAATTTGGCCTAGACAAATGCCGAATTATTAATATAGTTAAAGGCAAAATACAGCAGGGGCACTTCGAAATGGGAGATGGCACCTCAATTGAATCTATGGGGGAAGGTCATACTTATAAATACCTTGGAATAAAGCAGGCTCTACGTATTGATCGCATGACTATGAAAAAGGACCTAACAGCAGAGTTTTATAGAAGGGTAAGACGACTGTTGAAAACCAAACTAAACAGTAAAAATCTGTTTCAGGCTATTAACACCTATGCGTGTTCAGTGCTCAGTTACTCTTTCGGTATAGTTAACTGGTGCAAGACTGACATTGAACAATTACAACGAAAAGTTCGAGTTTTACTAACAAAAGCTCAAAATCACCATCCAAAGAGCTCTGTCGAACGTACAACTTTGCCACGGTATGAAGGAGGAAGAGGATTGACAGATCTAAGTAAACTATTAGATCAACAAATTTCTATTTTGCGTAGTCATTTCCAGAAACTCGCAGAATTTTCTGATCTACATAGAGTCATGTGCCAGGTTGATGACTCAATACCACTGCGACTAACACAACAACATGTCCAATTACACCACCAGAGCACAGATCAGAAACTGCTGAAATGGAAAGAGAAGCCCCTTCATGGAAGACATATAAATGACGTCAACCAAGATTATGTCGACAGTGCAGCGTCGAACTACTGGTTGATCTCTGGTCATATGTTCCCTGAAACGGAAGGCTTTATATTGGCAATCCAAGATCAAGTAATTCCAACTAAGAACTACCTAAAGTACATCCATTAACAACGATAGATGCAGGTACGGTTGCCAAACATCTGAATCTATCCAGCATATCACAGGAGGTTCTCAAGCGTTCGCTGCAACTGAATACAAAGAACGACACGATGCTGTGGCAAAAATACTTCACCAGGAACTAGCACTGAAACATGAATTATCACAGTCGCTAAGATTACCGTACTATAAATATAAACCAGAATCTGTTTTAGAAAATAACAACTACAAGCTGTTCTGGGACCGCACGATACTGACCGATCGGTCTGCTGCTCACAATAGACCAGATATAGTTTTGGTAGATAAAGTCTCTCGGGAAACAACTTTAATTGACAGCAATACCCAACAACAATAATATAAATATCAAGCAGGCTGAGAAAATAACCAAATATAGAGATTTGGAATTTCAAATAAAGACTCAGTGGAACATGAACAACACACGAACTGTACCAATTGTTATGTCAACGACAGGACTAGTCCCAAAAAATCTATTAAACAATTTAAAATACCTCGGTCTGGACGAACATCTTTACAAACAAATGCAAAAAGCAGTCTTGTTAGGGACAGCCCGGACGGTCAGAAAATTCATGGGAAACTGCCGCCGCGACTCCAACCACGGGCCTGAAAACCTGGCAAGGGCTCCCACAGAGCTAAACCCTTTTGATATCCAGGATATCTGGGGTTTAGTGAATTTTCCCCTAGAGGGAGTGTGATGCCATACATTGTATGGTCAAGTCGGAAGTCGGGATAGTTCATAATAATAAGTACGGATTATATATATATATATATATATATATATATATATATATATATATATATATATATTAAGCCAGTTTTCAGTTATAAGGACCCCGCAATGTTATATTAGATATATTTCCTGATTTTTTAATGTCCACCCTTTTCGTGTTTTAATTTATTCATAATTTATCAAACATAATGGGAGTAAATAATTCCTATGGATCTGAAGCCTGTTTTAAATTCAATATTCGAAAACAGTTTTCCCCAATAAGAGACTAAAAATAAACGCAACATATTTAAATAATGGGCACCATAACTAAACCATGAGTCAGATATGTTCTAGATTGAATGTTAATTTTAATGAATATATAAATATTAATAAACAAAAATTTTCATCGAACGTAGTCCAACCTGAAAAGCTAGTGATATTGGGTATTACAAGAAATAATGGCCAAACTACATGGTCATTTATCATTTTGTATCACGAAGATCTAACATGTAGTTAACTACTCTAATTACAATCACCTTTTAAATCTCCATTGTACTAAATGCAATAATTTGTTGCTGCAAACGTACCATTATAAATTGATTAAGCCCCATATTTTACTATTATCTATGAAGAATTGTAAATAAGGGGGTTATGTACATTCTTCTAATAATCATATTTATTAAGAATCTGTAGTACTCTTGGGAATGTTAAGCTTCATTTAAAACTACCTTAACTTGTATTTATATATTTTCTTGATTTTATTAAGCAAATCCGTTAAATCTAGGTTGCGAAATAAATTCATGATTTATGTATGAATGGAATTATTTTCTGCTTTCCATATTAACTCCTTAGTTGGTATTATTATGGCGATGAAACTACGCTGTTAAAATAATGCAATAAACGTTTTATAATATGGTTTATACAGGGTGCATCACCGAAAAAGAAACAGATCTAATTTCTTCAAGGGACATTTTGTTTGTAAGAATTGTCAAAACACTTCGGTATTTGTGCCACGGGGGATTTAGTTCTACAGTGCCTCAAACTATCTGCCATTCAATCACAGTAAACAATACAGTGCCATGTTGGCCATAGCGCCCATTTCTTCTTGACTGAAAGGATTGGTTTACTATAAGGATCGGCGATTTGTTCCTGTGTACATTCTTGTCCAGTCTTAATTCGCAAGTATCCGATGGGTACCGTCCTAGGGGCTGGCGAAAGATTAATCAGTGTTCGTCCTCCTTACACTGACTGACTGACTTGTGGTGGTATAGTTGCTCTGGCCGACTCTAACGGGGGTTCTGCCGGGTAGCCTCACGTTTACAAGTATTACATGTTCCTCTGAGTCTTCGTTTTCGTCATATCTCAATTAATTTGCTTGTTTTAGAAGGTTTGGCTCCAACTTTTCCTGATTGTCCGAAACCGCTTGTACCTTTCATTTGGTCATATCCGTGATATTGTCCACATGAGATTATATCTGAGATTGTATATGGTTCATTTTTCGATCTTGCCAAATTTGATTCTGGATGCAAAATATACAGCTGTTCTGAGGAGTATCAAAATGATCCAACTACAAGAACAATAATTATTGCAAATGAGCTGGGAATATTTGCATCCTCTGTGCTTTTGCCTCTGCGTGACTTTACTTAATTCACTCTTAGTGTAAACATCGTCGTGGTGCCATCGAATACTTTACATTACGTTATCATACCGAAATGGCCCATACAAAACAACCTGTTCGAAAATCGAGCGGTGTGGTGGTAAAGCACCTAGGAAATAACTGGCAACAAAGGTAGATACAGTGTAGGCGGTGTAAAAAACGCATTATTATAGAACCGGCTCTTACTGAATTCTTGTTAGAGATTTCGCGCAGGATTTACGATTTTTCAGTTTTGCAGTAATAGCTTTGCAATAAGTTACCAAAGCTTTTCTGTTTGGACTTTTTGGCGACATAAATGTGTGTGCTATACACACTAAACGAGTAATAATCATGAACACTTGGTAAGACGTATACCTGGTGAGCGCGCTTAAAAATATTGAACATCCCTAATTATTGCTTATTCACTGTATAAGAGCTCAAAAGTTGGTGCTGAGATATTTTGTTCCCACGAAAGAATTTTGGCAATGGTTCTTAAGAAAATACGAGAAGCTAGAATTTATTCACGTATTTTACCTTTTACAGGTGAAGAATTAGTAAGAAGAAAATGTATAAATAACATTTTCTCACTCTTTGGACCTTCGGACCGACAAGAATACCAATCTTTTATTAATATATCTGCTGAAATTATTGAAAAATTCTAATTTGGCGGATTTGAGTCCATTGCATGCAAAAGGCGACATGCGGTTGCAGCATTATGGTTGAATGTTTTTTATCAGCAGAGGTGCTTTATTGGGACATTTTTTATGTTTTGCGTTTGTTGTTCGAGCTCATCTCAATGAAATATCCAGTGCTCGTTGGATTAAAAGTCTTGTCTCTCGACCACCCCATTCCCCTAATATAAATATTTGGATTTATGGGGGCATTTGAAGGAAATTGTTTATAAAATTCCTGTTCGTACAAGAGAAGAACTAAGGCAGCGATTACTTACATTAAATAAATAAGATAAAGAACGCCATGTTTGCAAACGGGCGTGAAAATGCTTAGGGCGTAGGCTGCATGCCTGCAATGAAATGTATAATGGTTATTATGAGCAGTTTTTAATTCATGACCCTTCAGTAGTTCCTTGTTTGTTGTTAGTTAAAAGTTTTCAAAAAAGAATGTAAATGAAAACAAGATTTGTCAAATATCTCTCAACAGTTTGAGTTATTCAAAATGTATAACACTTAAAACCTAAGCATTTTCAACCTACCTTTATATGAGTTTCTTTCGGTTGTAAGTACCTACCTTTTGTTTGCATGGACTCACGTAAGATTATTATTTATATCGCTGTAATTACAACCTCTTTCGGGGGTTAGCCTCCGTATTTATTTTTATCAAATAAATTTTAAAATGATTTGTTTTAATGAAGGGTAAGTGAATACTAATGGAATATAATGTATATGTGATCAGTTCACAGCTTGAATCCGATTAGAATTGCAAACATACCTTATAACTACTTATTATTTAGTTGCGGCAAATAAAACAGAGCTGTAATTGTTGCCGACAAATAGAACGCACATGTGCACACCTGTCACCGCACACTGACGTTTAAAAAGTTCCTCTTGATTTTTGAACTATCAAAAAATTTATGAAATTACCATCTATAATCCTTGCGCTAATCAATGGATGTATATTCTCCTCTTCCTTAAAACAAGTATGTATACTTAGTTTCAACCAAAATCATTTTGAATCAGATATTGAGCAAGTATTCTGTTGCCAGTGGGCGCTTGGACCAAGAGCTGGCCACTTTCAAAAGACTAGATTTGTTGTTAACCGAAACTAAAAAGTTGCACACTGGTACAGCTAGCCTAAATGTCCTTAATATTTAATTAAACATTAAATACCACTAATCTAACGAATTTAATTTTAATTAGAAAATAACAAAACTGTTCATTCTGGTTAAGTTAGATATTCAAGAAATTTGTAAAAAATAAAAGTTACTCAGAAAAGAAATAAAGTGACTTCATTAACCAAGTTTGCAAAGCTCGTCGACATATTTGACTCACTATTCGGATCCAGTAAGATTAAACCAAACTCATATTTTACACAAAAGTGCTTCTTTTAATTTCGGCCAAACTTAAACGAACCATTTCTTTTAAATGTTTTATAATTAAAACAATAAGGAATATAATTGAAAGCGTTTTATTTCCAAACTTTTATAAAAACCCATGTTCAAACGGTCGCCCCGCGCAGAACGTCTACACCAGAGTTGGAACACCAACCATTTCGGAGGGAATGAAATGTATTAAAGGACATCGGCAGGGGCGGACAAAGGCTTAGGCAACCAAGGCACTTGCCTAGGGCCCGTAATTTTTGGGGCTCGAAAATTAGGTTTTTAATTTAAGCCTATTGTATCCACGTACTCATTTATTCAGGGAAATTAATATTATTGCAACATTCGCTAATTTAAACATAATTCTGAGAATTTATTTAATCCTTCCAAAAAGCAATCTAAGTAATGGCCAGAATAATGTTCCCACTACGCCGTTAAAAATTAAATAGTTTATCATAACTTTATATAGAAAAATTGTGATTAAATACTTCAATTAATTATGACAAACAAATTCACGAGTTTGCAGGATTAAAAGTGAGAAAAAAGGCAATATAACTAACCAATCTGTGTTTGTTTTAATAAATTATGCTTATTTCATTTTTTACATGCATATTATTTTTTTTCTTATTTTTTTTTTCCTGAAAACCGATAATTAAATGGAATGGCATACTATATTCTCCCCAAACGGAAAGTATGTGACATGACTAAATAAAACATTTAAATATATATATATATATATATATATATATATATATATATATATATATATAACCGTCTTCCACCTATAACTAAAAAGCTAAAAATATTTATAACAAAATACAAATAGGAAATAAATAACACAATGTTGTTAGGTACCTACCCAGAAAGTAAAATATGTAAAGATTAAAAGGTGGTCATTCTGTGCAAATTAATTACCTTCCAAACTAGTATATTTTTGAAGTCGGTGCCAAGCAAATCTAAAATCCTGCATGGCGTACTATCTACTACTTTATCAAACTTAATCGTTGCTTGGCACCGACAAAAATATACTAGATTGGTAGGTAATTAATTTGTACAGAATGAACAACTTTTACTTCCTGGGTAGGTATCTCACAACATTGAATGTGTCATTTATTTGCTAGTTGTATTTTGTTATAATTATTTTTAGCTTTTTAGTTATAGGAAGAAGTCGGTTATATATTTTTTAAATGCTTTATTTTCAACTTTTTAGTTTTTTTGAACTCAGGTATCTCTCATTCTTTATTTTTTATTTTGTATGTATAACCTTAATAGACAGGACCAGGTAACATCAAAAGCATCAGCATTACACAATGATACATTTTCAGTTAAATTGACAGGTAAATGTTTACGAACAAAATGTACTAGTACGCGTTGACTTAATAAGCCCAAAATATATTTATACCTTATGGACCACGCCATGTAACCTTTTTGAACTTGTTTTTGACAACTCTGTATAACTATAGATATTTCCACTCCACCCTATGTATCAACCATCCTGTACATACGACTGCCCAAGTACAAGCATAAATTTGTTAGCCGCCTTCTGTAAACTATAGGACGGAATAGAATCCATCCGATATTTACGTCAAATCTGTCCTATATTTCAACCATAGTATATAACTCCTTGTGGGCTACCCCATATATTATTTCATTTTTAACAGTTTATATTATCACCCTGTGTAACATTTATTCCTCTCCACACTTTATGCAACTTCTCATGGGCTATAAAATAAATAAATTTATAATCACACTGTATAAATATAATTCAACTCGAGCATATATTTCAACGATCCTGTATGATTTGTTTACGTCCACATCATATAACAGTTTTTTAATCACCCTATATAATTTTAATTTCACATTTTTTTCTAATATTTTTATACTACCAAACGTCCACTCCACCCTATATTTCAACCATCCTGTATAAACGGCTGCCTATGGACCACTATCATTCTACTCCGTCCTATATTTCAGTCATCATATAAATGCAACTCCTTCTATCACTTTATTTTGCTATAACTATACACCCTGTGTATAAATGCACCAAACCGCAGTTTAGAGTTTGATATGTGCTGTCACTGAATTTTCTATTAGGCTCTCTCTTCTATTAGGAGAATGTGACCAAAAGCAAAGGCTTCGCAAAATTGAAAAATTCTTATTTAAATAGGCATTTGTCTGGTATACAAACAAAACGAGCTTGGTACTCATTGATTTAAGGAGCCGAACATACTATGCTTTACAACCTATATGCTTGAGATGTACATAGAAAATTTTCAAATTCGCAATTAAAACTTCCAGTGCCTAAAATTCCCGCACTATTACGTTGGAATTAAAATATTTATAAGGAAATGTCCGTTATGTCATTTCGATGAAACTTTTGATAAGAATTTTGGAATTTTCGGCGATTTTCTGCAAATCTGCTATTGCACGTCACAGAAAAGTATATGACATCACCTAGGGATGTTCCTTAATAGATTAAACATAAAAAACTAAAGACATCCATAAGGAGTTTTCGAAAAATCGACCAATATGTTAGGGTTATTGGTCGATTTCCATGCACGCATATGTTCTTTCACAAATTTCATCACTTTATCAATAGAATTCTTTTCCAAAATTTGAAGTTTCACCAATTCGAATATTTACTCTATTAAACAAGACCATATTCATTCAAAACGGTTCACCACAGGAGAAGAAATGAGGTATCTTACATACAAAAAAAATAAATAAAAAAGAAACACGCCATGAATTGATAACCTCCTTCTTTTTGGAAGTCGGCCTCCTTCTGTTTGGAAGTCGGTTAAAAATAGGCCCGGAATTACAATGTTGCCTAGGGCCGCCTTAGCTTTAGCGTCCCTTCACACGTGCCGGTTGAAATCCACCCGATGCCGGGTAGTGAAGGCAGTATTGCATGTACCTTAACCTACCAATACTGTTGACGGGGATCGGTCCGATGCCGGGTAAATTCAACGGACACGTGTGAAGCGACGCTTAGTCCGCCACTGGACATTGGAGTGTCAAAATAATTTAAGCTGGAAACAGGTATTTTTTTGATCGACAGTAAAGAATTTGTTCTGTGAATATAATTCACGTATTTTGTTGCCGATTTAAAAAAGCAGAAGATTGTACAATACTACCCATTGAGCAATTAACCTTTAAATTTGACCACTCTAATGCAAACATATGACTTTAATAATTATTTTATAATAAACATAAGATATGAAATATCCAATTTAAGTGACTGATTAGTAATTCTAACATCTTAGAGACAAATACTATCTCTCGGTATTGTTTTAACTATGGGACATGATCTGAATAGGGCAGTTATGTACAAAATTGCACTAGACGTTTTTTTTTGAGGCGGGTACTTAAGGGGTTATTAGAAATAATTATTAGTCCAGAGAAACAACAAGAAATCAGCTTAAGTTACAAAACTTCATAACTTATGCCATGTATACTCTTGTTCAAAAATAAAAAGTTTCTCTAGTCAGGTAGTGTCACTACAGGAACGACTTCAATTCTCTTTACACTCCACAATATTATAAAAAGCTAGAAATCTGCACATAGATCTGAATAGTTTGAAACAAATACGATTGTATATTTTAACTATCAACGTATCTAAAAATATGAAACATCTTTCGTCTTTCTGATATTCAATGTTTTTGATTCTATTATGCACTGGGTTCCTTTCATAAAAAACTTTAATTAATTTTAGCTTAATTACGTTCAACGAAAAGATTAATTCTACGTTTGTAGAATTTGGTTGTTAATAGTCTTCAATAACTGAGAAGGAAATTAATTATAGTATACATCGTTTTGATTAACATTGAACAATAAGTCCATAAGATTCTGGCAATAATAAAGAATTTCGAAAAAATTAAAGTTTGTGTGAACTCTCAACATATTTCTGAAAGAATATCATTCAGGGTTCTTTAAATTGAAAACTTTTATTACCATATTATGTTTCGGAAAGTTATTTTTTTAGAACTAGACCGACTTTCTCTACAAATTAAAAAAAAAACATTGTAACTTCAAAGCTTTTAATATTTCTTTCCAATTTCTAACATCTCTTTATTGACGTTCTAAAGTTTTTGATTTTAAATTAGTATAATTTGTGTTGCAATATAAATTGAAACTTAAAGGAACACAATCTGTTAATCTGATTATAGAACCAGTACTATTAAAAAAAGAATAATTTATTTTACCCTATTATGTTACTTCATGTTGTAATTTATTATACCGAATAACAAAACCATGTGAGAATTCTCGTTTGACCCTAACAAGATCCGTCAATAAAGTTATTGATGATTGTGTGCACTAGTATGTAAGGATATATATATGCGAAATGTAATATCTTATATTTCTTGAATAAATTTCCACAAGGGTAAAGTTGTGAAACTCGGGCAATACATCTTATCACTCTCATCTGGGCAATAAAAACTTCGCCAGATAGGGCAAGTTTCCACAGAAACATATCCCATATCTCAACTTAGATTCCACCTGTGCATGATAAAACAATGAAAGTTGTTGTTTGGAACTTGACTTTCGTATTGTTACAAATGTCTTGTCGGTAAGCAATTTAGAGGATATTCTCAGATTCTTTGGAGTTCTGGTTTTATTAAAACCTATACGAAGTTTTCATTATATTTGTAACAAAACAGAGAGCCTCAATTTTGTTTCAAAGATATTTTCTCAGAAAGAAAATATAATAAGTGAGTTGAATACGGCAATATTGTGTATAAATAATTTAATTAAACTCTTAGACCACACGAGTATTTTCGAGAAAACATGTTAGTTTTAATATAAGAAGGAGAAAGACAACAAATGAAAACAGAACAGATTACCTAAGAATACCTCACTTGCTTTTAAGCACAAAAAGGAAGTAATTAAATTAAATATTTGTATGTGGGATAGGAGTGTTGGAGAAATATTTCTTCTGCTCTCAATGAAGTTGTCAACAAATTGACAACGCTGATCCCTTGAGTTTTGTACAATTTTGTAACAGTAATGAGAAATTGTTAACTAAATTTCTTGGTTCTTCCTGTTCGCAAATGAATTGTGATCATCGTTTCAATCATTTGGTTTCGAGTTCTGCGATTTCCGGCCATTATTCACTGTTATTCAACTTGGTTTATTTTTATCTTCTTCCCCTAGACTTTAATCTCTCTAGATTGTCCTAATATTTAATAATAACTTAGGTAAAAATGTCGCAAATTCCCTTTCTATTTCGTTTTAACAAATAGTATGAAGAATTAGTTTTTAACATATTGTTCAGCAAGTCGCCAATGTCTTCTGTACGAAATCAAACAATGATACAAATTATCATATGAAAAACTTTTCATTATTTTTATTAGTGCTCGTTCAATAGCGATATGTTTTTGCAACAAAACATTTGAAGAATTTTTCAGCTACCTATAAATACATAGAGTTGCTGTATGCACGTTAATACACTCCAAGAGGTTGTGGGAAATTTTATTCATTGCAAATATTACACATAAAATTGCTACAATAACTTTAAAAAATGTTAAATGTAATTATTAAACTACTCTAAAATATTCAAAGAGCTATACTTAGGGGAATATACCGAAGTCTGAAGGACATTAAAAATCTTACTTTGTTTTTACAATGTGTTATAATTTTTGAAGTCGAAGCTTCTTAACAGAGATCAACACCTACAAATATGAAAATAGATGAGTATGGTAATGAAATGCAGATTATAATTGCATTTGTTTCGACACTTCATTTCGACCACTTGCCTGATCTTGAAATACCCTTGTTGCTCCATGTTAGAAATAGAGAACAGTTTATATATTGACCATCTCTTGGTTTATATAAAAGCAATAAATTATAGTAAATAAATAAATATAACTTCCAACTAATATACAATGCCAGCAGAAAATTTGCTTCTCGTTATAATAAATATCTAGTTTTCTGTTTGAGACATTTCAAAATAGAGCTACAAATCGACTCTTTGTCTCAAGTTGAGTTCAAGTACTCAGAAACAACAACAAAAAATTGTAGTCACTTACCTTTGCTCTCTCAAAACGTGAACAGGTTCTGTTATTTTAACTCACTGAGGTTTATCTATTATAAAATTTTTATATTTTTTAATTACCTTCATCTTTGCAGCCTGTTCAGTTCTTTTATCCTCCATATGAGGAAGATTCAGGGAACGTGAACCGAATTGTGGCGCCAATGCATACAAGGTAGAATGGCCGCCACATATCTTATGCATGGCGGCATTATTTTAAAGTGAACCATGCGATCTCAGGATATCTGTAAATAATTTCACAATTTTTGTAACCTTAGTTCAATTGTATGAAATGAAGTCTGTAAAAATGGATAAATTTAAACCGTACTGTCAAAAATAATAGTTCAAAAATCAATTGGCTAAATGCAACATAATTCTAGTTGTAGTTGACAGACTTACAATCCAGAATTGCAAACTTGCCTTCCCCAGGGAATAATAAGTACTTGTGGAAAAGGGGGTTTACTAGGTAATACTTCTGAGTTGGATATCAAAAAGAATGACGATATAGAACAATCTTGTGAAAAAATTGTATCCCCAAAAGTAGCAGAAACTTTATTATCTAATTATTTTAATCAACCTTTTTCTGATATATTATTAAATTAGTCACCATACATATATATATATATATATATATATATATATATATATATATATATATATATATATATATATATATATATATATATATATATATATATATATATAATATCTAATAACAGAAATATATTAAATGGCCTAATTTTAACGATTTCTTACAATTTTCGTTAATCGTAATTTTTAAATTGAAATGTATAACAAATATTATTCTAAGTGCTTGAAAATATATCTTAAAACAACTCCTCGTTCTTTGGAACCGTAAAGTTAATTATATTTTGATAATTCAAACATTTAAAATGTTATATTTAATTAAATGTACTCTTTAACGTAAAACCACAAAATAATAAATCCTTAAACCGTAGGGTTGACGTTCCCCGAATCTTCCTCATAGCCACCACTCCATCAAAATATTAGATTCATTCTCTACTTGCTTACTACAGCGGCACTCTATTATTTACTGCTCAACTAACAATGTCCGTAGTTTGTCTATTACCTGACAATGCGTAATACCAAGTGCTTATTTTTCTGTCTGTATTGAAAATAGTATCGATATTGTGTCTCCGTAGAATTCTTGCAATACTGTCCGTGGTCCCCTTGACATACGGTAAATAAGCCTTGGTTATTAGTGTCTCATGCTCCTCGTCTGTTTGTCTCGGTTTTGACTTTAGGGCTCTTTGTATATTTCGGTCTGTAAATCCGTTTTGTCTCAGAGCTGTTTTTAAACTGTCCATTTCCTGTTTGATGTTATCCTGGTCAGCTAGCGTTTGTGATCTGGTTACTAAAGTCTTGACGACGGCTTGAAGCTGTGCTGGGTGGTGATGAGAATTAGCATGAAGGTATCTGTTGGTGTGAGTTGCTTTCCTATATACTGTATGGCCAAGGGTTCCATCTTGCTTCCTATTTATGAGAACATCAAGGAATGGCAGTTGATTGTTGGCTTCAACCTCCATGGTAAATTTTATTTTGTGATGGATGCCATTAAGGTGATCTAAAAAAGTATTGAGGTGTTCCCTCCCATGAGGCCAAATCACAAATGTATCATCCACATATCGCAACCACAAACTGGGTTTAAGAGTTGTTGTTCTTAGTGCCAACTCCTCAAAGTTCTCCATAAAAAGGTTCGCTATAACTGGTGCGAGTGGCGATCCCATTGGAGCTCCTTCCACTTGTTTGTATCGTTGGTTCTCGTAAACAAAATAGGTGTTCATCAGACAGTGCCTTGTTAAGTCTACAAGGTGTTGAGGTGGTTTGTATTTTTCTATTATGATATTCAAGGCTTCGTCGATAGGGATGTTGGTGAAAAGGGACACTACGTCAAAACTTACAAGAAGACACTCTGGTTGTAAGACCGTTTTTCTAAGAATTTCGATGAAATGTGTCGAATTTTTTACATATGAGTCTGCCCCCTCTGCAAACGTTTAAAGTTGTTGGGCTAGGTATTTGGCTAGGTGTTGTGTTGGAGATCCAATTGAGCTTACTATTGGCCTCAAAGGTGCACCTTCTTTATGTACTTTTGGCAACCCATAGAATTTCGGACATCTCGATGACTTTTCACGCGGAATGAGTTGCAGTTGGAGATTTTTGTCGATCCTACTTGCTTGGATTTTGGCCTTGGTTGTTTTCTCTAGATAAGTTGTTGGGTCAGTAGTAATTTGTTTATATGCTGGATCTTGTAGCAATATTTGAATTTTGTTTGAATAATCCGCTGTATCTAAAATTACAGTCGCATTTCCTTTATCAGCAGGTAGAATGACAATGTCCTTGTCGAGGCGCAGTTGTTTCAAGGCCTCATTTTCTTCTATAGATAAGTTCCTTTTGGGTGGTTTAGACTTTCTTAGAACATGTGACACATCTTGTCTAATTATTTCAGCGGTGTTCGCATCTAATTTTGAAACTGCTGTTTCCACGCCACATATTATGCTCTCTGTTGGTATGTGAGAGGGAGCAATAGCGTAATTGAATCCCTTAGCCAACACGCCAATCGAGGAAGTGTTCAATTGGACCGAAGATAAGTTATAAACGGTTTTATTCGTTTCCAATTGCCGCGAGGTTAGACTGTGACCGTTATTTTCCGACACAAATTCGTTTTTGGGCTTCTGTTGGAGCTTTAATTTGTTAAATTTTGCCTGTTGTTGCATTGTTGTTAACTCTGCATTCGTTTCGGCCCTAAATTCGCTAATCTCATCGAATTTATCCCATATTATCGGGTGGAGTGTATTGCTTACCTGTATGAGGATATCTAGGAGTTTAGTATTAAAAACATCTAAATCTCTTCTGACATCACGTATGGCTTCCCTAAGTAGGGCACAACTAGCTTTCCATAAGATATTCTGTGTTTTTCTGTTGTTCTTCCAGAACTTTACCGTCATGTTTTTCGGAATAACTCCTTCATCGCGGCATCGTTGTAAAAAATGTAGATCGCACAACAATGCAACAACAGGCAAAATTTAACAAATTGAAGCTCCAACAGAAGCCCAAAAACGAATTTGTCTCGGAAAATAACGGTCACAGTGTAACCTCACGGCAATTGGAAACGAATAAAACCGTTTATAACTTATTTTCGGTCTAATTAAACACTTCCTCGATTGGCGTGTTGGCTAAGGGATTCAATTACGCTATTGCTCCCTCTCACATACCAACAGAGAGCATAATATGTGGCGTGGAAACAGCAGTTTCAAAATTAGATGCGAACACCGCTGAAATAATTAGACAAGATGTGTCACATGTTCTAAGAAAGTCTAAACCACCCAAAAGTAACCTATCTATAGAAGAAAATGAGGCTTTGAAAAAACTGCGCCTCAACAAGGACATTGTTATTCTACCTGCTGATAAAGGAAATGCGACTGTAATTTTAGATACAGCGGATTATTCAAACAAAATTCAAATATTGCTACAAGATCCAGCATATAAACAAATTACTACTGACCCAACAACTTATCTAGAGAAAACAACCAAGGCCAAAATCCAAGCAAGTAGGATCGACAAAAATCTTCAACTGCAACTCATTCCGCGTGAAAAGTCATCGAGATGTCCGAAATTCTAAGGGTTGCCAAAAGTACATAAAAAAGGTGCACCTTTGAGGCCAATAGTAAGCTCAATTGGATCCCCAACACAACACCCAGCCAAATACCTAGCCCAACAACTTCAACCGTTTGCAGAGGGGGTAGACTCATATGTAAAAAATTCGACACATTTCATCGAAATTCTTAGAAAAACGGTATTACAACCAGAGTGTCTTCTTGTAAGTTTTGACGTAGTGTCCTTTTTCACCAACATCCCTATCGACGAAGCCTTGGATATCATAATAGAAAAATACAAACCACCTCAACACCTTGTAGACTTAACAAGGCACTGTCTGATGAACACCTATTTTGTTTACGAGAACCAACGATACAAACAAGTGGAAGGAGCTCCAATGGGATCGCCACTCTCACCAGTTATAGCGAACCTTTTTATGGAGAACTTTGAGGAGTTGGCACTAAGAACAACAACTCTTAAACCCAGTTTGTGGTTGCGATATGTGGATGATACATTTGTGATTTGGCCTCATGGGAGGGAACACCTCAATACTGTTTTAGATCACCTTAATGGCATCCATCACAAAATAAAATTTACCATGGAGGTTGAAGCCAACAATCAACTGCCATTCCTTGATGTTCTCATAAATAGGAAACAAGATGGAACCCTTGGCCATGCAGTATATAGGAAAGCAACTCACACCAACAGATACCTTCATGCTAATTCTCATCACCACCCAGCCCAACTACAAGCCGTCGTCAAGACGTTAGTAACCAGATCACAAAGGCTAGCTGACCAGGATAACATCAAACAGGAAATGGACAGTTTAAAAACAGCTCTGAGACAAAACGGATTTACAGACCGAAATATACAAAGAGCCCTAAAGTCAAAACCGAGACAAACAAACGAGGAGCATGAGACACCAATAACCAAGGCTTATTTACCGTATGTCAAGTGGACCACGGACAGTATTGCAAGAATTCTACGGAGACACAATATCGACAGTATTTTCAATACAGACAGAAAAATAAGCACGGTGTTGAGGACTCCGAAGACGAGGATCCCTTTAGAACAACAGGGAGTGTACGAGATTCCATGTGCAGACTGTCATAAAACCTATGTGGGGCAAACTAACAGAAGAATTCAAGCTAGACGTGGTGAACACCAGAACGCTGTAAGAAAGCAGGAAAAAACAACATCCATTGCGGAAAACGCCACCACGATGTCACACCGAATAGACTTTGAGAACACCAGAGTACTGGCAAATATAGAACACCCGAAATCAAAACTCGTAAGAGAGGCTATTGAAATAGCGAAGAGACCTCACAGTCTAAACGCACGCAATGAAATTCAGAACTTATCGAATTGTTGGAAAATCCTACTAAACACCGTACCGGCCCGGACCCGTCCAATAACAACTCAACCGGAAATAAGAAATCAGCAGGATGGAGCCGTGCCCACTGAGCGCAAAGGGCCAATCACCCGCAGCCGTTCACGGTGTCAACCGATAGGCGCCGAGCCGCGACTATATAACAGCGCGCTCGCTTCAGAAAATCTTAGTATTCGAGTAACTAGAAGCGAAAGCAGAAGGCTACGAGAATTATGCGAACCGACCTGAAGAGGGCAGATGTGACTCTGCCGAAACGTCGTCATTTTACCATCGATCCCGGCAGGGATCAGTTATCAACTACGCCGATGAATTCCCGGAAACCACTTAAAACATTTAGTGCCCGCGAAAACTTAAAAACAAATATAGTGAATCTCTACGGGGAGAATACTTTTCATTTGTGTAAAACATTTGAGAAATTACGCGCGAAAAGAAGCAAACTTTTGTGCGATCTACATTTTTTACAACGATGCCGCGATGAAGGAGTTATTCCGAAAAACATGACGGTAAAGTTCTGGAAGAACAACAGAAAAACACAGAATATCTTATGGAAAGCTAGTTGTGCCCTACTTAGGGAAGCCATACGTGATGTCAGAAGAGATTTGGATGTTCTTAATACTAAACTCCTAGATATCCACCTACAGGTAAGCAATACACTCCACCCGATAATATGGGATAAATTCGATGAGATTAGCGAATTTAGGTCCGAAACGAATGCAGAGTTAACAACAATGCAACAACAGGCAAAATTTAAAAAATTGAAGCTCCAACAGAAGCCCAAAAACGAATTTGTCTCGGAAAATAACGGTCACAGTCTAACCTCACGGCAATTGGAAACCAATAAAACCGTTTATAACTTATCTTCGGTCCAATTGAACACTTCCTCGATTGGCGTGTTGGCTAAGGGATTCAATTACGCTATTGCTCCCTCTCACATACCAACAGAGAGCATAATATGTGGCGTGGAAACAGCAGTTTCAAAATTAGATGCGAACACCGCTGAAATAATTAGACAAGATGTGTCACATGTTCTAAGAAAGTCTAAACCACCCAAAAGGAACCTATCTATAGAAGAAAATGAGGCCTTGAAACAACTGCGCCTCGACAAGGACATTGTCATTCTACCTGCTGATAAAGGAAATGCGACTGTAATTTTAGATATAGCGGATTATTCAAACAAAATTCAAATATTGCTACAAGATCCAGCATATAAACAAATTACTACTGACCCAACAACTTATCTAGAGAAAACAACCAAGGCCAAAATCCAAGCAAGTAGGATCGACAAAAATCTCCAACTGCAACTCATTCCGCGTGAAAAATCATCGAGCTGTCCGAAATTCTATGGGTTGCCAAAAGTACATAAAGAAGGTGCACCTTTGAGGCCAATAGTAAGCTCAATTGGATCCCCAACACAACACCTAGCCAAATACCTAGCCCAACAACTTCAACCGTTTGCAGAGGGGGCAGACTCATATGTAAAAAATTCGACACATTTCATCGAAATTCTTAGAAAAACGGTCTTACAACCAGAGTGTCTTCTTGTAAGTTTTGACGTAGTGTCCCTTTTCACCAACATCCCAATCGACGAAGCCTTGGATATCATAATAGAAAAATAATACAAACCACCTCAACACCTTGTAGACTTAACAAGGCACTGTCTGATGAACACCTATTTTGTATACGAGAACCAACGATACAAACAAGTGGAAGGAGCTCCAATGGGATCGCCACTCTCACCAGTTATAGCGAACCTTTTTATGGAGAACTTTGAGGAGTTGCCACTAAGAACAACAACTCTTAAACCCAGTTTGTGGTTGCGATATGCGGATGATACATTTGTGATTTGGCCTCATGGGAGGGAACACCTCAATACTTTTTTAGATCACCTTAATGGCATCCATCACAAAATAAAATTTACCATGGAGGTTGAAGCCAACAATCAACTGCCATTCCTTGATGTTCTCATAAGTAGGAAACAAGATGGAACCCTTGGCCATGCAGTATATAGGAAAGCAACTCACACCAACAGATACCTTCATGCTAATTCTCATCACCACCCAGCCCAAATACAAGCCGTCGTCAAGACTTTAGTCACCAGATCACAAAGGCTAGCTGACCAGGACAACATCAAACAGGAAATGGACAGTTTAAAAACAGCTCTTAGACAAAACGGATTTACAGACCGAAATATACAAAGAGCCCTAAAGTCAAAACCGAGACAAACAAACGAGGAGCATGAGACACCAATAACCAAGGCTTATTTACCGTATGTCAAGGGGACCACGGACAGTATTGCAAGAATTCTACGGAGACACAATATCGACAGTATTTTCAATACAGACAGAAAAATAAGCACGGTGTTGAGGACTCCGAAGACGAGGATCCCTTTAGAACAACAGGGAGTGTACGAGATTCCATGTGCAGACTGTCATAAAACCTATGTGGGGCAAACTAATAGAAGAATTCAAGCTAGACGTGGTGAACACCAGAACGCTGTAAGAAAGCAGGAAAAAACAACATCCATTGCGGAACACGCCACCACGATGTCACACCGAATAGACTTTGAGAACACTAGAGTACTGGCAAATATAGAACACCCGAAATCAAGACTCGTAAGAGAGGCAATTGAAATAGCGAAGAGGCCTCACAGTCTAAACGCACGCAATGAAATTCAGAACTTATCGAATTGTTGGAAAATCAAGCCAATCACACGCAGCCGTTTACAGTGTCAACCGATAGGCGCCGAGCGAAAACTTAAAAACAAAATTCTATATATTCTAAAATTGTCTAAGAAACATTCTGAAAAATTTTGGGGTGCTCTTCTTCTTGCTATATCAGGGACATCTTAATTTAATTCTTTGTGACTGATATTTTCTTAGTATGTTTTGGATTAAACCATGTTACAGCAGCTATTTTGAAGAATAGTCCGGATATACGGTGATATTTAAAAATTATCTGCTAAATGATGGTCCCATAATTGATACTGTTTATTATATTGTTTTGTCTATTCATTGGGTTTTCTCTCGTCTAAATTTTTTCCTGTAACAGATAAGTATTTAAAAAATTGTATATGTAGAACAAAGTGTAGTAAGGCAATTTCGTAAAATTGCCCGGATTACTGGCTGTCTGTACAGAGATTCTTCCTCACAGTTTTTCTGAGAGAAAGAGATGTCTATAAAATGATCAACCAGTATTCCTGTATATAAGTAATGTATTGTATATTGTGTAATACTTATCTGTGTATGGAGACGTTTCAACTCCGAGTCTGGAGTCGTTGTCAATCGTTTAGTGTTGTTTTCGAGGTTTTAAAATTTTCGCTTTGATTTTGAATTTTCTTGTTTGTCATACAATTTAAAAAACACTAATGATTTTTTAACAAAATTAAAAAGCATTATTATCAACAGAAATGATATACTAGTAAGTTTCGACATAGTCTTTTTACAAATGTACCTGTTGATAAATCATTACAAATTATAAAAAATAAATTACAAGATATTACCTTACACAACAAAACAAAACTAAACATTGTCACAATTATGGAACTAACCGAACTTTGCTTAAACACTACATATTTTCAATTTGAAGGAGATTTCTATAAACAAGGATTTGGTATGGCCATGGTTCTTCTTTATCTCCTATAATCAGTAATATACTCATGACATATTTTGAAGAAAGATTCATAGGCAAATATAAAAATAAACCAAAAGTGTGGTGGAGATACGTTGATGACATTTTTGTGGTTTGGGAGTATGGTGCTGAAGAACTGCACTCATTACTAGATTACATCAATACTCAAGAACCCACAATAAAATTTACAATGGAGATGGAAAATTTGCATAAACTTGCTTATCTTGATGTAGTTATAGATAGAACAAACAACACAATAAGTACAAGAAATTATCGAAAACCTACAAATACTAATAGATATTTGAATTTTCACTCCAACCATCCTTTAAATGTAAAGAAAGGTGTTGTAAAGTGTAAATCTTTAACAAAGAAGTCAATATTATCAAAGAACATCTACTTCAAAACGAATATCCCCAAGACTTTATAAATAAAACAATAAATCAGTTAGAAAGAAAATCGCAACAACAAACCAGCACAAATAACCATCACACTAATACCAACCAAACACAAACAGACAACCAAATTATGAACATAATTCCATATATCCCAGGTGTATCGGAAAAAATTAAGCGGTTAGGAAATAAATACAGCGTTAAAACTGTTTTTAAAACAAATAATACCTTGCGCTCTATCCTCACACATACCAAACCGTTTAACGCAACCCAGAGTTCTAAAAATTGTCTGTACAGTGTTTTGTGTGACTGTGGCCATTCTTATACCGGTGAAACTTCAAGACCTTTAGAAGTAAGGAAAAAAGAACATCAATATAACATTTCCAGAAGACATGTGGACAAATCAAATTTGGCCAATTATGTATTAACGAGCACCGGCAGCCATAGGATAGACTGGGATAAAACAAAGATTTTGTTGAAAGAAGAAAATTTAAAAAAGAGAAAACTTAAAGAAGCCAGCTGTATGATGATAAACAACACTGAAATCGGAGCACCTTCAGCCGACCTTCATTTGGACTGGAAGAATTTACTGCTAACAGAACAAAAAAACGGTAACCTCAGAGTCAAGTGATCGCCAAACGACAAATTGTCAGTGTGAAATTTTTTGACAAACAACAAATTCAAAACCTCGAAAACAACACTAAACGATTGACAACGACTCCAGACTCGGAGTTGAAACGTCTCCATACACAGATAAGTATTACACAATATACAATACATTACTTATATACAGGAATACTGGTTGATCATTTTATAGACATCTCTTTCTCTCAGAAAAACTGTGAGGAAGAATCTCTGTACAGACAGCAATTTTACGAAATTGCCTTACTACACTTTGTTCTACATATACAATTTTTTAAATACTTATCTGTTACAGGAAAAAATTTAGAGGAGAGAAAACCCAATGAATAGACAAAATAATTCAAGACCTCCTCAACAATCTTTTCGAAATTACTGTTTATTATAGTTATTATTATTTTTAATTTTAATGAAAAATTAAATTACACAACATATGTTCCTTTGCAGTTATCTATAAAATAGGAATTAAATTACACATTAGAATTCATTCTTAAATCGTAACAAAATAGTGACCATTATTTAAATTATGGAATGTTTGTCCATTACTAAGAATGACACAAGAACGAGAAAGAGAGGCAGGGAACTGACGTAAATATATTTGGTAATAAGCTTTAGCATCCAACGTTCTGTCTCAAATGACTGTCGCTCTTCCTAACCCGTATAAGCTTAAACTTTCATCAAGTTATTAATTAGAACCTGGACGACCGATGTTAACAGTATACATACATAGATATTTAGGTATTTGAAAAAAACTAATTTTATACGAAATAAAAAAGGATTTCGTTTAATCATTTAATCACCACCAGAAACACTCATTTACCAACAAAATCAAAAATACAATAAATAAAACAATGTTAATAGTTTCTTAACAAAAATGCAATAAATACATGTTAGTCATGCAACAAATAGCCTTCATACTTGTATGTTGGTATATATGTTTTAGTTGTGCAGAATGTGCATGCTAAAAGTAAGAAAATTACATACCGTATTATTAATAAGTATATGCATCAGTTATGCAATACTTACACAGCATAACTCTAAATAATTGAAAGATAAAGAATTTATTCATTACTAAATTGTTTGTTATTTTTGAACTAATCCACTTCATTTATGTTCATTACAGTGTTTTGGTTTCGAAAGGTTCTTTTCGTTTAAATTTATTCTTAAGCATAATAATAATACAGGGTGGTTTATTATTTATTAATAAACAGTTAATTAGTAATAAGGATGACAAATATATTGAAATTTGACATCTAATTCGGAACACATCTTGATAGCTGCAAATCTATCAAATGTTTTTTTTCTGCCGAAAATTTTGAATAAATTTCACTACTCTTCTTCATATTTTTTTTCTTGCAAAGCCCTACTCACGGGCTGGGCGTGGTTTTTGGTTCTTGTTGACCATGCTCTCGGTGTTATAATAATCTTATATAAAAACGAAACAACTAATCGTGGATTTCCGGGTAAAATAAATTAGATTTACTTAAAATTATCACTTCTTGAGTCTCTTTCACTTCGTAGAACGTTCATTAATAGTTTATGCATATATCTTAAATTCCTCAAATATCACCAGCTAACACCTAAAGCAAGAAAAATTTAGCAAACTTTCCCTACTCACTATATAACATGGCTAATTTTTAGTAAATATTCTATACACGTGTGGCTGCCCAACCATCCTGACCGGCAGTCACATTTCACTAGTCGTGAAACGACAGTCATACAACTATTTTGTAAAATTACTTACTGATTCCATATTGAGACACTGGCGACATGCTTAGTGTTAATTCTGATAGGAATTTTGGAAATCATTTGTTATGAAGAAAGAGTTAAAACTAAAGCTTTATTGCGGGTTAGGACTGGAGACATATTTGACCTATTTTTTTGTTTACAACGAGTTGACAAACTGCCTTTACAAATTCAATGCCTGATAGCACTGTGATTTTTTAAAATTTAGCACATGGTGGGAGAGTGGCGACATATTTTGGCTTAACTAATTAGTAATTATCAATTTGATATTTCCGTTATAATATTGTTATAACATTTTAATTTATGCTGACAAAATATTAACCCTTCTAGAAATTAATCATCCTCAATAAAAACTAATTCTGCGAATAAACAAATGGGTAATAAAAAACAATTAAGTGACCGGACGAATAATTTCTTGCGAATTAGTTCAGTAAATAAAGACGAATATTTTGTTGGGTAAATTTAGCAGTTTAGAATTCACAGTCTTAATTAATAACAATGTAGTAAAAAACTGAAGGAATCAGAGAGGGTTGTCATTTTTTTGATTCTGAATATGGAAAGACTGGAGACTGAACCTTTGTTTTTAACAATTAATAATGCCAATTTTTCTTGTCGCTACAAAAATGTTAAAAATTCAGTGACTCAGATAATGTACTGAAATTGTGGATTTTGTTCTGCGGGATGCAAAAATATTTTATATATTGTTCTAAAATAATTCAATAATTATTCACAAAAATGATCGTTGAATAACGCTCAAATTCAACGAACATTTTATTTAAACAAATTTTAGATTTTTTTTATTATCGTCCGATCCCCTATTCAAAAGAAGTTCTGAGGTTTGAAAAGAACTACTAGGAGTTCTTTATATGTAATCTCACGTAAACTGTCAAACAGCGGAAACTCTGTAAACCGAATGTATGTTTGACAACACGCTGATGGAATATTATTCCAGGCGCATCCTGATTACAGATTCATAATTGTAACAATCTAACAAATGAATGTAGAACATCCAGCACCTCCGGTGGTCAACAGGAGTGCGTCTGTTATTTAAGGCATTGTGTGACGCAGATTACGGTATGATTCCAAATATTTGATTATGGTTTCCCAAATGCCGGAGAGACATCAGGTGGAAATTGTGTATTGTACAAGGAGTATGTTAATTGAACACTATCAGGAATTCAATAGGACAGTGTAGTTAGATCATTCAAAAAGAATTTCAGTCCCGCTTTTTATATATGCCATCGTACAGACTAAAAATAAATAAAAATTCGTTTATTCGATTTTTTACGATGATTTATTGCGAGAGAATTTGTCCATTAGTTTGTAACAAGAAGTAATTTTTACGTTTTTTATCAGAACAAACTCCCTCTTGGAAGCACTGTACATTTAAAATCCAAGTATTTCAAGGTCTAAATCATAACTTGCCATTGGAATTATGATCTCAATTAGAATGATATATAAATTTGATATTGAATGTTTGCCAGTTTTACAAATATAGTTTTTATTCTCCAAACGTGGTATTATTTTCTCCAACAAATTAAGAAGAAGAAGTAAACAGGAAACAACCAAGAGCTAATGAATTTACAAATACTGAAGAACCTAATGGGTACAATTTGTGCTTATGCGCAAATAAATTACAATGCACTTGCTGCAAGAATTTTAACATGAAATTTCTTTGCGCATGTGCGATAAAGCCAGTATTTTGGCAGTAAATTTACAGAACTATAATTATAAAATTACTTTATCTCACAGACAGAATAATCAAATTATCGACTATTATGTGTCACAGATATAATTTCTAGTAATGCTTTTGTTTGTGTCAGGTTAGTGCAGGTTGTGATCAAAGAAACATTAATATAATAACCAACATTGCGAATATTACTTAGAACGTAGTTAACAATTACACTTTGTTGTTCAAAAAAATATTTACAAAAATATTTAAAAAATGGCAAAGCACCAGAAGATACATATTGTACTGCTCAAGCTTGCTTCAGCAAGCAAAGAACTAAAACAGTACGTTTATTTAGGATAATGCAGAAAAGTTAGTACCATATTTTTTTGTGTTTTATATGTAGCAGTATTATAAGAAATTTTAACAATTTCATTTGTTCCTATATAGAATTTAAATTTACCACCCGGATTTACGGCCAATGTAATGGTTCAGTTCTGTTCAAGATAACGAAATCTTGACCGCAAAACATCAAAGGATCCGACGAGAGTTTCACCTCTGGGTTTGATTATTCTGTGACATGACCAAAAAGAGTTGAAGCTGATGAAGATGAAATTCAAAAATTCGTGAATTTTATACACAGCTTTTGCAGGTTGGTACTAGTAATATTACAAGAATTCTACTTATAGAAATAACCAATTGTGCGTGTACAAAATTCAATGACAATGAATGCTAAACTAGGCGAATCAAGGTAGCACGTAACATAATTTTCAGTTAGATAAATATGGAATTTCAGTACTGCTCATAAGTGCACAGAAACTCTTGATTGATGTGGAATTATTGGAGAATAACCCTTGTGAATAAATGAAAGGAATAAAAATATTTAGAATGTTAGGAAACTCTTTAGACAATTTTATTCAGTCATAAAACGAGACGACGAAGTTCCATGGTCGCCTCGTACTCTCGAAATTACTTTGGAGTTTTGATCTTCGCCAGGGAACAGGGGCTGCTCCCCCGATAGACCTCCCATGTCGATCATTGACGCTTCGTTATATGTGAAATGAAATTTTTTGTTATTAATTTTAATAATTTATTTTAGTACCTACCTAGTGCACTAGATTGAATTTCTTTGTTAATAGACAATTTCTCATTTGTCCCCCTCTGTATGGCCCTTTCTGTACAACAACGTATTCCATAGATGAAACGGACTTCTAATCGCTACAAATCGTATAAGAAAAAACAATGAAACTTTTTAGGTCTCTACGCCGCCTAAAAAAAAGTTTAACAACATGTCATCTTGTTTTATTTGTTTTATCTTTCATGAATTATTAGACTTTGCCTATTCCCACACTACTTCTCATGCCACTTTTTATCTGTCTTACCAGAGTTGTTCTTCCTTCGTTTTTGAATTATCTTTTTTTCGCCTGGTCCAGCTAGCACAGCCCCAAAATAAAGAAGGCACTACCATTGCTTTATAAAATATCAGTGTTGTTTCGGGTGCAACTTTATTTCTTTATGATCTGTATATCATCCCAGGTCTGCATTGGAATATATTTGTGATGTCATTATCACAGTTGCAGCTCACATCACATCCTACGTATCAAAACCGGAGGGTTTTACAAAGTGTAATAATGTAAGCATAAATCCATATAATATTTAAAGTAGCAAATCTAACTATTGATTTTTAATTGTTTTGTTCATTTGTTGAGATAATAATATGAGTCAGATCATGAGTCTTCAAACCAAACCCTTGAATCGTACTTTAACATATTATTGTTTTAATTTTATTTGTCATTTATATGCCAATGCATATATCTGTTAAGTATTTTCATCCCATATAGATGCTGCGTGTCCAGGTTTGTATTAGGTAATGCTTATGTTATACCAATTATAGACAACCGATACATTTACGGTATTTATGAAATAACATTTAAACTAATTATTGGCCTTTAAGTGGTAAACATAATTAATTTAAAAAATTAATACAGGTTTTGTTGGTTGCATTCAGCTCAGTAGCGATAGCAGAAAATACGACAATATTTACATGTGGTTATATATTAATATTTGAGCTACTATAAAATTCAATTTTGACAAAGACTCTCATTTGAAAAAATATGTACTTGACAGGGAAGCATGCGACACACTATGAATGCAAAAAATGTTATACTTCTATCAAGAATTCTCAAGCTAATGAATATTCATGACTTAACAAGAAATTCCAAATGGAAAATTCTCTACCTGACAGCGTTATTTGCCTAGTGATAAAATGTGTGGCGAGCTACGAAATGCAATCATCAGTACTTCAGGAATTTACGGTATTTTCATGAAACTCCATCGTTAATTGCTAGCATCAAACATTGATTTTTCAAGTAGTTCAGAAATTTCAGAGGCATTCTAATATCGGCTATGGTCGGCGCAAACTTTCTTCGTTGAAATAAATGTACGTAAAACTCTCGATCACAATTGAAATTGGAAACCCCTATGGCTACGTTTATTCTTTTCTACGGTTTCGCGATTTTATTGCCTATATTGGATTATACAAACCTACTATCAACTGTTATTGTCGAGTACAATACCTTGTAAGGTAGAAAAACATTTTCTTGTACATATAAAAACTAAAAATGCCAAAATAAGAAACCTCTAAGAAATTAATCATCCTAAATAAATAACTAAACTTGCGAATAACCACGATGAAAGATGAACAGCAGAATTTAATTGACGGGTTGTTTTCGAAATTTGAAGGAAAACAAGAACAAACTTAAATTAAAATATTAGAATATATGCAAAATAAACTTAAATATTAGAAGAACCGAGGAATTAAAAAGCCAATAACCATTTGAACAACTAATTCAAGTAGGAACGCAAGTTCATAAGGCTGTTAATCAGAGAATGCAAACAGTGAAATCTAATATTAAAGAAATAAATGATGAAATGAAAGTCCTATAACTTCAATAGGTACTCTTGAAATTAAAGTAGATGACATCGATTCTGCCCAAAGGGAGTCAAAAGATGAAATCAGTGCTTTCCAAAACAAAGTGGAATCAGAAATTACTGAAAACAACAAGTCTTGCAAAGAGGGATATACCAGAACACCGTACCAAAGATCCCTTTTAACAAACCACCATATTTGATGGTAGTTCATCCTTTGTACGAGGAGGAATTTGAAGCAGTGGCAGTAGTAATGGATTGGACAGCCAAGTTAAAAATATTTCTTTGAGAAGTCCAGCATTTGAACTCCTCCAAAGCATTCAGTGGATGAACAAGGTAACTTCGACAAGATCGTTGCAGTCTTAGATAAAAGATACGACAACCAACCAAGTGCTAGTAAGTTGAAAAACTCATAGATTTGGAGAAAGTTTACAAAAGTTTGAAGCCGACATTAGCCGTCTGACACAACTTAGCATATACAGACCTACTAGAGGAAGTTAAACACCACTTGGCTATCCAAAGTTTTATAAATGGCATTATAGATGTCTAGGATCAACGAGTGTTATAAGATACAGGAATGAAGTTATGCGGCGTGCTTTAAAAGTGGAGGGTATCATGACCATGTCCAAATCAATGGTAAAAGCAAAGCAATTTCCTTCAGTCAGGCCCGACTCATCTAGATGTTCTATCCGGAGTGAAGACAATAATCGAGATAAAACAGAAACATGGAACCAGAGTCGTAAGTTTTAGTTGTAAACGTACAAGGTGTCTCCAATGTGACTGCAGAGTGAGCTTATCAAACAAATGACAAGTCAGTGTTCGCCAACGCACCTATACAGTAACAGTAAGACATTCAGTATAAATGGTCAAACGCTGTGTAACCCTCCACCAGACAGTATACATCTGGGGGCTTTACCGAGATAGCAGTAGCTAAGTCATCAAGGGCACCGTCAATGGCCGAGCAATCACCATCACATTTAACAACTGACCTTATACTGGGTATGGAACTAATTAGCCCACATGAGTTCCTATTCGACGAAAGAAGGGCTGTACTTCGATGCTTAAATGGGGAAGTTGCGTTGATGTATTGACATGGCCCGTCAACAACTAGGTGACTTCCATAAAAATTGTAACGAGATACTCAACAAAAATTCCATTTCGGACGGAATATATTATTCATGGGCAGCTCCTGTATTGGAATGATGGAGCCCTAGGAGTTAGCTTACGACTACTTGGTTGGACAAGTTATAGTTAAAACCGGACGAGGCATACCAACTAGAGTTCTAAATATGTCCAACAACGCCATCCGAATTGCCAGTGGTGAAGAAATAGCTTGTTCAGAGAAAGTAAACATCATCAACTTTCAAGGTTGAACACCGTGCAGGTCGGTTGCATAATAATGTCGATGCCCAGAACACAGATTCACGTGCAAAGCAATTAAGATTGGGCAACGGAACAATGTCTCCATAACTCTTTACAGTTCTTTTTGTAATAACACTTATTACAATACATTTGCTATTATAAAAACTATGAATTGGATTCCAAGATTTTGGTACAAATAAGTCCATAGAGTATTGTTGCTTTATTAAAAGAATAAACTTATACAAAACTTCCAATAACAAAAAAATACATAAATTTTTCTAGATAATCAGAGCTCAATTGTATTGCAACGAATAAACTTTCATTTATATTACATTGGGTGTCAGACTATATAAAATGGCACTCAAGTAAAGCAGTTAGTATAAAATTGTCTAATAAAATGTCACGTTAAAATTTTATGATGTGCTTTTATTGGTTGAAAGCAATCAATAGACTTGTTAAAATATTTTATTTATACATGAATAGGCAATTGTGAAACCATTGTTCAGATAAAAGCTGTCGGGTGCGCTCTGTCAATTTTGTATTAGATAAACAAAAGAGGGTATACAATACCTGACATATCCCTATAGAGGGTTCGAAAATCCATTTGTGGTAATTTTAACAAGCACTTTCTTTTGCTTTTTTACTGCACGATTTCCATCGATTGAAGAAAACTATCGAAAAATCATCCTCACGTTTTATTATGCTGCAAATGCGAAAGCACAGAAAATATAAGTTTTATTCTAAAATTTTAACCCCTGGATATTGTAGTTTTCTCAGTGTGTTCTTTTAGAAATAACAATATTTATTTTAGCCTCCTGACTACTACATTTAAAAATAATCAATATCTGTTGGCCGTAATAGTTTTGCTAGCTATAAACAATATATACAATTTTGATTACAACTTTTCCATTTAGTTCAATTTTCATACTTTCCACCTCAGTGATTTAATGGCTTATCAAAATAAAGTGTCAACCAATAATACATTTGCTGCTGAAAGTTTTAATGTGGAATAATATTCAACAGAAAAAACACAAGAAACCGTAGGACGCTGATGTTATTGGAAGGGGTAATGATAATAAGTGAACTACACTTTATAGTGATTCCACATAGTATTGTAAAACTAAAAATTAGCATTAAATACTGAGAAGTAGAGGCCTTATCTAGAGGCTAGGTTCCTTGATTCCTGTGTTTTTATTTTTCAATAATATTACCTTTCGTGATTTTTCGAAAAGTTTGTACAAAGAAACAAACTTTACTATCATCTTATACTGTGACTGTTTTTAATATTTGAACAAAACTATTGCCAAAAACAAATTGTAAGCTACTTTTTTATTTTGTGAAGACGGATAAGCTCGGTCTCAAATTTATCTGGTCTTTAAATAGCTTCTGCTCGGAATTTATTTAAATGTGCGGGATTTAAATTTTTGGTGACGGTGGCCTTAACTACGAATTTTGAGTCAAAGAGTTTCGGACCATCCCAGTGATAGACATTACTTTAGAAAGCTATTTTATAATTTCCTTTTTCAAACCAATGCAAAACAATAAACGTTCTGGTACACAAGTGTATTCAAACGAAAAACCGATAAATGCGTTAGCACAATTCGTTGGGAATTTATATCCATCAAGCAAAAGTGTAGGTAGAGTTTGCAATATCACCATTTCCGGAGAAGTTAAGTGTATAGGCAGGTATAATTTTCCCGTTAATCGGATCTTCGTCACATTAATACCTTAGGAAACATAATTATTGAAATGCTGTTTTCCTCGGACTATGTATTGGACGACAAAGAACAGGAATCCCAACCAGATTGCATTTTTTCCTGTTGGGTTACAATCATTTCAAGATATGCGCCAGAGAATTGTAAAATAATGTTAACAGTATTTCTAAAGAAATGAATCAAAATGTACCTGTCACTTGAATTGGTTTCATTGGAATGACGAAACTTTTATTCGGTTAGATACTTGGGTAAGTTAAAATATTGACATTTCTTAGCGTAAAGTCTTGAAAATAAATCAATTGACGGAGGATATCATATGTTTTGTTGTTATCTATTCGCGCCATATAATGGCTTTTAGTTTTCCTCTCGTCTTGTATTATAACTTATTTCATAGTTTTTCAAAATTCAGTATTTATGCAAAACAGTTCTCTGGTGTACGACTACATAATCCTTCCTGCTTTCCTAAGATTGGCAATCTTCAAAGCGGGTTTTATAATGTCAGGCCTGAGAGTTTGTTTGCAACAAAACTGCAGTAATAATCCCAATAAATTGAATGTCCAATATACGATTTATATTTAACCCACCGGAGGATTACATTAACAGCGTACATTTTGCCAGTTCAATAACCTAGAGGAAATTTCAACAATTTGCCACCTGATTGTGTTAATACGTAAAGCTCCACACCACAATTTCTTTATTCTGAGAACACCAATCCATAATAAAATATATTCGTCCAAAGACAGACATTTTTTGTTAACCTGTTTATATTTTAAAGTTGTCTTGAATTACTTATGTGGTTGAAAACCTTAACTATGTATTTTTTTTTTCAGAGGACAGTAGTACTGCGATATTCTAACTGCAACAACTCCATAACAGTTATTTTCTGAATGATAATGGTGGCATTTTTGGTTTTTTACTTTTTCTGAGTTCTTTGGGAATAACACCACATAAACTTGAAAATCTGTATATTTCAAAAGTCCAAACGTTTCAAGTTCTAAATCAGACCCCGTGTTCATTGACACAAAATGAAGAAGAAATTAAAAAATTAAAAGGATTCGCAATGACAAATATCGTAATCACAATTTGACATTAATGAGTTTTATTGTCAAACATTAATGTTAAATTGTGATTACGATATTTGTCATTGGAATCAGTTTAATTTTTTAATTTCTTGTTCATCTTGTGTTAATTAATACCATTGAAAACGGCGTCTGATTAAGACCTTGAAACGTTTGGACTTTTCAAATATAAGGACTTTCAAGTTTATGTGGTGTTATTCTCAAAGAACTCAGAAAAAAAAAGATCCATAACAGTTTTATTAATTATATACTAACCGTTGTGTTAATTTAGGTCATTATCAGTATTTGAGAAAAGTAGAGGACAACCACTTAAAGAAAACTGTTACAAGACCAATGGAAATGGTATTACGGCCAAATTTGCCAAAAATGTGACATTTTCAGTACCATATTCAATCAGAATAAGACTTATTGATTTTTTATTATGTACATTTGCAACAAAGAATTGTAATGGAATTCATGCAAGTCGGTAAAGACGTTAAAAGAACTTGTTGTTGCCTCAGCTTTTCTTCCTGTTTTACCTTGCAAGATGTTGCGGTTATTATAATATTTTTAATTTATAGTTTGCCTCTAAACTCGCTTATATTTTCTTGCATTCTTTTTCAAACTTGTGGGCTACATGATACGCTCGAATTTTTCAAATATTTATTTAATATTCTGATTAGCCCCCAAAGTTAAGAATAAGACGTTCAGATATATTTTTACTATAAACTTTGAGTGAGGCCCTATATTATCTTTTTATATATAAATTTTTACTCATTAATTTTAGTATGAAGACGCGAGATGTAAGACCGACATCTAGGAATGACACCTCCAAGAGAGTATTCATTAATTTTAGGTTCGCCTGTTTCAGGTTAAAGAGAGAATAGTCGTTTTTTGTATATTTTCCTTAATATATTTTAAACAAATTAAGTTAAAAATATGAAAACAAATATGTTTGTTTTCATATTTCTTTTTGTTTGATATATTATATGATGAGCTTGAAAAAAAAATCAAATTTTATGTTTTATTTCATTTTACAACTTGATCCCGAAAATAAATATTAAGATTTTCGATTTTGACATCCGCCCAATATTCCCAATTCTTTAAAAGTTTTCGATCGATAGTTTCACAAATAGTGGCAACATGGTGGATTTTTGTGATATATCCCCAAAATTTATTTCATTGAAGCTTTGTACTCTTGATCGGGTGACCAGACTGTGCAGTGATGCCACATTTAAACCTTTTCCGTTCATTACTCGGACGGACTGAGAGACACAACAGTGATTTATAAGAGTATTCGGTTCGTCGAAGTGATATGAAACCCTAAAAATAAAATTGAACGACACGGAAAAAATCGTATTTTTCTTAAAATACCTATTTTTCTTCGGTCAAATTGAATAAATGCATTAATATGTTGGAAATTGGAAAACATAATGTCAGATGAACAGATGCATGAATGATTTTATGAATGCTTTTTGCTGTTCACTGGCTGTAGGGAACCCTAAAAATAATGTACCGGTTGCAGGTAGTTTAAGAAAAATAACCCTAAAGTCCGGTAAACTATAAACTGGAAAAATTCTGGAATTCTTTGTAAAATCATCTTGGTTTTTAACTTTAACTATTTCCTAGACTTAAAAGGAAGAAAGACATATTAATATATTCTCATAAATTGACTTTATACAATTCCTAAAATGTAGCCTTCCCCATATTATACATGGAATTTTGTTAATTAGCCTGAACTATTAGCAGTTGTATTGTATGCGAATGTATTTAATAAAATGCTATTTCAAATTTAATGTTGTGGATAAATATCAATAATTCTTTTATGTGTACTATACTGTTTGTATACAACGTGAAAATTATACGTTTGTGAAACATTGCATGAACGCTTCCTGATTAATTAAATTAACTATTAAATTCAGGAAGACGCTCTGAATCCTAACTGATCTATTAATAATAAATGAACTAAAACTGAAGTTAAATTATTCGGCTCAAAACAGGATCACGTCTTCAGAATTTATTTCCTCGTTGGTTTTTTAAAGATAAACTGCCTAAGAGAGGACTATTAAATTTAGGGTGAGGGTGTTTCGCACTTAATTATTTATAGAAGAGTTGTGTTTTAATTGAAACGTTTTTATATTAAAGGAAGTTCACTTTTTGTGAAGTGCTTTTATTTAAACATCAATCTTTATCATGATTTTTTAGAAATCGTTTAATTCGGTATGCTGAATTAAATTAACTCAGTTTGACTAACGTGTAAGTTGGAATGCTGAAACATTGTGTAAATTTAACTGCAATTACTTCTACCTAACTGGCATTTAAATATGTTTAGTTGAAATGTTTTCAAATATGAAATAAGTACATTTAAAAAAAAACAAACTTGAAGAATATATATACTAAAGCATGAAATAGTTTCTTGCTACAAAAATTAAATACTATCTAAGAAGTTGGTGCCAAGCTAAAGTGAAACTATTTTGGGAAGTACATTTATAAGTTGTCCTTCGCAATTTCGCTGTTCCAATTGGCACCGACTTCAGAAAAAGTATTTAATTATGTATCAAACAATTATTTCATGCTTTTTTTTAATGTATTTATTTTAAAACTTTTAGTGGTGCAATGGCCTAATTGGATGCAGTTTTCCAATCTAATTAACTTTTTCCATATTGCCTAAAATAAGGTATTATACGTTAAAGCATCATTTATTAGTTTGACCAACCTCGTTTACTGTTGAATAGTATAACCTGTTTTCTAGAGATATATACGTATTAAGAAAATTTTGTATATTATTATAACTTATGTCATCATTCTTTAGGTATGTTAATTATACTGGCATTCATTTAATATCGAAATCTTATAATAAATCGTTATTTATTTTAACCAGCATTTATATTTGCTGACAAACCTCGTATACAGTTGAAAAAGTGACATGTAATGATTACAGTATACATTTCCGACCATATAAATATTTTTATGAAGTTTAATATTCATAAGAACGTATTCCGTTTGAATTCAACTTATGAAGGCACACTGTATATAGAAACCAACTGAGAACCTCCACCTTGAAACTGATTAACTGGCATCTTATTTCGATTAATTTCCAATCAAATTTCCATTTATGACAATTTTTAATAATAAACTTTGTTCTATTACAATTTCCGATATTATAAAAAAATAAAGGTACACTTTTAAACAAAATTGATAAATTTTTTGAAACCTAGTATATAGTTGGAAAAGTTAACAATTTTTAGTGCAATGCCATAAGTAGATGCAGTTTTTAATTCTAGTTACTTCTATTAGATAACTATTTTAGATCTTAACAAAAATGAAGATATTTTAATATGTACTCAAAATTCCGCTTTGAGGACAAACCTCATCTACAGTTAAAGAAGTCATACGGAATGATTACTGTTTACATTATAGACAATGCAAATCTGTTTATCAAGACTAACTTTTCTATTAAAATTTTTAACAAAACGAAATCGTTTGTTTTATGAATACACACTGTATATACACATTAACTGGCATTTATTTTGATTATTTCAATTTATTTACAATTTACTCAAAGTTCCGACCAATTAAATTTTACTAGCAGCGACTCCACTAAATTTTACTGTATAAGAAAGTCGTTAAATTTTTTTCCCGTTTTTCTAAGAAACGTTACAAGCCATGTTATTGAAAAAAATATGGGATCACCTAGGCATATTCTGGATATAATCAAATTTCTATTCAAATTATTCCATGTTCCGAATATTTTTTTTATATTTTTAATCTGGCGACTCCACCAAGGCATAGATTATATGAAAATCCGTAAAAAAGAAACGGTACAAGCATGGTTAATGAAAACAATACGGAACCACTTCGACATTCTCCAGAACAGGATCCACTCTAAAAGGTTGAAATTCCTTGAGCAGTTTGCGAGTAATCGCTGAACAAACATAAAAGTAATTATAGTTTAAAAAACTAAACAAATACGCTTTAGTAGCAAACCTAACTAAAAAGCAGAAAATAATTTTTAATTATGAACAGCTTATATTACAGCAGTAGAAAGTCGAATAAACAATCATGATTAATTACCTCAAAATAAAAATATAATAAAATTTAAGTTATTATCGGAATAATTTGATTCAGAGTAAAAAGCGTGGGGTGCATTTCACTATATTTGCCAATAGAATAATTGTAAAATTTAATATTTCCAACACCCCACGATCTTTACTCTGAATCGAATTATTCTGTTAATAACTTACATTTTAATATATTTTTATTTAGAGGTAATTAATCATGATTGATTGTTCGACTTGTAATATAAATTGTTCAGAATTAAAAATTATTTTCTGCTTGTTAGTTCGGTTTGCTACTAAAGCGTAATTTTTTAGTTAATTTAAACCATAATTATTTTCTAAGTCTATACGATTTATAATTAAAAAGTTTACCTCATGTTTACGTAACCTTTCCATTTCATTACAGCAAATGCTACTATTGCCAACTAGATGGCAGTGGTTAATAGACGAATTTGTATTTAGGCACGAACAGTGACAAAAAGACAACAAACGGGAAAATTCAACTTAAAGAATTGTATTGTCATCGGCCCTTCACACGTGTGCCAATTTTCAACTAAATTGGTCTTCCTTAAGTTGGTGAAAATTACGTTGCTAGTTTCCGTTACATAGATAGATACATGCGTACACATGAACCTAACAAAAGCATATTAAAAAAAACATAGATACAGACGAATTTAGTTGAAAACCACCTTCTTTTTGAGAATGTAAAGTCGCTATAATCGGTAAACTGGATAAGCAACTGTAACGCTGAAACTTTTTTCACATGTTATTTAATATTATTTGACCAAGGAATTGAGAATTGCACCAGTTTGGCAATTATTAATATTATTCCCACCACAAATACCTATTTTTCAAAATGTCATAAATTATCAAAAATAATATGCACTACAAATCGGAGCCGTAAACATATTGTAAATAATACATTTCTAAGTATGAAAAACAAGCCGGATGAAAATGTTTACTAAATGGGTCTAAAGTTGTTATAGATGGCTGATATTACACCCGCAGTAAGTATGCAATATTATTTTAGTTCAAATTAATATTAAATAAACCGTGTACAAATTTGTAACCCTATAGCTTTGTTGTTGGTCGAACTGCGATTTTAGAGCAAGGGCTAATGTCAGAATAATCTAGCGTTGTTTTCGGCAGGTTTGTAGCAGCACATTGTTCTTCAGAAATATTTGACATTTAGAAAAATGTACGGGCAAAATTGCAGCCAGGCCAACTCTGTTAAATGATTATTTGCTAAAATGGTTGGTTCATATTAAAAGTGTGCAAAATTTGAGTCCTGTATATTACATATACATCAGTCTTACTGCTATTCAGCTCGCCCCATCAGGGGCCTGTTCCATAAACAACTTGTAACCTGTAGTTTTGTAACTTCTAGAATTTCGTTTCGTAATTCCACAAAATTATTTTAAAAGTTGTAACTTGTAGAGTACATGTGTTGAATCACGAATCGAAATTCTACAAGTTACAAAACTACAAGTTACAAGTTGATTATGAAACAGACCCTTGGTAAGCATTTGCACTCACCAAAATGATATGGTAATGATCTTGTTTAAAAATGTCTATATCAAAACATGTTTAAAGATCACTTTGGAACAGTTCAGTTGAACCAATTGTGATCTCCTAGAAATTCTACCTTATTTCATTACATTGTCAAGTTTTAACATTATTGAGGGTCTATGTCAAAAAGCATCAACATATATTAATTTTATATCTTTAGTAATTAGGGAGCGTTGGTTGCCTTAATTCTCTGCAAAACCAACTAAATTTAATGTTGCTAACAGTTGAAAAGAAACAATAAAATAATACTTTATAGAATACAAAAATTATTCGACCTTTTAAGAGATGAATAGTTTGAAAAATACACTTCCTTAATATCTATTTTGGTAATCAAATTAATACGAATTTATATGCTGTATTTCAAAAATAATATCAACACTATGTTTGTTTATAGTTATAGTATTGTAAAATTACATTGTTTCAGCGGGATATAATGTTGGTAAATTATTCGCCCCAATCGATTATTACTGGCCGCCGCGCCTAAGGAATGGTCTTTCGACCGCTTCCTCCCCAGAATATTCGGAATGACAAAAAATTCACAGTTTCTAATTCATTCTGTCAATCTGCCGGTAACTATTTGTTGACACATAAAATTTAGACTCTATAGTACTATTTTACCCATAATGGTTTAAACACAGACGATACTCTAATGCTGCGTAGGTATGCCTCTTTCCATAAGTCATCGCAATTAAGCGATTTGAATCATTTAAAACATAGGTAATGAAGTTAAAATCGGTAAAATAAGATTCAAATTGAAAAATATGACAACAAATATATTATTTCCAAATGAAAATATATTAAAACTAAATGTACTTAGTAATCCGTAGGTGCATGATGTTTTCTATGTTTTTAAAACCCACTTTTTTACTACCAGTAACGTAACTTCATTTTAGGTAAAAGTCAGTCACCCTATAAGTACTTGAAGTAAGTAAAAATGATAATAGTATCAAAAACCCCGTGCCTCCTACAAATTAATTTCTGACATACTTTAACACATAAATTTGCGTAAATAGTTTTAAACACTTAATGATAATTTAGAATACCAAACATTTCAATAACCTTTAGAAATGTTTACAAGGTAGCGGGTAGATGCTCATCTATTATCCCGACAAATGGGAGATCTACATTAAAGATGCGCCCCTGATTACGCGAGTCATGGTTTATCTCTCGGTACCTTAAAACTTAACCAATATGCATTTATGTGTGGAAGATTTCTAGAACATTTAAACATAAAACCAGGAAACAAACAAATTTTTATAGGACGATGCCTATACCAATCCTGACATACGGTAACGAGACCTAGACAATGACCGAGCAAGATGAAAACGAATTACAAAGTCAAGAAATGAAATTCTTAGGAATGGCTACTGGACGGAATAAAAATGCAAGTACAAATAGTGAAATCAACATATTTAGCATAGAAGAAAGAATTATACAAACTAGAAGAAAATACAAAGACCATGTAGATAGAATGCAAGATGATAGAGTTCCTAAGAAAGTATTGAACTATAAACGAATTGGCAGAAGTATTGGTAACCCAAAAAGATTATAGGTACCATACCAGGATAAAGCCTAATACCTGAAACTGGGAAGAGAAGAGGAATAAATTAATTAATATTAAATCTAATATTTTCTAACCTTCGTCTGCATTATATCCAGATTTCCAGTAGTCTTTTCCAATCAAGGACATGGAAGAATTCAAACTCATCAAAACGTGAACTATCTGAGAGCACTAGATGAAGATGTATTTAAATTTTAGGTTATAAGCGATAGAAGGTTATACGTGATGTGAGGCATTGTGCAAATAACGATGTAGGAAGATTGGTGATAACTACAACTGTTATATTTGCGTAAATTGTAGAAACTTTCAAAAGAGAGTTTTACTGTAATATATAGGTCATATACTGGATGTTGCAGTTTAGATTGCAACCAATATCAAATAATTTTTCATTGAGCTTCTACTATATGTACCTACTTACTACAAAATATAAAACCGACCGAGGTTTAAGTTGCTTTTATTACTAAATATGTAGCCTAATCATTTTAGAAATCAGTAGAAAACTTGCTGTACTCTATCTGCTCCTCTGAGGTCAATTGATTTTAGTGCAATGACATACAATCTTGTTTCGACAATTCTTCCGAAATTGTTTGCAAATTTTCATCAATCCATGAAGCTCTAAGCAACCTTGAGAAAACTGATTTCTATAATTTTTAAATATGTCAAATATATTACATTAACCCTAATAAGACACCGGATATCTCTTGTATATTTCTGGGATATTTAAATATTGCTGTATTTGTTGAACTAAAAACTATTAACTTATTTAATTTATCTTGTTGTCGTCAGTATCGAGATATCGGGAAAAATACCTTGGGAAACAGCAGTTGTTAGGATCACTATGTGAGAACTAAATGTGCGTTAAAACCATGTGTAAAAAGATTAGAAGGTAATCTATCAAAAAACTTCCCAAAAGTGAAAAATACTCAGAGCTGTCAGAAAAATCATTACAGTCCACCACTCAGATGAGATAACCCAATAGTATTCTGACATCTTTTTCATTTGTCCTTCTTAATTAAATTCTCCATGGATACATTTTCGCGATAATAATATTCCAATGACAAGAATATTAGGTGAGTTACCTATCAATTTCTCATTATTAATACATGTAAAAGATATTTCCTTAATTGCAAGATACAAATAACCTCTATTGAGATAAAAAAACTTTATCACAGATAACAATCCAAGATCAAAATAATACGGAAAACATTAATATTAAGTATTAAATACATAGTTTAAATGGGTAAAACTGGGACAAATCAAGGCGATGAATTTGAGATTTAGTTTCTTTCATTTTCACATCAGAACTGATTTGAGTGTTTAAACTGACCGGTCTCAAGTGTGAATTAAGCAAAACATCACAAAAATGCAAATGGTTATGACGTGTCCGAAACCAATTGTACACGATTCCTTAGACTAGCCTTGATAAATAAATAAAAATATTGTTACGAAATTTACCAAAGCCGACCCTGTTTCATTTCCGTACGACAACAATCGCTTTGAGATAAAAAAATGGTTCTCGAAATGACTCGACAGCTGTAGGAGTGATGACTGATTTTACTAGAGAATTCGACGCTGATTTTAAAAGGACGACCCATCCTGGCAGCAGTGAGTTGGTGGAGCGAAGAGCTTATATGTTAAATTGTTGTTGTGATATTTGAATCAGCTGTTTTATATTCGATGTAAATATAAGTTCTAGAAAAGTGAAAGAGAATATTAGTTTTATAATTTTAAATTTATCCCAAGGACTATATAGCAATTTGGTAATTAGAAGTAAAGGATTAAGTGCAGTTAATAGCGTAATTTGATTTATGGAAACCCGAAGAATGGAAAAAATGAACGAAACTACCAAAAAAATAGTCAAGCAGGTTACGGAGGGACTAGACGAAAAAATAGCCCAGATTCTAGAAAAACGTGACAAGAAGGAGAAACAACATCAAGGTTAGTAAAGTCTTTTGATGAAAAACGTAAAATAGAATTAGAAAATCTTGTCACTACGATGGAAGAAAAACAACAAAATCTAGTTTCCACGATGAAAAGTGATCAACATAATCTAATTGAAGGATTGTTCTCGAAATTTGTAGAAAAACAAGATCAAACCGAATTAGAACGACAAAATGAATTCAAGATATTTGAAGAAAAACAAGGCAAAACGGAAGAAAAAAGACAATTGCAATTTGAACAATTAATGCAAATATTATCGCAAGTTAATGAAACAGTTAATGAAAGAATGCAAATAGTTGAATCAGACATAAAAGAAATAAACGATGACATAAAGATCCTAAAAAGTAATGTAGAGACTCTTAAAATCAAAGCAGATGACATCGATTCCATCCAGAGCCAGGTGAAATTTGAAATCAGTTCCATTAAAAACACGGTATAAAGTGAAGTACAAGATAAAATCAGTGCCATCCAAAACAAGGTAGAAATAGAAATAAAAAAAATGCAACAGGACTTACAGCGAGGAAAATACCAGCACACCGTGAGTACCAAAGGTTCCTTTAGTAAACCACCCACATTCGACGGCAGTTCATCTTGGCCCATATATAAACGGCAATTTGAGACCGTGACTGCATTTAATGGATCGGATAATCAAGAAAAATCTACTTCTCTGGTAATTTCGTTAAGAGGTCCGGCCCTAGAACTCCTCCAAAGCATTCCAGTCGAGGAACAAGGCACTTTCGGCAAGAACATCGCCATCCTGGATAAGCAATACGACAATCAATCCTTGAGTCAGGTATACCAAGTCCAACTGAGTGGAAAAACGCAAAAATCCGGGGAAAGCCTCCAAGATTAGTACACTTGTCCTAACCAGAACTGATGATTATCGCTATCTTAGACAAAAAAATAATCCGGCTTAGTGTCCTAGTAGCGGAAATTGAGTACGATTTTATACTGAGTATGTATCTAATCAGCGAGGAATGGTGAAGCCCGTACACTCAGCTCATGACTACTTAGTTGGACGGGCTATAGTTAAAACCGGACGAGGTATACCAATCAGAGTCCTGAATTTGACCAACAACGACATCAGAAATGCCAATGGTCAAGATATAGCTTGTTTCGAGCCAGTAGAGACCATCATCAATTGCGAAGAAGAATACAAGACGTCGGTGAAGGAGACAGGGCCCAGTAAAGAGTTCCTACAACAGTTTGCTGACCATTTGACACACCTGACACCAGAGAACCAGAAGAAAGCCAAGCAATTTATCACAAAGCACTGGCAAATTTTTAACAGTCAAGATGGAACCACCGGGCGCACCAACATCATCCAGCATCGAATAGATACCGGAAAGGCTCAACCCATCAGAATACCACCTAGACGACTACCATTGGGGCAACAACAGGCAGTCGAGGAAAACATCGAGTCCATGTTACAAAATGGAGTTATTGAGCTATCCATTAGCCCTTGGTCTGCTCCCGTCGTGCTAGTTAAAAAGAAGGATGGAAGCACCCGATTTTGCGTGGATTATAGAAAGCTAAATGACGTCACGAAGAAAGACAGCTATCCGCTACCCCGAATCGATGACACTCTGACCACACTAGCAGGCTCCCGTTGGTTCTCCACACTAGACCTAAAGAGGTCTACATGTTGGTCTACACGCAAACGACAGAGAGAAGACAACGTTCTCCACCAGTGAAGGGCTGTTTCAGTTCACGATGATGCCCTTTGGATTATGTAATGCACCAGCTACATTTGAGAGGCTAATGGGGTATGTACTAAGCGGGTTAACATGGAGGACGTGCTTAGTCTACCTCGACGACATTCTAGTCATGGGTCAGACATTCGACGGCCATCTGAAGAACCTGGGCGAAGTATTCTCCAGAATTAATAACGCCAACCTGAGACTCAACCCGAAGAAGTGTTCCATGTTCCAAAAAGAAGTAGAGTTTTTGGGCCACGTCGTTTCCGAGTCAGGAATCCGCACCAACGAGGACAAGATAGAAGCGATCCGTGATTGGCCAGTCCCGAGAGACAAGCATGAACTCCGAAGCTTCTTGGGCCTCTGTTCCTACTACAGGCGATTTGTTGAGGGATTTGCCACCATTGCTGCGCCTCTACATCGGCAGACCACTGAGAAAGAGACCTTCCATTGGAATCAAGATTGCGAAACATCATTCAGGCGACTGAAGGCAGCACTATGTTCCAGCCCAATCCTAGCCTTTTCTACACAGTCCGGCATGGTTGGGGGCCGTCCTATCCCAGGTGCACGATGGCGAAGAGAGGGTGATCGAGTACTACAGATCTTTTCGATTCTCGAAACCGAAAAGAAATTATTGCGTCATCAGAAAAGAACTTCTGTAGACCATTTTCACAAATATCTTTATGGTCGTCATTTCTTAATCCTGACAGATCATGCCGCCCTCAAATGGCTGCTGGACATGAAGACACAAGAAGGACAACTGGCCAGGTGGATGGAAAAACTACACCAATACGATTTCAAGGTGGAACGCCGTGCCGTTTGCACAACATTGCCAATGCCCTATCCAGAAGACCCTGTAGAGCAGAATGCGTACATTTCCTGAAGACGAAACAGCGAGAGGGTATCTCCATCAGGCAGATCCGAGTGCAGCCCAATGAAGACTGGACAACGGAACAGTGCATCCAGGACGAAATAGCTGATCCAGACATCGAACCAATCTTGTCACTCAAAACGAGAGGGGCACCATGGTGAGACGAGGTAGCTAGATACTCCGGCGTGCTGAAATCGTTATGGGCTCAATGGGACTCTCTAAGAGTAGACAATGGAATGCTCAAGCGAGTTTGGGAAAGCGCTGATGGACGAGAAACCAAGTCCCAACTGGTAGTTCCGAAGAAAAAGGTACCAGCCATCCTGACCAAAGTACATGATGGAATTACCGGAGGCCACATGGGCATGAATAAAACTCAGAAAAAGTTCGCCAGCGGTACTACTTGGTGAACTACTTCGAAGACGTCAGAGCTTGGTGCCGCAAATGTGCTACCTGTGCAGCCAGTAAGGGCCCGAAGACCCGGACCAAGGGCAGAATGCAGCACTACAATATGGGCGTCCCATTTGAGAGAATTCCCATCGATGTCGCCAGTCCGTTTCCCGAGTCTGAGAGGGGGAACAAATACATTCTAGTCGCAATGCATTACTTCAGCAAATGGCGTGAGGCATATGCGATACCCAACCAAGAGGCAACCACTACATTCAGACCAGGGGCGTAACTTCGAATCGAATGGTTTCCAAAAGGTTTGCACGATGTTGGTGTTTAGGAAAACGAGAACAACACCATTGCACCCACAGTCAGACGGAATGGTGGAGAGATTCAACAGGACCTTGGACCTATCCAAGGTCGTCAGCGCGATTGGGATGCGCATATTCCTCTATTCCTGTTGGCATATCGCTCTGCCGTACATAATAGTACAGGCCTGGCCCCAGCTCGGAAAGGAGCTACGATTACCCTGCGATTTGGTATTTGGCTTCCCCGAAGAACCTTCCCAAGACATCGAGGATTATGCCGACCAGCTCCGACATAACATGTTGGCAATATACGAATTAGCCCGAACGCAGATGTTGGCCACCAGTGACCGGATGAAGACGCGATACGACCTCAAGGCCAATTCAGTCGGGTTCCAGGAGAGGGACAAAGTCTGGCTGTACAACCCCCAACGGAGCAAGGGTAAATCCCCAAAGCTTACACCCGCCTGGGATGGTCCATACGAGGTTGTCAAAAGGCTTAAGACGTCGTCTACCGGATCCGTCGAAACCCCAAGGCTCTCGCGAGTCGATTCCAACTTAGCCTTGGAACAATGGAGAGGATGTTTCTAATCGGGACGATCAGAATTAAAGGGGAGGCAGTGTTACGAAATTTACCAAAGCCGACCCTGTTTTATTTCCGTACGACAACAATCACTTTGAGATAAAAAAATGGTTTTCGAAATGACTCGACAGCTGTAGGAGTGATGACTGATTTTATTAGAGAATTCGACGCTGATTTTAAAAGGCGGACCCATCCTGGCAGCAGTGCGTTGGTGGAGCGAAGAGCTTATATGTAAAATTGTTGTTGTAATATTTGAATCAGCTGTTGTATATTCGATTTAAATAAAAGTTCTAGAAAAGTGAAAGTGAATATTAGTTTTATAATTTTTAATTGAACCCACGGACTATATAGCAATATAAATGCTTTATTGTCCAACAGTCCCCCATTTACAGGACAATTTCTTAATACAACATTGTGGTACTAACTATTTGATTCACGGTACATGTAAAAATATCACTATATTTGCATATGTTATAAACATTATTGCACATAACATAAATTGATGATTTTGGTGGCCTTAGCGCTAGGTACTTCCTTGAATGAAACGTAGGTGTTTTTGAGGGACGAAACTTTGTAATAACACTTAATAACTCATAAAAAAAGATAATATTCACAAAAAATGCATTGTAAAAATATTTTAAACTATTAAAAATGATTTTATTCTATGAAATTAGTTTTAAGGGTTGATTTGTTGAATAAATATATAATTAGCATTCCAACAAACATAGGAATATGTAACGCGTAGTATTTAATAATTATTTTATTTATTCAACCAATAATTCGCCCATGAAATGTTTATTTCTGCATTTTTATAAGGGATAGTTTTCACCCCTAAAGAGCAGGGAGCACACATCGTACATATTGTTATATACCGTGGGTTCAATTAAAATTTAAAAACTAATATTTACTCTCACTTACTAGAAACTTTTATTTACATGAAATATTCACAACAGCTAATTCGAATCTCTAAATAATAACTCGAAATACACTCTTCGCAATAACTCACTGCCTTCCGCTCCTTTTAAAATCAGCATCTAATCCTCTCGTACAATCCAGAATCAATTCTACAGTAGCCGAGCTATTTCGAGATTAATATTTTGTCCTCCCAGCAATCGATGTCGTATTGGAATGAAACCAGGGCCGGCTTAGGGAAATTTCGTAACAATATATACCTTTTGATGAAGAGTATAAGACAAGCTTAATTCCAAATTTGCATACAAATCTATTTTGTCCGAAAAAATTGCGAGCAAATATGCTATTTTTACCTATGGTGGCTGGACTATATTAAATATTCCGTTCTTCCGATTGCCAGTGTCAAAAATAGGGATTTTGATTTAAAAACAAAATTGACCTTGAAAGAATTTTGAAATTTAAGCTCAAGGTCAAATTCAAGGTAACCATTGAATACCAACTTGAAAATTACTCCACACGTTTTCCTTCGGTTTGTTGAAAAATATTTTTCCTCGGTAATTACTAATGTGTAACGAGTCTTTCTGGAAACCCGGTATAAATGTTATTCTACATTACCGCCCAAATGTATCGGAAAAATAAAGACAAAAATAAAGTCTCCATGTAAACGTTAAAATAACGAGCCCAATCAGTATAAACACAGTTTGTTAAAGAAGAATAAATATGCAAACTTCAAATGATTTACGAACACACAGAAGATGAATCAAACAGAAGAACCAAATTCTAGGAAAATAATAATTGTTTGGAAAAATCCTAATTATCTGAAACATCTTTGCTTCAGTAAAAGTTTGAATGGTCAGGTTAACTCTCAAAATGTGTGGACTGGTCCGGTGAAAATCACATAGGCTATACATATCATCCAATTTAGTATGGGTAGGTCTACTGGGTATCTTCTTTTAAGGTCAACAATCAATGACGAAAATTTATAATCTTTACTATTATAAAATTGAAAGTTTGTCTGTTTGGTTGTTTGTTCGGGCATCACGTAAGAACTACTAAACTGATTTTGCTGAATTTTCTTGCAACCTATAGTTTGACTTAAAATCTGGTATACATTTTATCTCCCTACATTGACAGAAACGGTAGATATACCGAAGAAACTTCTATCATGTTGGCTTGTACACAATTACTCTATTGGTTCTAGCGCATGCACCAAATATTAGATATTTACATCATCTTGGGTTTTATTCAAAATTCGGAATATGCCAATGTAACATGTTCTGATTAAAAAAAAATCAACTGATAATGAAGTGAAATTTTACATGGTGTTCTATATATAGGAAACTTAGAGCGGAGTAGAATTACTTGGATTTAAAAAATCTTTAAGAAAAGTGATATTAGGTGGACCTTAAGCAGCTCTATATATACAGTGTTGTTGGAATAAGAGGGGAGTGGAATTATTTATTCAGGTGCTTGAAAAGAGTTGAATTGAGTAGGCCATAAATAATTGCATATACCAGGCCGATGAAAAACGGGTGGGTATTTATACAGGGTGGAGTACAAAATGTTGCATATAAGGGTGGAAAGAATTATATTTATACATGGTGGATAAAAAAATCTTAAAAAAATGTGTAATGAATGCAGTTAAAATATTTGAACTATCTTCTTGAGTTATAGTTATGAGATGGGTTGAAAAAGTGTTGGAACCAGTTGTTTATAAAGTGTTGTTGAAATATAAGATGGAGTGGAATTATAGTTTATAGGGTGGTTAAAAAAATGTTTAATTTTCACAAGTACTTACATACATAGACATTACACTTATACAGCTAGGTTTAAAAAATATTACAAAGAAATGTTATGTTCTACAAGCTGTATCATATACAAGACGGTTGAAATATAGGGAGGAGTAGAATTCTAAGAATAAAAGGTGGTACAAAAATGTTATATTAGGTGGCCCATAAGTAGTTATATATACAAGGTTATATATAGGGTAGAGTAGAATTATAATTATACAGGGTGAGTAAAAAATTGGTCGCAGTTGCATATATGCACTACCTGAAATATGGTGCGAAGTAAAGTTGTCGCTACATAGTGTGATTCTTACAAGGTTAGAAAAAGTTTCAAATGAAGGCAGTTAAAAAAGCATGAGGAAAAATTGTGAAATAGCGTAGCTCATAATCAGTTGGACAGATAGGATAGTTGAAATTTAGATTGGGCTAGAAGTATAGTAAAGAATTTAAAAAACGTTATATTGGGTAAACAATAAGCAACATCATATACAGGGTGGTTTTAATACAGTTTGAAGTAAAGACATACAAAGTGATACAAAAAATTTTTGAACAATATAGTATAGCTCCATAAGCAGCTGCAATTTTGGTGAATTATATTGGGAATTAATGGGTTTATATTTATAGGTACACATTGTGGGCCTAAAAATGTTATACTAGGTGGTCAATAAGTAGTTGCAAATACAAGGTATTTGAAACAGAGGTAGGAATAGAGATATAGTTAAACACAGTGGATAAAAAAACGTTCGAAAAATTTTGTAGGATAGAACATGAGCTGTTGCAAACAAATACTAAAATATAGCGCGAAGTAAAAATATAGTTATACAGTTTGATTTAAACAATGAAAAAGTTGCATTAAGGGGTGTTTGAAATAAAATGTGGACACAAAATATAATTTCAAGGGTGTTTTCAAAGATATCAGAAAAATGACTATATTGCGTAGTCAATAAGCAGTTGCATGTATAATATATATATATATATATATATATATATATATATATATATATATATTTTGGAATTTACAAAAAATAATGGGAAAGTAGCCAATTTTTTATTGTATAAAGGGCACTAAATAAAGTGTACTCTTTTATTATATTATGAAAGCTTTCGAAATTTATTGATTTCTTCTTCAGTCAATTTTCTGAAAGATTACACAAATTAATAATAGTAAAACTTAATCTAGATGGATAAACCAGACTTACAATATCGAGGTTAGAAAATTATTAAAACAGGTTCTCATTGCAAGTACTGTAGAATGCGTAATGCGCTTTAAACAAACATTAAAAACATATATCAACAATTGAATAAAACATTATTGTAACTGGATCACACATCCATTGAGTACAAATTTAAGATTAAAACCATCACATTTTAGAAAAGTTATGCACAAGCCATTTGTCATATTTAACCAGTGACATGGAACGGAAACAAAGTCGAGTCTCGGTGTTACAGGACACTAAGATTCTTAGGTCATGGGGTGTAAATACAAAGACATTGAAGGAATTTGTAGAGAGAGAGTGTCAAATGGAATACTGACTCGATGATATATAAACGCAGTACATATATACAAACATTTAAAACCCAAAAAACAGGGGAGATATAGCTTGTAAAATTACAGTTAATGTTTATGATTCTTGTCCAACTCAAGTAAATTGCAATATATTGTTTTTAGGTTTTTTATGTCTGTATTGATACTATTGTTGTGTCGATGTATGCAAACCATCTCCAGAAACTGTCTTTTGAAGGTATTGGATTCACAAGCTAAAACCCCTCAAAGTCAGGTGAGTGGTTATTCTTCAAACAATGTTCAGCCAGAGCACAGCTACACTTGTTAAGGCGTATATCACTTTTATGTGTTGTTAATCTGCTTTTGACTTGATGTTTGGCCTATGTAACTAGACTGACAGTCTTTACAATCCACCTTGTATACTACATTGGTCTTTAAAAGTTTTGGTGTCCTATCTTTGACCTTGCTGAAAATGTGACCAACCGTTTTGAGAGGTTTGTGGGCAAACATGATGTTGCGTTCAGATTTAAAAACCTGTTGTATTCTGTGGGAGATAGTATTTATGTATGGAATTGAGACATAGTTCACCTGGATGCTGGTGACATTCGAACTATTAGATGTGGATGTAGGAGTTCTGGGTCGCCATCCGTCAATAATGGCCCTTTGTGAATTTTCAGCAAGGTCAAAGATAGGACACCAAAACTTTTAAAGACCAATGTAGTATACAAGGTGGCTGTCAGTCTAGTTACATAGGCCAAACATCAAGAAACCTCAAAAGCAGATTAACAACACATAAAAGTGATATACGCCTTAACAAGTGTAGCTGTGCTCTGGCTGAACATTGTTTGAAGAATAACCACTCACCTGACTTTGACAACCCAGGGGTTTTAGCTTGTGAATCCAATACCTTCAAAAGACAGTTTCTGGAGATGGTTTGCATACATCGACACAACAATAGTATCAATAAAAAAACAGACATAAAAAACCTAAAAACAATATATTGCAATTTACTTGAGTTGGACAAGAATCATAAACATTAACTGTAATTTTACAAGCTATATCTCCCCCTGTTTTTTGGGTTTTAAATGTTTGTATATATGTACATGTGTGTGTATATGTATATGCGTTTATATATCATCGAGTCAGTATTCCATTTGACACTCTCTCTCTACAAATTCCTTCAATGTCTTTGTATTTACACCCCATGACCTAAGAATCTTAGTGTCCTGTAACACCGAGACTCGACTTTGTTTCCGTTCCATGTCACTGGTTAAATATGACAAATGGCTTGTGCATAACTTTTCTAAAATGTGATGGTTTTAATCTTAAAAATTCTACTCAATTGATGTGTGATCCAGTTACAATAATGTTTTATTCAATTGTTGATATATGTTTTTAATGTTTGTTTAAAGCGCATTACGCATTCTACAGTACTTGCAATGAGAACCTGTTTTAATAATTTTCTAACCTCGATATTGTAAGTCTGGTTTATCCATCTAGATTAAGTTTTACTTTTATTAATTTGTGTAATCTTTCAGAAAATTGACTGAAGAAGAAATCAATAAATTTCGAAAGCTTTCATAATATAATAAAAGAGTACACTTTATTTAGTGCCCTTTATACAATAAAAAATTGGCTACTTTCCATTATTTTTTGGAAATTCCAAAATTCTATCCAGATTCTTAGCCGTTAATTGCTACGTAGTATATATATATATATATATATATATATATATATATATATATATATATATATATATATATATATATGTTTTAGGTGGTTTCCGGGAATTCATCCGCGTAATTGATAACTGATCCCTGCCGGGATCGATAGTAAAATGACGACGTTTCGGCAGAGTCACATCTGCTTTCTTCAGGTCCGTTCGCACAATTCTCGTAGCCTTCTGCTTTCGCTTCTAGTTACTCGAATACTAAGACTTTCAGAAGCGCTCGCGCTGTTATATAGTCACGGCTCGGCGCCTATTGGTTGGCACCGTGAACGGCTGCGTGTGATTGGCCCTGGGCGCTCAGTGGGCACGCTTGCTGATTTGTTATTTCCGGTTGAGTTGGACGGGTCCGGGCCGGTACGGTGTTTAATAGAATTTTCCAACAATTCGATAAGTTCTGAATTTCATTGCGTGCGTTTAGACTGTGAGGCCCTTCGCTATTTCAATTGCCTCTCTTACGAGTCTTGATTTCGGGTGTTCTGTATTTGCCAGTACTCTGGTGTTCTCAAAGTCTATTCGGTGTGACATCGTGGTGGCGTGTTCCGCAATGGATGTTGTTTTTTCCTGCTTTCTTACAGCGTTCTGGTATTCATCACGTCTAGTTTGAATTCTTCTATTAGTTTGCCCCACATAGGTTTTATGACAGTCTGCACATGGGATCTCGTACACTCCCTGTTGTTCTAAAGGGATCCTCGTCTTCGGAGTCCTTCACCGTGCTTATTTTTCTGTCTGTATTGAAAATAGTATCGATATTGTGTCTCCGTAGAATTCTTGCAATACTGTCCGTAGTCCCCTTGACATACGGTAAATAAGCCTTGGTTATTGGTGTCTCATGCTCCTCGTCTGTTTGTCTCGGTTTTGACTTTAGGGCTCTTTGTATATTTCGGTCTGTAAATCCGTTTTGTCTCAGAGCTGTTTTTAAACTGTCCATTTCCTGTTTAATGTTACCCTGGTCAGCTAGTCTTTGTGATCTGGTTACTAAAGTCTTGACGACGGCTTGTAGTTGGGCTGGGTGGTGATGAGAATTAGCATGAAGGTATCTGTTGGTGTGAGTTGCTTTCCTATATACTGTATGGTCAAGGGTTCTATCTTCCTTCCAATTTATGAGAACGTCAAGGAACGGCAGTTGATTGTTGGCTTCAACCTCCATGGTAAATTTTATTTTTTGATGTATGCCATTAAGGTGGCCTAAAAAGTATTGAGGTGTTCCCTCCCATGAGGCCAAATCACAAATGTATCATCCACATATCGCAACCATAAACTGGGTTTAATAGTTGTTGTTCTTAGTGCCAACTCCTCAAAGTTCTCCATAAAAAGGTTCGCTATAACTGGTGAGAGTGGCGATCCCATTGGAGCTCCTTCCACTTGTTTGTATCGTTGGTTCTCGTAAACAAAATAGGTGTTCATCAGATAGTGCCTTGTTAAGTCTACAAGGTGTTGAGGTGGTGTGTATTTTTCTATTATGATATCCAAGACTTCGTCGATAGGGATGTTGGTGAAAAGGGACACTACGTCAAAACTTACAAGAAGACACTCTGGTTGTAAGACCGTTTTTCTAAGTATTTCGATGAAATGTGTCGAATTTTTCATATATGAGTCTGCCTCCTCTGCAAACGGTTGAAGTTGTTGCGCTAGGTATTTGGCTAGGTGTTGTATTGGGTATCCAATTGAGCTTACTATTGACCTCAAAGGTGCACCTTCTTTATTTACTTTTGGCAACCCATAGAATTTCGGACATCTCTATTTCACCATGGACTTTCGCTGTTTTTCCTGTTGCTGTCGGCAGTTGCCATTTTGTTGGTTTTATCATTCTCTGTTCTAAAACGATGTTGGGCTTTATTACTGTTTTCGTCTACCAGTATCCAGCAGCATTGCAAATTGCTTCCTATTAATAAGGCCATCTACGAAGACACTGTTAACGTGGTTGCGTAGCGAAGCGACATATGCGTTGGTAGTTGGGACTTGTTGGTTACAAGTCGACGATGGTCCCTTTATATTGACATTATTTTGTTTCCCCGAGCAAGTCTGTTCTCCGTTGCTCTACTTGCAACGACTCTGGACATTCCTACCTTACGACACTTTCGACATCTCACCAGTCTTTTTTCGGTAAGGACTTCTTCTATTATTTTTCTTACAGAGGCTTCATCGTTTCCGTCATCTTCTGATTCTCCGTCCATGATTCGGACCCTGGCTTGACCTCTGTAGTTATTTTTCGCAGCCTCGATTTCTACCGCTCGAGCAAGTGTATCCACTAATTGAGTATCAATGCTTGTCTGGATTCGTGGTCCCGAAGTCCATCCAAAAATGCTTGCACTGCTAACATTTCTATTACATTTTCCGGTGTGGCTGGATAGTCAAGGCGAACCAGACGGGAAATATCAGCTTCAAACTCTTGTAGGGATTCATTTGATCTCTGGTGGCGATTTTTCAATTGGGAGTGGTAGAAGTGCTCCAAATGTGTCTGGCCATACCTTAACTCTAAATGTTTGACTAGTTGTTCGTAGTCTTCTTGCTCAGAGGCATTCAAGGTTTGCAAATTATCTGCAGCAGTGCTATTGCCTTTTCATCTGCCGACCATCCGTTTAACTTTGCTGCTGCCTCGATTTGGCGCCTATAGTTAGTCCATGACGATTTACCATCAAATTGTGGAGGTTTTATTTTGTGTCTTGCTCCATCGAGGCCAGTTTTCGAATCCACTACTTCTGGACTATGTCTGCTTTCGATCTTTGGTGGAGTTTCTCCCCTTTGTATTGTGACTACCTGTTCTCTTATTTTGCTGATCTCACTTTCCATTATATGCTTTAGCTTCTCTATCCGCGTTTCATTTTCGAATATTTTCTCTTGCAACATTTCTGAATTTTTCTGTACCATGCATTTCAAATTTTCTTCTAGGGATTTAGAATTTTCCAGTAATTGGGCCTCTAAGGATTCTCTCAAGGTTTTAGAATTTTCTAGTAGTTTATCTTCTAGGGTTTTCGAGTTTTCTTGTAATGTTTGTAGCTTATCTTCTAAGGACTTAGAATTTTCTAGCAATTTATCTTCTAGGGTTTTAGAATTTTCTAGTAATTTATCCTCTAGTGTTTTAGAATTTTCTAGTAATTTGGCTTCTAAATTTTCCATTTGTTTTAATAGCATACTCATGTCTCCAATACCAAAAACTTCAAACAAATAAGTATCGGGATCGTTACTTTCATTTATTAGGGCCTCTCGCAGCCGTTGTATTAATTCATTTTTTTAAACATCGTTAGTCTATTTATTTTTTACTTCTAAAGTTCCACAAATACACCAACACCTGTCACCACTGTAATGTTTTTATTTTCACAGTCGGGTTCAGTTCAGTTCTTGGATTTATTTAAAAACACAGTCCAACTCACTCTAATTTATTTCCACTACTTTTACACAAATTTATATTCACAAGAACTATTTACATTTATCTTAACTATACAACTATACAATACGACCGTCGAAAAGTGAATGCCCGCTATCGCCAGCTGTTTATATTTATATATTTGTCTTGGAATTGTCTGGTAAGACCACAAACCATCGGGAAACTCTTTCATGTTCTGGAAGCTTTAAGGGAATTCCCAGTAACGGCAGTGGTCGGCCTGTTGAGAGACAAAATATTTTGCATTCCCAGAAGTGTCGGAATAACGTCCCTTCCACGAATTGGTTGATGGCCGATTGCACCAGCTGTCAGAAGAATTCTCGTAACAATATATATATACATCCATACATATATATAATTTAGGTGTTAAATCAATAACCATTTCTGAAAATGAAAATACATTTTATGCCAGTTTTAAAATTACCCTTACAAAAACAGGTTTCCTACATCATATTTTTTCCGTGTAACAATACAACTCTAAAAAGACCGTTTTCTAGGTTCAATTTCAGCATCGATCGGTCAAATTTCGTTCTATATTATAGTTTCGAAGCCATTCTGTCCCATAATGTATGAAAATTGCGAGGAAATCAGATGAATGAATCCTGTCAACAATGCATCCGCTTTACATGTTTTGAAGTCTATTACGTTCTTGTCATTCAAGAGCTGTTTTAGCAGTTTGTCACTGACGGTATCCTATAAAAGGTGAAAAGTGAATTTTCAGTTTCCGCGATATTCGTGTTACGTTTTGATGAAAACGTTCGGCGTCAAGAGACACTTCATTGACTCTTTTGTAAACGTAAAAGATAAAAGAAACTACTCCTTGTTCCAGAAGAGCAAATTTCAATACAAATTTGATAGGAAATTATTATTTTGCAGTAACATTCCCTATTCATTCACGTATTTTGCCCGAAATCGATAAATTATAATTTGAAGTAACTAATAATAAAAAAGTACAATTTGTCCGTTCTGATTAATATACGACCGCCAAAAAGGTTTAATGTGCGCGTATTACACCATAACAAGTGTAATAAGTTTATGAGTTTTTCAATTGTGCTGTCCAAAAGATCGACATTGGTCTGGTGTATCTTTCTTGTATATAATTGGGAAAGATTTGCAGATTTACTGGCGCAATTTAATGACACTTTCGGATTATTGTAAAAAGTCATGGCTTACTAGATATTTTAAAAACGAAATTCTGTCAATTTAGTCAAATCCCTCTAGCTCCTTTGTTTGTGATTTTATAAAAAAAGTGTAAATATCAAAATTGACAGTCATGTCCTCGTTTGCGTGACAGCTCTCGTTTTCGACATATGACACAAAGTTACCTTTTTTGAATGGAAACCCTAGTTGGCTATGACCTCAAAAAATCGAACATTTTTAGAGGTTTACAACGATATAATACTCGATATGGTTATTCATAAAAATAACTGACAGCTGAACTGACAGTCGATATTGAAAAGTTTTCGTGATAAAATGGAATATTCTAACGAAGAAAAACTGAATATGGTGGAATTCAGATCGTGCAGATGAGGAATACTTTCATAGATATTTTAATCGTCGTCAACCCGCTCTATGTACATTTAAGAGGCTTTACGATAGTTTACGCACATATGGATCTTTTACTAAACCACCAAAGGAACGTAATCAAATTAACGAAGTAGCACAAATAAATGTTTTGGCAATGGTAGATCTAAATCCATCTACATCAACTCGTGAGATTGGGGCAGAAGCAGGCACATCTCAACGAACTGTCGTTAAGGTACTGAAAGCGCACAAGTTCCACCCGTACAAATTTTCAGTTTCTCAAACTTTGCATGCTGGTGACGAACATCGACGAATTTTGTTTTGTACATGGTTTATATACATGTGCCTTGACAATCCACAGTTTCCATTAAAGGTGTTATGGTCAGATGAAATTAGATTTACTAACTGCGGTATGTTCAATATACACAATGAGCATATCTGGGCTAAAGAAAACCCTTTCCATGTAGAACAAGACTACCCAAGATAAAATTTGGTTTTAATGTTTGGTGTGGTATCATAGGGTCTACTATTCTGGGGCCTTTTATCTATGACGAATCACTTACTGGGGAGCGCTACTTGCATTTCTTGCAATACACTTTTCAAGACATGTTGCATAATTTGAATTTGAGAACTCGTTTAGAAATTGAGATAATATCTATCCAAACTCTTGGATAGGAAGAAATGGCCCACGTGAATGGCCAATTTAACTATTGCTCTATCTCCGCTAGTTTCCGAGATCCCCATACTGATCATATAAAATCTGCTTTATCTTTGAAACCTGTATTTAGAACAAGGTACTTAGGATTTACCCCTTGTACTAATTACTTAGGTAATAGTTTAGTGGTAGTTATAAATTAGAGCAAATTGTAATTTCGATTTAGTTTGGGTTTACTCCTTGAAGATGACAACTTAGAGTTGTTGAAACGGCGTTGAGTGTTTAAAATAAAGGTTTGGTGTTAGGGTGCAAAACTGTGTTTTTACATTTGTGACACACCAAATGTTCCACAGCTTTTCCACTTAATTGACCAGTTAAGGCAATCTAATAAACCAGATGAAGTATCTGAGAGATTAAATATTAGTGAGGGCTCACAAGGCAGGTATAAATGGACATCAAGAAAAAGAATCTCTTGAGTTATTTGGTATTTTCTGAGAAAGCCAAATTTTGGTCAAATGTCAAGTTATTTTTCAACCGAATACAACAGACAATATATATATATATATATATATATATATATATATATATATATATATATATATATATATATATATAAATTTGGAGTTACATATTTATTTATTATTTTATTTCCCTACGTTGTTTTGTGACAACTTATATGTATTGTTTATGTTTATGATAATTATTTTGTATAGGATTGTATATTTAATTTGTATTGTTATTTTTAATTTCTCCTAAATCTAGCAATTTTTTATATATTAATTTCTTAGCGAATTATTTTTTATGAATGTAAATTATTTATTAATATTTCATTTAACTTTCAAACAAATTTCATTCTACAATAAATCAATCATATTGTCAACAGATAAAATAACAAGACTTTAATAAATTTAATTTTTAAAATTTAAAAACGAGAAGATAAATCAATCAAATAAATACATGTCAATTTAACATGATTAGTTTCCTTAATATAGCATTTAGTTTTGATTTTAGACTCAAGAATTAGATTTATTGACTAAATAGTTAAATTTATTGATATATACCTCAGATATATATATATATATATATATATATATATATATATATATATATATATATATATATGTTCATTAAGGTCTTAGAGTACATATTCTATACAAAATTGAGTTTTGTAAATAGTAAACTATTAACAAAATTTTAGATTCTAGGCTTATTGTCATTTTAGGGGTTATTCAAATTTTTGCCTTTTATTTAATATTTTTGGATTTTTTTCATTATTAAACACCTTAAAGTTTTGTTATTTTTGTTTTTTTGATCATTGAAATTTTCCCATTCACATCTTGGCCACACTGCATAAAATCTATAATAGCTATTTGTACACAAGCTTCATCACTGCACTTGGGGAACACAAATTCTGTATATTTCTAAAGTTCTATACATTTCAGGGTGTAAATGAAACCCCGTTCTCATTCGCATTGCAGACAAAGAAACATTTTAAATTTCGCGTTCGATGTTTTAATTGCCATCAAACACAGGAAATGATTAAGACCATGAAACAAATGAAACTTTTGAATTGTTCAGACTACTTTACCCCAGTGTGGTGTTATTTCCAAAAAATCCGTAAATACAATTCATACATCTGTCAATAATGTATTAACTGTAATATACGTATCTGTTATTATACATCTATTGATTACCAATAGATTGATCAGTTGTGTTTTCCCTCATATTATGTCCATTACCTTAGTTTCTATATCCGGTTGATCTTAAATTGCAGACCATTAGCTAGGTTCTATTTTCCATCCGGCAAATGAATAAATCATTTTTTTGCGCATTTTATATGGTTCAAACTCTCACAGTGAACTACTCTTTATCTAAAAATAATTTTAATGATTTTATGTCGGGTTCATAAATTCATATAAGCGAACATGGCCTCTTGACCAGATGCTGGCCTGGAATGTTTTAATATAGTTAAAGTGCATTTATATGTACTCACGTTTGTCATAAATATCGCGTTAAAAGGATTTGCCTCATAAGAGAACATTCAAAAAGAAAAATTGAGTGATCACAAAATTGCATATGCTAAAAAGGTCATTACGTAAAATATAAAATTTGTTAGAGAGGCTAAGATAAACTTTCTCATTTCTCGGAAATGCAGTCGCCAATAGTATTTTATAAAAATCCTACGCTCGATTTGGAGGAACATTACGAAATTGAGTTCGGAAATAGAACTGAGACGTGAACATTTCTTACATTTTCCTTTCCATACCTCTAGATAATTTCAAACTTTCATTAGTTTGCACCTTTGCTCTGGGAAATCCAATGATTCTGTGCACCTAAGGGCGAATTTCTCGACGGTTAACTCGATTAAACACCACCACTGAAAAAGTTTAATTGCCACCAATTGAACACCAAATATGTCTGGGAAATTTTGTTGACAATATACATCAGGCAGTAATTTTGATAAATAAGTCTTCAAACAACATGAAAGCTACTCAGCTGGAAATAAAATAATATCAGATTTCTGCAACCATTAAATACTAATGTATTATTCCGATTTATATAATTAGGAAATTATTGTTTACTCTGTAATTATGTTTAACTGTTCTATATAATTTTGTAAATAGTGTCAGTTATGTAAAACAATTAATAAAATGCATGTGCTTTGGTCTTGTTCTCCGAAATCGGCACTTTTTTAAATTTATTTATTTTACAGTTCTCGATAGATGCTTTACGATTTGAGAAAATGATATCTAGCTAAAGGGAAAATGACAAAACAATACTTATAGAAAAATATCGTTTCAATAAAATTTCCCTCATTTATGTAATGAATGCAATCTAAATTCGAATTTGTGGATAAAGAGCTCCGTTATGTATCTTCGAAGGCCAAGGTCCAACACCAAGAACCATTCAAATGGATTCGCAAACAAAACAAATTTTTTTATGAGAACATACTAAAAATAGATAAAATGTGTCTACTAAATTTAATATAATATAGAATGCTATTTTGTAATTAATAACATAATAAAAGTTTGATAGAATTGAAAGCTAAATCCAATTATGCAATTATATTCATATTCCATAATAATATTTTGATATTTTTTTACAAATTTGGACCAAATATGAGATTTTACGGTCCATTGAAAACTGTGGAAAAATTTATTTTTTAGGAACTTTCTACAGCAGGAACCAAAAGCAAACAGAGTTACAAATAACCACCGGTTTGGGGTCTTTGTGAGTCAGTTTTCCCTAAAAGTTGTTGATATTCGCTTCACAACAAATTATGAAATCTAGTTCTATATGCAACATAAATAAATAGTTATTCGATATTTCAGTCAGTTAACGGAAGAAACCTCTCCAATAGAAACAATGTTGAAAGGAGTATAAAATCTTAAAAAATACCCAAAAAAACAATGAATTTAATTTTGACTAACCTTACAACTACCCTAATAAAATGTGTTAATTGAATAAGTGGTGTGGATTTTGTTAAATTTTCATCAGATTGTTATAAGGGCGCGCTCTGGCCAGTTGAAAAATACAAATTAATGAACAACAGATCTAATGTAAATTTTGGAGCATTTCATAAAAGCGACTAGCATAAGTTGCTTTATACTTTATAAAATTTTTGTATGCCAATATTTATGTAATAGGAATTAATTATATTACAAATTTTTTATTTCTATCTTAAAAACTTGGCAATTGAGAAATTGGTGACTACGATATCTTTTGTTGTAAACCCGAGAAATACGATCATAGAAGTTCAGCAAATTTGACCAAAAGTGATTTCCATAAGATATGGTGTAGTACAAGTCGGTAGAATATACCCAACATAGATTTTTTACGATATATTGGTATTATTACGCAATTGGAAAGATTAATTAGTCTCGATATAAGTCTTCAGTGGAAACGGGGGTTTATGGGAAACAATCTAAAACAGATATCTCAATTTTAATTCAAATCTGTGGTAAAAAAGGTGTTATCAAATCACTGTATGATAGAGCAAAGGTTAACTACTGTTATGTTTTGTCATCAAATTCAATTAAAAAAAACAACTATGAAAAGACTGTTTATTGGAAACAATTACCCTACAAAATTTACCAACGAAGAGTTAAGCCAAATCTAGCATAAAACAAACGTTTCGATTTAATATGAAACGTATATAGCTTAAGACAACTACATGGTGCTATTTCGAAATTAAAAATATCTACAGGGGTTTTCAAGATATCGAGAAAAAACAAAAAAAATTGTGGATTTCGAAAAAAATGTAATATATTCGCCATCTTCTCCACAAATCTTATAAAATGCCGTGGATTTATTTAGCGACTCCGGCTAATCGATTGTTGTTAGCAATTTTTTTAGGCTTCCTAGCCTTTTTGCAACCACAGCCAACTGTGTTATTTCTTATCTCGCCATATTGGACTTATACGTGATTTATTGGTACATAAAAAGAGCTTCTTAACCGTGTATAACAAGCGGCAGATGACAGAAAATGTAACATTTTTATTTCCCTTAGTTTTCTCTCAAAACTTTTATATTTACTTGGTTCTCTTAAATTTAATATTTTTAAAAATAAATGTGACATTTTTTAACCTAGTAATTAGAGCATTTTTTAAAATATTTAAATATGGAAAGGTATTCAATTAAGTAAAAGTGGATGTGTATGATTGTTTCATTTGGTGCTACAGGAACACTAAACGAGCTCAAGATATGTACTTTTAGCGATATCTCGAAAGAACGCAACCAGGTTTCTCGATATTCCGAATGCTTAGAAATAATTTACTTGCTTATGGTTCCTTTAAAAAACCTAACCAAAATTAAATACTTTAAATACAAAATCATAATAAAAAGGAAATTACAGTATCGGTTTCATTAAACTAAATAGTTATTTATGCGTTGGTCAAATCATCGCTACTGACCAAACATCAGTATCGATATTGGAGTTAGAAGCAAAATTTGACATTAGCAATTTTCTCTGCACTTATAGCGTAAGAGGTCGAAGATAACATTACATGTTGACCTTATGACTTTTGTACGAATACTGGTAAATCCAGTACCAATTAACTAAGTTAACTTACTGCGAATAAGAGCAAAAATTTTGATAGAAAAATCAACTGAAATCAATAATAACGAAAATAACACACTCTTACAAAAAAACTCTTAATGCCACTATTATTTTAAAACAACTGATTTGCTCAACAATGTACCAATGTTAATTAGGTAAGTTATGTGATATTTTTAATGCACGTACCTACAGAAAACTCTAATTTATTCTGTATTGTTTTACAAAGTGTTAACGACAATCCTTGTGCCTCCCTTCGTCGACCAAACTTTAGAAAATTTGCCTCTTCGTGGTATAGCAAACATGTGGTTTTAGCAAGATGGACCACCTCCACATATTGCAAGAATCCTTACAGACTTTTTGAATCAGCAATATAGAAGTAACTGGATGGTCGAGCTCGTGTTGCCCGGCCTGCTCGCCCGCCGGAGCTAACGCCTCTTGAATGTGCGATTGGGGATAGCTAAAGAATAAAGTTTATTGTATGAATTATGATACGGTAGAGGAACTTGAGGGAGCAGTCGTTTGAACCATAGAAGACATGCCTAGACAAATGGTTATCGATGCATGTATATTTCTAATTCATTGATGCAGAACGTGCATTCATAATAATTTTCAAACATTTTATTTTTTTTTTTTGTTTCAGTTAAATCAAAAATATGTAATGTTTTAGTTGTCTACTTTACATTCATAAATAAAAGAGTACTTTTATTTGTTTATTTTTAGGAAAACACAATTACGGTAACTAAGTCAAAAACTTTTTTTAATAACTTACATTTCCTGTCATTCAAAAATAGGCCTTTAATACATGGTTCAAAAGCTCATTTTATGTGCTACTAGCCGTTCCCCGCAGTTTCACCCGCGTACCGAATGTCCACCAATCCCGAATATATTTCACCTTACCTGCAAGTACTTATAGATCATCCTATATAACTGTATTATACATTTTTTTTGAATAACTGTATTTCTACTTCACCCTATACTGCAACAATTCTGGATATGATGCTGTTTATTTGTCACCCAATTTAACTTAGGGTCTACACTGTATAACAATTATGTCAGATATTTTTGGAACCACCTTTTAAAGAACAATATTTCTTTGCCCTATATTTTAATCACCATTTTTATGCAACTTTTTCTAACATTGTGTTAAACACACTCTGAAACTATAATCTTGCTTCTCCCCATATTTCAGATATTCCATATTGTAGAATGCAGCTGTTCATGGTCTACCCTAAATCACAATTTTTTTGATGCACTCTAATGAAAATACCTGGGAACCCTTGGTGTGTCACAAATGTAAAAACACAGTTTGCACCCTAACACCAAACTTTTATTTAAACACTCACCCAAACTGCAACTGCTTATTGGCCACCCTATATAACAATTTTATTCAACATTTTTTTTAACTGCTTTGTATAACTAACTCTACTTTCAACTACATTAAAACTATCCTGTATACACCGCTGCCAATTTGTCAAACATTATAACTTATTTTTCAACCATCCTGTATAACCATAATTTTAATCTACAAAATATTTCAATCACCCTGTATGTGCATCTGCTTAGGGCCCAGCAAATATAACATTTTTTAAAACTCTTAACTATAACTCTGGACTAATCACTATCTTATATATGCAACTGCTTATGGACTACGCTACTTATCTATTTTTTTAACCACCCTTGAGAGTATAATCTGTCTCCACCTTATATTTCAACCACCCCTTATATGCAGCTTTTTCTAACATTCTTTTAATCACGCTTTATGAACTATAATTTTACTTCGATCCATGTTTCAGATACTGCATATATGCAACCGCTCATGTTCTATCCTACAAAAAAAAATTATCCGGCTTGTTTAACTATAATTCTCCTCCAGTCGCTATTTCAACCATCTTGTATATGTAACTACTTTTCGGCCACCCAGTATAACATTTTTTGTACCACTCTGTATAAATATAAATCCATCTATGCCCAATATATTTCACCAAAACTGCAGCAGCTTATTGGGCACCATATATAACAGTTTTGTTCAACATGTTTTTAAATTACCTTGTATGCATTACAACTACCTTGTATACGCACTGCTTATTGGTCAACCAATATAACATTTCTTAAATAATTAACCATAACACTTCTCCACCCTTTATTTCAACTATCCTATCTCTGCAATTTATTATGAACTACGCTATTTCACAATTTTTTCTAATATTTTTTTAACAACTTTATAACGTATCATTTCTCTCCACTCTTCATTTAAACCATCCTTCATTTGCAACTATTTCTAACCTTGTTTGAATCTCACTGTATAACAATAACGTTACCGTGCACCATATTTCAGTGACTCCATATATGCAACAGCTATATAGCATTTTTACCCACCCTGTATAATTATAACTCTACACCACCCTATATTTCAATAACTTCTTATATGCAACTACTTATTTGCCGTACAATATAACATTTTTGTACCACCCTGTATCCTTAGAATTCTACTCCGCCCTATATTTCAACCATCCGGTAATTGGAACAGCTTGTAGATAGTAACAATTCTTTATAATATTTTTAAACCCACCTTTATAGCTGTAAATATACTCCGCTATATATTTCAGCCATCCTATATATGCAAATACTTGTGGATATAAAACAAGTGTTTAACCACACCATAAACTATATTCGACTCCATCTTATATTTCAACAACCCTCTGTAAACAACTGCTTCTAACATTTCTTCAACCCATTTCATAACAATAATATTTTCTCAACACAATTCAAAGATCCTAACTGCTTACATAAGACTTTTTTTTATCCAAACTTTATAAATCTCTACCCTTTTTCAACCACTTGGTATATGCAACTATTTATGACCCACTCAATATAACTTTTTTGGACCACCCCATATACCTAATTCCACTATCCTTTATTTCAACCACATTGTATATATTCCGCTGCTTATAAGACACCCAATATAACTATTTTTTAGATTTTTTAAATTCATGTAATTCTACTCCGCACTAAGAAGAAATTCGGTACCGTCAATCGATTGTCTGTAGACGCTAACACATAATTAACAAATTTTATTTAAGTTGTTTACAAGACGGCGAATATAGTGCAATTTTTCGAAAACTACTATTTTTTTGTTTTTTCTTGATATTTTGAAAACCCCTGTATCTCTTGCCGTACTTTTATCTGAGACACATGGTTTACATGATCTGTATGAAATATTAAAGAGAGAAGGCAACAGACTTAAAGTTAAATAAATATTCATAAAAAGAATTATGTCGACAACAAAACCCACAAATACAACTCAAAATTCTAAAAACTGCATTGACAAAACTCCTTGTGAGTGAAATAAATTTTATATTGGAGAAACATCTAGTCTTCGAAATATACGAACAAATGAGCACAAAAATCACATAAAGATATGGAAGAGCAAATATATATGAATATTCTTGTTAAAATCATAAGAATTTGTTCATAAAATAAAATATTGTACGGCCATAAAGTTTGTATGAAAAAACGGATTTTCAGAAAATTTATCCTCTGAAAGTTGAGTCAGAGACGCGCAAACTATTTCTTCTTGCCTTGATGACAGTTATTCTAATTTTAATATGGAAACACGGAATATTCAGTTCTTCAAAACCTTATTGATTAATACGAGTATATGTCCCTTTGTGCCTCTTGTATTCTCAAAATCTTAATACTTGTTCTTGTACTTATTTTATCTTCCTTCGACTTCCTTCATAAGGCTTTTTGTTCAGATTTTTCATTTACTTTACCAAACTTTATATTTAATTCTGTCATCTTTCCACTTGGATAGAATATTTTGTATCAGGTGTGCGAATATAAGATCCACAACACCGATATCTAAATCCTTGTCAAGACAAAAGTTTTAATACACGTTCCAACGCAATCGTGTACAGTTTTGGGAATATGATATTGCTCCGTTGGGCGTTTCTTCCTAACGACGTTGTTCTGACATCAGTTGAGGCATTATTTAAAGCTATTAAGAAAGTCCAAGCTTCGACGCTATCAAAAGCTTTATAGCAGTTCACAAATACTTCGTATATGGCGACGTTCTACACCATTGTCTTTTCGGTTTTATTAGGTGATAAAAATGTTGTTTTCATGGTAACCGAATTGTTACTTTTAGTTAACAATTTGTACTGGTGTTTTAGCAAGCCTCAGGGTTTCTTAATATATGACATTATTTGTTATACATTCTCAAATTCCGGTACACATTTTCATTAAATTTAATCATTATAAAAATAAAAAATTCTATATATGAAGTATTACTTTCAAAACATTTTATAACAAATATTATGACTATGTGAACCTAAATACTTGTGCATCTTCTGAACTTCTTATGACATTATATATCTAATGAAACGTTAACTGAAGACAAAATCTTGCAATGGTTTTAAGATACGGTCGTTAATGCAGTTATAGTCTTAGATGTGGATCGAAATCGTGTAGTTGCCAAAATGCAGTCTGCAGTAATCAATTATGTAAATAGATCACCAGTTCAATTAGGGATGATTCTCTATAAATCTGATGTGTACACTAAAGCCAAGGATCAACAACTTCTTTGTTTAATCTCCTTAGAGTTCTCCTTGCATAACAAATAAACATTGATTATAGGCAAGCAACGATATTATACAGACTTGCTTGCTCTGTTATAATCATTTTATTTGAGCATAGTAATTATAAAAACATGAATTTATTGTTATTTTCTGAACGATAGCTGTTCCATTTTTATCATGTAGATTTAAAAGATTCCAATCGTTCCAGGGTCTACATGAGACCACAAAACCGGTTATACACAAATGTGAAATTTAAAAAAGTAAAATGTTTTAAGATAGAAAACATGTAACAGAATTTACTTTTAGCTTATAAGTGAAACGAACCATAAAAAAGTCTATAGATCTTATATTATAATAAAGCTTCTTTCAGGTTGGACGAATTTGAGAGTTATCTTCAAAGATTTATGTGGCGCTGGTAGGTTTTGTTATAAGAATCCCTTACATTTCGATCAAAGTTTTTATGTTTCAGTGATCTCATTAAAGCGTTAAGAGAAAACCTAGACAAAAAAATGTTAGAATATGGTTATTCAAATGGTCATGACCATAACTACTTGCATCCTTAATAATGGGCAACCAATAACGACTCAATTCTCCGAAATTAGTAGTGACACAATTGCTTTTGAATTGTTGCTGTTAGTGTATATCAGGTTTTAAATGAGTTTTGATTATTCAATGTGTTTCCTACACTTTTTAGTCTTCCAGAATGTTGTTTGAATCTGAATGATTATTTTGAAGGAGTTCGATGGCGCCTGGTGGGAATTTTTTGTTCTCAATTATGTGTGGATAACTTTTTAATAATGATGTTGTATAGTAATTATATTAAACAGAAAAACCTTTTGCTATATTTGTGTTTGTCTTCATTAAATTTGCTGATATGTAAAACAGTTGGTTTTTGCTCTATTATATAGAGGTTAAATAATACCTACTTTTTCTACATTTGAAGGATTATAATGGAGATACCTACCAGTTAGTGTGAATTGGTTTTCTGTTTATTTTTTTTTATTTTTTCAAATGACGAGTGTTTTATTGTTATTAAAACATCTATAAAGGGTATTTTGTTATTCATTATAATTTCTAATGAGAATTGAATAAAAGGTTATTTGTTGTTGATGTCGTCTAATAGCCAACATAAGTCTTCAAGAGTAGTAAAAATAACACCTCTAAATTACTGGATTATTCTCTTTTGCAAAATAAATTATTGTTCACAGTTTTCCATGAAAATTTACTTAAGGCAACTGGACAAAAACAGATGGAATTGCCACAAATCCCAATAATAGAAGGATCGTTTAGTTCAAGACTCTTAGAAAATAGAAATATTAGTAGTTCCATTATTGTCTGAACTGACAACTGTTTTCATCTTTAATTTACTGCAGGAACTGTTTTAACAACAGTAACATTTTTATAATTATAGATTAACTATGTCAATACTAGATAGTGTGAAAATATTATTGTGTTGTATACGATATAAGTTTTCTTAGAAATGTACAGTGTTTTAAGTTGAGGAATGGAATTGAAGAGGAAAATAATTTTTAAACGAAATTTTGATCACAGGCTTAATGGAGAATTTTCAGAATTAACCATGCGCAGAAAAGGAAAGATTTTTTCCTACAGAACTTGTTTGATCTTTGTTTAATATGATATGGCGACCTTTGTTTATTATATTTTGAGTTTTGAAATACTAACTAATTTATTTAAATGGGATCACTAACACTACAATTGTTTCATTGTATTTTTGTGGAATACATTACTTTATTAGGAATGCCACTTAAACTTATCGAGTATTTTTTTTCAAATCCTTTTAATTTGAAAGTGTCTTTATAATAACAATAAATTTTCTTAGTTTCGTCATTTCATTTTTTCAAAAATTTTAATTTAAAATTTGACATTTTTTATAATCGGTTTTGGGAAACTGTCTATGACATAGACCCAGTGATGGCTGGAATCTCTTCTAAACGCCAAATGTAATTAAATAAAAAAAATATGACTAAGAATAAATGTTATTTTAGAACCGTGTAAATTGAATTTGATTAATAATACTTATTATTATTATTATGAATTTTGCTAGTTTACATAAAGTCATTTCATTTTGTAGTATTTTGTTTCAGAAATAGAGAGAAAATATTTTCAGAAAAATTGAGGCTCTAAGGAACAACCATAACATTATTGAAAGAAATCTATTGAATTATTTATTCCGAATTGTTTAAAAGACTTGCATTTAATTATTATGCCCTATCCAGACTCTACACGAGTCTACACCATGGAACACGCTTGCGAGAGTGTCCCCTCGACTAGACTCGTTGTCGCTCCGTTTTTTGTCGGTTTTTCGGGTGCCAGTCACAAGTCGCGAGGGAGTGAGGCGAGAGAATCAACCATACTCTCGCGCTCGCTCACTTTGTTATTGTTCTTTGCTGCAGAGTTTTTTATCATGACGAAGTGGAGTAACGGTTTGTATATCACTGTTATGGAAATATATCAAATGGAACCAATCACTTGGAATCCAAAAAATCCATAACACAAGGATAAAAGTAAAGTGAAAGACGCGTGAGATCGGATAAGCAAAACATTTTGAATATACAGCACTAAAAAAATTCACGAACTGAGACTTTTAGAATCAAGTCTATCTTGTAGTAGACGTAGTCGAGAGTGTGGATGGCCAGCACTCCTGTGGCCTCCACTCGCTATGATTCGGGCCGAAAGCCCCCAAGAGGTGACTCGCGAGATTGTCGACCAACCATTATTGGAACCGGCGATAGTTTATTTTAACTGAAGAGTTCGTAATAGAAAAAAAAGCAGCTTATTATAAATCACAAACACATTAATACTTGGCATTTTTATTGCAATTTGTCAAGAATTATATGTTATTATCAGGTTAACTGCTGACCCCTAATCGAGTAGAATATTCTGATTATCTTCTAAATGTTATTTGTGGCATATTCTTGATTATTTTCATGTTTTCTTGGGAATCACACAACAATCGAGATAAAGAACTGTACAATGAAAGAAAAAACCAAACGTTTTAAAGTCGATTCTGATTTCGTTGTCAATGGCGTTATTTGTATTGAAAATGTAAATTGCAAAATGAAAAATTAAACATATAATGTGAAATAATATTTTCATAGTATTGTTACGAAATTTAACCAAAGCCGACCCTGTGTCATTTCAGCACGACAACAAACGCTTCAAGATAAAAAATACGATTCTCGAAAAGGCTCGGCAGCGGAAGGAACGATGTTGATTTCTACTGGAGAATTCTACGCTGGTGATATAAAAGAAGAACGCCACGATCGCCAGGCAGTTATACCGCGACGACTAGCTTATATGAAAATGTATTGTGAATCAGCTGTTTTAAATGTAAATAAGGTTCTAGAAAAGTGAAAGTAAATATTAGTTGTTATAATTTTTAAATTGAACCCACGAAGTATATAACAATTGGTGTTAGAAGTGAAGGATTAGTGCAGTTAACATCCTAAATTGATTTATGGAAACTCGTAGTATGGAAAAGATAGACGAAAAATTGCACAGATTCTAGAAAAACGTGACAAGAAGGAGAAACATCATCAAGAAGAAATTCAACAAAGGTTAGTGAAATCTTTTGATGACAAACTTAAAATTGAGTTAGGAAATCTTGTCACTAATATCGATGAAAAACGTAAAATAGAATTAGAAAATCTTGTCACTACGATGAAAAGCGAACAACAAAATCTTGTTTCCACGATGGAAGAAAAACAACAAAATCAGATTGAGGGATTATTCTCGAAATTGAATGAACAGCGACAAAATGATTTTAAAATATTTGAACAAAAACAAGATCAAACTGAATTAAAACGACAAAATGAATTTAAAATAACTGAAGAAAAAAGACAAATGCAATTTGAACAACTAATGCAAATAGTATCACAAGTTAACGAAACAGTTAATGAAAGAATGCAAATAGTAGAATCAGATATAAAAGAGATAAACGACGACATAAAGATCCTGAAAAATAATGTGGAGGCCCTTGAAACCAAAGTAGATGACATCGATTCCATACAGAGCCAGGTGAAATTTGAAATCAGTGCTATTCAAAACAAGGTAGAAACAGAAATCAAAAAAATGCAACAGGACTTACAGCGAGGAAAATACCAGAACACCGTGAGTACCAAAGGTTCCTTTAGTAAACCACCCACATTCGACGGCAGTTCATCTTGGCCCATGTATAAACGGCAATTTGAGGCCGTGGCTACAGCTAATGGATGGGATAATCAAGAAAAATCTACTTCTCTGGTAATTTCGTTAAGAGGTCCGGCCCTAGAACTCCTCCAAAGCATTCCAGTCGATGAACAAGGCAATTTCGACAAGATCATCGCCATCCTAGACGAACGATACGACAATCAATCCTTGAGCCAGGTATACCAAGTCCAACTGAGTGGAAAAACGCAAAAATCCGGTGAAAGTCTTCAAGAATTCGAAGCAGAGATTAGACGGTTAGTTCATTTGTCCTATCCAGACCTGCCAGAGGAAACGAAAGACCAGTTGGCCACACAGAGTTTCATAAACGGCATCAGAGATGTGGAAGTTCAAAGAAATTTAAGACTGAGTGGCGTTAAAAAGAGTAATGAAGCTCTACTTCGGGCTTTGGAAGTAGAGGCCGTCATGAACATGTCCAAGCCGAGGGTCCGAGCAGTTTCCTTCAACCAGGAAGAGTCAGAGTCACCATTTCAAGCGCTGCTGGCTGGCCTGAACAAAATATTAGACCGGTCACAAAGAACTGGCACCAGAGGGGCATGTTACGGCTGCGGACGGACAGGGCACTTCCAACGTAATTGTCGAGTGAGGCCACCTGAACGATCACCGACCAGGGGTAACCAACAGAACAGCCACATGTCCAGGGACCGTCAGTCAGTCAGCATAGGGGGGCGAATGCTGACTGTCCCTCCACCAGCCCCCAAAACGTTATCCATCCGGGGATTTTGCCGAGATAGCGGCAGCCTAGTCATCAGAGGCACCATCAACGGGCGAGCAGTTACCATCACCATCGACACCGGCGCCGCTGTGTCCATTGCCAAGTCCAGGGTTTTGAGAGCATCAGAAATTCGGCCAGTTACCAATAACATCCAGCTCAGAACAGTCACCGGCGAGTCCATGTCAATACAGGGTGAGGCAGATGTCGTGCTACAGATAGGGGACAACATGATCCGGCATAGGGTCCTGGTAGCGAATATTAAGGACGATTTTATACTGGGAATGGACCTAATTAGCCAGCATGGATTTATGTTCGACCCGAGATATGATGTTCTTCGGTTCCTAAATGAGGAATTTGTATTGACACGGCCCGACAACACGTCAGTCACCCCCATAAAAATTGTGGCAAAGTCTTCAGCTAGAATTCCCGGTCGAACAGAACAGATTATTCATGGGCAGCTAGACAGCAATCCTGGGAGCTGCGTTGGAATGGTGGAGCCCGTACACTCAGCTCATGACTACTTGGTTGGTCGGGCTATAGTTAAAACCGGACGAGATATACCAATCAGAGTCCTGAATTTGTCCAACAACGACATCAGAATACCACCTAGACGACTACCATTGGGGCAACAACAGGTCGTCGAGGAAAACATCGAGTCCATGTTACAAAATGGAGTTATTGAGCCATCCATCAGTCCATGGTCTGCTCCCGTCGTGGTAGTTAAAAAGAAAGATGGAACCACCCGATTTTGCGTGGATTACAGAAAGCTGAATGATGTCACGAAGAAAGACAGCTATCCACTACCCCGAATCGATGACACTTTGACCACACTAGCAGGCTCCCGTTGGTTCTCCACACTAGACCTAAAAAGTGGATATTGGCAGGTTGGTCTGCACGCAAACGACAGAGAGAAGACAGCGTTCTCCACCAGTAAAGGGCTGTTTCAGTTCACGGTCATGCCCTTTGGGTTATGTAATGCACCCGCTACATTTGAGAGGCTAATGGAGTATGTACTGAGCGGGTTAACATGGAGGACGTGCTTAGTGTACCTTGACGATATTCTAGTCATGGGCCAGACATTCGACGACCATCTGAAGAACCTGGGCGAAGTATTCTCCAGAATTAATAACGCCAACCTGAGACTCAATCCGAAGAAGTGTTCCTTGTTTCAAAAAGAAGTAGAGTTTTTGGGCCACGTAGTGTCCGAGTCAGGAATCCGCACCAACGAAGACAAGATAGAAGCCATCCGCGATTGGCCAGTTCCAAGAGACAAACATGAACTCCGAAGCTTCTTGGGCCTATGTTCATACTACCGGCGTTTTGTTGAGGGATTTGCCACCATCGCCGCCCCTCTACATCGGCAGACCACTGATAAAGAGACCTTCCATTGGAATCAGGATTGCGAAACATCATTCAGGCGACTGAAGGCAGCACTATGTTCCAGCCCAATCCTAGCCTTTCCTACACAGTCCGGCAAGTTCATCTTAGACACCGACGCCAGCAACACAGGTTTGGGGGCCGTCCTATCCCAGGTGCAAGATGGTGAAGAGAGGGTGATCGAGTACTACAGCCGTGGATTCTCGAAGCCAGAAAGAAATTATTGCGTCACCAGAAAAGAACTTCTTGCAATAATAAGGGCTGTGGACCATTTCCATAAATACCTGTATGGTCGCCATTTCTTAATCCGAACAGATCATGCCGCACTCAAATGGCTGCTGGACATGAAGACACCGGAAGGACAACTGGCCAGATGGATGGAGAAATTACAGCAATACGACTTCAAGGTGGAACACCGTGCCGGCCGGTTGCACAATAATGCCGATGCCCTATCCAGAAGACCCTGTAGAGCGGAATGCAAGCATTGTCTGAAGACGGAACAGCGAGAGGGTATCTCCATCAGGCAGATTCGAGTGCAGGCCAATGAAGACTGGACAACGGAACAGTGCATTCAGGACCAAATGGCTGATCCAGACATCGAACCAATCTTGTCACTCAAAATGAGAGGGGCACCCAGGCCACGATGGGACGAGGTAGCTAGATACTCCGGCGTGCTGAAATCGTTATGGGCTCAGTGGGACTCTCTACGAGTAGACAATGGAATGCTCAAGCGAGTTTGGGAAAGCGCTGATGGACGAGAAACCAAGTCCCAACTGGTAGTTCCGAAGAAAAAGGTACCAGCCATCCTAACCGAAGTACATGATGGAATTACCGGAGGCCACCTGGGCATGAATAAAACCCTAGACAAAGTTCGCCAGCGGTACTACTGGGTGAATTACTTCGAAGACGTCAGAACTTGGTGCCGCAAATGTGCCACATGTGCCGCCAGTAAGGGCCCGAAGACCAAGGGCAGAATGCAGCAGTACAATGTGGGCGTCCCATTTGAGAGAATCGCCATCGATGTCGCCGGTCCGTTTCCCGAGTCTGAGAGGGGGAACAAATACATTCTGGTCGCAATGGATTACTTCAGCAAATGGCCTGAGGCATATGCGATACCCAACCAAGAGGCAACCACGGTAGCGACGGTGCTAGTAGAACAACTATTCAGCCGGTTTGGCGTCCCGATGGAATTACATTCAGACCAGGGGCGTAACTTCGAATCGAATGTATTCCAGAAGGTCTGCACGATGTTGGGGATCAGGAAAACGAGAACAACACCATTACACCCACAGTCAGACGGAATGGTGGAAAGATTCAACCGGACCTTGGAACAACACCTATCCAAGGTCGTCAGCAATAACCAGCGTGATTGGGATGAGCATATTCCCCTATTTCTGTTGTCATATCGCTCTGCTGTACATAATAGTACAGGCCTGACCCCAGCCAGGGTCTTATTCGGAAAGGAGCTGCGATTACCATGCGACTTGGCATTTCGCTCCCCCGAAGAACCTCCCCAAGACATCGACGATTATGCCGACCAGCTCCGACATAACATGCTCGCAATACACGACTTAGCCCGAACGCAGATGTTGGCCACCAGTGACCGGATGAAGACGCGATACGACCTCAAGGCCAATTCAGCCGGGTTCCAGGAGAGGGACAAAGTCTGGCTGTACAACCCGCAACGGAGCAAGGGTAAATCCCCAAAGCTTACACCCGCCTGGGATGGTCCATACGAAGTGGTCAAGAGGCTGAATGATGTCGTCTACCGGATCCGTCGAAACCCCAAGGCTAAATTGAAGGTGGTTCACTTAGATCGACTCGCTCCCTACCATGGAGGGGATGTTTCTGATCGGGACGATCAGAATTAAAGGGGGGGCAGTGTTACGAAATTTAACCAAAGCCGACCCTGTGTCATTTCAGCACGACAACAAACGATGTTGATTTCTACTGGAGAATTCTACGCTGGTGATATAAAAGAAGAACGCCACGATCGCCAGGCAGTTATACCGCGACGACTAGCTTATATGAAAATGTATTGTGAATCAGCTGTTTTAAATGTAAATAAAGTTCTAGAAAAGTGAAAGTAAATATTAGTTGTTATAATTTTTAAATTGAACCCACGAAGTATATAACTGTATAAAACGACTGTAAAAGAAAATGTAGTTTTCTTTGTAAGACAAGGAGTTTGGTAACAAAAAAATATATATACAATAGTCAAACTTTTTGAACTAAAATACCCGCTGTAGAGAGGTATGCCAACCAAAGACCAATTCGAGCAAAAGCTTATGCGCCTCAATTAAAGTCTTAAAGAATAAAAATAACTTCATCAAAATAAATTAACTTTCAATGTAATTTTGTTGCATCTTTGTCCGTACATTCAGTAACGTGAGACATTCACCCTATACAAACCTCTAATATTCATTAGGATCGAAAATTGATTCCGGCCAGCTCTTCAGAAATCGGGTATCTCAGCTTATTTAATTGAATACAGCAGACTACTACTATTTAAATTACTTCTGTTGTAAAAAAACTCTTTAGAAATTCTCCACTCGGCTTAGGGTTTTAAATTTCACATTAAACAGCAATAATGAAATAACTCCAGAAACTGAATTTCCATTATTGGTTCAATCTTTTTGGTGCTGTTGCGTATTTCATACCTAATGATAAAACTGCAATTATTTTGATGAAGCTATGTAGACTAAACGAAATTATTTTTGTTTCGGTTATTTGGATTCATTTGAATAGTAAATATTAATATGGTTGAAAAAATAAATTAATCATGAACATATAACGAATTCATCACGCATACCAGATTTCATTTATTTCGAGGATAAACATGTTATTGTAAAGCAGATTTGTGATGAAGTTAAGGCTTCACTAAATTTGTATGCAATTTTCCTGAATATAGTGATATTTTAATAGACTGATGGAATTATTATTTTTGCCGGATAATGTTAAATGCGAAAACTAAGTCACCCATTATATTTTAATCATTTCCGAATATTGGTGTTTTTTAATTCTATAAAAGTGTGTTTAAAAAATTGAGCACAACATTTGAAAACAAATTAAATCAAATTGTGATATGTAATATGAGGTCACAAAACCCTCAGTATGTAAAAATGATATTTATTATCAAATTTTAATTAAATAAATATAATCAGGAAGTGAGTAGGGGTCACCAACAATGATCTAGGGTTTCGAAAATACCGGACTACCGAACCAAATGAAAGAGTTAAAAATACCGACATTTAGTAAAAATAAAATTCTAATTAATAAGAGTATACTCTTATTAATGTAAAAAAAAACGCTAAGTGTTTTAAGTAAAGGTTAGACTCTGTTTTTTACATTTGTGACACACCAAAAGTACCGCAGCATTTCCATTAGTTATATTAATAATTATATTATATAAATTATGTGAGAATTTAAATTTTCATTTGGTGGATTTAATAATAATAAAAACGTTATATAAGATCAGGTCAGAAGGGCAACAAACACTTATTCATTTCCTTTTCTGTTGTTTAAGAATAGTTTAACAGTATTAAAGTCTATAATTTTATAAGCGCTGACTATAGAAGCCATAACTTAATTACCAGATTTTTATTTGAAGTTGATTGGAAAGTTTGAATCTAAGATTTGAAGCGGACTTTATTAAAAAATTTGAAAGAAGATACTCTAGGTAGGCTCCTTCTTTGTTTACTGAAGAATTATTCTTGCAAGTAACACATTTTTCAAATACTGCTTAAATAAATATTTTCGTTGAAGACTAATGAATTGCCATTATACTAACATTTTTTGTGGTGTGACTGATTTGAGTAGTTTTCAAAGTTCGGTATAAAAAAATATTGAGTATTTACAAACAATATTATATTTTATGGAAAATGAGGAAAAGGTATATGTATGTCTGATTTACCAGCATTTAAGTTGAATCTTTATATTAATGAAGATTAAAAGCGTTTCTTCCTAACTACTTAATCGCTCTCGTCATGATCAAATTATAACAGAAAATATCCTTTCTATGAATGGTCAAGAGGCATGGCACGAGAAAAATAGAATAAACTTAATTCTTTACAAAAGACACCTGAATAGTCTAAGACGTAGAATGCAAGGGAGGAAAAACTACAAGCCAAACGCATAACAAAAATTGAAGTCGATTCTGACTTCGTTGTCAATCGTTTTAAAATATGTATTAAAAATGTAAATTGCAAATTGAAAGAAAACATAAAATAATCAAGATATGCCGCAAATAACATTTAGAAGACAATTAAACTTCTTGACGTTATATAGTGACTTTTACCGATTTCTCCGTTTTTTCTGAAGTGTTGTATCTTAGTATGTATGAAGTCACACAAGGGTATGATTAGTCAAACTGTAAGAAATTGCAACAGAGTAGTCCAAGTTCCAGGCAACTGGGAAAAGCGTTAAAATGTCGAGGTTCTTCTAGGTTAGCTTGTAAGTGTTCAACTCAAATAACTTTATAAAATAATATATCCCAATCTACACTTTCAAACAATTTACTATTTTTTACAATATTGCCATCTCTAACCGTTGAAATTTTGGGGATCCTAGTTCATCAGTCCTAGATTCAAAACGATATGTAGACATTTTAAATCTTTGTTAACAGTGCTAAATAATGCTAAATAATCTTATGATAATATAAAAACTTACTTGTAATTTTTCTTTAAAGATCTGACACTTACCTGAAAATAAAACGGCAAAATTAAATTTATTTAAACAATAATAAATGACAAATCAGATTACCGAATACCTTAAAGCCGCAAGAAGCTAAACACATTAAAGATATGTAAAAGTTAGAGATACTTTAACTAAATCAACTGATAGGGATAATTTAGAGGTAATCGAACCGTATTTTATAAATTTACTAGACGTTACCCGGGGTTCCAACCGCGTATTTAGTGTGGAATTCTTTGCAAAAAGAAATAGCTTATGAAACTTGTGGGCTATCCAATGTAACATTTTTTAATACGCTTTTATTAGGCCGATCTGTACGTATGTATCTATCTATCTATGTAACGGAAACTTTCAACGTAATTTTCACCAACTTAAAGAAGACCAATTAAGTTGAAATTTGGCACACATGTCAAGGGCCGATGACAATACAATTCTTTAAGTTGAATTTTCCCGTTTGTTCTCTTTTTGTCACTGTTCTTGCCTAAATACAAATTCGTCTATTAACTACTGCCATCTAGTTGGCAGTAGTAGAACTTGCTGCTATGAAATGGAAAGATTCGCAAACATGAAGTAAACTTTTTAATATAAATACTAAAGAGATGCTTATGAGACTAAAAACTTAGAAAATTTTCTGCTTTTTAGTTCTGTTAGCTATTAAAGCGTATTTTTTAGTTTTTTTAAACTATAATTATTTTTAACTTTGTTGAACCACCTAACGTAACTACTATAAATGTACCAATCTCGAATACATTTGACCCAAACTGCAAATGCTTATGGGCCACATCATATAACAATTTATTCCAACATTTTTTGGACCCATCTTGTATAAATGTAACTGTGCTTCACTCTATAGTGCCACCATCCTGTATATGCTGCTGTTTATAATATTTTTTAACCTAACTATAGTCCAACTCTACCCTATATGCTAGATAACAATTTTTTAGCCACTTCGTAAACTATAATTTTAACCGGTCTTTATATGCCACTTTTTCTAACTGTGTTAAACACAATATATAAATATAATCTTGCTTCGCCCCATATTTCAGGTATTCCATATAGCAGGATGCAACTATTTATGGTTTGAGAACGGAGGTTTTCGCCGCCAGAGTCATAGCTGATTCTGCTTTTTCCGGATTTAGACCGCGTATTTTTTCGACTGTTCATGGTTTACCTATTATTAACTATAATTCTACTAAGCCTCCGATCTCAACCACCTTATATATATAACTACTACTACTTATAGGCCACCCAATATAACATTTTTTGTACCACCCTGTAAAACTAAATGAATAAATCCCCAAAATATTTCACCCAAACCACAACTGTTGAACTACATAAGAATTATATTCAATATTTTAATGAACAGCCTTCTATAGCAATAACTCTACTGCCATCTAAATTTAAACTTGTATATACTTGTAAATAGTTTTTCAACCATCCTGTAGAACCATCATTTTATTCTCCAAAATATTTCAACCAAAATATAACAGTTACTATAAATCTGATATACTCTATATTTCAACTATCTTATCTATGCAACTGCTTATGGACTACGCTAGTTAACCATTTTTGAGGTATTTTTTAACCATCTTCGAAAATATAATTTGTCTCCACCATATATTTCAACCACCCCTTATATGCAACTTTTTCTAGAATGTTTTAATCATACTGTATAACTATAATTTTACTTCGTCCCATGTTTCAGGTATTGCATATATGCAACAGTTCATGTTCTATCTTAAAAAAATATATTCGAACAATTTTTTATCCACATTGTTTAACTATAATTCTACTCCACCTTCTCTTTTAACCACCTTGTTTGTGCAACTACTTATAGGATTCCAAGTGTGACATTTTTTGTACCACCCTGTATAAATATAAATCCATCAAATCCCAATAAATTTCGCTAAAGCTGTAATTGCTTATGAGGCACTCTATGTAACAGTTTTTTAATATTGAACTACTTTACTCCTCCGTATCTTTCAAATATCCTATCTGTGCAACTAATTATGAGCTACGCTATTAACTCATAATTTCTGAAGTACAGTATAAAATATAATTTCTCTCCACACTTCATTTAAACCATCCTTCATTTGCAATTCTTTCTAACATTGCTTGAATCAAATTGTGTAACGATAACTTGACTTTGCTCCACAATTCAGGTACTCCAAAATACCCACGCTGTATAATTTTTGTTCTACTCCACGCTATATTTCAACAACCTTGTATATGCAACTACTTATGGGTCACCCTATATAACAGTTTGTCATCACCCTGTATATTTAGAATTTTAGTCCACCCTATATTTCAACTATCCGGTATATGAAACTGGTTGTAGATCATATCATTTTTATAATAAATTTTAAACCCACCTGTAGATAAAGCTGTAATTATACTCTGCTAGATATTTTAAACACCCTATAATATGCTACTTGTGAACTACTTGTGGTTATAAAACAAATATTTAACTATCCTATAAACTATAACTCCACTCCATCTTATATTTCAACCACCCTGTATAAACAACTGCTTCTAACATTTTTTCAACCCATTTCATAAGTATAATAGCACAAGAAAATTCAAATATGCCAACTGCTTACATAACATATTTTTTTATCCACCCTGTATGAATATAATTCTATTTTACCCTTATTTCACCCACATTATCTATATCATTTATCTATAACACTTATGACCCTAACAATATACCATTTTGTTATCCGCCGTGTAGAAATATAATCAACTCCACCCGTTTGTCAATTACCTGGTATATACAACTGTTTATGGTTCACTCAATATATCTATTTTGAACCACGTTGTATAACTTTCAACCACATTGTATATATGCAACTACGTACTTACCTTATACACCTTTTTTCAAGATTTTTTACATCCACTTAATCCTACCCATCCTATATATGGAACACCCTGTCAAATTACACTTGATATATCAGTTGGCATTTTTTTTAAATGGAAACATGTTACATTGGCATATTCCGAATTTCGAATAAAACCTAAGCTGATGCAAATATCTAAATTTTGGTGCATACAGTGGAACCAACTGACTTTTTATTACCGAACATGGTAGTAGATGTTTACCTATATCTACTGTTTCTGTCAATGCAGGGAGATAAACTGTATACCACATTTTAAGTCAAGCTATAAGCTTTGTAACAAAAAAAGATTCAGCAAAATCAGTTCTGTAGTTCTTTCGTGATGAGGTAACAAACAAACAAACAAACAAACAAACAAACAGACAACTACAATTTTATAATAGTACTAGCGGTTACCCGCGGTTTCAATCGAGTACAGAATGTCCACCAATCCCGAATCTATTTCACCCTATCTGCAAGTACTTACGGGTCACCCTATATAACTGCTTTATACAACATTTTTTTGAATAACTGTAAGTCTACTTCACACTATATTGCAACCCTCCTGTTTATTTGTCACCCAATATAACTTATGGTCTACTCTGTATAACAATTAGATATTTTTGGAACCACCTTTTAAAGTACTATTTTTCTTTACCCTATATTGTGATCACCCTTTATATGCAACAGTTTCTAACATTGTGTTAAAGACACTCTGAAACTATAATCTTGCTTCTCCCCATATTTCAGATATTCCATATTGTAGAATGCAACTGATCATGGTCTACCCTCTATAACAATTTTTTTGATCCACCCCAATGGAAATACCTGTGGGACTTTAGTGTGTCACAAATGTAAAAAAAGTTTTGCACCCTAACACCAAACTTTTATTTAAACACTCACCCAAACTGCAACTGCTTATTGGCCACTCTATATAACAGTTTTATTCAACATTTTTTTTTAACTGTACTTTAAACTATATTAAAACCATCCTGTATACACCGCTGCCAATTTGTCAAATATTATATCTTATTTGGGAACCATCCTGTATAACAACAATTTTAATCAACAAAATATTTCATTCATCTTGTATGTGCATCTGTTTAGGGCCCACCAAATATAACATTTTTTAAACTCTAAACTATAACTCTGGACTACTCACTATTTTATATACGAGTATGCAACTGCTTATGGACTCTACATATCTATTTGTTTTAACCACCCTTGGAAGTATAATCTATCTCCACCTTATATTTCAACCACCCCTTTATATGCAGCTTTTTCTAGCATTCTTTTAATCACACTGTATGAACTATAATTTTACTTCGATCCATGTTTCAGATATTGCATATATGCAACAGCTCATGATCTACCCTGCAAAAAAAATTATCCAACTTGTTTAACTATAATTCTACTCCACCCGCTATTTCAACCACCTTGTAATTACTTTTCGGCAACCCAGTATAACATCTTTTGTATCACCCTGTATAACGATAAATCCATCAATGCCCAATATATTTCACCAAAACTGCAACAGCTTATTGGGCACCCAATATAACAGTTTTGTTCAATATTTTTTTGAACTACCCTGTATACGCACTGCTTATTGGTCAACCAATATAACATTTTTTAAATAATTAACCATAACACTTCTCCACCCTTTATTTCAACTATCCTATCTCTGCAACTTATTATGAACTACGCTATTTCACAATTTCTCCTCACATTTTTTCAACAACTTTATAACGTATAATTTTTCTACACACTTCATTTAAACCATCCTTCATTTGCAACTATTTCTAACCTTGTTTGAATCTCACTGTATAACTAACTTTACCTCGCCCCATATTTCAGGTCCTCCCTATATGCAACTGCTATAAAACAAATTTTTTTTTTACCCACGCTGTATAATTATAACTCTACACCGCTGTATATTTCAATAACATTTTATATGCAACTACTTATTTGCCACACAAATAACATTTTTATACCACCCTATATCCTTAGAATCCTACTCCGCCCTATATTTCAATCATCCGGTAAATGAAACAGCTTGTAGATAGTAACAATTCTTTATAATATTTTTAAACCCCCCTTTATAGCTGTAATTATACTCCGCTATATATTTTAGCCATCCTATATATGCAAATACTTGTGGATATAAAACAAGTTTTTAACCACATCATAAACTATATTCTTATATTTCAACAATCCTCTATAAACAACTGCTTCTAACATTTCTTCAGGCCATTTCATAACAATAATATCTTCTGAACATAATTCAAAGATCCTAACTGCTTTCATAAGACATTTTTTTATCCAAACATTATAAATTTCTACCTTTTTTCAACCACTTGGTATATGCAACAATTTATGGCCCACTCAATATAACTTTTTTGGACCAACCCGTATAACTAATTCCACTCCCCTTTATTTCAACCACATTGTATATATGCCGCTGCTTATAGGACACCCAATATAACTATTTTTTAGATTTTTTAAATCCATGTAATTCTACTCCGCACGAAGTTTCCTATATACAAAACACCCTGTATAATTACATTTACGCTTGTTATATCAGTTGATTTTTTTTTAAATCCAAACATATTACATTGGCACATTCCGGATGTTGAATAAAAGGTAAGCTGAAGCCAGTATCTAATATTTTGGGCGTGCGGTGGAACCAATTGAGTAATTGTTTTACCAAACATGGTAGAAGTTTTGTCCCTATATCTACCGTTTCTGTCAATTTAGGGAGATAAAATGTCTACCAGATTTTAAGTCAAACTATAGGCTTTGCAATAAAAAAAGATTCATCAAAATCAGTTGAGTAGTTCAAACAAACAAACAAACAAACAAACAAACCAACAGACAACTACAATTTTATAATAGTATATAGACGAGACAAAATTAAATACTTTAAATACAAAATCATGATAAAAAGGAAATTACAATATCGGTGTCATTAAGCTATATAGTTATTTATTCATTGGTCAAATCATCGCTACTGACCAAACATCAGTATCGATATTGGAGTTTGTCAAAAGTTAGAAGCCAAATTTGACATTAGCATCTTTCCCAGCACTTATAGCGTAAGAGGTCGAATATAACATTTCATGTTGACCTTATGACTTTTGTACGAATATCGGTAAATCAAGTACCAATTAACAAAGTTGACTTACTGCGAATAAGAGCAAAAACTGATAGAAAAATCAACTGAAATCAATATTAAAGAAAATAACACACTCTTACCCAAAAAATTCATTATGCCACTATTATGTTAAAACAAATGATTTGCTAAATAATGCAACAATGTAATTTAGGTAAGTTATGTGATATTTTTAATGCAAGTACAGGAAATTCAAATTTATTCTGTCTGTTTTCTCTCTTTTTTTGCTCGTAAAAGATAAGTTACAGAAAAAGGTTGGTAATAAAATCCTAATGATCAGGCAGAATATATAAATATTTCTATGCAGCAGAAAAACACTACCAATTTTAAAAGGGCAGTTACAAATATTCACGTACATTCCAATGAACAGCTGGTGTTGTGTTTTTTTAATCAAAAAAATACTAGAACAACTATGAAAACTTGAATGAACCCATCGCCTCGCACTTATAAATTTATTAACTTCCTTTAATTATATCCATACAATTCTTGTGGTAAATGTATAAAACGTCATTCGCTATTTTATTTTTAATATGAAAGGCTTGGCAGTCTCATTAATTTTTACTGAACTAAAGATAATGTTTCATAGTGTAAGGAATAGATCGTCTTTGTGTACAATTTGAGAACAAAAGATGACAATGTCGCTCCACCAATTATTGGTTTCCTCGTCTAAGGGAGCTTCTACATTGAATCCATATTTTTCCCTGAGGGGCTGTATATAAAATGGGTTGTTGCTTGGAAATTTATTTTTTATTTGTACGCCTCCTACAAATGATTATACTAGAATTAAGACATTATTTTTGTGTATTCCGGGTGTATTATGTATAAATTTAAAAACAATATTTGTTTATAGAAAGAGCACAGTCATGTGAGATTGAACGATTAATGCGAAAGCCACTTCCGGAATGTACTTCCCATGACTTGTTATCTCCCTGTCTCTGCTTCTCTATTCTTAATAATGGAAACAAATATCAAGAGACTTAAAACAGTTGTCACTATTTTGTTAGGTCTCTTAATTTAAATATAACTGCATATGACATTTAAGTTACCTTTTAACTATAATATAAAATTTGTTGAATTTTAGTATTTCAAAAATTCTTCAAGTATGAAATATTCTGGCAATATATAACGAGGTCACATTAATTATAACAGATTAAATCATGAGAACAATATTTAAGTACATATTTTTTAAATATCACAGAATCTGGAGACTATTTTAATCCAATATATATTAATATATATTAGAAAAAGTGTCCACCAAAATGCATTAAGTAGGATAGCGCTCAAGTAGCAAAAGGGTGGATATTAAACAACACGCCAAAAATTTTTAGAATATCTCTTAGACTTTTGGGAAAACAATATATATTTTATAAATCTTGGTTTAACAAAAGGCAAAACCGGTAGCTTAACATTAATATTTTTTTATATTTAGCAATTCACATTATACCATCTTTCTATGTTAGCGCCATTCTTGTAACTTTCTGGACTTGCCATTTTATGCTTTCTGTTGGGCACTTTTTCAGTATAATCTCCATATAAGTTTGTCAACTTTATCTCTACCATCCATATGCTTCAAATTTTTGTAACTTTTATGACTCGGATATAAAACATGGCAAACAGAAAATTGGAATATTAACAAGAAAACAAATTTTGGACTGGTATTGTTATTAATTGGATGCTATATTCCTTTATTTACTATCAATTTATTAATTTTCTATAAACGAAGTGGCCCTTAATACATAAACTGGTCCCTATTTGTTACACAGAAAACTAAGTTGTATCGGTATTTCAAGATCAAGAAAGTGTGGTGTCGGTCTAAACAAAGTGCCGAATCAATGGAATTTCTCCATTTCGTTATCGTACTCATCTATTGCATATTTGTACGTGTGGGCCTCCGTTAAGAAGCTTTCGTTTCAATAAATTGTTAGGTATCAGAAGTTCAGGAAATCTGTTATTGTTCAGAACTATCTGTAATCTCCATTGCAGTATTTCCTCATTTGTCTACAAAGCTACCATTTACTTGATCTCCATGTACCCTCACTGTATTTTGTTTACCAACTCTTTATCTCCTAACACCTATGCATAGTACTAGGGTGTATAGGTGAAAACCCCTCTTCGTTATCTTTGAGCTTTGACAGTATTTTTTTATGTTTTTGTTGGAAAACACTTTTTATGTATGGTGTAACTCATTATTGTTGTTTTTTTATAGCTAATCTGTTACATCTAAAAATGTTATCTTAGCCTTAGAGAAGAAAATAAGAAATTTAAAGAACCTTTTAAATATGTGCCTTTAAGGAAAAATTGTAGCAGTAAAAAACTGTGTATATGTATCTCGAAGTACTGGCTGACAAACCATTTATTCGAAATTTTTAAAGTGAAATTCGGGTTATCCAAGTGCTGTATATGACATATTATAATAACACTACACCATGTTCGGGATGATGTGGAGGTAGTATGGTCTACTAACCTAAACTGCAATTCTTTCAGTTCTTAAGCCTTTTAACTATGAAATAATGGTTTTGTGACCATGCTATAATAATTTAATAAAATAGCTCGATAAAATTTGCTAAATTTTGTGTTTTTTGCCCATATGAACCTAATACTTTCCTAGCAAATTTGGCCTTTGTTTCATATTTGCAAAATTGGATCTATGTTTTGTTTAGCTTCTTCATTTATAGCAGCGTATTATCACAAATGTCTCTCATCTAGTTCAGTGAAGTAAATTTCCTGTGTGGTCAACACACTACACAGAACTTGTTGACGCACAGAAAAGGAAAAGAAGGCATGAACGGAATTCTGTGATCACTGTGGACAGAGTGTGAATGACTATTTTACAAAATGCTGAGAAAAAGAGGAGATTAATGCGGTATGAAAATCAAATGAATTATTCTGACAAAGACAAAGCGTACAGGACTGCTGCAGACCCTGAGGGATCTAGACGAAGTTGCGATTTCTCAAGTATCGATGAGGCCATGAAATGCATTAAAACAGACGGGGGCGAGTCCCAATTTTCTTTTTCACAAATAATGAGGAGATAAAGGAGGACGTACTGTCAGGCTCAAAGCAGCCTGTTTGCTTGATAGGGAGGTGGTATATTAATTCCCAAAATAAATGTCATGAGGGATGCTGCTGATGTTAGACGTCTAGATACACATTAAGTGATACAACAATTTGTGCCCTCAAATGAGTTCTTACAGGACGTTGATTCTGAAATTCCTGACCTAAGTGGGCCAAGAAAACATAATTCAATGAAAATTTGATTATTGTAGAAAAATGCTTTGTAAATACAATATAAAAGGAAAATACTAGCCGATTCAAACTGCATTCGATTTTGTTTTATGATAAATTCTCTAACTCGTCATAATGACAAATGTGTTGAGAGTAAATTGAGGTTTACGCGTCGTAGCACGAGAGGTCTAGTGTAGGGGAGCCTGAGATTTTGATAACTCCTCATGGACTTGTTTTGTGCTGGCTGAATAACATAACTAATGGCACTTCGGCAGTTTCCAAGATACTTCCTCTCCTCTTTCTACACTGACACCCATGCTCATCCACACCTATCCCAACAGCAAATTTAGTAAAAAATTACCCGCTGAACGATACGAAAGGGATCTGTGATGATACGAGGGCACAACCGAGGAAATTAAACATGAGAAAAAACTAAAAATTAGCAAATTTGAAAAACGCGGCAAACTTTGACAAACTATATCTCGGAAACTATTAGGTCTACAAAGAACAAACCACTTAAAATTTATCAAATTTTATCTAGTTTTAAAAAAGTCATAAGTCATTGCCAAGAAAAAACCCTTTCATTGTCCAAATGGACAAAAATTGAAAAAAAAAATTCCTTAAAAATTGCAGTTATTAGGCCTATGTTGCAATAGTTATCGAAAACTTGACCATAGTACTTTCCCATCCGAACTTTTGTAAGTAAATCTATTCTACCTTATTTCGTGAGAATATCCTATTTGATTGGACTACCTAGTGTATATGCAACTTTAGTTTACCATTGGCCCAGTCGAGTCGTGTTTGTTATTGAATGGACAGTGTACAGTGGTAGCGAGATTTTCTCTGCTATTGTATATACAAATGAACCAATTGTGACGGACCATGTCGAAAAACAAGCAAAAGTAAATATAAGTTAAAAGCTATTGTGATGAAATTATATACGCAAAATTTCAAAAAGAAACAAAAAAAGTCTACAAAAAAATTAAAATAGAAATGTTTGGTAAAGTGAAAATGACACGTGTAATGTAATTGTCATATCATGTCACAGTGAGTGATACCCTCCCGCCTTATATGAGAACGTGTTTTACGAAGGGCCCCTGATCTAATTATCCGATATAAATGATCTTCGTTAGATCTAATGACATGTAAGAGTTCGGCCCGGGACTCTTTCTCCAGTGTAGGCGTTTACTGTGGTTACCATATATCGGATCGAAAGGAGAAAGTGACAGGAAGGAATATGGATGTAGGTACATCTTAAGAAACTTGCTCGTCCAATGTTTAGTTATTTACCAGTATTTCAATAGTTAACTGACTAGCCATTCGAGACTTTTGAACGCAAGCTGATTTATTGTTTCTGAATGGGACCTTCATCAGTTCCCTTACTCTCAAAAGACATAAATCTCAGAAAAATATATTTATCTTTCCAACAGATGGATGATATGATAATATATTCTAACGCGCTCTGTAATTCGCGTTTAGATATATAATCAGATCAGTCATATATATGACATATATAAATATTTGTTTTCTTTTTATTTCAGTAGAATTGTCAATATGAATGAACAATTTTGGTCATTACATCTACTTCTCCGATTTCTCCACAACTCTGTTTCTTATAAAAATATACTTTTTACAATTTCATGAATTAGGGTCGAATTTCAACCACTGGGCGACCAGGCGACCACTAGTACTAACAAAAAACTAAAGATTCATAGTAAATGTAATCCGAAAGAAGTCCAGTTAAGGTTTCATATATTGTAAATTCCTTTGCTTCAGTTTTACTTCACAATCACACTAATATCACTATCTGTCAGTTTTTCTGGCACCTGGCCTTTAATCGCCTACAACTGAATACATTTTCAAATGTGATATATATATATATATACATGATCTTGGTCGGCACTAATTGTGAAAGCGCGAAGAAAGCGTCTCTCAATAGCAGAGTTCTTCGCCTGTTCTGCTAAAACTGTTTTGATATTATAGTATATCAACAGGTCCTCGATACAAATGTCGATAGAAAGCTGTCGTTAGAGCCAGAATCTTCGTGCATCGAAAAATAAAAATGTGTTGTTCTGTGCATGAACTGCCACTGGGGATTTTGCCGTTCTTCTTTTCAGTAGTTCTTTCAAAAAGGTTTTAATACTGCGTTGGGTGGTTTCGGTATACACCCCATTACATCTGCATAGAATTCAGGAACACTACTGCAGTAGAAAGCATGTATATTCTGTTTTTGGTAGATCTGAAACTCTGTTGTATCGTTATGGCTGGTTTCCAAATAGTCGTTGTACTGTGATTTTCTATAATCTCAACTTAAGTTCTGAGTACGAATTGTTCGATTAACCCCCCGAAAAAAAATCATTAACCAATCACATTTGAAATTGTGGGCTACAGCAATAAATAACACATTAGGGGGTAAGAATTCTAACAGACCAAATGTAGTAAACTCGGGCAACATATTTAGTCACTCACTTGGCATAAAAGCCTATATTGTTAAATAATTTTACAGATGTTTACTAAACTATCAGATTCATAATTGTGATAAATAAGTTTCCGAATATGGTTGATAGGAATAAAAATATATATAAAAGAAATTAATTAAATTGGTAAACCTCAACCTTTGTTCTTGCATTAGTCCTTATAACAGACTGAAATTTCCGAACTTATCTGTTGATTGAAAACTTCGATAAAGTTTTCAAAGATACGACTCTGGCAATTTCTGTTGCTGTTGACGGCAGACAGTATCAAATCCTTTGTGAAAGTTGTTTCCTAAGAAAAACTTTTTCACATGATAAATTAATCTTCTTCATTAAGATTAGTGGTAAATTGCTCTAACTTTTTTGTTAATGTAAACCTTTTATGCAAATTATGATTAGAGTTATATAATAGAAGCTGTTAGTGAGAGTCAATAATAATAAAATATAAAATGACTATGTAGTTCGGATATTTGCACTGAGTTGAATGATAAGATTACAGTGTCACCACACCATCGTGTTATTGAAAAACGAAGCAAATTACTTGGTCACAATAGGTTCTTGCAAAACGTCGTTCGTAAAGCAGATTTCTTGCGGCATAAGTTTGGCAATGAAAACATTTTTCATTACAACTTTTAAAAACATTTATTTTCGACATTCCTACATAGAACCTATTGCAATCGGAATAGATGTGACATATATCTGTTGTCAGTTTGTATGTCTGAAAATCTATTATGTGAACTTCTCTTTGTGAACAGTTGTCTCTGCTTTGTATAATCTCTGCTAGTGATGACTTTATAGTGCGTTAATTGTAATATAAATTAATAATTGTTTGCCCCAGCTTTGACTTTTAACTCAGAGATTTTATAGTTGTTATTCTGTTGTAAAACTTTTTAAAATAATTATACAATGGGAAAATTTTGTATATTTGTAATATTTTTATACATGTTAACAAATATATGTTGATGAATTATATGTAAATACAAATTATTTATTTTTACATTCTTGTATTTATATTACATATTTATTTTGAAAAGTGTTCCTTTCAAAGTTGGTGTTTCTCCTTCCTTGTTCACCTCTCTCAGAGTGGAAGGTAATAAATAATGTTAGAGTTGGTCTTTTATGTGTAGTAATAAACATTTATTATCAATTTTAACAGTTAAGTATGTGAGTAAGTATTATCGGCCATAAATTACACTAACACACAAAAAAAGTTAATTGATCCACAAATATGACATGTTATTTAAAGTATTTTTATGTGCAGATGACAAATACATGGTCAGAATTACTCCATCTCCCGTTGGTTGCCACCAAAATGCTAAAGAATCTCCAGAAGATGAATTTTGTTTATAAGGCCAAAGGATGCTGGAGCAATCCTGACCATGGATTCGTGATCAACAAGCAACGATACTCTAGACAGCACATGTAATAAGTCTGAATCAAACAACTTTTATAGTGTGGTGATATTAACTGATTTATTTTTGTAAGTGAATATGACATATTTATTAACAATACGAAATAAAAGAAATAAAAAACTTGATTGATTTCTGGAGATTTATTGAAACTATTTTACAGAAAAAGTTATTTTTATTTGTGGATATACACAAATGCAATTATAATAATCCAAACAAATAGTTTGAATATTTTTCACAGCTTAAATAAGACTAATAACATTAATGTCAAGAAATAAGGCCATTACCTTTGAAATTCAGTGTTGAAAGAAGATACTTTAAATCGGAAAAATGCAGTATTATTGAAAGAGAATGAATGAAGTAGTTTTCTACTTCTTTCTGAATAAGATACTTCCCAATATTTTAATTTTACAGATTAGACATGCTCTGCTTATAGAGCCATCTTCTTGGATGGTCTACCTGTAATTTAACAATAAAGAATCTAGAATTTCTCCTTTAGCTTCTGATGTTGGCTGCAGTCCTAGGTGCTTTACTCTAATTACTTTAGCAGTACCAGAATATTTGATTGTAAGAGCTGGCTATCTTTACAGAATCAAAACTAATGGTAAATTCCACAATGGCAAAATAAAGGCAATTCTCAAATCTCTCTCTCTCTCTCTTTCATTATCAGCAATTACAATTAGGAGATGAAAATTTCATTGTTTTTTTAGTTATAAACTACTACTACTACTAAAATTTACTACAAGTAACTATTTGAATACCAATTTCAAATACTGAATTTGTATAAAAAACACTGTTTGACAGTACATGTACAAATTAATTCTAGTTTAAACTATGTAACAATTTTATTTAGTAGTTACTATAAAAAGATGTTAAGATAAACATTCACATGTAAGTTTCTTTGTTGATGAAATTATTTAGATTATGTCTTCATAAGAAAGCTATACAACTGAACAACACTAAAGGCTTTGGCATGCTATAAAAAAATGTGTTTGAGTATTCTAAATCCAGATAATTGGTAATATAGTTTCCTCTGGTTAGTAAATAAGTTACATGTTAAATAAATATTTCTCTAAAACATCACTCACAAGGTCTTCAAAGATTTGTTCAAACTCTGGTTTTGTTTTTGTATAACAACATAAAAAATGTAATTTAAAAAACAACCAAATCAATAGTATAATTCTCAATTACGGAAAAATACGTTTTAAGCGCCTTTTAAACCTTTTATTCAGATTCAATATAAGTATAGTTGTATTGGTAAGTACATATTTCTAGAAGAACACATAAAAACAATGTCTGGCAATGTTTTTCTTAAATAATTAAAAATTGTTTTCATCACAGCGAATAAACTGTTATAATTAAATTAGCTGTTAGGATTATTGAACATTTCTTTTTCAAGGATTTTAACATTTTCACACTCTGCTTTCCCATATTTTTTTTGTCTAGTTGGACAAAAAGCTCTAAAGGGTAAATATCTTCAGAAGTTCTTAAGTGGGTGGACAATGTCATAATCAGCTTAGTAATTATATACCTAATAATGGGTACCTTAGAGGTTAATTTCTGTAGGATATATATTTTAACTCCTAAATAATGTACAAATAAAATTATGCTCGTAAGTAATTTTTATCTATGTATAATGTATTTTATTGACTTAACACATTTATCAATATTAAATACAAATTTTACCAACCATTTTGTTGTTTAACTATGATGGTTAAATTTGCATTCTTTGGATGTGAATTCCTCACATTAGGTGATGAGGTCTGAAAATATGCATACAATGATATTATGAGTAAAAATAAAATTGTTAAAGGTTACATTAAGAGAAAAATTCTTGAAAGGTTTTGTCCTAACTACATAAATTCTTCTTTCCTATTAATAATTAACTAATCTTGAGCGTCAGTTTTTGGTTCTAATGTTAGCTCTCAGACATGTAACAAAACCATCTACTTATATTAATCCACAAAATTTTTGTTGTTTCATTTCGCAGCATATACAGAAAGAATATTTTGTGGGAGTATAATTAACTGAAAATAATTTTCAAGTTTAGTAAGTCAATAAAACTGCATTTATAATTAGTAAATATGTCCACAAAAGGATACTTTTTCTTACACTTTCTTACACAGAGTGTGTCCTCCTTTACTCAACCCTCACTAGCCTCAATTGCGAAAAATGAGAAAAAATTAAATACTTTCAAAATTATTAAATAATTCGTTAATATTATGATAACTCTCTCTTAGAATAACACAGATCTCTACTATGATAAGATGTCTTTCTAAGTAATCCGTCCAGTTTGATGAACAACCAGGCCCACGATAATTTGCATATTCAGGAAGCTAATCAACATACACAAGCCAATTTAAATTTTCATATATATATAGTATATGCAAATTTTCCCCATTCAGTCACTTAGTTCACACAGTCGAGAAGTCAACGGAATTTAAAGCGTACGTGACTTCTCAGGGATATCAAATTTCATCTTGAATTATATGCAAACAACTTCCCGGAAACCTACACGAGTCCGTTTACCCAGTAAAAACGCTGACTTGCATCAGCACTTTTGTCAATGTTATAAATGCAACTGGAAACGTTCTCGTGTTGTCATTCAAATAATATCATTTATAGTATTAAGTTATTCAAGTAATTTAACTATTTTAATTGTTCAATTTTAATTTTGTATGTTTCTAAATAAATAATTTTTTTTTAAAAGTGAATTGAATCAAAGTTAATATAAAATTGGCGCAGTCAGTAGGATTGACCAACACAGTTAGAACACGTGAATACTAACTGACTGTGGAGATTTCTAAATCATTGTGGACAAAACCTACTTGAAAAGGACAACAACTACCAAGTACTAGCAAGGGAACACGCAACCAGGCTAACCAGTGCTGAGTGACGCGGAGAACAGTCCGATGCGAGGAATAATAACGTAAGAATCACATAAAGTAACTATTTTTTATTTTGAATGACCACCAGTTCCTCATAACCTTACCTTCCTAAATAATTTTATTTTTATTTTTTTTCCATTACTTTGACTTACATATTTCGAAGTATTTGAAACATCATTTCAAGTTTATTATTATTTTACCATTTATACATTCCCATTTTGTTTTGCAACTCCTATATCAAACATTACTCAATACTGAATCGATAATCCGTATATTTTCTACCATTTCAATTTAAAACTTTTATTCAACATTTAATTTCGAATTATTGTGCGAATCTATACAATTTTAAAAATGGCAACGACTAGACAGGCAGCTACACCAACTGTAGAGCCCTATAAGCTATCGGAAATATTTGCCATAATTCCTGAGTATGATGGTAATCCGATATTTTTAAACACTTTCATATGCTCCTGTAATACTGCTTACAGCATGGCAACGGATAATCAGCAAGTACTGCTAATTCTCCATATCAAAAATAAGTTACGCGGTAGAGCGGCTGAATTAATTAATTCGCGAAACCCTAGTCAATTAGCTGAAATTCAAACCCTCCTAGAAAATCATTTTGGAGATCCTAGAGATCTCTCGGCTCTCATACAGGACTTGCAACGAATGCGGCAAACTCCTAATGAATCCCCCCTCACTTTCTCTGCTAGACTCCAGACGCACCAAGCGAAAATGCTAGCAGCTATAAACAAACAAAATTTAACCATCAAAGAAAAGCAAGCGCAGATTGACTTAATATAGTCAATGGCTCTTAATAGCCTCCTCACGGGTTTAGAGCCCAAAATTAATCAACGAATCCACCCTTGTACCTTTCAATGTCGCCGACCCACACAAGGTATATATTTGCAACATCGACATTGAATTCGACGGATTACTGGGTTCAGATTTCCTTGAACACTATAACTGCTTTATAGACTTTAACAGCAAACAACTTGTCACTAATTTTAAAACTTTACCTCTCTACAAAGTTACGGATGATACTGTCATGCGTACTCAGAACCCTTCAACTTTCAATAACTGCATCCCGATTAATACAATCTGTTTAGAACCCCGAACAGAACAAATATGTAAATTAAAATGTAACCTCACTAATACTGATGCTTTCCTATCATCTGCCGAAATAGAAAAAGTTTATCTTCCCCGTGCCCTTGTTAAAAAAAGGCGAATTCCTTACTTCAGTTTTAAATGCAAATGCTATCCCCAAGACTGTTAATTTCGACAATTTGGAACTCGAACCGATAAACAATTTTTCCGTAAACATTCTTTCTGAAAATTACTCTCAAAACTTGACCCAGCCTGATAGACAAACTACAATTATGGAACAACTTCGGTTAGAACATCTGAACGAGGAGGAAGCCGAACTTATTTCTCAACTTTGCCTCGAATATTCCGACATATTCTATTTAGAAGGTAACCAACTGACCTTTACAAACGAAATCAAACATTCGATAGACACTAATAACGCAAAACCCTCTTTCACAAAGTCATATCGGTACCCCCAAATACACAAACAAGAGGTAAAAAGTCAGATATCAAAGATGCTTGACCAAGGCATTATACGTCCGTCTAATTCGCCATGGTCATCCCCGGTTTGGGTAGTTCCCAAAAAACTAGACGCATCTGGTACCCAAAAATGGCGTGTCGTCGTCGATTATCGTAAATTAAATGAACTTACTGTTGACGACAAATATCCCCTACCGAACATTTCGGATTTACTTGACCAACTTGGCAAATGCCAATACTTCACCACCCTCGACTTAGCTTCAGGGTTTCACCAAATCGAAATCGATACTAAAGACATCCAAAAAACAGCATTCACAGTTGATAATGGCCATTTCGAATTTGTTAGAATGCCCTTCGGTCTTAAAAACGCTCCATCCACCTTCCAAAGGGTAATGGATAATATTCTTTTAGGTGTTCAAAACGAGAGATGTTTAGTCTATATGGACGACATTATCGTTTATTCTCAGACTATACATGAGCACATAGCCCGACTTTCTGAAGTTTTCAAACGATTGCGAAAAGCCAATCTAAAAATCCAACCCGACAAATGCGAGTTTCTTCGCAAAGAGGTCGTGTATCTTGGCCACCTTATAACTCCCGAAGGCGTGAAGCCTAACCCCTCAAAGGTAGATTGTATCTTAACTTTTCCCCAACCAAAAAACCCAAAAGATATCAAGTCCTTCTTAGGGTTAGCTGGTTATTACAGGCGATTCATCCCCAATTTCGCCAAGATTTCAAAACCTTTGACAAGATTACTTCAAAAAGACACACCTTTCCAGTTTGATTCAGAATGTGTCAAATCTTTTGACGAATTAAAAAGAGCCCTTACTTCTACTCCCATACTCATATACCCTAATTTTGAAAAGCCATTTATTCTTACAACCGACGCCAGTTCATTTGCTATCGGCGCAGTGCTGTCTCAAGGCCCCGTAGGTAAAGATTTACCCGTAGCCTATGCCTCCAGAACTCTCTGCAATGCTGAAACTAAATATTCAACCATAGAACGAGAACTCCTTGCAATAGTGTGGGCGGTTAAACACTTTCGTCCGATAATTTTTGGCCGTAAGTTTTTACTTCTGACCGATCACCGCCCGTTAACTTGGCTGTTTTCTATAAAGGACCCTGGAAGTAGACTTGCAAGATGGCGCCTTAAGCTCGAGGAGTACGACTATCAAATAATTTACAAACCCGGCAAAGTAAATAAAAACGCCGAAGCTCTCTCTCGCATTAAAGTTAACAACTTTAATGAATACATATCATTTCAAGCAAACAATCATCTAACACCATTTACAGTACTCCCAACAAACGAAACTGACGATGACTCACAAGATCCCCAGACGAGAAGTCCCATTAATCTCCAACAAATCTCCGAAGAATTTAAAACTTTTGTCGAGCGATATCAAACCGTCTCTCTCATAGATTACGAAAAAATTCAATTTTCTAATTGCCAACTCCTAGACCGAGGAAACAAAAACATCCTAGTATTTCCCCAAGGCTCTCTCATGAAAAATTTTCACCATGACATCATCGAAGACATTTTTGAGGAAAATGCTGATTTCCGTACCCCTAGAGTAAATGTCTTTGCAAGCAAAAGTGACAGAAAAAGACGCTATTACATCGTCCCTCTCCCTTCTGACCCAGAAATAGTCAACGAGATTCTTTTCGCATCTCTGTATAATAGTAGAGATGTGTTTACTGAAAATGAAGTATTCTGTGTTGAGAATAACATTGAAATGCCCATTTTGGAAATGCTTTCGTTTATCTTTTCTGAAATCGATATCAAATGGAAAGTTTGCCAAAATATCGTCCAAACGGCTGAGAAAGACCAAATACCCATCATCCTCGACCAATTCCATAATACACCGAGGTATCGATGAAACTATCCGCACAATAAAAGAAAAATACAATTGGCAAGGACTGACTAAGGACGTTGACAATTTTATCAAAAACTGTCAATCTTGCCAGAGAGCAAAAGTTTACCGGAAAAATCTCGACAGCCCACTTGTCATTACTGAAACCCCACGGACACCCTTTGAACGCGTCAACATCGATATTCTAGAAATCCCGACAAAAAACTACGCATTAACTATCCGGGACGAACTAACAAAATTCTCTCAGGCCTACCCCATAACCGACAAATCCGCAAAAACCGTTGTTAGTACCTTACTACTCTATTTCCAACACTTCGGTATTCCATTACGGATACATTGTGATTCTGGCAGGGAATTCGACAACACACTAATGAGAGACTTGTGTAAACTATTTGACATCAAACTATCTTATTCTAGTGTGGGACATCCCCAGTCAAATGGTTCATTAGAACGATTCCACTCGACCTTATTAGAGATGATTAGAATCCATAAACTAGAAAATCCTGACGAACACCCTTTTGACATCCTCCCCTATGCAATCATTGCATATAACAATTCTCTAAACAAAACTCATGGATTCACCCCTTACGAACTTGTTTATGGACATACTTCGAGTAGGACTCCAGAAACTCTCTACAACCCAACCCTTATAACTAAGTACATCAGAGATCTCAATAATCGTATCTCTCACTATTATAAAATTGCTCGCGAAAGAACGGAAATCCAAAAACATAAAGCGAAAGTCAGATTTGATGAACACGTTTCTGAAAATCTCCCTAACTATCAAATAGGCGATAAAGTCTATATTAAAGAATCCCAGATCAAGGACAAACTCCAAAATAAATTCAATGGTCCTTTCGAAATCCTGGAGATTCACAGAAACTCCGCAACAGTACTAAACCCTAAAACTAACCAAAATCAAAAGTAAATTTCGACCGAATAAACAATACTTTAGGGATCTACTTCCATAACGAAGCAGAAATAACTGTATCCAATGATAAATGGACACTTTTAGTACACAGAAACATTTCTACACTAGAACAAGTATTTACAACAAATAACAAAATATTACAAACTCTTGTAAAAACTGTTAAACTTCAATTCTTTTGCTATGAACTACTTTCGCGCAGACGTACAAACCCACATTAACCTTCTCAATCAAATTTCTAACTCAATCAAACAGAAATTTACTGACATTCACATGGACACTAAAAGACACAAACGAGGTATACTTGATGGGGCAGGTACCCTTTTTAAGGCAATCACCGGTAATTTAGACGCCGCCGACGGAAAATACTTTACCGAAAGCATAAACCGCTTAAATTAAGGCCAACTTCAAATTGAGAACTTACAAAAAAACCAAATAAGTGTCACCACATCCGTAATTAAAAAGTTCAACGAAACTATCCAAAATCTTAGAATTGACGAGAAACTATTTAACGATAACATGATAAAGCTGGAAAACACTATCGGAAAAATTAATGATAAGGTCGCCTACGTCGAATCAAAACTCGCACTACTTGAAATGTGTGAAAAACTTATGGAGAATTATCTCTACTTAGAAGATAATTTAAATGATGTTTTAAATTCTATCACATTCGCGCGTCTGAAAATAATTCACTCTTCAATTTTAACACCAGAACATCTTATTACCTCATTACAGGAAATATCGCAAAATTTAGTCAAAAGTAACCTTCCATTGGCTGTAAAGTACTCGAGCATCGCACAATATCTGGAAATTATTGAACTAGAGGCATTTCAAACATATACCGATCTTATATTTGTGTTAAGAATCCCTTTAGTCGAACAACATCCTTACACAGTCTTTCATTTATATCCTATCCCTATATACGATGAAAGAACAGGTTTACATCATATGCTATCCTTCACTCAAAAATATCTTGCAAAGAATGATGATTCTTTAATGTTTATTCCGATCAAAGACTTAAGTGCGTGTAAACCGTTATCCACTCGTAAGAAACTGTGTTCTGAACTTTACGCATACCCTATTGACACAAACGCGTTATGTGAAGCTCAACTTCTAAAGAATGTCCAGAAGGTACCCGACAACTGTAAAAGCTCACTAATATTCACTCAAGGATACAACGTTCAAAAACTAGAACCCAATACATGGCTCATAATTACTTCTGAACCCATAAGTGTTACAGTGAATTGCGCTCAAACAAACCCAAAAACTCTTACAATCTCCCTCAACTCCATATTGACTCTTCAATCAGAGTGTAGTGCGTTTATAGGAATTACAAAAGTTCAAGCCGAATCTGGTAAACAAACCGATGTTCTAGAAACATTCCAACCAGTAACAGTGCCGTTCAACTGTTGCGACGCAGTGCCAGAAAAAATTATAATTCCTGAACTTCAGCCCCTGAAGCTGAACACGCTTAACGTAGAAGAATTAGACGTAGCAAATCACAAATTGGAACAATATTCCAGAGACCTCGATGGTCTCATAAACCAGCCGTGTGTAACCAAAAATATCTCTTGGTTTACCTATACAACCATAGCTGCTCTCATGATCATAGCAGCACTCATCACCTTCCAAGCTGTCAAAAAGAGGATGGTAAAACCTCCAAAGGACTGCAATCCTGACCAGACTTCAGTGCCTCAGCCAAGAGTCAAATTCTTCCCAAAGCTTAGGCCTGTTTTGAAAACAGAACAAAGCTTAGAGACGCAAGTTTAGGTATACATATATGTATATATTCTCTAAAAACACCATTTTTAATATTGATTTATATCATTAACCTTTTTATTTTTCTACACATTATTTTTATTTACATTTCCTTTTACTTTATATTTTATTTTGATATGTTTAGGTTAAGCATTTAATTATTACTCGTATTATTTTATTGCTCATTTATTTTAACATATTTTGATTTTATTTTACAAATATCAATTTGATTTTTACCTATTACTTTATTTTATTCATATTTTATACACTTATTACTTATTATTCATACCATTCAAACATCATTTTATATTATTTTATGTTCTGTTCCTAAAAGTTGATGTTATAGCATCAACTTTTGATATGTAAGGGGAGTTGTTAATATATCAGCACTTAGTTCACACAGTCGAGAAGTCAACGGAATTTAAAGCGTACGTGACTTCTCAGGGATATCAAATTTCATCTTGAATTATATGCAAACAACTTCCCGGAAACCTACACGAGTCCGTTTACCCAGTAAAAACGCTGACTTGCATCAGCACTTTTGTCAATGTTATAAATGCAACTGGAAACGTTCTCGTGTTGTCATTCAAATAATATCATTTATAGTATTAAGTAAATATTCAAAAAGTACTTTAACTATTTTAATTGTTCAATTTTACACAGTTTTGTATGTTTTTACTAACCCTCATAGCCTCAATAATTTTTTTAAAAAGTGAATTGAATCAAAGTGAAATACTTTCAAAATATATAAATATTATATATATATATATATCTCTCTCTCTCTCTATATATATATATATATTCATATATATATATATATATATATATAAAATGTTTTCCCCATTCAGTCACTAAATATTATTCTATGCATCCAGATTTTCAATAGAACCTTAAATACAGGATTGAGCATATTTCCGACCGCAAATTTTCTTCACTTCTTTTATACTTCTTGTTTTTGAAAAGCAGTCTTAATATACTGAATAATTTAAAAAGATCCAACGTCTAAGCACACACGTGAAGGAATGCACGTTTCCTTATCAAGAATTCACAAACCTGGAATAACATCATTAAAGAGGTTACCGAGCTCTCTGTGTCTCGAAGTTCTCATATCTTTTTAACAATTCAATCATTCCGCTTCGAGTGGCTGAAATAAAGAGATCTGTTCCCAGAAACGTAAGTGGAAACAATCTGAAAGACCTTGAAATAATATAGATTGAAATGTGATAGGAGTCATATAATTGGTATTGTTTCCCAGAACCCGTTCGTATTATAAAAATATAAAGTTGAAATTGTATAATAAAGTGTGTCAGGTTTAATTGCATAACGATCCTAAATCGTGTTTGACGTAGGGTATTAATGCCTCTTGAAGTGATAATGTTGATGAGAATTGTTATTAGCGTTAATCTGGTTAGGTTAAGGTAAGTCCTTATTAATAATATTTAAATTATATAATTTTTTATATGACTGCTGAAGCAAGCTTTTTTCACAGTTTATTAATTCATCATTTAATGTAATTACCAATATGGAAATGGAGTTTAATTAATTGCATTTTGGACGCATTTATATATTTTCACATTAATATTCTAATGGGAATATTGTGTTGACAACTAACAATAGGTTTGCAATAAAACTCATGGGTGGTACTCGTATTAACTTCATTGCACGTATTTGTAATGTTGACTGGACAGTATAATGTATGACCGACAAAGTCTGTTCACGGTTTCTCTCTAAATTTGCAAGGATATCAAAGAGTCAACTTATCCTAGATTGACTACTAAAACTAGGTTTCCCTCTCCACAACTCCTCTCTTTTCAGATCACCTCGTTATTTTTAAATCAATTTATCAATTCGGGGATGGGTTGACAAAATCTAGGCAGAGCTAGCAGATGAGGTGATTTATGATTTCGGCTCATCTAGGAAGCCTGGCTATCATATGTTTTCTCCATTGGTTTATTTTTTATCATCCTTTATTTTAACCTCCTTTTCTATTGACTATGCCACACCTAGATGGACTTTTGACTTTACTGTCTACCGGTTTCATGGGCTGGCCTTTTTAAGTAAATATTTGAAAATTAATAATTATTAGTAAGCCAAAATGAGCAAATTCTATACCCCGTTTACCAATATACTATCAAAATAATTTCGGCTAATTAGCCTATAAAATTTCGTAACGACGCTTCCAACAACGCTTCCAATATAAGCAAATACTTCTCATTATAGAGTGTTAAGTACTACACATACAGTGTGGAACAGCCAAATGGAATAAATTCGATAAGGAATAAAGGAGGGCGTGTTGGGAAAAATGCTTGGACAAGTCGATTTGTATTTCTAAATGCGCATTTCTTTAACAAAAAAATATATAGGGTGTGTCATATGACAGTGGCCAAAACCAACTTTATTATTTTAAATGCAAGCCCCTGTATATTATTTATTTTTTTGATTTTTCCAGAATATTCTAGACATAATTAATGTGCATATCCTTCACCTATCTTCAACTGTTTCGGATATATTAAGTGTTTTCAGATTTATTACAAAAATTAACATTAAAAACAGAAAATATTTTATTTCACAAATTCGTTACATTACACTAAAAATCTAATAAGTAATACTGATTATTTCTTAATAACTAACTTAACTTTTTCAGGATATTGCGTATGTTTCTCTGTAATCCAGTGAGGATTCTCGTTAGACCAATAGCTGTAATTTTGACTATTAACATGACCGTGAAGTGTAAATGTGCTATCATCAGAAAACAAAACATCTTTTAATTGGATCTCATTGTTATCTAACCTTACCATCATTTGTTCACAGCAATACGGTCTCCTATGGAAATCTTCTTTCATGAACTCCTGAGTCGGCATCATTTTATAGGGATGCATTTTACTTTCCTTTATACTCCAAATATTGATGTGTGGCTAACGTTGAACGGTGGTGCTGGTTTTCGACAAGAATTATGTTGGTTTTCTTGAAAGTCAAACATAATATCCAATTTCGTATTATCACTTAGAGCATTGGCAGGTACTTTTTTATCTGTCTTGCATGAGCAAGCTCGCGAAACTGCTTTTCTATTTTGCTAATTGTTCCTTGGGATGCAGGCGGCAAATTTGGAAAATTATTATCTCCATAACCAATCATTTGTAAAATGGTTATTTTGTGCATTTCTGTTAAATGAAATTTTTTCTGTCATTAGGTACAGTTAACGAAATTCAAACGACAATAGCACAGACACTGATCACTGTCATGCAGGCAGACAACAAGATGCTAAGGCCATGAGTTTTAACGAAAATAAACAAAACTGTTTTTAGGGTTCCGTATATACAATAGGCGGATACCCTTATAATATCACTCCGGATTTCTGCCCCTGTCACATAATAGCAATTTTCTCCTAAACTACTGGACGGTAGAGGTTGAAATTTGGTATCAATGTATAGTTTGGTGACTCGATCGGGAGTACATATCGTAAAAGAAGAAATTTTGATTTTAGGGGTACTTCTGGGGGGAAAAACTAAAAACATCGACCGTCCCCCCCCTGATCTCCGAAACTACTGAGCCTAAAATTTTGAAAAAAATAAGAAATATAGAACGTTGCCCGAACTTTACAAGAAAAATAAGGAGAAACCATTAATATTAATTTTGGGGTGCAAATTACAGAATTAAATGAAAACTTATAAATAAAAATTTTTTCAAACGCATCATGTAATACATCAAATGAAATATCCCATTCTGAGGATCACTAATATATTTCTTTCATATTTAAAAAAATAGTTAAAAAGATATTAATGGAAATATACCAAAATTTACCCATCCCCCCCCCTATTCACTGAAACTATAAGAGTTTTGAAAAAATATAGAGGTATAGGGTCTGACCTGAAGTTTACTGGAAAAATAAGGAGAAATCTCTACTTTTAATTTTGGGGGACAAATCACAGAAATAAATGGAAAATATAAAATTAAAATTGTTTCTAACCCATCATGTTATATATCAAATAAAAGGGGTAATTATGACGAAATAAATATATTTTTTTCATAATAAAAAAATAATTAAAAGATATTAACAAATGTTAATAATTTTTACCCCCCTTATCTCCGAAACCATAAGCTTTAAAATTTTTAAAAAAATAGACATATAGCCCCTTACCTGAACTTTACTGGAAAATAAGGAGAAACCCCTAATATTCATTTTGGGGGGCAAATTATAGAATTAAATGGAAAATTAAAAATTATAACTGCTTCTATCGGATCATGTAATATATCAAATCCCAAATAATAATATTGGGGGACAAATTATAGAATTAAAGGGAAAATAAAAAAATATTTTTTAACGCATGAAAGGGGTCAGTCATCATGAGGAATACAAATATAAATTTTTGATATTTTTTAAATTAATTGTTTACAAGATATTAACATAAAGATATAAAAAATTCTCATTTCTCGCTTTATTTCCGAAAACAGGCTATCTAAAATTTTGAAAAAATTAGGAGTACTGGGGCTCACTTGAAATTTATAAGAAAAATTATTAGAAAACCCTCATAGTAATTTTAGGGACCAATTATACAATTAAATGGAAAATAAAAATTTAATTTTCAAACGCATCTTGTAATATATCAGATAAAAGGGTCATTATGTGAATTACAAATATATCATATTTTTAAATCATTTGTTTAAAAGATATTAACAAAAATATTAAACATCGACTTAATTCCCACTTTAGAAACTACACTATTTAAATTTTGAAAAATATATTTAATTTGTATTTTTAAATAATTTGAATAACAGATTTAATAATTTATAATTTAAAACTTGACCTATTTTGACCTTTATCTTCCAATCTACAGAGTCTCAAAATTGAGACAGTACAATATAAAAGGCTTCCCTGAAAGTTTATTAGTAAAATAAAACTCTAATGTTAATTTTTGGGGGCCAAATTAGAAAATTAAATACATATATATTCTTATAAAAATCAAGCGAATCCTGAAGCAGATAAAATAAAAAGTCTATTTGTGGAAAATGAAAGTGTATATTTTTTATAATTTTAAAACGCTTCCTTTAAAAGATATTAGGGTTAATATAAGAAAATGCACTCATTCCCTGCTTGTCTGAAACTGGAATATTAGAATCCTGTAGGTGGTACGGAACACTTAGTATGCGAGTTCAACTCGCACTTTACCAAATTTTTTTTTTCAAATCAGTGAAAAGGAACGCAGGAATGGTTTTTGCTTATTATCCAATATAAAGAGCTAAATGGGAATTAAGTATTGAGTATAGCGAACTTGTGAAATAAAATAATTTTCTTTTTTAATGTCAATTTTTGTAATAAATCTGAAAACACTTAATATTTCCGAAACAATTGAAGATGGTTTAGGACATTGTACATGAATTATATCTAGAATTTTCTGGAGAATCCAAAAAATAAATAATTCACAGGGGCTTGCATGTAAAATAAAAAAGTTGCTATTGGCCACCGTTACATCACACCCTATACATTTTTATATATTTTTGGTTGAAAAAATGCTCATTTAAAAATGCAAATCGACGTGTCCAAGCGTTTTTCCATACAAACCCTCCTTAATTCGTTATTGGCTGTTCCACACTGTATAAAAGTTTATTCAAATTGTTAGTATACAATTACGAACATCTATATATAAATAGGCTAAGATAAAACTATTAGGTACCATTTTCTCCTCTGTCTCTCAACCGATTTTCTTCATTTTTGTTTTGATTAGTAGCTATTGACGACCTTCAATGCAGAATGCTAATATTAATTTATAATATTGGTTCATTCATTAAATAAAATATAATAAAAATTCATTATTTACGTCCAAAATGTCAACGCCAAACAACTGAATGTGCCGCCTCTGCCAGACTCAAAACATTGAGTAATTATATATAGAAGGACCAATATACTTAGAGCATGTACTTCTGGAAGTGGCATGCAAGCGTTGTTATTCGCTGTTTTCCAATTAGCGCACAACTGAGCACAGTGCCGCACAGTGCTAGCACTGAGTGTTCCAATTACAGCACTGGCTCGCACAAATGAACACAAGAAATAACTGTGCCTTTGGGATGTATGTAGGTTTACCAAGTAAACATAAAACTTTATCATAAAACATGAAGTACGTTCCAAATAACGCCCGAAAATTACGGTACAGGGCAACACAAAAACACTTTGAGCTCTAATAATTGGAATTGAATAATTCTGTTAATCATTTACGTACACATAAGCGTCAATTGATAACCTATGAGTAATACACTTTTAACCTTATGGTGATCAGTGTACTCTACCGGTTGGTTTTAAAACAACCATGTTCCAATTAACGTTCTAAAATTGCCGCACTGTGCGGCACAAAATCACTTTGTGCTCTGGTAATTGGAAAACAGGGATTATTTAGTGGTAAAGTAATCATTGTATATTATAATTATACAGAGCGATTCCAGATATGTTAGAAAACATTTTTTTCGTGGGCGGCACATAAGCAGTTGCATATATAGTGTGTTTAAAATATAGAGTGCAATTATAACTAATAAAATAATTATATAGGGAAGGCCATTAGCGGTTGAATTTACAGGGTTCTTGGAATACAAGGCACCGTAGAATTACAGTTATACCGGGTGGTGCAAAAAATATTATACAGAGATACATATACAGGGTGGCGGAAATGGAAATGCAACATTTCGTAACCCATAAGTAGTAGGGAAAATGAAATATAGGGTGAGAGGAATTATAGATATACAGGATGATGATAAAAATTTCATAAACAAAAAGAGTAAATACGGTGGCTCATAGGCAGTGTCATATACAGAACGGTTTACCGGGTGGTTCAAAAATGTTAAAAAATATTATGCGTGGTCCATGAGCAGTTGCATATACACGGTGGTGGAAATATATAATGAGATGGAATTATTATAATGAGGATTTTAATAAATGTTAGAGAATTAAGTGCAATTATAGCTATACAGGGAGGTTAGAAAAAATAAATATGTAGGGTAGCGGTTGAATTGTTGTCATATTAAATTGAGAATTACGAATTTGAACACAAATTAAGTTCTTTGAATTATATCTGAAGAAAACTTGAATATCGTTACTTATTTGTAGAAGTGAGATGTAAGACAGACATCTAGGATTTTCGAGGAAACTATCACACAGAGGTTCCGAATCTGGATCCGATCCGTGTAATTGCTGTTCTCCCTAAAGTCCTAGGATAGAATGTCACGATAAAATTTTCAGGTTACTTAACCTGCCAGAGATATTGAAACAATTGGTCGAATTTCGACCACTGGGCGACAGGTAGTTAATATAAAATTATGTGAAATATTGGTTATTAAGTAGTTTTTATGAGAAAAGGTAACTGAGGAATGTTCCATTTAAGAACTTAATGCTAATGTGTTAATTATAAATGCTTCAGAGAAACTTGTACAGTAGAATTTAGAAATGAAATATATTGTTAGAGCCAAAAACGTCTGAATAACAAAATGCTTCTCAAACGTTTCGGCCCCTTAAATGATATTATAGAAATTGGTTAATAACGAATGCTTATAAATAGGCTTTCCTTAAGATACGTATCAAGGGCATAATGTAGAGCTGTTTTCATCCATAATCCATATTATAATTAATATGTAGTATAATAAGTAAACGCCGAACAACCGAGAGTTAAGCTAGCCGGTTTATATGAATCTCTAACCGTCAGGAAATCATATGATTTCCGTTTATATGTATATATTTTTGTTGCTCTTGCATTTATTCTGGAATAATCTCAAATTTAGTATTTTTTGATACCTTTACATACACTTAGCATTGTTGTCGTTTTCTCGCGGTTCTTTTAGTTGGGTTTTACAGCAACAAATTAGCAAGAAATATTGATTTATTTATTTATTAGTTATTTCATATATAAGTATTGTTGCTGATTCCTTTACGTAAAGTTAGCGTGAGTGTAGATTTCTCGAGAGTGATTCGAGGTCTTATAGCAACAAATTAACAACAAATTTTGGTCTATTTGTTTTTTTGAATATCTCATATGTAGGTATTTTTCCTGCTAGCTTTACGTAAAGTTAGTATTGTTGTGGATTTGAAGAAATAGGTTTGAGTAACAAAATCAATTTTTTAGCACCTAAATAGCAACAAATTAGCAACAAAACTGTTTTTTTTTTCTTTTAGTGGGGTCTTACAGCAACAAATTAGCAACAAATTTTGGTCTATTTGTTTTTTTGATTCTCCCATATTTAGGTATTTTTCATGCTACCTTTACGTAAACCTGGCAATGTGGTCAATTTCTCGAGATCGGTTAGAGCAACAAAATCGATTTGTTAGCAACTAATTAGCAACAAATTCTGAGATACATTTTTTTTTTTAATTTTCGCCGATTTGAGATTGCCAGTTTTATGGACCACATCTATATAAATATTTTTGAATTGAATAATATATGGAAGATATCGATCTACTTTGATCAAATATCAAGAAGAACTGCTTTGATCCATCGATTTGTAAAAATAGTATTTTATGAAAGTTAAAAAATCATCAAAAAATGCATAACATTGAATTACGTTTCTATAATTCAGAAGCTCTACTTACATTAAGAAATACGTGAAATAATTCTGATACTAAGAGTTTAACTTCAGAATGTACATCATATGCAATTTGTGCCATACTACAACAGAAGCTTTCATAGAATTTTTTGAAGGACATCCTTAAAAAAGATCTTAAATTCTGGATGATTAAAGTAGTTTAAAATTATACAATAGTAAATTTAGAAAGGGAAATATAAGCATTCATAACACACAATTTTAGAATGCCCCAAATTAGTTTCGTCGACCATTCTTATGACCTGCTGATTTCTGTTATTTTTGTTTCTTCCGGAGTTCTTTGGATAGCAGTTGGTTCCATAGAGTAACTGTAATCAAAGGTTTATCTTCCCAAGCTATTAGATTCTCCCAAACATGGAAGTAGACCTGTTCTATCCCTTCAAATAATACCACACCGAAGAGGATTTTTCGCATGCTTGTCAAAGGGCATCCATCCAAACAAGATAATTTTTCATCAAATTTATGACCTTTTCGGCAAAGAAAGTTGTATCTGTACATTTGTTTACCCTGTATACAGGTTAGGTTAAATTTCGTTGAATATAATATTCAATATACACTTATCACATGCTAATTTTTTATCAACACATTGTTACATATAAGACTTACTCACTGCTATATTATTATCAACTTAATATATTTCATCGTTAACTTGGTTAAATTTTAGAAACAGACAAATAAAATAAAAAAAGTAAAATAATATTTTTAAAATCAAGCTTTTATTTAATAAGACGAAACAAAAGTAAAAAATAATTTAAGTATCATTTGTCATGCATATAATTTTAAAATATTCAGGTTACTATACTATAGTCCCACAAGAATTTAAAATTGCATACCTGATAATTGTAACCTAAATTTATTTTTTACTTTTTACTTAACTTTTTTTCAATTGACACTTGTTTTTAAAAATTATTTTTAATTTTATTTAATTCTTACTTTTTATTCTTAAATCTTTGCAAGTGATTTATGGCTATGTCGGATTACTAACTACTCTGTTGCTGGTTTATAATGATCACCTGTGTATTCTGTGCAATTACAAAAGGTGTACCTATTATTATTTATGCAGCATATTGTTAAGAAATTTACCTGAGCCCGCCCTGGTTGCATTCCAATACGACATCGATCGCTGAGAGGACCAAAAAATTAAACTCAAAATGGCTCGGCAACTATACAACTGATAATGGATTGTAATGGAGAATTTGATTTTAAAAGGCCATCATCGCAGGAGTTAGTTAGTGCGGCTTTTGTTGTATTATATTTGTTATATTCGAATCAGCTGTTGTGAATATTTCATGTAAATAAAAGTTTCTAGAAAGTGAGAGTAAATATTAGTTTTTTTTATTTAAAATTGAATCCACGGGGTATATAACAAATTTGGTGATCAGAAGTGCAGGATTAAGTGAAGTTAAAATCGCAATTTGATTTATGGAAACCCGAAGAATGGAAAAAGAAAAAATGGACGAGACTACCAAAAAAAATTTTCAAATTAATTACGGATGGACTAGATGAAAAAATTACCCAGATCCTGGAAAAACGAGACAAAAAAGAGAAACAACATCAGGAAGAAATTCAAACAAGGTTAGTGAAACCGTTTGATGAAAAACGTAAAATAGAATTAGAAAATCTTGTTTCTACGATGAAAAGCGAACAGCAAAATCTTGTCACTGCCATGGAAGAAAAACAACAAAATTTAATGGAAGAATTATGCTCGAAATTTGCAGAAAAACAAGGCCAAACTGAAGAGAAAGGCAACTGCAATTTGAGCAATTAATGCAAAGAGTATTCGCAAGTTAATGAAACAGTTAATGAAAGAATTCAAATAGTTGAGTCAAATATAAAAGAGCTAAATGGTGACATTAAGACCATAAAAAAATACTGTGAATACTCTTGAAACAAAAGTAGATGACCTGGATTCCATCCAAAGCAAGGTAAAATTTGAAATCAATTCCATTAAAAACACGGTTCAAAGTGAAGTACAAGATAAAATCAGTGCCGTTCAAAATAAAGTAGAAACAGAAATTAAAAAAATGCAACAGGACTTACAGCGAGGAAAGTACCAGAACACCCTGCGTAACAAAGGTTCCGTTAGTAAACCACCCACATTTGATGGCATTCATCTTGGCCCCTGTGTAAATGGCAATTAGAAGCCGTGGCTGCAGCTAATGGATGGGATAACCGAGAAAAATCTACCTCTCCTATAATTTCCTTAAGAGGTCCGGCCTTAGAACACCTCCAAAGCATTTCAGTCGACGAACAAGGAAATTTTGACAAGATCATCGCCATCCTGGACAAAAGATACGACAATCAGTCCTTGAGCCAAGTATACCAGTAGCAACTAAGTGGAGAAATGAAAAATCCGGAGAGAGCCTTCAAGAATTTGAAGCAGAGGTTAGACGGTTAGTGCACTTGTCCTACCCAGACCTGCCAGAGGAAACCAAAGATCAATTGGCCACAGGGAGTTTCATAAACGGTATCAAAGATGTGGAAGTACAACGAAATCTAAGACTAGGTGGCGTCAAGAAAAGTAATGAAGCTTTACTTCTGGCGTTAGAAGTAGAAACCGTCATGAAAATGTCCAAGCCGAGGGTTCGAGCAGTTTTCTTTAACCAAGAAAAACAGCTATCCACTACCCCGAATTCATGACACTCTGACCACACTAGCAGGCTCCCGTTGGTTCTCCACACTAGACCTAAAGAGTGGATATTGGCAGGTCGCAACATTCGAGAGGCTAATGGAGTATGTTCTGAGCGGGTTAACATGGAGGACGGGCTTAGTATACCTCGACGACATTCTGGTCATGGGTCAGACATTCGACGACCATCTGAAGAACCTCTCCAGAATTAACAACGCCAACCTGAGACTCAACCTCAAGAAGTCTTCCTTGTTCCAAAAAGAAGTAGAATTTTTGGGACACCAGCCGTTTGCACAATAATGCCGATACCCTATCCAGAAGACCCTGTAGAGCAGAATGCGGACATTGCCTGAAGACGGAACAGCGAGAGGATATCTCCATCAGACAGATCCGAGTGCAGGCCAATGAAGAGTGGACAACGGAACAGTGCATCCAGGACCAAATAGCTTATCTAGATATCGAACCAATCTTGTCACTCAAAACGAGACGGGCACCCAGGCCACGATGGGACGAGATAGCTAGATACTCGGTCGTGCTGAAATATAATATTTTATTTTCGTTTCTTACAATATGGACATTATTTTGAATATTTAGATTTAGTTAGGTCTTTGATTATTTAGTCTACTTATTAGGGTTTTATTTCCTCAATTCTTTTCTGTAACAGATTATATTAGAATGATGTAGTGCTCACAGAGTTGTAGGCACTATTTCGAAAAATTACCAGATTACTGGTTCTCTCCTACAGAAAGTATTCCTCACCGAAGTTCTGAGAGAAAGAAAACTGTACAATATGATCCACCAGTCTTTCTTTGTACAAATATGTGTATTATATACTAATATGTTATGAAGATGTTTCACTATACATTATCCTTTTGCATTATTTTGTGGATGATCACTGAGAAATGTTTGTTAAATATGACAGTGACGAACGCAAGAATTGTGCTACATAGCAAGACTAGTTGATCATATTTTAGAGATTTCTTTCTCACAGAACATCTGTCATTGAAACTTTATTTAAGACTCAGGCTATAATCCAGGTACTTTTTTGAAATTACCCCTAGTACACTTTGACGACAATGCAACTTTCTATACTTATCTGGTACAGAAAATAAGTGTGAAGAAAAAACCTTAATGAACGCTAACAATATATTATCTACAGTACTGATATTTAGTTGGGTGTATTATTACCTGTTTTTCTATAATATTCGCATGTCCAGTAATAATTCTTACTCCCCTCATTTCAGCTAGGGATTTGGTGCTACGACTTGTTTTCCTTCCACTTTTTTAATATTGTATATGCTAATTGGCCGTAAAGGGTTTGAGTTCTACATACATGACAGAATAGTCTACAGTGTCACCCTGTATCTTTTGGGTTGTTGATGTCAACGATAATAATATGTAGACCGGCTCCTGAAAGCTGTAAACCCGGTTAACCCGGTTCTTTGAAAAATACGAGAAGTTACTAATTTCACATTATTTCTTTCATTCGAAAGTGGTTCACATTGTTGCGAGCTGGCAACGTCGCATGCACTTGTTGTTCATGCCACGATGATTATGAGGGTGTTCAGTTTGGTGAAAAAACGCGAAGCAAAATTTTAATTGTAAGTATTTTGATTTATTAGCAAATGTCCGAAAATTAGTAAATAAATTTAAAAAATCCCTGCCAAAAACGACGATGTTTTACAAAAATACCTAATTTTTACATTTTGAAAAGAATATAGGTACTCCACTTCTGGATACGAAACCGAGATTGAGCTATTTGGCAAAAATGCTGGAACGCTTTCTTAGCTCAAATCCTGAATCAGGAAAGCGCTAATTGATGTTGATTCTGATATTGTTTTCAGCCAAAAAAATTGACCACATTACACGAGCTTCAGGATATTTTAGATATAATTAAAATTATCGAAAGTTTGTGCAGTGGTGATGCATCTTTGGCAACTGCATATGTTGATATAAAATATGCCCTAAAAGAACTTAAAAGTATGAACAGATCTATAAGTAAAGAAATGGAAAATTATTTTAAAAAAAGTATCCAGAGCCCCGAATTATTGAAGCAACTACACTTCAGTACTTAACGAACCCGGATAAATACCTTGCTGATTTGGAAAACAGTATATCCTATACCTACTTCTGATGAAATTTGCAGAAGTATTGTCAATCTCATACAGCCTATCTCAAGTAGCAAAAACGTCAACTACAAAATTCAGCAACCATGGTAACCATACCATTGACAAAAAGACAAGAACTTGATATCGGAATACTTAAGGCTACAGTAAAACAAAACCAGGCAGCAAAATCGCAAAGATTAATTGATGACGTTGAAAATAATATTTACAATTCGAAAATGGTGTTTGTCGTGGTACCCATAAGTAAAACAGTCACCGACTAACAGAGATAGCAGACTATATCGTTTTACGATACTTGACACGTGTGCGCAAGCGTTGTGACTCTGTTGAGGGAATGTAAATGCGATGGAAAACCCCTAAATACAGATTAAACAGGGAGAAAACATAACCCCACGTATTTTCGATCGAGCGCATAAGACACGATGTATAATAAAACGATACAGGACTACGTATGTCTGCCCAGCAGTGCTCTCGTTTCTACCCGATTTTTCGGTAGTCTACCGATTTTTGACCATTTTGAAATTGTTCTACCGATTTTCGAAATATGAAATTCGGTTCATTTTATATGAAATTTTACGATTTTTTAGAGTAACCACCAAACTGTCAATTAAATACCTATTTTGTCAATAAATTCTTTCATACTATTTATTTTCCTAGCAATATCTTGATTTTCTATATAACACAGTTAAACCAACATGTAATTATACTAACTTTCCGATAACTACCGAAATCTACGGAAATTTATCCTTGAAAGCTACCGATTTCTGTAATCTGGGCTGTGGCAGCACTGCTGCCCAAAGATGTTTGCTCCTTTCTCTAGACTCCGCTAGCAGTATATTAGTATATGATGGTACCAATCTTTCATTGACATACAATTAGCTGAAAGCAATACCGCCGACTAGCGGGGAACCTGAAGTTGCTTACATGTACAACCGCCTACGCGGCTCAATTGTGACCGTACTTTAGATACTATTAGTTATTTAAGGTCATATTGCTTATTAGGTAAGTTAGTTACCTTGTTATAAAACCAAGATTTGGCAGGAATAGAACCACGCAATAATTACTAAATTGTCTATTAGACAAAATGTATGAACACTAAAACAGTAACTAACTGATTCCCTACCTAAAAATAATGGAAAGATTCGGCCTTTAAATATGTTCAAATATGTAGTTATAATTTTTAACTTGAAAAAATTAATCCCGTTAAAAATATTAACATTATATGAAATAATAAACTAGTATTAAATGTAATATTTAAAACATTACATAATACCTACATTTTTCAAAAATATTTTTTGATTTGTAACTGACAAATTTCATTCTGGCATTTCACAGCTAACGATTTCAGCTCGTAAGCAGAAAATGAAATCAACCTACTCAAAAGTTAGTATGAAGGTGTTATACCTACTATTACATTCTAAATAACTACAAAATATAAGTACATATTAATAAACCTTCAACAAAACAAAAATCTTAAGATTCGTTACAATTTCATTAATTTAAATGAAACACAGTAAGCAATGACTATTTCTGTTCTGTAAGAAATATAAGCACCTGTTGTTAATTAATGATAAATAAGTAATACTCACATTTGTCAAAAACTTTTCGCAGTGAATGAAGCTGAAATCTTGAAAATAAAACCGTTTCAACAGTAGCATAGTGGTATTTAGCTAAAAATTGTATGAACAGAGATTGATTCCATAACCAGTAACTGAGCTAACTTTCAGGTCGAAATTGACGTCAACTCAAGAATAACACGTCGGAACATGAGAACAAAAAAACTGTTGGTGACAAAAAGACAAAAATGAAGAATAATTAAATGGACTAGCCTCACTCCCCTATTAATAAGGAATATAATGTATCGCAGCGGCAAGCTTACAGAAAACCAATTAGAACACTATCCATAGCCAGAAAATCAAGTGTGAACCATTTGCGGTTCCAGTCCATATATTCCGGCTATATGATCAAATCAGTTCGATAGTGTCATAATATTGTATTGTCACCGACCTTACATAAGTAGGTATGCTAAATTTAATTAAATTACATACGATGATATGAAATTAAATAATAGGGCTTGTAATTATTTACCACATTAAATTTTATTACTAAATCACCTCAGCACAAACTAATCTCTTAACACTAACCACTCATTTAGCAGACCTATATAAATTTCCTATTTTGCCTGATATTTACAAAAAAAATCAATCCTGCTTCCTAAATAATTGTACCGTGTAGTACCAATGGTTTGCTGCACTTAATCATAGGTAGGTATATTAAGATTGTAAGACTACCTGTTTAAATTATAGGTCAATAAGCGGTTACATAGTCGACATTCAAGAACAATTTTTTCGACCCTCTGTAGTTAATTCCACTAAAAGCATGTTTGGTTCAAAAACAACAAATTGATTGGAGTTCAAAGGTTTTTAGAATCTCAAAAATCAGAGACCAATAATTTATAGCATTTATAGGACTTTGCTGCTACCGTAACTGGAAAGAAAATTCTAGAATAGTGATATTAGGTTGCACATGGGGTGCAAAACACCAAATTAATTTAGTAAGTTCTACGAAATAATATTTAATCATTATCACCGGCACTCCACAGAATTCGGACGTATATTTCATCAACAACAAAGAAGGAAATATTTAAACATTTCAAACTCAAATATACATAATATTAGAAATATATTAATGTACAATCTTTTCAATTGTATATGACTCATTATGAGAAAAATCTATAAACAATTAACTGGAATTATCGGAGACCGTACAGTTATTAGCCCTCTCTAGATAATTATTTGTTGTCTGGGAGGGTCTCTTTCCCAGTCTTTTGTGGAACTCAAACCCAGAACTAATAAGAAAGAGATAAAGTGTTGTTAAGTAATATCTAAAACCTTGCTTCACATTACCGATTAAGTCATATAACTATATACAGGGTATTCCTTCTCAAACGAGGCAACTTGATTATCTTGGTTATTCTCAAAAATATTGCAATAAGAAAAAGCAGGTCGTTTTTTTTTAGAAGGAAATTTTTTGAGGTGTGTTAGTGCTTGCGCGCATTCAACATAAATCGGCCAATTCAATGACCTTGAGATTTGATATAGAAAAAATAGAAGCCCTTTTACGGACTATACCGTCATAATAAAAAAATTTATTGCAATTCCTGTACATGTAACAGAAAACCTAACGGACTTAGTAGTAAAACCGGATTATTAAATTAAAAGTTTTTACTGCATGGAAAAGTATTAAAAAGGAGTTCTTGTATAGTACGCTCTTAAACCATCCTGTTTCACTGCCGCACCCTGTAATAACACACAATACAAGAAAAACATTAAATTTAAACATTCGTTTATTTTACATTATTTTTTGCAAGTTTGTTTATCTGTTCTGACCTTTATTCGACCATTTGAAGCATTGTACATTTATCTGTTATTACTTTACTGATTTGTTGAAAATTTAAAAGAAATTATGGTATATACATTGCAAGAACGTATTGAGCTGGTAAGTCTTTATTACCAAAATCATAATTGTGCTCGACCTGCTCCAAGGGTTTGTAACCAAAACCGTCCCGAACGTAATGTTAGTCATAAATACGTATTTTAAAATTTGTTGAGACGGGCTCAGTAATGAATAAAAAAAGAGGTCCCATTGGAATTGTAAATGATGAAGGGGTAGCTGTTGCTACATTGGGCCATGTCCAACTTATACCAAACACGCAGTCTGTCCAGCAAATCTCTGCAGCTTCCGGTATTAGCAAAACTCATGTTTTTAGAATTTTGCATAAGTACAAATTCCTTCCTTACAAAATTAAATTACTTCATGAATTGAATGAGGATGATTGGGGTCGAATGCAACAGTTTTGCGAAATTATGACCCAGCGTATGATCGAAAACACGAATTTCTTGTACAATGTTTGATTTTCGGATGAGTATACTATTTCACTTCATGGGGAGGTTAACCCACATAATTGTAGATTTTGGAGCGATACAAATCCTCATTTATTTCGAGAAGCTCGTAGTCAACATCCGGTAAAACTAAACGTTTGGGCAGGGATTTTGGGAAATCATCTAATTGGACCCCTGTTTATTCCTGGTAATGTAAATGATGAAATTTATCGCAATATATTGGAAAATGAAATTAATGCATTGATAATAGAAAAATTAGAAAATGATCCTATACTACATGAAGAACAATTGCATTTCCAACAAGATGGAGCTCCTCCTCACTACGCCGCACCAGTTCGTAAATACCACGATTTGGAATAACCTGGTCGCTGGAATGGAAGAAGGGGTCCTATAGAATGGCCTGCCCGATCACCTGATCTGAACCCTTTGGATTTTTTTTGTGAGGACATGTTAAATCCAAAATTTTTGTGACTCAGCCTGAGAATTTGGACGAACTACGCCAATGAATTATAGCGGAGTGTCATCAGATAACACCGACTATGCTGAACCATGTCAGAGACGGCTTTCATTGATTTGGTCCGTTTATGTTGAATGCGCGCAAGCGCTAACTCACCTCATAAAATTTTCCCCTAGAAAAGAAAAAATTACCTGTTTTTTCTTATTGCAATAGTTTTGAAAATAACCAAGATATTCACGGTGGCTCGTTTGAGATGGAATACCCAGCATATAATTTCTCTTTCCTTTATCAAACAATTACTTTCTATTCATAAAACCTGTCAATAGTGCAAACTAATTACGAAATGTTATTGCTACATGTAATGAAGTTGAGCGTTACTCTATAATCTCTATTACAACTAAATTATTTCACTATTTAATTGCCGATCAATACACAACCAACTATAAAATAAAAACTCGAAGGTGTTGAATTGGAATCGTTCTACATATCCTCATTAATTTAATATATCAACTATTGATTTTATCAAAATTATTTGTTATCAGTTACTGTTGTATACCTGAGCAGACACTCTCATAACTCTCTGTAAAAATCTGATTGTATACTAACTACACGAAGAGTTTTATATAGTCAATTAAAATTTCGGTTAAGAGAATTTTATTCTAAATTAATGTTTTTGCGAGCAGCACCACCGTATCTAACAATTTTATTTAAAGATGTTCACTAATGTTATATCCCCAACCAATAGGTAGATTATTTTGTCTATTCATGGGTTTTCTCTCCTCCAAATTTTTTCCTGTAACAGATAAGTATTTAAAAATTGTATATGTAGAACAAAGTGTAGTAAGGCAATTTCATAAAATTGCCCGGATTACTGGCTGTCTGTACAGCCTGTATCTGTATCACCTGTATCACTTGACTCAAGTGATCGCCAAACGACAAATTGTTAGTGTCAAATTTTTGACAAACAATAAATTCAAAATCAAAGCGAAAATTTTTTAGAAAAAAACCTCGAAAACAACACTAAACGATTGACAACGACTCCAGACTCGGAGTTGAAACGTCTCCATACACAGATAAGTATTACACAATATACAATACATTACTTATATACAGGAATACTGGTTGATCATTTTATAGACATCTCTTTCTCTCAGAAAAACTGTGAGGAAGAATCTCTGTACAGACAGCCAGTAATCCGGGCAATTTTACGAAATTGCCTTACTACACTTTGTTCTACATATACAATTTTTAAATACTTATCTGTTACAGGAAAAAATTTGGAGGAGAGAAAACCCATGAATAGACAAAATAATTCAAGACCTCCTCAACAATCTTTTCGAAATTACAATAGGTAGATGTTAGTGTAGATTTTTTAAAAAATGTAACGAAATGGATATTTCCACTAACCTAAACATGTTTATTCAAATTTTAAAAATTTCGAATCTAGCTGGATAAACTTAAATAGAGCAATATACATATTATGAGAAACCTTTTTGGCCTTTATATCTTTTATGAAAAATATTTAGAAATATAGATCGTTGGAAATTAACTGTAGTCAAAGTAAATAATGCCCAGAAACAGCATATTGTCTTCCGTTCGTAGATTTTTTAAATCTCTAAAATTAGGATGCGAAATTTTAGTGTCTACAAGATTTTGCTAATAGAGAAAATGAAAAATAAGGCGGATATTAGGTTGCATTTGGTGTGCATATCAATGGTAAGTAATATAGGAATTATTACTAAAATTTATTTTTACTCATTATCATTGGACCAGAGAGTACCTGTATGACTCTTTAATTCTTAACTTTACACATATCTAGGAAGTGAATAATTTCAAAAACCCATTTCATTAACAAATAATTGAGAGCCAAATAAATAAATGTAAGTATCAAATAATATATGTAGTATTGTACATATATTCTTCTGTACATTTTTTATAATTTTTATTCGATTAGAGTGTATGAAAATAATATATATTTTACAGCATAATACTCTATTCAATTACCTCTATAGGTAATCGCCTATCCCTCCGATTCTCATTTTCGATATTCCACTAAAATTAAAGATTATGACTTATTATAAGAAAACAAACTTTAGATTTGAGAATTGAAATAAAAATGTTCCATGAATAAATAAATATATATATATATATATATATATATATATATATATATATATATATATATATATATATATATATATATACATGTTTTCAAGTTTTCATTGGCGTATTTGATAACTGATCCCTGCCAGGAATGATGGTAAAATTACGACGAATCGGCAGAATCACATCTTCCCTCTTCAGGTCGGTTTGCGCAATTCTCGTAGCCTTCTGCTTAGGTTTCTAGTTAGTTGAATACTGAGATGTTCAGCAGCGCGCGCTGTTATGTAGTTGCGGTTCGGCACTTGGCGCTCAGTGGCCGCACTTCCCGCTTGCTGATTGGTTATTTCCGGTTGAGTTGTTATAATTTGGGGATGGGCCGGTATGATATTTAATATAATTTTCCAACAAATCTATATGTTCTAGAATTCGTTGCGTGCGTTTAGACAGTGAAGCCTCTTACCGATTTCAATTGCCTCTCTTACGAGTCTCGATTTCGGGTGTTCTATATTTCCAATACTCTGGTATACTCAAAGTCTATTCGGTGTGACGTTGTGGTGACGTGTTCCGCAATGGATTTTGTTTTTTCTTACTTTCTTATGGCATTCTGGTGTTCATCATGTCTAGCTTGAATTATTCTGTTAGTTTGCGCCACATAGGTTTTATGACAGTGCACATGGCATCTCGTACACTCCCTGTTGTTCTAATGGGATCATCGTCTTTGGATTCTTTAATACCGTGCTAATTGTTCTGTCAGTATTGAAAATAGTATCGGTATTGTGCCTCAGTAGAATTCTACCCTTGACATACGGTAAATAAACCTTGGTTATTGGTGTCTCATGCTCCTCGTCTGTTCGTCTCGGTTTTGACTTTAGGGCTCTTTGAATATTTCTGTCTGTAAATCCGTTTTGTCTCAGAGCTGTTTTTAAACTGTCCATTTCCTGTTTTATGTTGTCTTGGTCAGCTAGTCTTTGTGATCTGGTTACTAAAGTTTTGACTACGGCTTGTAGTTGGGCTGGGTGGTGATGAGAATTAGCATGAAGGTATCTGTTGGTGCGAGTTGCTTTCCTATATACTGTATGGCCAAGGGTTCCATCTTCCTTCCTATTGATGAGAACATCAAGGAATGGCAGTTGATTATTGGCTTCAACCTCCATGGTGAATTTTATTTTGTGATGGATGCCATTAAGGTGGTCTAAAAATGTGTTGAGGTGTTCCCTCCCATGAGGCCAAATCACAAAAGTATCATCCACATATCGCAACCATAAACTGGGTTTAAGAGTTGCTGTTCTTAGTGCCAGCTCCTCCTCAAAGTTCTTCATAAAATGTTCGCTATAACTTGTGAGAGTGGCGATCCCATTGGAGCTCCTTCCACTTGTTTGTATCGTTGGTTCTCGTAAACAAAATAGGTGTTCATCAGGCAGTGCCTTGTTAAGTCTACAAGGTGTTGAGGTTGTTTGTATTTTTCTATTATGATATCCAAGGCTTCGTCGATAGGGATGTTGGTGAAAAGGGACACTAGGTCAAAACTGACCAGAAGACACTCAGGTTGTAAAAGCGTTTTTCTAAATATTTCGATGAAATGTGTCGAATTTTTGACATATGAGTCTGCCCCCACAGCAAACGGTTGAAGTTGTTGGGCTAGGTATTTGGCTAGCTGTTGTGTTGGGGATCCAATTGAACTTACTATTGGCCTCAAAGGTGCACCTTCATCATGTACTTTTGGCAACCCATAGAATTTCGGACATATCGATGACTTTTCACGCGGAATGAGTTGCAGTTGGAGATTTTTGTCGATCCTACTTGCTTGGATTTTGGCCTTAGTTGTTTTCTCCAGATAAGTTGTTGGGTCGGTAGTAATTTGTTTATATGCTGGATCTTGTAGCAATGTTTGAATTTTGTTTGAATAATCCGCTGTATCTAAAATTACAGTCGCATTTCCTTTATCCGCAGGTAAAATGACAATGTCCTTGGTGAGGCGAAGTTGTTTCTAGGTCTCATTTTCTTCTATAGATAGGTTCTTTTTGGGTGGTATAGATAGACTTTCTTAGAACAAGTGACACATCATGTCTAATTATTTCAGCGGTGTTCGCATCTAATTTTGAAACTGCTGTTTCCACGCCACATATTATGCTCTCTGTTGGTATGTGAGAGGGAGCAATAGCGTAATTGAATCCCTTAGCCAACACGCCAATCGAGGTAGAGTTCAATTGGACCGAAGATAAGTTATAAACGGTTCTATTCGTTTCCAATTGCCTTGAGGTTAGACTGTGACCGTTATTTTCCGAGAAAAATTCGTTTTTGGGCTTCTGTTGGAGCTTCAATTTGTTAAATTTTGTCTGTTGTTGCAATGTTGTCAACTCTGCATTCGTTTCGGCCCTAAATTCGCTAATTTCATCGAATTTATCCCATATTATCGGGTGGAGTGTATTGATTACCTGTAGGTGGATATCTAAGAGTTTAGTATTAAGAACATCCAAATCTCTTCTGACATCACGTATGGCTTCCTTAAGTAGGGCACAACTAGCTTTCCATAAGATATTCTGTGTTTTTCTGTTGTTCTTCCAGAACTTTACCGTAATGTTTTTCGGAATAACTCCTTCATCGCGGCATCGTTGTGAAAAATGTAGATCTCACAAAAGTTTGATTCTTTTCGCGCGTAATTTCTCAAATGTTTTACACAAATGAAAAGTATTCTCCCCGTAGAGATTCACTATATTTGTCTTTAAGTTTTCGGGGGCACTAAATGTATTAGATGGTTTCCGGGAATTCATCCGCGTAGTTGATAACTGATCCCTGCCGGGATCGATGGTAAAATGACGACGATATTGCTCCCTCTCACATACCAACATACCAACATAATATGTGGCGTGGAAACAGCAGTTTCAAAATTAGATGCGAACACCGCTGAAATAATTAGATATGATGTGTCACATGTTCTAAGAAAGTCTAAACCACCCAAAAAGAACCTATCTATAGAAGAAAATGAGGCCTTGAAACAACTTCGCTTCAACAAGGACATTGTCATTCTACCTGTGGATAAAGGAAATGCGACTGTAATTTTAGATACAGCGGATTATTCAAACAAAATTCAAACATTGCTACAAGATCCAGCATATAAACAAATTACTACCGACCCAACAACTTATCTGGAGAAAACAACTAAGGCCAAAATCCAAGCAAGTAGGATCGACAAAAATCTCCAACTGCAACTCATTCCGCGTGAAATGTCATCGAGATGTCCGAAATTCTATCGGTTGCCAAAAGTACATAAAGAAGGTGCACCTTTGAGGCCAATAGTAAGTTCAATTGGATCCCCAACACAACAGCTAGCCAAATACCTAACCCAACAACTTCAACCGTTTACAGAGGGGGCAAACTCATATGTCAAAAATTCGACAGATTTCATCTAAATACTTAAAAAAACGGTTTTACAACCTGAGTGTCTTCTGGTCAGTTTTGACGTAGTGTCCCTTTTCACCAACATCCCTATCGACGAAGCTTTGGATATCATAATAGAAAAATACAAACCACCTCAACACCTTGAAGACTTAACAAGGCACTGCCTGATGAACACCTATTTTGTTTACGAGAACCAACGATACAAACAAGTGGAAGGAGCTCCAATGGGATCGCCACTCTCACCAGTTATAGCGAACCTTTTTATGGAGAACTTTGAGGAGCTGGCACTAAGAACAGCAACTCTTAAACCCAGTTTATGGTTGCGATATGTGGATGATACTTTTGTGATTTGGACTCATGGGAGGGAACACCTCAACACATTTTTAGACCACCTTAATGGCATCCATCACAAAATAAAATTCACCATGGAAGTCGAAGCCAATAATCAACTGCCATTCCTTGATGTTCTCATAAATAGGAAGGAAGATGGAACCCTTGGCCATACAATATATAGGAAAGCAACTCACACCAACAGATACCTTCATGCTAATTCTCATCACCACCCAGCCCAACTACAAGCCGTCGTCAAAACTTTAGTAACCAGATCACAAAGACTAGCTGACCAAGACAACATCAAACAGGAAATGGACAGTTTAAAAACAGCTCTGAGACAAAACGGATTTACAGTTCGAAATATTCAAAGAGCCCTAAAGTCAAAACCGGGACGAACAGACGAGGAGCATGAGACACCAATAACCAAGGCTTATTTACCGTATGTCGAGGGTACCACGGACAGTATTGCAAGAATTCTACGGAGACACAATATCGATACTATTTTCAATACAGACAGAAAAATAAGCACGGTGTTGAGGACTCCGAAGACGAGGATCCCTTTAGAACAGGGAGTGTACGAGATTCCATGTGCAGACTGTCATAAAACCTATGTGGGGCAAACTAACAGAAGAATTCAAGCTAGACGTGATGAACACCAGAATGCTATAAGAAAGCAGGAAAAAACAACATCCATAGACTTTGAGAACACCAGAGTACTGGCAAATATAGAACACCCGAAATCAAGACTCGTAAGAGAGGCAATTGAAATAGCGAGGAGGCCTCACAGTCTAAACGCACGCAATGAAATCCAGAACTTATCGAATTGTTGGAAAATTCTATTAAACACCGTACCGGCCCGGACCCGTCCAATAACAATTCAACCGGAAATAACAAATCAGCAGGCGGGAGGCGCTCCCACTGAGCGCCCAGGGCCAATCACACGCAGCCGTTCACGGTGCCAACCCATAGGCGCCGAGTCGCGTCTATATAACACCGTGCGCGCTCCAGAAAATATCAGTATTCGAGTAACTAGAAGCGAAAGCAGAAGGCTACGAGAATTATGCGAACCGACCTGAAGAGGGCAGATGTGACTCTGCCGAAAAGTCGTCATTTTACCATCGATCCCGGCAGGGATCAGTTATCAACTACGCGGATGAAATACATATATATATATATATATATATATATATATATATATATATATATATATATATAACCAATTTAAATTCTATGCACACTTACATAATATACTAATGCAAACCTATATTTAACATAAGTAGAACCTTTACATTTACTATAAAGTCATTATTTTAATTATCTCCTATTCGTATAATACCTATATCATATCAATCTTGTTAACTAATTACGAAATGTTAGCATGTGTTTCTGAAACTATCTTCAAGACCTCGGAAATAATAATTATGCAAGTAGAGCATTAGAGTGTCTACTCATTTAAACTCAATTGCAACTACTTAACTTATTTCACAATTTAATTGCCGATCAATACACAACCCACTATGAGGCAAAACCTCCAAATTGTTGAATTTAGAATGTTTTTGTATATCATATCCTAATTAATTTAATGTGAATTATGTATCAGATAGGTATTATTGCAGAACTTGCACAGTAAAAGTTTTATTAGAAATGTCACGAAGAGTTTTATGAGCAGTCTATTTAACATAATTACAGTTAAAACCATTTTGTTCTATAAAAGTGTCCCAGAGAGCAATATTCCTCAGCAGTCACCCACAGTAAGTGGACGCAATTTTACGGAAACGACTTCATGAAATAATATTACGTGAAGAAATTTAGAGTTGAATAAAATACTACATAAATTATACGAATCTTTTAGATCAATAAAGGTTAAATGTCAACGGTATCATTGCTTAACCGAGATTTCGATCCTTTGTAGTTAACTCTAGTGAAGGCAGCTCCCGCCCAGAAACAGCATATTGTCTTCCATTCGTTTTGAAAATTTCGAAAACAAGGATCCACAAGTGTTCTGTGTTCCACTGACTTTAGACATATTTACCTATTCAACAATTTCAAACACGTATTGCATGAATAAATAATTGAGAGTTAAATAAATAAACATATCAAAAATACCTATATAAAATAATGTAAATATATTATTGTATATTTTTTTGTAACCTTTATGCAGGTTAGAGTGTATGAACCTATTAAACGAATGTTCCTTAAACATAAAAATTTATCACAAAACAAACTTAGAGCTGAGAATTGTAATAACAATATATTGTGTGTATTGTAAAAAATAAATTGCATGGGTTTATAGATAATCTACTAATCTATAGTGCACTGAAGTACAACTTTTACATTACCTATGTCACCATTATTTAATTAATTCATTTTTATTAATATTTATTATAATATAAGTTAGGTACTGTATGGAAATTCTTAAACCTCTATTAATACATACTTAACAATTTCTCTTATCATTTTTCAAACGAACCACTATCCTGTTCATGTTACATATCAGATCAATCTTGAGAACTAATTACACAATATAAACTTTTCTTTATCATCAACGATCTCTGAACTCCTTATTTATTTAATTTAATTGCCTATCAGTAAATTATGTGGGAAAAACTCCAAGTTGTTAAATGTAATTTTTGGTGTAAATTATATATACAAAAAAATTATGATTAAGTTAATATAAATTCGGAACAACTGAAGACTCATTGTTGTTGCATAACTTGCTTAGCAAAAATAGTATTGGGTTATTAAAGTGAATTTAAAATAATTGCAGTTACATAAAACTATTTTGGTCTAAATAAATGTCATAGAAAGCCAAGCATATTTTTATGTACTATCCTTGATAGAAAGCAGCATTCCTTAGCAGTTGCCAAAGTAACAAGATCCAATTTTATTAAAACAACTGCAGGAAGTAATATTAAATGAATAGAGTGCGTTCAGCTTATAATAATTTTCACGAATCTTATATCCTTAACCAATAATGCACAAGTTATTGTAGATTTTTATAAAAATGTAACAAACCTGTTGTTTGAGATTTGCACAACTAATCTAAAAATGTCTATTCAGATTTTAAATATGTACAATTAAGCACGAGTAACTTGAATAGAGCACAAATCTTCACATAAATAATATTTCAAGATTTAGATCATTGGAAGCCAAGTCAGATCAAGCCCAGAAACAGCATATTATAAGCTATACATTATATAAATTATAGGAAACTTTTAGATTAACAAAGGTTACCTACCTAAATGTCAACAGTATCTTTATATAAACAATATTTTGAATATGGATATTAGACTGGCTTTTGATTGCATAACACTGGAAATTAATATAGAAAATCTTATCAAAACATGAATTATAATTGTACATAAGTATTTATCTATTGAACAATTTCGAACACGTATTGCGTTAATAAATAATTAAGAGCCTAGTAAACAAACATATCAAAAATGTATGCAATAGTGTAAATATGTTCTTGTATACTTTTAATATATACTTTATTTTCATTAGAGAGTATGAACATACTATAATTTATGTTGCTTAGAGGTCAAAATTTTTAAGAAAACAAGCGATGGGAAATAAAAATAATTAAATGGTATGCGTTTGTACATAATCTTCTAACCTAATCTTCACTTAAGTAAAACTTTTACATTCCGTATAGAACCTTTTTTTTAATTACTAGGTAATATTTAAAAAGTTTTAAAACACTTTACAATTTCTCTGCTTATTTATCAAACGAACTACTTCCTATTCATATAAAATATCATATCAATCTGGTTCACTAATTAAAAAATGTTTCAGCTTCTGTTTATGAAACTATCTTCAAGACTTCGACAACACTAATTATGGAAACATTGAAGTTGGACATTACCGTGTATTCTCATTTAAACTCAATTGCAACTAAATTATTTTACAATTTAATTGCCGATCAATACACAACTATGTGGGAAAAACTCCAAGGAGTTGAATGTAAATTTTTGTGTATATCATATCCTCACTAATTTAAAATAAATTATATGCTCAGACATTATTGCATAACTTACTTGGTAAAAATCTTATTGGAAATGCAACGAAGGGTTTCATTAAAGTAAATTTAAGAAAACTCCAGATAAGGCTATTTTATTGTAAATTAATGTCCTATGGAGTAGCATTCCTTACCAGTTACCAAAGTATCATTGAAACGACTGCACGAAATAATATTAAATGATGAAATTTAGAGTTCGTTCAGCTTACTGAAAATTTTCACGAATCTTATTTCCCCAACCATTACCTAGGTAGGTACATGTTATCGTGGAAAGTTAAATTTTATAAAATGTAACAAACCTGTTCTTTGAGATTTCCACACTTAATCTGAGCACTATAAATTCACATTTTGAAAATGTACAATCAAGCACTAGAAACTTTCGAAAGAGACCTTCCGTATAAATCGCGAAATGAGGTTATTCGCCGCCCTCTCGCGTTTTCTCAGAGCTCCCACGTGCACTTGCGACTACCACCCCGTCTACCCCTGAACTGAACACCAAACCAAACAACTGCACACTTTTCGCAATGTTCTCTCTGCGCCCTTCTGTCCGCCATTCTCGCCACAGCAACCATCGGCGGTGTCTGTTCTGTTCGTGGGTTTTGTTTTTGTTACCCCTTTATAGATAATTGAAGACAATCGTGTGAATCTTTGAAGTTGTAGAAATAATGTGTCTCAATTACTGCCGAATGCTCTTGACCTACATACCCTTAATTGACTTTCCATATTTCTTTACACATTTATATTCCATACAGAATACACACTTCAGCTTTTTTGATTAACGAAAAATGTGTTCCGTAAATACAATATGGAAATATAAACCTATATATCATTAAATGAATCTGGTCAAGTACATACATATGTATTTAAAATTGTTGTTTTCTGTTATTTGTTCAACTATCATGTAAAAACTACTGAAGTGCATTTGATGAAATTTTTTTTATAGATAAGTCTATAATCACACATAAAGGCTGGCGTTGTTTCGCTATGTTGACTATAGGGGAATGTTAGGTGAAACGGACAGCGGAAATGATGTCAGATTTTGGATTTTGTTCATTTTTAGATTCCTTATAAATGATCTTAATGAATGTACATCATTATTTTGTTTTGTATCAAGCATATTTGCCAGTTTAAAAGCCTTTAAATAATTGAATAAATTTGAGCCATGGATTTTTTTAAAGCTGTTTTTGCTGGTATCCCAAAGGATGCAAATATAGTAAGTAGTGTTTTTTCAGAAAATTGAATGTTCTTTTTGACAGATATTACAAATTATGTTTTTTTTTTCAACAGGAAACCGAAAATAAACATTTCAAATCGGATTTTACCCAACTTCTGTATCTTTTATTGTCTTTATTTTGATGTCGAAATGTAGCTTGTAGTCCTTAAATAATACGTGCAAAGATTCAAAAGAAGATCTGCATGAGTTTTGGAGGTATCTGAGCTAAAGTGCGAAGGTTCCGTACTATGCCATCTCTTAGTATGACGATTTTAAAGATAACGGTATAAAAAAATGTTGCGTCAATATAAAACTATGATTATCTAGTTTGTTAATATAATACCAAACAAAGAATAATGTTTAAAATTGAATGATTAAAATTAAACGATATGTAGTAGAAAGATAAGGTTTTATTTTTGAAATTTTTACTTTTCAATTCACAATATATCTTGTTCGCTTAATTGTAAGGCTCTCTGTTGTTGGTGCTATTTTTTGCTGCCAAGAACAATAATCTTGTTGTAGAAAAACTTTTCTAGTTAAGCAATAATATACATCGTTTCGGCTAAAGTTAATTTTGTAACTTCTCAGGGGTAGTAATTGTCTTATTCTCTGGCAACTTTTAATATTTTCTACAAGACCATCGCATGATACTTTCCCATGTAACCTGGCATGAAAGTACATATTATTTATGGGGACATAGAGTTAGTTATACAGTTAATTCTATGCTTAAAACGTACTCACCACCAGATTGTTAAATTGATATTTGAATAGACATATTGACATACTTACTGCAGAAAACAACATTCACCTTATAAAGAGTGGCTAGAAAAGATGATGTCCCCAAACCCTACACCAGTTTGTCATTTAACGGCAATGGGTACGTATACGGGTTATAGCATCTGTAGACAACAGAAAAACTAGGAGTAAACAGGTAGAAAAAAAACCACAGCAGTGATTTGAGTATGAATTATCGAAGGGAAAGGTTTTTACGAAATATACTTCCTTGCATCTTTTTCTTTGTGTCATTCTTAGTAACAGATTTAAAATATAATAAGAGAGTTAAAATAATTATGACTACTTTGTTATGACTCATGTATCAATCGTAATGTTTAATTAAATATTACTGCAAAGTTAATTTTTAAATAAAACATAAAATTTGTTCAATTATAATATTTTAAACACACTTCACTTATTTAATATTCTGGCAATATATAACGAGGTCATTTTTATTATAACAATAAATTATGGGCAAATTTTTTAAGAAAATATTTCTTAAATGTCACAGCATCTTCAGAATATTCTTCAAAATAGCTGTTGTTATATTAAAATGCGTTAAATTAAGGTAGCGCTGATGTAGTATGAAGGTGGATTTTAAACAGTACGCCAACAATTTTAAGGCTATTTCATATATATCTAAGAATAAATTATATAATTTTCGTATCCTTGGTTGAAATAAAGACAAAACCGCTATCTTAACATTATTATTATTTTATATTTAGCAATCCAGATCATACCCTCTTTCCACACCAGAGCCGTTCTAGCGACTTTTTGAACTGGTTATTTGAAGCTTTCAACTGGACACCTTTTCAGTTTAATCCCCATATAAGTTTGTCATCCGTATCTATACCATCTATAAACTTGCCCTTTTTATGCTGTTCTGACGTGTGCGAAGTCTTGAATTTAAAATATCACAAACAGAATTGGAATGTTTATTAGAACGAAAAACCGATTATGTGTAGGTATTGCATATAGGGTGTCCCAATGAAAACGAGCCACCTGGAATATTTCCCAAAATACTCATTAATTTGAAAATCGCAAATACCCGCCAAAAGTTTTTCGAAGGGGGACATATATTTGGTCATACTAACTAATTAAGTTGCACCCTCATCACCCCAGAGCTAGAGCTAGTCTTTTTTAATGGAACCCTACCATAAGTGACACCTCGTTTTAACAACTGTTTAAAACGGAATTCAACAGTGTGTCGTTTTAGCTATTCCATCAACATTTAAGGAGTTTCCGGACTAAAACCTGATTTCTGGATATTTTTCTGACCTCGGGTGTTATTGAAGAATATTAATTAAGATACATAATTCGCTTATAATATCAAAGACTTTTTGCTATTGCGACAAGGAAAATGAAACTGACAATGGATTTTAAATCATTTTATCACAACAGATGTTCGATATGGTCTTCGTTTTATAGCCTGTTTGAAAAAGAGTACAACATAGTCGTTTCAGTGTAGTTAAAGTCTTACTTTGTTATTTTTCTTACTCGACAAAATGGTTTACACATTAGCCGAAAAAATGAAATTATTATTCTTTATGTTCAGAGTGATAATTGTGGTATAAAAACTGCTCGTAATTTCAATGAGAGGTATCTTGAAAGAGTCGTGTGGTATAAATACATTACAGAACTGTGGAGCAAATTCAACGAAACTGTACCCGTGGCTAACATCAAAAGCGAGCGAAGAAGAATAGGTGACGTTGATGCAGCATTATTAGGACATGTTGTAATGGAACCGCAAAAATCTTTAAGACAAATTACGGTAGCACCAGGTGTTCCACGAAGTACTGACCAAAGAAATCTGAAACGTAATCGTTCCATCTTTACCAAATCAGACCGATCCAAGAATGAAATAAAGACGATAGAAGATTAGAATTCTGTGAAACATTGTCTGGTCTCATAAACCACCATTCCAATTTTTTTTTAAATGCTTTCGTCCCTGACGAAGCCTCCTATTAATTAAATGGTGTGGAAAATGGTCATAATCAATTTCCTGATAGATGGATTGAAGCCGTATTCAAGCACAATGTGGCGGACTTACTCCAGATACTTTTCCTAATCTGCGCAATGAATTTAATGCACGACTACATGACTGCCTTGCAGTGCATAGAGCCCATTTCGAACATCTGTTATAATAAAAATATTTAAAATCTATTTTCATTTTCCTTGTTGTAATAGCAAAAAGTCTTTAAAATATAAGCGAGTGATCTATTTTAATTATTATTTGTAAGTAACATCAGAGATCAGAAAAATATCCAGGAATCATGTTTATATTGCAAATTCCTTAGCTGTGAATGGAATATCAAAAACGACACACCTTTGAATACTTTTTTGAACAGACTTTAGAAGGTGGTCTCACTTATGTCAGAGATCTATTAAAAAAATGTATTAGCTAGCGCTGGGGTAATGAGAATGTAATTTAATAAACGGTTAGTATGTCCAAATATGTTCCCCTTCGTAAACCTTTTGACGCTTTTTTGTGATTTTCAAAATAATGCGTATTTTGGAAAATATCCAGATAGCTCGTTTTTGTTGGGACACCCTGTATTAATCGGTTGTTATATTTGTTATATTTTAATACAAGTTATTATTCTATAAACGAAGAGACAGTACCTTGTTCATGTTTCTTAGATAAAACAAAATAAGTCTTATGGGGATTTAAAGATCAAGATCAAGTGTGGCCTCGGTCCGAATGGAGTGTTGAAACAAATGCAAATTAAGTTTTGCATTTCATTACCATACCCATATGCGGAATAGTGGCTTTCGCTACACTAAGTGTACATTTTGACGGTATATCTGCAACTGAAGGTACCCAATGTTTGCTTTTAGATGTCAGTGAGCACCAGTTATTGACTAATTTTTGCAGAATTGTCCCTAAGACAATTTTGAAGGTCACGGGTCGGAGATCAGCTTTATTATTTATCGGCAATGACCACGCCTGCCTTTGCCGACAGTTTTTGAGCTAGGGACCAGCACAGACAGTATTATTAAACAGAGTTTTTAGATGTACAAGTATACAGGGTCTTAGTAAACAGGGTGTATGTATAAAGAGTTTCGATCTATAGAATATTAGTAATTAGAATGTAAATATGCAGGGTATGCGTATACTGCGTGAAAAATATGCGGCAGTATACCGGCTGTTAGAATAAAGTTTGAAGGTAGTGAGATTGTTCATATATATGGTTAAACATCTATACAGGGTGCAATTAGAAATATTTTCAATATACTATGTATAATATGAGGTGTGGGAATACCAGCTGAAACATTTAAGCATTAAATTGATAAGAATTTATTGTGGGTTCAAACAATTTACTTCAAAACAAAACTTCTTTATTTTCGTACCGAAATAATATGTATTCGCTTCACAACTAACTACTCACTCCTGCGGCCGCCTCGCTCTTATAGTCTGTTACACTTCCTTCATTGATCTAGTAGAAGTCGGTCTCTGTTCTGGACGTATCACTTTGATTTCTGAAGATAGCAGTATACATTTTTTCTATCGCCTGCTGTTTTGGTGGGATAGATGGTTGTCTTAATTTCTCGAGGAATAATTCGAGAATATTTCGTTCCTTGTTGTTGAAAACTCTAACAAAACATGTTTACTGTTTTTGTGACCGGTTATTTATTTCTGAAAGGTAGTTTTTGGTAGTAGGTATTATTTTCGTGACGTTTTTATTCAGTACAAAATGATAAGTTATAACAATATATACAGTTTGTAACCATACAGGGAACTGATTAGTATACAATGTATATGTGTCCACCATTTTTATTTGATTTCACTGTTTTAAAAGAATAAATTAAAAATTTGATGAACGATAATATTTTTACCTAATAATGTGCTTCTATCGGAAGTTCCGTGAAGGAAATATACTTATTACTAACTTTTACCCGCTGCTTCTCTCGCGTTGAAGCCCTTAAATAAATATAAAAGATCATTATATTCCAGTAGAACTGAACCAATGTGATTCACTATTTAAAAATTGCTACAATCAATGTAGTTTAAAAAACTGAATACATGCTGTATTGAAATCATTTACTTCAACAATACAACTAGAGTTAAAGAAGAACAAAGTACAAATTAAAACCCGGAGTAATAACTAAAATAATAAACTGGCATCTAACCTCAAAAGTAGTTTTAGTATTGCTTATAAGTGATAGAACAAACTAAAATTAAATATTGAAAAACTCCAAACAGTTGAAGCTATAGTTACAGCTATAGCTCTATTAATTTGACCGTCGGTAATACAGCACCTAGAGTTTGAACTTTATTGGCGTTTAAGTTGCTCGATTTTCAAATTTTTGGACAAGCAATCATGTCTGCCAAACTATTTTTTTAACATCCGTAAAAATATTTTTAAATAAAAACGATCGTATGTCATTTCTAATACCTCTAAGAATATGTGTAAAACTTTCATGATAATCAGTTGTGTAGTTTTAGCGTGAAAGCTTAACAAACAAACTCACATTCACATTTATAATATTATTTGTAGGGACAGTAGCGATAATTACACTTATTTTGAATCAATAAAGAATCACTAGTACGTTATCATGTTTCTCTTTCATGAAATCTTGTGTGCTTAAAGGTTTACTATTTGACTCCGTTGGTGAGGTGGCTCAAAATTCGGGTGATTCTTTTTACATGCTTGTTAGATGACATTTTCATTAATTATCGTGAACTATTTTTTTTTCCAAAATCGGCTTCTAATGAAGTGAGTTTTAGTTTCAGGAGTTCAAGTCTAATAAAGGTTGTACGTATATAGAGTAAAGTTCCTGCAGAATTATATAAACAACGATTATACGGGGTAAAGCTTCTGTAGCAGTATACAAGGTATAATGATATAAATATACATGGTGTATATAGTAAAGTTGCAAATGAAGTTACCCAATGTTTATTTTTAGATGTCAGTAACGTTAGAAGTTTCTGAGTAATTTTTGTGAGTTGGTCGAGGGAAATAATTTTGATATTAGTTTTTGTTAAACATGCCCAGAGTAAGTATACAATGTGTTAGTAAACAAAATGTAAGTATGCAGCATATTCAGGATGAAGTATATGTAGCGGATGTAGTATTCAGGATGTAAGTATATAGGTTGTCAGTAAATAGAGTGTAGGTACGTGTCTAGCCTTAACTGTATTTTATGTTTTTTTAGATAAATTGATCTAAATTAACACTAGCTGATGTTTGTCGTTTAGCCAATAGTTAACTTCTGCATTTTTAATTTCTATAAGCTGTATTTTTTTAGAATACCTCACTGATTGGAAAGCTAGTAGTAGTATATTTTAGATTATATCTTAACCGACAATACACTTAATGAAAAAATGGAATTTAATATTTTCGACGGTTCGATTCATGCTTTGAGGTCATTTTAAAGATACACAAAAAGAAGTAATGAAATGCCAAGAGTAACAGAATCCCTATCAAGCTTGAGGTGTCAATCTGCATACACCCAAAACTTCACACACTTTACTTCTCAATTTTGGACAGAATAATCATTTAAATGGAGTTTTTGACTGAGGTAAGTTGGAGTCTGATCTATTGAAAGGACAGGAGGCGATATCAGGTGATAATGAGGCTGTGTGGCCACTGGTTCGCTGGTAGGTTCTTTGTCTAAGAGCTTTAGTTTGCTATCGTAATTCCAGTAGCTTTAGGGAAAAATGATATCATCAGACCGGGAGCTTGTTTGTGTATTTCAATACCTTACCGAATCCCTAAAAGGACTAAGCGATATAATGGCCCTACATTAAAATGATGAGTGTTTGCCAATTGCATATGAAGAGAAAACTAATGAACTCAAAACGCAATGTTCATACAATATTATACATTTTGTGGTTTCGAGAACAATCGTAAATAAAATATACCTCTGATTAAGATTTCAACACATAACCAATTTTTAAGGATCATTTCAATTATTATATAGTTTAGATTCAAGTAAATAAGTATCCTAAAATCGGTACGCTCAGAATAATGAACGAATACTGAAATATCCGTCAACGCTTGGTACATTACTCCAGACCCAATCTTTTTCATCAAAGTTTCAAAATTTTGTCGTTACATATTAATTGAATACAGTATTTAGAAGACACGGATATAAAAGTATCACAAAAATTAAAGTTAAAAAAAATCACACAAAGGGCAATTATGTAGCCAGACTTTTTTGTCACATATTCCTCATGTTGAAGCTATAGTTATAGCTATAGCTCTATTAATTTGACCGTCGGTAATACAGCACCTAGAGTTTGAACTTTATTCCTCATGTTACAAAAATATTTCATTTTTAATCAAATGTCTCCTATAAGATTTAAATCATCTACAAATAACGAGTATGTTTGGTCGTTCCGGATGGAATATAGAGATCATTTAATTATATTAAAATAGTGTCATTTCGATTCCTATCGAAAAAGTCCTAACAAATAAATACTATATTTTAGCTTTCGGTAAGGTTTGCTATTAAAGCGAGATATTTATTATTCTAAACTAAAATTTATTTTACAATTTCTAGAGACAATCAGTTATACAGTGAGGGCACGTGGGTTGGAACGAATTCATTGAAAATTCAGGTGTGGGTTTTTGGACAGCGGTTTTTGTGATGATAAACTCATTTATACAGAGTGGGTCAGAAATAAATTGCGACCATCAACTTAATTTTTTCAAATGGAAACATTTGTTTTTTATTTTATTTTTGAATTCTGCACTGAATTCTAAATATTTTTCGTGTACAATGTCCTACACCGAAAATTAAAAGTTACTAAAAAATTACATATACCAAAATTAAAGTAAAGAAAAACATCAACATATCAAATTTAAATGCTTGACCATTGTTGACCATTAACTTCCTGACAATACCTAAGACAGTTTCCAAATTGTTCTCGTAACACTTGATTTAGCGTTTGTGGCAGGATTAGTTGTATTTCGGCCCTAATTCTATTGTTTAATTCCTCAAACTTTTTCGGCTTATTGAAGTAGACTTTCGATTTCACGGAACCCCAAATATAAAAATCTAACGGGTTAGATCTGGGGACCTAGCTGGCCATACCATATTACCTCTCCTTCCGATCCAACTATTTGGGAAAATATTGTCTAGATAATCTCGCGCTGTTCGCGAATAGTGCGGAGGCGCTCCATCCTGTCGAAACCATACCGAATCTGCCAGTATATTGGGGTTTTCACCATTCGAGTAAAGTTCTGTTAAACAGGATATTATGTCATTTTGTAATAGGTCTAAATACTTTTCCGAGTTAAGTGTTCCCTCAATAAAAAAGGCACCACAAATGAAGTACCCACAATTTCGGCCAATACGTTAACTTTCTTGGAAAACTGTGTATGATTTTCCATAATCCAATGTAGGTTTTCTGATGTTTAGTATCGATAATTTTGACTGTTTACTAAACTATTTAAACAAAACGTCGTGGGAAAAACTATCTTACTTGAAAAGTGCGGATTGGCGTTGCATCTATCTATCATTATTTCGCAATATTCTACTCTCCGTCCAAATCATCTTCAGTAAGTTTCTGAACTAAATCAACTTTCTATGCAAGCATTTTAGAATAGAAGATTTACGTATTGACTTCTGTGGCGATTTGTCTAGTGGATTTGTGAGGATTTTCTTGTAAATCGAGCAAAACATTTAATTATGTGTAATAGGCCGCTCCGGGTATTTCGTATTAAAGAATTCGCAAACTTCAGCTCATTTTCGAGTTCTGTCCCATATCCTCCTATCCATCGTAAAAATTTCTATTCGCTCTTAAAAAAAGGGTTTCCATTCATGCGCCAACAATCATAAAAACCAGATGTAAATAAATAGGTTCAAACCAACAAAAACCTTATTTTTACCGTTGTTTTCTTAACTCTAGAAAGAAATATAATTTTTTAGTTAAGGTAAATTTTCTGTATAGAACATTGTACATAAAAAATTACAATTCAATGCAAAATTCAAAAATAAAATAAAAAACAAATATTTCCATTTCAAGTTTGAAGTCCAAAAAAAAGACGTGTCTGAGCGTTTTTCCAAAAAAACAACACCTGAATTTTAAATGAATTTGTTCCAACCCACCCGTCCTCACCGTATATAAAATTCAACGAACTTCCGCTCGGCTTCCATCGCTTGCGTTTTATACATGCCATCCAAATATCATGAAATCCTTTGCAAAGACCGATAAAAATATCTAGTACACACAAACAAATTTAAGTGTCGAATATAGTGTCCCTGTAAATGTAGTATTAAATAGCAAACTATGGAATACGGGAGCATGTCATAAGAGAAATATGTTATTTATCGAAAAGTTTTCACTAGTTACTACTATTTAGTGAAACAGAGAAAGATAACATTTAAACCTGTTAACAGCTATTACCTAGAGCATTATTTATTGTCATCCATCTACCAAAGTGCCATTAACTTAGAAAATTTTAACACTACAGCATACACACTGCAAATGGAATGAATTAACTACATATCGATCTGTCAAGTGCATAGGCAGTGAATACAATCTGAGGCAATAAACATAACAGACGCTAACTTTGGAAAACAATATATACCGAAACAACTGCAGATCAAAGCTGGATTAGAGATGGAACTAATTCAACCACAAACTTCCTAAAACGCTCCAATCAAACGAAGTTTAAGAAAAAGGAGAATGTTATAGAAAAAATGGGCATAAACATTTGGTTCATATATACAGTGTGGAACAACCAAATGGAATAAATTCGATAACGTATAGAGGAAGCTTGCAGGGAAAATCGCTTGGACACGTCGATTTGTATTTTTAAATTCGCATATTTTCAACAACAAAAAATATATAGGGTGTGTCATGTGACAGCGGTCAATACCAACTTTCTTATTCTAAATATTAGTATATTATTAATTTTTTGGATTCTCTAGAAAATTCTAGACATAATTCATCTACAATGTTCTACACCTATCTTCAACTGTTTCGGAAAGTGTTTTCAAATTTATTTCAAAACTTTACATTAAAACAAGAAAATTGTTTTATTTCACAAATTCACATTACACTCAATACTTAATTCCCATTTAGCTCTTGATATTGAGATAGTAAGCAAAAATCATTCCTCCGTTCCTTTTTACTGATTTGAAAAAAAAGTTTTGTTTATTTTCGTCAAAACTCATAGCCTAAGCATTTTGTTGTCTGCCTGCATGACAGTGGTGATCAATGTCAGTGCTATTGTCGTTTGAATTTCGTTCTCTGTACGTAATATTAACAGAATAATGGTTCATTTAACAGAAATGCACAAAATAACCATTCTACACATGATTGGTTATGGAGATAACACACGGACACAAATGGAAGTTTCTCGCTTATTTCTAGAAAATTCTCCAGATTTGCCGCCTGTATCCCAAGGAACAATTAGCAAAATAGAAACGCAGAAGAGCAGTTTGGCGAGCTTGGTCATCTAAGACAGATAAAAAAAGTAGCTGCCATTGCTCAAACTGATAATCCGAAATTGGATATTATGCTTAAGTTTCAAGAAAACACACATAATTCTGGTCGAAAAGAAGCCCCACTGTTCAATGACATCCACACATACATTTTTCGAGTATTAAAGGAAAGTAAAATGCATCCCTATAAAATGATGCCGACTCAGAAGCTCATGGAAGACAATTTCGATATGAGAACGTATTTCTGTGAACAAATGTGGTAAGGTTTGACAACAATGTGATCCAATTAGAAGATGTTTAGTTTTCTAATGAGAGCACTTTCACTATTCACGGTCATTTTAATTGTCAAAATTGCCGCTATTGGTCTAATGAGATTCCTCACTGGGTGACAGAGAAACATACGCAATACTCTGAAAAAGTTAATGTTTGGGCAGTAATTATTGGAAATCATATCGTATGTCCTTTTATCATTCATGGCAACTTGAATGGAGATAAATATTTAGAACTGCTCTTACTACTTTTATCTAATCCTTATTTTCTACTCTACATAGTCTCTGATAACCTAAGCATATGATGTTTTTACATGCACCATGTTTAAATCACCTATTTGAGGGTGCCTATTTACTGACATGACTCGCATACTACAAGTTCACTTTACCTTGTCTGTAATTGTTTTATTTCACCAATGTCAGTACTTATTCTAGGTCTTTACTTTGTTTGCTCTCTTAACTATTTACATAACTTATTTTCTATTATAACTTGTATTCAACTACCTAAGTGAATTTTTTCTATAGTTATATAACTAACTGTCTTTGCAACTCATGTGATATACTTTTTATCCTTTATTAAAATTATTTTTCCTTTTTAGATGATCTACAGCATTGGCAATATAAAAACATCAAATTTACATATTTTGGGTGTGGCAGAAATACATCCCAATTTTAATATGGGCAGATCTTTTATCCTTTTATGTTTTATAAATTTTAATGGACTAAATTATGATAAGTCTTTACCGTATTTTGTATTTCTATTCTTAGTTTGCATGTATTTCCTACATTTCTCCTAATATATGACCATTCTGCTAGTAAAGCTAAAGTAATGTACGATAACAAGTTTTTCTTCAAGCTTGCTTAGCTTGCTTATTTTTACCCAATAAGTACTGATCCTTGTCAAGTTCATTGATTTTATTAGCTTTGTTACTATCTAATACTATTTATTGATACATTTGATTTGCTCGGCCTCTGTTTATCTTTAACTTATTATAATTCTTAAATTAAATGAACAAGGCTAGGCACTAGGTGACTGAACTGAATTTGAGTCTGCTCTGCTTCTTTTATTTATAGTTAGCGGTGGGTTAGGAGGGGATGTCACGTGATGAAGGGGCTGTGTTGTGATTGGTTGGGGTTGGTGGGCGTGTCTGCTTTGTTTAATCTGGCAATTACGGAAGGCGCCAGCTGCCATCGCGTCGGTTTAGACAGAGGGGTCTTTTCTCTATTTCTATAGCTTCGCGAATAGTAGATGCCCTAAGGAAGTTAAGAGATACAATAGTCGTACTGTCCTCGAAGTTCATAGAGTGTCCTGTTTTGATATGATGATCCGCGAGAGCTGAAGTAGGATGTTTTTTTTGCGAACTGACAAAGAACGTTCGCAAAAAAGATCCGAGATGTTTTGAATTAATAATGTGTTTGTCCATCGCACTTATCTATAAATTCCCCAACATGTCTTGGTATTGATTCAATTTGTTCCCAAGCTACCTGCATATTTCATATCTTAGAATCTGCAAAAACCATGGGGGCTGAGGTAAATTTCCGAGCCTTCAACCCATGGCAATAAATTCATATGGGTATCATCAAACAAGTTGAAACTAACTCGAGCAACATGAGACCTAGCATTATCTTTTGAAATATGGAATTACATACGCCTCTACTACTGCCTGAAGACAGTATTGCGCTGTCATGTTGCCTCGAACAACGACTAAAGGTGACCTATTTCCATGTGCAATAGCACCCCATACCATAACGCCTACTGTTCGGTGTACATGTCGCTCAACATCAAATTGAGGTTGACGTCTTTCTCCTCGACGTCCCTTCTTCGGACATCATATCCACCTGTCCTTCCAAGCCGAATCGAGATTCATCTGAGAAAACGACCCAATGCTATTCCTCATTCCAATGTTGTCGTTCTCTGCACCACTGTAGTCTTCGCCGTCGATGTTGTTGCCGTCGATGCTCAACAGTCAAAGGTAGCATAAGATGGAGTCGATAATCCTGAAGTCCAAAAGACATGATACGGCGATAAAACGTTCCGACACTTACAATATGGCCTCGTTCTCTATACCACTAATCAGCCAAATTTTGAGTTGCCGAAAATCGGTCTCTAAAGGCAGTACTTCTTAGACGTCGATCTGGATCAGCTTCATTTGTGCCATTTGTAGTATTATCAAACCACGCTTGATAACATTTCAAACCATCGGTGGGATTTATGTTCTTGGGATTAGCAATTTCTCGAAATGAAAAATATTTCGACTACTTTGAAATCCAGTTAGCTGGCGATACTTTCGGCATACACGTACTGTGGGCATTTTAGCATTAATAAACATCGATTTTGGATTCCATCGAACAGTTTGTTTATTGGTAAATTTAAAAAAAGATTCAAATAATGACTACAATATTAATGGATAGAAAATGTTTATGTGAAAACATTCGTCAAACTTTATCAAATTTTGATCATTTACAGGAGATGTTTAAATTTAGTATTGTTTTGTTAAAACATAGATGCTATACTAAGGTGTAAATGTTTAAGCGAAAAATTAATTCTTAAAGCACCGGAAATAGACAACAACTTTCTTATTTCAAATAGAACACCCTGTATGTTATTGGATGTTTGGATGCTAAGTTAAATTCTAGATAAATTTTATTAACCATTCTCAAGAGAATTGCATTTTAATGTCAAAAATGACAGATGCAATTCTGTGGGTAATCGATAATTTTCGGTAGGCAACCATTTGTTTTAAAAGGTTTTTTTGGCGTCTTACTAGAAGACCAAGTCAGCAACAGCGCTGAAAAAAATTAGTCCTTTTTCTACAGGGTGTTCTGAAAAAATAGTGCAAAAGAAATTCGAAATGTGCTTAAAACGCAAAATTTTCACATAGAAACTCCCAGTTTTTTTGTTGGGATCTTATTCGTTCCCTATATCTAAACCTATTAAAACATGATGTCGACTATACTTGAAAAAAAAACAAGTGAGCCGTGGCCGCTAGAAAAGTAACTGACGGCTACGAAATGTCACTCAGTTTTTCAGAATTACCAACAACGCCTGCACGCATTAATTACTCTAACGAAGATTACTGCAATATGGTTATTATTTACGGAGAGAGTAAAGTATTGTCACGAAGATATGAGACATTTGCTGCTAGATATCCGGAGATGGAGAGGACATCAGAGACAAAATAAATTCACACAATTTTACGCGTCTCGAAAAGTCAGTTTGTGCTTTTTAATATTCTATGAATAGAGCTTTTAGAAAATCCCAACTCTAGTACTGCTTGTCTAATACTTGCTTTCGAATACGCTTGAATATGGAAAAACCACAAATTTCATTCGTACTCATTTTCTTTAGTGCAAAATCTTAAACAAACTGATTTTCAGAGACGCGTAAAAATGTGTGAATTTATTTTAACATGGTTCCAAGGAAACCATTTATTTTTGAACAATATCATTTTGTCAGATAAGGAAAATTCACCAAAATTATCCTATTTAATAGGCACAGTTCCCATTACTGGAGTGACTCTAATCCTCATGGGTTCCGATGTAGAATTTTCCAAGAGAGTTGAAAGTTTAATGTTGGTTGTGCGGCAAGAAACGATGGAGTATTAATTCTACACTTATATGAAGAGAAATTATATGGTCAAATTATAAATATGTTTTAACTTTTACTTTGTGCCCTGCTTTTTTATTTTTTTTTATGTAAAGATTATTTGAATATGTTACGAGATTTTGAATCCACTTATATGGAGGCGAAATCCGCGATATTATCCGTGAACAGTATGCATATCTCCATTATGTTCGTTGTTTGATGCCCAGTAGCCAATTCGAAGAAGGAATCGACTACTTCCAAAACACTTATACTCTATAATATTTCATAATTCAAATTTCACCAGTTTATAGAGAAAATTTGCACTTATTTTCGGACACAAAATTCAACAGTAACTCGCTTCTACTAATACGTCAGTAACAGTTTATAGAGGATAATTGCTAAGATTTTAACCGCAAACTCGTAGAAGTAAACTATTTAAATAATAAAAACTAGCCCAAATACGAATTTCTTTAATTTCCTGCTTATATAATGAACAGTAATGAAGGAATAGTAATGCAGTTCACAGAAAAGTTATACATAATCAAAAATCTTTTTTATGAGCGTTTATATATCCTGATTGGATCATTTTTCATGGAGAATGGTCAAAAGTGGATTATTTCAAAAATTGATAACTTTCTGGTAACTAACACTGGAAAAGTAATAATCGTCAAAACGTTACTTTATGAGATTATGTTTATATGGGCTCACGATGGATACCTACTATTGATTAAGTAGTTTTTGAAGAATTGTAATTTGAATAACTTAGATAAATATTTTGCCCATCTCATCCTATTAACGAGACTAGTCAGATCGGGATATAGTAAAGATATTTTGAAAGTTCATAAATTCCACTTCAATTTGTCTATCTTGGATTTTGCCTATAATGCTGGGAAATTTATATACTGTTAATTAATTACTTCTTTCAACTGACTGGATCTGCCACAGTTAAGACATCTGAAGAGAAATAAGGATGGGTTGTTTAAGCCAAAATTGCAAGTGAAGTGCATTTTATGTGCTTTCAAAATATATTTAGCATATCCCTATTGAACTATTGTGCTTAATAGGATGCATTCTGCTTCCTGCTTAAGTTCTTCTGTAAGTACAATATCGATCTTCAGCTTTATCAATTTCAACGTTATAAGCTATCATTTGGAGATTAAGGTTCCAGCTTTTATTAGAACCAGGATATGAATATTTTTAAAACATTTAAAACAACATTACTATTGCCGGCATTATGAACAGATTAGTACTTTTCACACTATAAGCAAAAAAACGAAAATACCCCATATTTTTTGACTTTTTTAAGGCTCAAATTATTTACGAGTTTGCTGTTAACATTACCTCCATAATGATTTATAATCTATTATTTACGTAATGGCGTATACGATTTGCTCTTGAATTTTATATCAATTTCATAGCTTATCTATACTTATGAAGAACTATTTAAAACTTCAGTAGTTTTATTTTGTGTGAATTGCGATTTAAAAAGTCGTTTTGCGTAGTTTTTTGTCATTTTGCACCAAAATAAAAAATAAATACGTTCATAAATCATAGTAGATTGTAATCGATTAATAATCGATTATAGATCGATTACTGTTATATGCATAATCGATTAATCGATTACTGAAATAATCGAGTCGGCACATCACTATTCAGAACACTACTATTTAAGACGTTTCAAAATATCAAATTAAAAGATTGCCTTCAGAACAGTAACGAATAAAATCGCTCGCTTTAGGGTTCCGACGTCAGACTTCGATATAAATTAACCATCTGCGATATTTTAGAAATTTGACGAATATTAATTCATTTTAGTTAGATATTTATTGCTTGATTATGAAGCAAATATATCAGAAGCTTACGTCGATGCGTAGAAAATTGAAAACTCTGTCAAAGGTTTCATATTACTAGACTTCCTTTTTGAATAAAATTTTGTTGGATGTGTAGGTGGAAAGCGAGCTCATAAAATGCTTTAATCTTAACGTATAAAGTATTGCCTGAAATCAGACATTTATGTATCACAATGTTATATTAATATAGAAATATTGAAAACACTTTTAGAAGCTGAATAGCTGTTTTATATAGAATACCTTCATTTCTAAATATATAACTCTTTGATATTAAGATTAGAAACTTTCTCTTTGCTCTCAAAGGGAAAATTTTAAGTAAATTCCTGAGTAATAGGGGAAGACGGTGCAAGATGGAAGGCTTAGCTTTATAGTACTAGTAGTATTACAAGAAAAACGACATAATCATAACCTTCTACTTCTATCAGTGTTGTGTTCTTTCTAGTGGAATATTCTTGAGATAAATTATATTTTATAACCTAGGTCTCAAGCGTGTTATCAACTAATGATTTTTTTTTGTTATGAATAGAAATAATAATGAACGTGTTGTTTTCTGAATGTTATTTGTGGCATCTTCTAGTTTATTTTAGATTTTCTTGGGAATAATACCACATCAGAGTTCAAACTTGTGTATATTTTAAAACCAAACGTTTCAAAATCCTGTCGGATTTCGTTTTCAATGGATATAAATTTATAAAGTAAAATTGAAATGTATGACAATTATTTTGACAAATATGTTTACGTTACTATGGATAAATTTCTTTAATTTTAAATATACAGGGTACACAAGAAATTCCAAAGATCATTATAATCAAAAAAATTTTTTTTTCAAGTTGGAAGAACTTGAAAAATTGTCTTCAGAATTTATTTGTGGCGTTCCTAGGGACGACTTTCTTTTTAAGATAGTGCATTTGCCAAAAAATGCGATCAAAGAATTCTGATAATTCAGTGATCCCATTAAAGTCATAAGGGAAAACCTAGGAAAAACCTCATGAACTATCCCGATATAGGGTTGTTCAAAAGGATATATTCCTTGTGAATGTAATAAGTTTTATATTGGAGAAACCTCTAGACCTCTTAATGTTCGAATAAATGAACATCAAAATTACATAAAGAAACGTCAGTTCGAAAAATCAAAAATTTGTGAACATGCTTGGGACCAAGGCCATAAAATACAATTTCAAAACACAACAATATTACACAAAGAAGAACACTGCACAAAACGAAAATTAAAAGAATCTGCCTTAATTCTGTTAAATGAAAACGACTGCATCGCTTCTACTTCCGTAGATTTCAGTCATGTCTGGTTGCCGATAATTAAAGATGAAATTAACAATGGGCATATCCTTTTGAACAACCCTATATCGGGATAGTTCATGAGGTTTTTCCTAGGTTTTCCCTTATGACTTTAATGGGATCACTGAATTATCAGAATTCTTTGATCGCATTTTTTGGCAAATGCACTATCTTAAAAAGAAAGTCGTCCCTAGGAACGCCACAAATAAATTCTGAAGACAATTTTTCAAGTTCTTCCAACTTGAAAAAATTTTTTTTCATTATAATGATCTTTGGAATTTCTTGTGCACCCTGTATATTTAAAATCAAAGAAATTTATCCATAGTAACGTAAACATATTTGTCAAAATAATTGTCATATATTTCAATTTTACTTTATAAATTTATATCCATTGAAAACGAAATCCGACAGGATTTTGAAACGTTTGGTTTTAAAATATACACAAGTTTGAACTCTGATGTGGTATTATTCCCAAGAAAATCTAAAATAAAATGAACGTGTTCTTTGGAGCAACCCATGATTTGAATATTTTCTTTCCCTATGACTTTAATCACTACATATTATAAAACAAAGGTTTTAGTACATAATTTGTTAATTTTTTGTATACATTGACAAAAATATAGGGATATTTGTGGGAGGTGTCGGAAAAAAAAGCTGTCTGAGAGCTTTCAACGAAAACGCTGGTTAAACCCTTCGAGATATAACAAAATAATGTATGGTGGAATTGTTTATCTTATATAAATCTGCAGAAAAGTCCGTGATGTCATAGGTCTATCTCGTTCTCGTAAGAATAGCATACTATATCCATTTTAATACATTAATTGATAATTATAATGCGGTATTCAATATCTGCGAAATAGAACGTAATACGGTTGAAAATCTTGATGAGTGGGTTTTATCATTTTTCGGAAATTTAAATATTAATTGTGCAAAAGGGGGTCACTATTGTTTTACGGAGAATTAAATATCTGTGAAATATAAAGTTATACGGCTGTAAATCTTGATAAATACAGTCTTATGAGTAAAATAGATTCGAGTTTTATAATTTTTTGAAAATTAAAACATTAAATGGTGGAAATAGAGTTCACTATTTTTACAGAAAATTCAATATCTTCGTATTACCAAGTGTAATAAGTCTAAAGCTTGACATATTATATATATATATATATATATATATATATATATATATATATATATATGTTATATCACACTTTCAAAATTTATTTATACTTGCACAAATACAATCTTGAAAATAATTAAAATAACAATAAAACTTTATAACAATTAAAATGACAAAAATGAGTGGTAAACTCAACTAGACAGAACTGTAAGTAATAATGAATGATGTTACAATGAAAAAGTATAATTTATAAACTAAGAACGCTGAATAAGGTGTCGCAGCGCTTGCAGTTCTCACGGATGTTCGTCTGCGGGTAACTGGAGAAGACACCTGTTATGCTGAGTCAGCTGGGAACTTGTTGCTTGGTGTTTTCATAAAAGTCGATGGAATTAACTTATATAACAACTCCCATCCATAATAAAAAGTTGATGCTACAGCATCGACTTTTAAGGGAGGTTCTGCAATTCAATATCCTCGACGGGACTAAGGAGGCTATGGAGTTTTACCCTGGGCTTGATGGTTGATGGACCTGGTGGTGGTGCTGGATCGGCAGAAGGGCTGATCGTTGGGGGCTTCTGGAATTTCTTTCTGATGATGTTGATGGAAAGGAGGGCAACCACAATTGCGGTTGTTGCTATTGTGATGATCGTAAACCAGGAGGTGTGTTTCTCCAAGAATGGTTAGTCTAGGAGCTTTTCCAATTCCCTGGAGTATTGGCTAAGCTTATGGTTAGCGATGTACAAGTCTCTGGCATCCAATTCCTGTAGTCTCATGGGATTCAACTTTGGAAGTTGACTGATGGTTGGCAGGTTGTCGCAACAGTTGTAGGGGATGTTGACTGGGTGACTCTTAAGTGTGATGTTGTCAACGTTCATGGTGGTCCTTCTGGCATGGACCCTGGTGTTACCGATGAAGGCATTGCAACTGGGTTGGATGGTCAATAGAGAATTTGTCGATATGGCTTCTCCCTTGCACTTGATGTTGATGGGCAACTGTCCGGAAATCGAGATTAGCCAAAGGTTCAGGTCAATCTCTTGAATATTATATTCTTCGGCATATAATATTACAGGTTCACAAGTTGGTGGAAGTGCTGCTGGTTGTCGGAGAAGCTGTCCTTCACAAAGGGCTTCTTTGTCTATGGTGTGTGGAATAACTTTGGAACAGATCTTATGTTCTTTAGATAATGGCTTACAGTCACTCAGGTCTTCGAAAGATGCGTACAATAGCGAATCGTCATCTCTCGCGATATATTTTAATTTTGTTGGAAGAATATGGTGAAATCCTGTGCGATTATCCAAAACTGGGATAGGATACAGGCGGTACAATGTATAAGTTTCAGGATTGACTAAGGGAATTTTTAGTACAAAAACAATTTTAGTGTTGATTTGAAAAGCTTCCAATTCTATTAGATCGATGTATCAAGCAACATTTGAACTATATGTTGTAAGTGGTAAGTTATTTTCATGAAGTGACTGTGATATTTTCTGAAGGGAATCGACCAAATCTACTGGGTTTATAATTGCGCTATGTAAAATTTTTAGACGGGCGAAAGAGACTGCAGTTAATACATCGTCGAGAGTATCTTCAATGTATACGTAACTTTCCATTAAGCTTTCACACAAATCCCAGACATTGGCTTGAAGTTCGTAAAAAGCAAGATCGTCTGTAATGAACTCAATTGACTTCCTAATTGCTTCGATATTTTCCGAAAATATTTTCTCTTCGGACTGAAATTTTTGTATTGTGGTGTTAAGGTTCTTAACGCTTAACGACCGTAGTTGTTACTGACAATTGTCGTTTCATTAAGTTTTCAATTTGATGTTGGTCTTTAGTAATTTTATTGATAGAGTCACTAAAGTAAGTCCGTCTGTTGCATCTAAGTTACCGGAAATAGATTTCCAAATTGATCCCAGTCCGTTAATGAGTCCGCGTTTCTTTCTGTTGGTACTGTAAGTCTCAGTGTCAGCGAAAATTTTCTGTATATTTGATGTTAACTGATTTAGATATTGTTTCAGGAGGCTTACGTGAGTCTGTACTTTTGATTTGAAGATTTTAATGTTGGTTTTGTTGTCGCTAATAGTTTCTAAAAGTCTGTTCAGTATATTCTCGTTGTTTAAAGCAGAGTCTCGAAAGGGGTTTACATCTTTGTAAACAAGGAGTGTCCATTTGTCATTAGAAATTTTAAGAGTTCCTTCTTCATGAAAGAAAACTCCTATAGTATTGTTAACAGGCGTAATGGAGTACTGTTGAAGGTTCACGACTGAAAACAGTCCACAGAATCTGAGAAGAAGGGATTTACTCAAAATAAGGTTTTAGTCTGTCAAAGTTAACTTTAGTTATTTGGTTTGTTTGCAAATTTATGACGGTGGCATAGTTCTTTCGTATTGCGGTAATTTCGAAGGGGCCGTTGAATTTGTTTTCGGCTTTGTTTTTGATTTCGGACTCTTTTACGTAGACTTTGTCACCTACTTTGTAATCGGGTTGTTTAGTAGAAACGTGTTGGTCAAATCGCACTTTAGGTTTTTCTTTCTGTCTTTCGGTTTTAGCACGGGCGAGTCTGTAATAATAGTCCATTCTGTTATTTAGGTTACGTATTTCGAAATAAGTTTTTCCTGGTTGTAAAGGGTTTCTGGAGGCCTGCTTGAAGTGTGCCCAAATATGAGTTCATAGGGCGTGAAACCTGTGTTTTTTTTTCGTGTTATTATAACAGATGATGGCATAAGGGAGCACGTTAAATGGATGTTCGTTTGGATGTTCCGCTGTGTTTGCCCATCATTTCTGCTAAGGTCGCGTGAAATCTTTCAATAGAACCGTTTGACTCGGGTTGTTGAACGCTGGAGAATGTCAGTTTTATGTCGTATAGTTGGCATAAATCCCGCATTAAGGTGTTATCAAATTCACCTACATAGTCACAATGGATGCGAAGTGGAGTTCCGTAATGTTGAAAGAAAATCAAACGGGTGTTTACGACAGTTGAAGCTGTTTTGTCGTTTATGGGGTAGGCTTGCATAAATTTCGTGAGTTCGTCCCTAATAGTCAGTGCATGATTTCTAGATGGATACTCGAAGATGTCAATGTTAATACGTTCAAAAGAAGTCTTGGGTGTTTCCGTAATAACAAAAGGTGCACTTAGGTTTTTCCTACAGAACTTTACCTTTTGGCAAGTTTCGCAGGATTTGATGAATTTTTCTACAGTTTTAATTAAGCCGGTCCAATTGTACTTTTCCCTAATACGTCTGATGGTTTATGCCACGATGGAGGTTGTTTTTACCAGAGTGGTATTGTTGTATTGTATTATATTAAGTACTTTCTATGCCTGACTGTTTTACTGGCCATGATGTTAAGAGTGTCATTACTGAAATTAAGTTCTTCTTCGAAAAAGTCATCAATAATTTTGTCGTGTAAGTCGTTAGTTTTGTTTTGCCAAAAGAATGTAACTATGCGTTTGTGGGACTTGTCTAAAAGTTGAGAATTGGATATTTCAATTTTAGAGTAATCGATTATTGACTCAGTTTTGTAGAGTTGAACAAATCGATTAAACTCAGCGATAATTCTTTCGTCATGTTCGTCGTCATTGTCAGAGTTTTCAGGTTGTTCGGAGTCAGTTTCGTTGTCAGCGAAAATTTTGATTTTGGAAAGGAAATCAACACATTGCTTGAAATGGTTGATTTTGATGCGAGAAAGAGCATCTGCGTTTTGGTTTACCTTGCCGGGCTTGTACTCGATCTTATAATTGGATTCCTCTAGCTTAAGGCGCCATCTGGCTAGACGACTGCCAGGATCTTTGATGGAAAAGAGCCAAGTAAGCGGACGGTGGTCACACAGAAGTGTAAACCTTCTCCCAAAAAGATACGCTCTGTAGTGCTTAACAGCCCAAACTATGGCCAACAATTCTCGTTCGATGGTGGAATATCGTGTCTCTGCAGCACAGAGGGTGCGAGAAGCGTATGCAACAGGGAGATCTTTTTCCACAGGGCCTTGAGAAAGAACCGCTCCAATAGCAAAAGCACTAGCATCAGTAATGAGCAGGAAGGGTTCTTTAAAGTTTGGATATATCAGGATTGGGTCAGATACAAGGGCTTGCTTAAGTTCATTGAAGGAAGACTTGCAATCTGCGTCAAAGATGAATTTGACGTTTTTTTTTTTGAGTAGTTTAGTCAGAGGTTTAGAGATCTTCGCAAAATTTGGTATGAAGGTTTGTAATATCCAGCGAGACCAAGAAAAGATTTGATGTCTTTCGGAGTTTGGGGTTGCGGAAAGTTTTGAATACATTCAACCTTTGAAGGGTTTGGTTTTACACCTTTTTGTGTGATAAGATGGCCAAGATAAGCCACTTTTTTACGAAGAAATTCGCACTTATCAGGTTGAATTTTAAGGTTAGACTTCTGAAGTCGTTAAAAAACTTCTGTTAACCGGGAAATATGTTCATGGATGGTCGGAGAGTAGACGATGATATCATCCATGTAGGCGAGACAACGTTCATTCTGGATACCCAGAAAAATATTGTCCATGACCCTTTGAAAAGTAGAAGGTGCATTTTTTAAACCAAATGGCATACGAACGAATTCGTAATGACTATTTTCGACAGAAAAGCCAGTCTTAGGAATATTTTTCTCTTGAATTTCCAACTGGTGGAACCCGGAAGCGAGATCCAGTGTCGAAAAATATTGACACTTTCCAAGTTGGTCGAGAAAATCTGAGATATTTGGCAGAGGATATTTATCGTTTACAGTCAATTCATATAATTTCCTGTAATCAATAACAACTCGCCACTTTTGTTTACCAGAAGCATTGAGCTTCTTGGGGACGACCCATACAGGGGAAGACCAAGGAGATGAGGAGTGCCTCATGATACTTTATTCGAGCATTTTTCCAATTTGGGTTTTTACTTCCTCTTTGTGAACTTAAGGATATCTGAATTATTTAGTGAAAACGGGCTTTGCGTTATTCGTATCAATCGAATGTTTAACCTCGTTAGTGAAAGTCAAGACGTCACCTTCAAGATAGAAAATGTCTTGAAATTCCAAACAAAGATCAGTGATTTGTTCGCGTTCTTCGTCATTTAGATGTTCAGTTCTAATTTGTTGTCTAATAGTCGAGTTTCTGTCCATGTATTGGGATTCATGATAATCGTCTGTATTGAAATTCAGAAGAGGGTGAGTTTTGTCAAGTGATTCCAGTTTTAAATCAGAAAAAGTTACTGTTTTGGGCATCGCGTTAGCGTTGATGATGGAAGTTAGAAATTCGCCATTTGCGTTAATGTGTACGAGTGCGTTTGGAAGTCGTACTCTGTCAATTTCTTGAGTTGGTAAGATGGCGTCGATGTTAGAAAGATCGCATTTAAGTTTAAAGACCTTTTCTGTTCATGCCTCAATAGTTATTTTGTTTTGTGTGGGTGTTTGTGAGTTAATATTTGGCTTAACATTGGGTGTGTCGGGTACATCAGTCAAGGGTTGATCGTTATCGGGAACTTTGTGTAATGGGATGGTTTTAAAATTTGTTATTAGCTGTTTAGATTTTAAGTCAACTATGCATTCATAGTGTTCGAGAAAATCTAATCCTAGTATGCCGTCAAACTCAATGTCAAAATCGTATATGAAAACTTTATGTGGGTTACGTGGAGCGAATGGAATTAGGGTAGATTGTGAAATAGGGATTTTTTCGTGGGTAATTCCTTGAATCGTTACCCTTTCAGGAGATCTTTGGGTGAAATTCTTTACGGTATTTTCTTTGAAGATAAAGATACCAGCTCCGGTATCAATAAGTAGTTTGAATTTAGAAGAAGTGTCAAGAATATAGTAGAGATTTTTAGAGTTCACAGTAAGAAGTGGGCTTAAAGAAATAGTTGCTCCGGGAAGTTCAAGTCGGGGTTCAAATCGTCCAGATTCAGGTTTTGAATTTGAGATTCGACTTCGCACAAAGTTGTTGTCGAATCGGGAGGTTGGTCTAGGCTCGGAAGCGCTGGAAAATCCTGGTATTGATGACTATTAAAGGGCTCGATAGGAGTATCTTCGAACGTTTGTTCAACGATAGGATAATTTTGAAGATCATCCTCATAATCGTATGTGTTATCATCCGTATAATAATTGTAGTCTGAATAATTAGTGTAATCAACATTTTGGTGTTGATTGAAATGGTGTGTCCTTTCAGGACGGTTATTAGGATTGTTTTGTATTACCGATGGGCGATAATAGTTAGGATTCATTTGAGACCTAAAGGGGGGTCTTTGGGAGTTTGTTGAACAGGGGGATTGTTTGTAGGAGAGTTTGGCCTTCTTTGTTGATTAGGCACAACAGGATTTGATCTATAGTTTTGATTAAATGTTTCAGAACTACTTTGTGTTTTCAAACGGCAATTTACAGCTATGTGGCCTAATCGACCACAATGAAGACACTTAGGTGGTTGTGTCGACTTTCGAGGTGGGAAACTGGGTTTGAGAGGAACAGATTTGTTTGTTTTCTGATCCTCGAAATAAGATAGCTGAAGCTCTCTTCTAATCCGGGAGTGTGCTTCTAGAAGGTCTTTTGGGTTACTGGCACGAATTACCTGACCTAAACGGGGTTCTAATCCCGTAAGAACGGTATTCATCATCATTGTATCCACTAGAGTGGTCTGGGCGTCTTTTTGTTCTGGACTAAGCCCAGCCGTTTTATGAATGCAGGAGTGCATTTTAGCACTCAAGACTTGGAGACGATTGTAGAACGTTCAAGGTTTAATTGCAGTGAGGACTTCTTTCAGGTTCGTTGTTCCGTTGAGGGATAGGAATCCGCCGATATATATATATATATATATATATATATATGTATGTATATGTGTATATAGAAGTGCGTTTTATTATCTTTGAAAATTCAAATATTAAATTGGGGCAAAGAAGTCACTATTGTTTTACGGAGAATTCAATATATTCGAAATAGAAAGTAATACCGATGTAAATCTTGATATATATAATCTAAAATAAATAGTAGCCGGTTCTATCGTTTTGCGAAAATTCATTTATCCGTTTAAGGGTTTTATTTTAAGAAGAATTCCCTATTTCTTGGTAACAGAAAATAATACAGATATGAGAATTATCATATTAATTCTTCAATTTAGTAGACAATTGATGTGAAATTTTGGGAAAATTCTATTATTTATTAGGGCGATGGCTTTTAGTAATGTTTAGGTACAAAAAATGATGCAGGTGTACATTTGCTTTTCATCTTAAATGACTAGACCTGAATTTAATATCTTAGTGTAAATCACATACCCCTAAGTAAGTGGCAAGTAGAGTATTTTTTCATTGAATGCGAATTGATAAACTTATGGAAGGGATGGTGAATAAACAAAAATAAAAGATTTGGGAAATGTGTTAAGTGACAATTCCAAAATATGACACAAATATTATAATCCAGGAAATTTTTAAAATATTTATTGCACCAAAAAATATAAAAATACAAAAGTTGACAACATGAGAAAAATCTCACAAATGTAAAATATATAAAACGTCAAAGTGTCAAAGTCATAGTAAATGTGGAAAAAGTAAAAAATGTCAAGAATGTTCATAATCTCTAAAATGTTTATGTCAAAAATATCAAATATGCTAAAAATGTCAATAATGTTATAAATGTCACAAATGTAAAAAATGTCAGAAATGTCAAAGATATCAAAAATGTAAAAAATGTCAAAAATGTCAAATATTTGCGTCAAAATGATTAATATGTCAAAAATAAAAAGAATCTTAAAAAAGTCCAAAAAACCAAAAATTTTAAAATAATCAAAGAAATTAAAATAATCAAAAAATCAGTAAAGTCAAAAATGACAATGTTAATTCACGTAAAGAAAACACAATCAAAGACGAGATAACCTCAAAATCAAATATCAAAAATCTCAAACACGTCGAATATGTTAAGCCCATCATATTAAATACCTAAATAATTGATTTTTGGAAGACTTCTAGCCATATGAATTTCTCTTGTGAATGAAAAAAAACCTAAAAATGTAGGGGATGTGAACATTAACAAATGAAAAAATATGTTCAAGACAAATACGTAAATACGCCCATTTGTCTAGCCTGCGAGAAGCTGGGACGAGTCAGCTTGTTAACGATATATATCTGTATCAACATATTTATGTTATAATCCTAACGTATCCAGGTCTAGGTCAGACCCCGTTCTGAATAGCGCTTTCCTCTAATTCTAGAAATCTAGAATGTGCAACATTTTGTTTCCTCAATTAGCTCTATTACCATTGTGAAAATAATTGTTTTGTAATTTTATTGCAATTTATAGGTATTAAAATTATACAGGATTTTTTTTCAGAAATTTCCAAAATTTGTTGTGATTAGTTTAATGGGTTATCTGCCAAGCAATTTTAGATGATTATCATTATTTTTTTACGATGATTTGTCAATCTAATGACTATAGATTTATTTTATAAAGATTTTATTAATTACTGTAAACAAAATGGTGGATATTTGAAATTAATGAAAATTTTCAAAACTCTTTACATAAGTCATGCAGATATTACAGAAGTAAGATTTCTTATAGGTATTTAGTATAATAGTTTTTTAGGATAAGTGAAAATTTAGAAAGATCTTATAAAAATAATCTTAGTGTTGGTAGACTATTCATTTTACTCCGCCACAAAAATTAAGAATCCTTGGAGAAATGAATAATCCTAAATAAATACCAAAATTGTTAGTTCGATAAAAACCATAATAGCAACAAAAAACGAAGTCCCCAACAATTTGATTGATGGCAAAGATGCTTCTATGTCATTCTGGAATTGAATTCCATACACACTAGCATACCAGAACTGATCAGCAAATTCCTGTAATATCGATGATACCTCTTTAAACACGAACATCTTGCGGGAAGAAAGTGATAGTGTTAAAATTTTATAATTGAACCCACGGAATCTGTAACTGTATGTTTGACTTTAAAATTAATTGTTTCTTCAATGCGTTCTTACGTATAAGAAAATTTAATTATAAAATCATTCGAAGAAATCTCATAATCCCTAGAAGGCGTATGTTAATTCTTATTTCAACAATAAATGAGCTTACATACCAAGGCTGGAACTGTTGGAATTGTTTTAAAATAAAAGTAGTCCTTTATGCTGTATGCTAATTTCATAATGCAGAATCCATCGCTAATGTAAAGCAAGAATAACTAGTTTATGTATTGAAAAGAGAGCAAACAAAAATGTGAAAGCTTTGGCACTGATAGAACTAGATGTTGTTCCCAAGCTATAGGGTTCCTAATTTTGAACATTGCACTATTATTAGAATGGTACGTTAAATATCACGAAATGATGACTAGAAACATTTTTATAATACCTTGGACCAAGAAGCACGGAATTTATTGAACCACATTTACGATGCTGGTGAAACGACAAAAGTTATTAAGTATAATCCATAGAAATCTTGGCGTCCTAGACGCATAGACAATTCACAAACAGTGTGGTCTAGACAAATAAAAGGGGCGTGTTTAGGGTACTAACTATTTCTTAGTACCTTGGTTACAATTTTTTAATACACAAGTATTATAGTAGTCTGAAACACTTAAAATCACAGAATAAAGTAATTAAACCTGCGAATGATCATCTTTTTATTATAATAAGCACTGAATTTTACAATTTTAGGCTAGAAAGAGTCAACCTACCATTGAGTCCAAATTTTGTATAAAAACGATGCAAGAACTCTAAAGCACCAGGTATCCGTTTGCATCACAATGATAGAATCCCGTGAATATATACATATCTATTTATATCTAACTGATAAAATGGGGCGTTCACCTGTTTAGTATAAAAATGATACTTATGGCAGCTAACAGGTCCTTATTACTGCCCGAAATGTAGCTATAAATTACCCGTATCTCGCACAAGTTGGACGAAATATAAAAAAAGTTTCTGAAATAAGCGTGTCATCTTTGAAGAAAACTTACTGCAATAATCGTGATGCTACATAGCATCATGTAAATTAATTTGCTAATTGAAACAGTATTTCTAACTATTTTAAATTAGTTTTCGCAAGACAGTCACACAAAGTGTGCAAATATCATCATGTCGTAATAGAAAGATTTATTTGAGGCCAGAAAAATATATACAAATTCTAAAATTTTATACAATTTTATTATGGAAAAATGTTGTTTAGGTATTTGATTTAAGTCTCACCAAATCTGTAACATATTGTGCTTACGTCGGTATCATCCAGCACTTTAATTTAAAATTAAACTGCGTTTTTAAACATTCCTAAAATGATAATAATTATTTTAATTTTCCTTGAACGAACTTGAACTCTCCATTGTTAGAACTTCGAGTTTAATTCGGATATTCACATTTCCTGCAGTTGTGTCGGAAAGTGTTTTTGTATGAGTAGCTGTTTCTGGTATCTCTACTTCTAGCAGTTTGAAACTAATTTGTTTCTATTGCACTCATTAACAATATGATTATATTTTTTTAAAAGATTTATCTTGTGAAATTTTCGAGGAAAATTATTTCCGCGTTAATGAAATTCTTCCATAAGTTCTCCTTTGTTTGGAAATAAAGGCTGAACTGCTACTCCTTTCGAATTTTTGGCCCATTTTCCTAATTATCGTGACGAATATAATCCTCTTGTTGCCCGAGTCGCTTGTCGATTTAACGAATTGTATCCGCTTGAACAGTAATGATGGAAACAGAATTTCGAGCCGGATTCAAACTAATTGACTATTTAGAAGCTTTTCTTAATGTCTTTACTCACCATTTGCCCTTTTCGTTTTCATCGATCCGTCCAATTTGTGTATAATATAGAAACGAAACTACAAGAATTCTGGGCAAACATAAATATGCATGCAAATTTCAGAAATTTATAGTATTTTATTGATTATTACTAATTTCTGACTGAATGCATAGGATTCTTAACGCAATTTGTACAAAATGAATTTCTCTATACAGAAAAGAAAGCATAAAATTACAAGCCATGTGTAATTCACAGAAACACTAATTTACTTAAAGGAATTACGCAGATATTTTGTGGTTACATTGGTGAACCAGCTCTATAACAAAATGAAGGAAAATGATACTCACATAAATAATATATTTCTTGATATGTAAATTATTTTACTATCACTTATTCCACGCGATGTTTTGTGATAGTTAGTTTCAGGCAATTTTATATAAAACATTTCTCTGTCGTATCCATTTTGAATCAATCATAATTACAGGCATCATATCTACTTCGGCCGGAAATCTGTAAAAGATGTTATTTTCATAGGATATTAATTTATTTGTAGACGCGAGATGTAAGAGCCCACATCTAGGATTTTCGAGGAAACTAGCAGACAAAGGTTCCGAATCTGGGGCCGCGGCGTGTAATTGGTGTTCTCCATTTACTCCTAGGACAGAATGTCACGATACAATTTTCAGGTTACTTGCCCTGTCAGAGATATTGAATACACTCTTCAATTTGTCATTCTTTTGTACGGAAGACAAAGAAAACAAATATATGATACATATTGTTTCTGATCGGGTACCTTAATCAGTTGCGCTTCCCACAATAGAATGTCCTCTCGAATGCTTATTTATGTATTTGATACATAACAGTAAATTTGTAGACGCGAGATGTAAGACCGACATCTAGGATTTTCGAGGAAACTAGCACACAGAGGTTCCGAATCTAGAGCCGTTCCGTGTAATTTCTGTTCTCCCTTAACTCCTAAGACAGAATATCACGATAAAATTTTTAGGTAACTTCACTTGTCAGAAACCAGAAACAATATATATCATATATAATGTCTTGTGTACAAAAGAATGACATCTCGAAGAGAGTATTGAATATCTCTAACAGGTGAAGTAACTTGAAAATTTTATCGTGACATTCTGTTCTAGGAGTTAAGGGAGAACAGCAATTACACGTAACGGTTCGAGATTCGGAACCTCTGTGTGATAGTTTCCTCGAAAATACTAAATGACGGTCTTACATCTCGCGTCTACAAATTTACTGTTATGTTTACATAAATAAGTGTTCGAGAGGACATTCTGTTGTGAAAAGCGCAACTGATGAAGGTTCTCGACCAGAAACAATATATATCATATATATTGTCTTGCGTACAAAAGAATCATACCTCGAGGAGAGTATATTAATTTATTGCTTCTAACTGTGTATGAGGCGTAATATCTAATGCTGTAAAATGTTTACTTGTGTTTTACCGGATCTACAAAATGTAAAAATGTGAAATAATTGCCTCTGTAAATGTTTATTCATTGTTGATTTGTATTTATGACTGTGCCAACTTGTGTGCCTGGATTAAATGATAATAAAACAAATTGTTTTAATGCAATACGTATATAGAATTAAGCCCAGAGAGCATTTTTCTTATCCACTCCAGCAGTTGCACTGCAGGTTGGTAGAGGAGCCCAATATAAGGAGGAAACTGGCTTATGATGCAACGAAGTTCTAACCATCCAAAGTCAGTGTAGACATATAAAAGTGAGACATTAATATGAATCCGCATGTAATTGGAAATTTGAAACAGTCGTTGTTTGTCATAACGTATATTGAAGTTTCGGCTTGTCGTACCTAAATAAAAGTTATTGAACTCTGGACAAATTAACTTATAAATTTCGGATTTCAGATGAGTGCAATGGGTTCTATATAGATATGACATGCAGAAAGTTCAAACCCCGTGTTTTCTAAAGCTTATTTTTGGCATGCTCTGCATTATTTTAATGGTTAAATGGAAAAATAGTAAACATACTTGAAAAAAAGGCTTTATAGTCAAAAAATTCTTACTTTGTTGAGAATAAAATTAAAATTTGAAAAAAATCTAATATTAAATTGAAAGCTAGATCGTTTTGAAAATTTTAATGACATAACTAAGAATATATGTTATTTTTAGGATTCCGTATATACAGTATACGGATACCCTTATAATATCCCTCCGGATTTCTAGCTCTTTCAATCACAGCCATTTTCTCCTAAACTACGGAAAAGGTTGAAATTTGGTATCAATATACAGCTTGGTGACCAGCTTGGTGACCAGATCAGGAATACATACCGTAAATTAAAAAAAATTAATTTTAGGGGTACTTCTGGGGTGTGGAGAGGAACTAAAAAATTGACCGTCGCCCCCCTATCACCGAAACTAGAAGCGGTAAAATTTTGAAAAAAATGGAGGTATAGGGCCTCACCTGAATTTTACCGGAAAAATATGGAGAACCCGTAATATTCATTTTGGGGGGCAAATTACATAATTAATTAAAATAAAAAAAATAAAATTGTTTCTAACATATACAATTTTTTTTTTAATTTTTTTAAAATAAATTATTTAAAAGATATTAACAAAAATATATAGATAATTTACCCCCCCCCTTAATTTCGGAAACTCTACAACGTAAAAATTGAAAAAAATTAGGGATATAGGGCCTTACCTGAACTTTCCTAGAAAAATAAGGAGAAACTCCTAATATTAATTTTGGGGGACAAATTGCAGCATCAAAATGGAAAAAATAAAATTAAAATTATTTCTAACGTAACGTGTAATATAACAAACCAAAGTCGAGTACAAATATATTTTTTTCAGATTTTAAAAATAAATATTTTAAAGTATATTAACAAGAAATTAAATTATTTTTTTAAACGCATGCAATACATCAGATGAATGGGCTCATTATTATGAGTACAAATATATATTTTTCAAATTTCTAAAATTAATTGTTTGCAAGATAGTATAAGAAATATATAAAAAATTATCATTTCCAATTTTATTTCCGAAACCATTAAACCTAAAATTTTGAATATAATTAGGGGTACTGGGGCTCATTTGAACTTTATAATAAAAATTAGTAGAAAACCTTCATATTAGTTTTGGGGGCAAATTATAGAATTAAATAGAAAATAATTATAAAATTCAAACGCGTTATGCGTTATATCAAATATAAGGGCTCATTATGAGAATTACAAATATGTTTTTTTTTCATATTTATGAAATTATTTATTTAAAAGATATTAATAAAAATATTAAACATTATCTCAGACAATACATAATCTAAAATTTGAAAAATATATTTTATTTGCATTTTTAAATAATTTTTACTGAGACTAAAATTCAGAGAATGTATTATATAGCGCTTCATTGAAAGTTTATTAGTAAAATTATATTCTAATGTTAGTTTTGGGGTCCAAATTAGAAAATTAAATAGGTACATATTTTTATAAAAATCAAGTGAATCATATGGCAGATAAAATAAATAGGTTATATGTGAGAAATTAAAGTGTATATTTTTTACAAAATTTAAAATGCTTCTTTTAAAACATATTTTGGTGAATATATAGGAAAATGCAATCATTCCCTGCTTGTCTTATTCAACTGGAATACTAGACAAATATATACTTTAATTCACCTACATTGTATCAAATCTCTAAGGTAAACCCTTAGTATGCGAGTCCAACTCGCACTTGACCACATACAGGCTAGCACAAAATATCCGTATCTATGGTTTTCTTTTAATAAGTGGTCTGTAACAAATGTACATTTGCAGACCACTTATTAAAAGAAACCATACACCTCAAAATACATTCGAAATTTTACAAAACAAAAGTAAAAAATTATATACCCTTGAATCCCTTGAAAACAACAAAAACAGAATTCTCGGAATCTCTTAAATGATCGCACTGATACTAATACGTCTCCCTTATTTAATCTCCACATCCATTTCTAAATAATATTATATTATATTATCCATAACTGTTGTCAACAATGTTTCATAAAATTATTTATCTGACCTACACTCCGCCCACTTCCTCCCAAATTCCCCACAATTAAGCGACACGTTATTTTATTACCCTACCTTTAGTTTCTGTGTTACAAATATAATTTTAGCATTCATTGTATTTGCAATTTCTGAAGAAGCCAGACTTGGCGAAACATAAAAAAAATAAAAGTAATAGTGAAAATTTAACCAAGTGTTTGATGTTTGTAAGTAATTTTAAAGTATTCCAATATAATTTTTTGTTTACAATTGAATATTTAATACAGTGTTATTAACTTTTCTCAATGTCACTTTTGGAAAACCCGTTAGACTAATCCCCAAATAGTTAGTAGTTGATAATTAGAACCAGGGTCAGTACATGACATGTAAATAATTTATAAGATTAAACACGTATATCCAAAATAACTTGTTTTACTTACTGTTTGAAGTTCACATTTATTTATTTATCTTTTTAGAAAACACGATTTAGATACACTGATGAAGCTGATTTTACCAGAATAAGGTTCATTAATTTCACATTTTCAAAACGGCCAGAATTATCGATTTTCCCAATTCAGAAGATTATCCTTGAGGTTTTTAGTATCATCAGTTTGCAGTATTCCACTTCATTAGTAAAATTTGTACACTTTACATTCCATTAGTTATTTGGTAGGATTCGTTTTAGATATCTCAGCTTCATGATTTATTTTTGATGACGTGGGATTATAGTGCAATTTACAATCGTTGCAAAATGGAGAGGGAATTAATATTTGTCACTTGATATAGTCTAGGAACGTGTTCTCTCTTGCGATAATAGTTAAACGATTTATACATAATTGCAAGACATTACATTTGTTGTTCGTGGAATTCTGATTAATGTGTTGAGTTGTTTGAAATCAATAGTTACTAAGTTTATTTGACAGACGTTGCATCTTCTTGTATTATCAGGAAATATATTAAGAATACTTAACACTTAACGAAGGACAGATTTTAACAAATAAGAATATGTATAAAAACTGCTAATATAACATATAATTGATTGTGAAACTTACCTAGTAAATGGATTTTCTTATAATTTTACACATATAATGAATTATATAATACTAAATATGTTTTTATTAATGCTGACTTCTTTAATAATTTATAAGCTATTTCTGCCATTTATCCCACATCTTGTACTTCAATATGAATAACTGGATTGAACGGAAGTGTCATTGACACAAATCATACAAGAAGGTCTTTACAAACTGAAAGCCGTTCTTCATGTTTACTACTTGTACTCGAACCAACAACAGACTGGATCACCCAACAGCAGAATTCTAAGGATTTTCGATATTCAAAATCAATGACCTTCAACGTGTCCTTATGCTGAAATTTTTAAGCTTTCTTTATCCTAAACACAAACGTCAACGCTATATGATAAACAACTATTGAGCACAGATAAGCCAAATCGCATCGAAACAATAATAGTATAAGAGTTAACTGGAGTTACTGACAATTATAATAAACGCAATGGTATACTCTTCCAACGTTGGAAAACACGCCGAAATTAATATCAGTATCTGACAAATAATGACAAAGGCTAGTTCAAGAGTTTCTAGAAATCAATAAGCAATTTTTGGGTGATAGGTACAGTAGTATTACGCCTTTAATTTCTCTGATATCTCTAACATGAAGAATACATTATCTCTATAACTAACAAAACCCTTTACGCAACTACTCATCATTGGATACACTTAGGTCAAGATGGAATCGTACAGATCCACCAAAATCAGTATATAATGAGATAAACTATCAAACCAAATACTCATACTGCTTGTTAAACTACCGAGCCAATAAAGAAGCTGCTGATATCACAAAAATACAAGATTAAGGGGTGACGATTTAGCCAAAACTTCAAAAACATAGAAAAAGTGTTCCAATAATTCTGCAAAACTTCAAAACAATTAAGAATAAATAACACGGCAGAGGAAATCTTACCTTTCAGAATGCATGTTCAATTTCCTGATTATTTAACACCTGCAACAGATAGACTGAGATCCGTCTGTCACTTTCAATTGGTCCAAATTCACTGTTTTAAACATTGTCAGTCTATTTATTTTTCACTTATAAAGTTCCACAAATACACCTGTCACCACTGTAATGTTTTTACTTTTACACAAGTGTTCGGTTCTGTTCGTGGATTTATTTAAAAACACAATCCAACTCACTCTAATTTATTTTCACTACTTTAACACAATTTATGTACACAGAAACTATTTACATATTATCTTTACTATACAATACGACCGTCGAAAACTGAATGCCTCCAATCGCTAGCTGTTCATATTTATATATTTCTCTTCGAATTTTCTGGTAAGCCCACGACCCATCGGGAAACTCTTTCATGTTCTGGAAGCTTTAAGGGAATTCCCAGTAACGGCAGCGGTCGGCCTGTTGAGAGATAAAACATTTCGCATTCCCAGAAGTGTCGGAATAACGTCCCTTCCAGGAATTGGTTGATGGCCGATTACTCCATCTGTCGGATGAATTCTCGTAACAATATTTATTTTCTTTTAAGGGATTTACTAATTCTTGCCTGTTTACGTTGGATGTGGTTATTTGTGATGATAATAAAAGCATTAGCATACTAATATTATGCCTAAGTTTGGATCGGATCTCAGTCTATCTGTTGCAGGTGTTAAATAATCAGGAAATTGAACATGCATTCTGAAAGGTAAGATTTCCTCTGCCGTGTTATTTATTCTTAATTGTTTTGAAGTTTTGCAGAATTATTGGAACACTTTTTCTATGTTTTTGAAGTTTTGGCTAAATCGTCACCCCTTACTTTCGCAATGAACAATTGGGCGAAGACCTTGAAGATTTAGTAGAAGATCACACACTGTGGAAACTAAGTAAATTTTCTTTTAAAAATCCACAAGCTATCCCGTGCCAAATTGTGTAGTTTAAAATTGTCATTATGAACTTTTTAATTTTTGGGAAGGGGTCTGATTTAGAATGAAGGATTATTAATATGAAATTCTAAAAATACAAACTTGAGATGCCACAACTTGTAATTTTCTAGATATACCATTGTTGTGGAAAGCGTAACTGATGAAGGTTCCCTACCCAAAAAAAAAAAAATATTATATATATTGTCTTGTGTACAAAAGAATGACACCTCGAAGAGAGTACCATTGTTGTGTTCTGAAAATAAGTTTTGAATATTTATATCTAACTCTAGTTTGTACAAATATTTTGCTCCAACGTTTTGTGTTAAATGTACAAGCTATCAAAATAATGCAGCTGGTTAACATGGAGGAGGTCCTCTACTGTTACGTCTGAGGCCGTAGGTCTCTAAAGATGAGCCCATAGGGTTTCACGATTTCTCCCGAATCCTACAGAGCATCTTAGCATCAGGCTGAAACCGGCTATAAAACTAATAGCTAAATCAATCATTTTCTAATATATTAATGGTTTAAAACAGTTCAGCGATCTGGGCGAAGCGAAGTCTCAAATCAAACGGGTCTGAATTAGAAATCCTCGCCGAGTTAGAAAAAAATACTACGACATAGGAACGTCCGAAACACGTAGGAACAGACATCATAATCTGTTGCATAAAAGAAATAAGACGGAACACAGGCAAAACAAATCGTAAACAATTTTATTAATTTTTATATAAAATCTCGGCCACAGAAAAAAATAGATATAGTAGTAGACAAAAGTATTATAACAATGGCCAAGGCATAGTGAGGCAAGATCGCGTCTTCTACATAAAACTTTCAATGGGTGGATACTCTTCACTAAATACAGATGCCGCATCTAACCTACAAGAAAATGGTGAGGAATCAAAACGGGTCAACAGTACATCGGAGCACTGAAGTGCCAGCATAAAGTTTAAGCATAGTTTAGCAACATCACTCCGAAGAATCACCCCGGCTCCAGAATACCTACATAAAGGACAGAAGAAATACGAGGAAACAGCAAACATGAGAGAGCTTTGAGAACAACCACAATACTAAAGTATCCTTAGTGATTAGACTACAAACAATTACTATAGCAGCAACTCAGACACACTTGTACGATGAAAACATTATAAAACTTGGAATAGTCAAAAGAGTCATATTTAAAACATGGTAATTATCTAGGTCAGGTGCAGTCAAACTGCTGTACCACAATTCAAACTCATGATGAAACGGACAATTGCCCAAGGTCAAACATACTGCACATCCATGCTAGTGTGGAAATAAATCTCGAATACGAGAACCAAAATCAGCCAACCATTTACAAATACATAAAAAATCTAAACAACCTGAGTTTCGAATGTTAATGAAATTAACAATTGGTGTCAACCTACTTCAACAAACAAAAACTCTCTCGAAACCGACAACGTGTCTGCACATCTTAGGAAGAACCTGGGAACATTAGAGTTACCTTGCCCAAAAACATCTTGGATATTCCATGCCACTAAAGCATAATCTTGGCAATTTGAAAACACAGTATACTTGTGCCGCTCTAATAAAATAAAGGTGAGGCCTAATTTTGTTCGATCTATAGAATACTAACACTTAACTATAATTTAATTTAACTATTATTTGCATTTCTTAACCAGGAAGAGGCTGACAACTGATTTGGCAAGCTTTAAGAAGTCAAAAAGGGCCAGAAGCTTACATTACCTCAGTTCGCATCCTAGCAGGAACGACTAAACCTTCCTTGTTAAAATAGGGGACCAACATTGCAATAGCTTTTTCGGTATCAAGGTAAAAAGCTCTCTGAAAAATAGTCCCTAGTCCCGTCCAGTCTTTCGTAACCAGACGATTGCTCTGGTAGCGGAATCGCTCAGATGAATTAAACGTACCCTGAACATAAAAAGCGGTATTCACTAGAAAGCAATGGTTTGAAAATCAGTGGTATGAAAATGGAGTAATTTAAGTTCATACTTAGGCATCCACATATTTATGCCCTCATAAAAGATAACTCAATGCTACTGGTGACCAAGTTTAAGTATTTTAGTTCGCTTCTCATGAAACTGTCTCTTTCATCTTTCACCTCGACTTAGTAGCACATTATCAAAATCTGTTCCAAACTTGTTCAACTTTACGGTGAGAAGTCTTGGACTTCTACATCAGAGTATGCGACCAAATTATTTGCTGTCGAGATGAGCAGGCACAGGTATGTAAGGGGTATAATCATACCGGGCAAAATGAAACATGAATACGTGAGGGGTAGTTATAATGTGGCACTTATCTCAGACAAGACCCGCAAAAAAAATGTCTACAGGCAATACGCTGTGATGACGATTATCTAGTTAAAATAGTTTTAAAACTGCCGCAGGCAAATAAATCGCACCAAAGCAACTTGGCCGTTATTTAAAATACTACAGCCTCATAGCCATATGGTAGAACTATATTGATAAGGCCGATTCCAAATGAACCAAGAAGGGATACAGTAGTGTAGTGTTTTAAATAAATATCCAGCATAAATATATAAACATGTACATTTTCTTGTTTTAATGTTAACAATATACCTAAAACATTTAACATTATAATTTTTTTTATCTTCTGGGGTGCCTACGACGGGTACAATATATTTGAATTTGCGACTAAACGCAACTATTAATATAACATAAATTTAAAATGCAATGTTGGTTGAGTTAATACTGAGGTAAAAGTAACAATTTATAGAGTTCGTTCCTCCACATGACCCAAATTTCTCAAACGGTGGTTGTGTTCAAGTGACGCTACTGAAGTTAAAAGCATTCCAAATTGCATTACACTAGGTTTTCAGCTAGAAAATGCTGCCAAACCAACCAGACTTTAGATGTGGAAAATGCATCTCAAAGGAATTTAACACAGTAAAGAAGTGACTGTCCACTACGGCTTCTCCAATAAACAGGATTATTTAGCCAATTCCAGAAGATTCACTTAAACTCTCGTTTCGCTCGGGTAAAATGAACTCTTTCCACTATCGAAAAGTGAATTTTCAAACGAAGCCGCATAATGGTGTTACTGGGTGTTATAGCTTGTGTTAGCGAATTTACCCATCCGAACTATTTCTACCTTGAAGATTGTGTCTTTTAATTTGTATTGTATCAGGCACTAAAAACAAATTTTGAAGTTAATGAAGAGGAAATGAGAAATGTTTACGTTGGATATATATATATATAGTTCGATAGAGTTGTAAATTCTCTATTCAGGAATATAGGACTTTTTGATTTTTTGATGCTTGTTAAAAGCAAAACAATTTTCAATTGTTTAGTGTAAAAAAATTAATGGTGCCACAGACAGAAATAAACTTTGAAGCAACTAACAATATTTACAATAATTATTGTCTATTTCATAGTGTTGAAATAATTCGATAATATTTGCAGATTTGATTAAATTAATTTCTTGCCCTAGAAGGTTTTTCAAATAATCAATACTGTTCACTCTTGTAGAATTTTGATTTTAAATATTCCCACAAAACGTAATCCAGTCGTATCAGGCCGCAAGAACGGGGTGGTCAAGCAATTTCGTCACATTTACCGATCCAACTATGCGGAAATATTTTATTTATATCAGCTCGTACCGTGGCTGCATCTTGTTGAAACCAAATTTTTTTTTATTGCAGGAATACCAAACGTTTCAAAGTCTATTCTGACTTCGTTGTCAATGGCTTTATATTTATTGATGTGATTGCAAAATGAAAATTTGATTTATGACATTTAAAATTGACATTAGAAAATTTGTTGTTTTTAGATATACAGGTAGCACAAAAAATTCTAAAGATCATGAATTATAGTTAACCAGCTTTCAAATTAGAAGAATTTGAAAGAGTTGTCTTTAGAATTTATAAGTGGCGTTCCTAGGTACGACTTTGTTATAAGATAGCGCATTCGCCAAAAATGCGATCAAAGAATTCTATTGTTTCAGTGATCCCATTAACGTCATAAGGGAAAACCTTTTTTTTTTCCCTTATGACGTTAATGGGATCACTGAAACAATAGAATTCTTTTTTGTGCTACCTGTATATCTAAAAACAACAAATGTTTTTAGTAATGTCTGCGGGGTTAGCTGTGTTAGAAAGAAGTAATTTAAGGATTTTTGTTATTTAGTTGCTGAACCTGTTTAATTATATGTGGATAGTATTTCTTAACTAATAGGTAGTGAATCGACATATGTATTTGACTTGAGGCATACTTGCATTAAATAAAATTACTTTTTTCTCGAGTAGCCACGTTCAAAAATCAGAAAATCCTACATTGCTTTACAGATTTATTTTATTAAGTATAATAATACAAAAATTGTCTGATTTATTTGGAGCTGGTAAATTTGGTAACAGCTTTAGTTCCTTCGCTAATTGCATGCTTCGCGAGTTCACCGGCAACAATAGACGAACAGCAGATTGTATTTCCTTGCTTGTAATAGTGGAACGTTTATTGTAGTGTGCCAGTCTGGAGGCTTCAGCAGCAATACGTTCAAAATGTCGTTGACGAAATTGTTCATGATGCTCATGGCCTTGCTGAAAATAGCGGTGTCGGGATGTGCTTTCCTTGTTTGTCAGCCCTTGAAATGTTCTTTTGAACTTTTCCGGCTATCTTTGCAACTTTACCGCTTATCTTGGGTGGCATGTCAAATTGCTAACGATGTTTACGATACGAGACTCGAAAGTGTGCAGTAGCACAGGTTTCCTCTTTTCATTAAATATTTTTAGCGGTATTTGTTAGAACATGAGTGTCGAAGGGCAGGTTGTAAAAGTGTAGTTTCAATTATAGAAGTTGACCTATTTCAGAATTTTAGATTTAGATTCATAGTTACATCGAAAATGAATTTATCCATTACCGTTCAATTCTATTTCTATCAATTTGGCAATAACACAGAAAATATTGCGGGACAAATGAAATGTTCAAATAAATCTGCAAGTTTAATACAGTAATATATGTGGAATACAAGCATAAAGACCACATATATTTTCAACTAATAAAAATATTTAATATAAAAGAACCCAGCACCAAAGTAACGGAATTGGGTGCCGGTTGAATTAGTTGAACATGCAGGGTGTTGTCGACCTCGATGTCTCCATCAAAAATCCCAATCATGGTATATTAAATAGATGAAACTACCGTCCCAGTTCAAGACGTTCGTAATAGTAAACTTAACGTCCGCAAGAGGCCCCCAACTGTTTGGTCCATTAATAACCACGAGAATCGACATTTTGCATGTTATAAATAGTATTACATAACTCATAACTCTTAATAAATTACCTAAAGTTTACATTACTAAGAAATAAAAAAATAACTGCCTGTAAATAAGATGTATGTATAAAAACTATTGTTTCCAACAAATGATAAAAAATAATGATATAACCATAACACGATCAGATGAACCAATTTGGCAATTTTTATTTACGAGTCACGAAATTAATTGATGATTTATTTTGTATTTTTATTTAATTTTAGTATAAGTTAAGCCCTAATTCATTGATAAAATAATTATAATATATAATGAAGTTTCATAATAGAGAAGAAAGTAGTTTTTTTAAATCATTATTTCAAATAGGTCATTACCCAATCATTGAACTCTCAAAACGTAATTTTAAGTATTAATACGTTTATACTTATATATGCAGTCTATTTAAAACAGCAGATGAATTTAATATTGCTTTATACATTAAGTTGTAATATTAATGTGTGAATATTAAAATATACAAAGAAAACTTAAGCATTTGGGTGTCATAAGTTTGAAATGAATGTAATTGAAAGCAAAAAAACTAATATTATAATACCCAATACAGTTTTTTATCGTTATATTTGCCGTTCACGGAAGGGGAGTGTCGATGACAAATTCTTTATCTTATATTCTAACTGCAGTCAGGTTACATATACATATACATATTACAGTGCAGATATTTTGTTATATGATAGATCTTACCAGTATAAATAAAAAAGTCAATAAAGTGTCCAAAGTTTATGGTTTATGAGAAAAAAATGTTGAAATTTGTCAACCAAATAAGCATTTACATGTGTATTTACTCATTTATTTGCAAAACTGCATCAATTTTATCAATTGAATAATACAATAAACAAAAATCCTGTACCATTCTTATCAAGAGGATGGATATTTAAAATCAACAGAGTTAATGAAACACCAATCATGGCAACATAGGATTAAATTTGCTTTTGCATACCGTGATAAAGGAATTATTGTGAAGGATCATGGCTCCGCAGAAAAGTAAGATGATTCTTATTTGTTTTGAATGTAATGTTATTTCTTTTACGGACATGTTAAAAAACAACCATTAAATTACTCAGTTCTGTGTTGAATGGGTATGATACGTTCTAAGTACTTACACTTGATTTTTAGGGTTCCGTATACATAATATAAGGATACCCTTATAATATCACTCAGGATTTCTGCATCTGTCACATCACAGCAATTTTCTCCTAAACTACTGGACGGAAGAGGTTGAAATTTGGTATCAATTTATAGTTTGGTGACCCGATCAGGAGTACATATCGTAAATGAAGAAATTTTGATTTTAGGGGTTTTTCTGGGGGGAAAACTAAAAAAATCGACCGTGCCCCCCCCTTGATCTCCGAAACTAATGAGCCTAAAATTTTGAACAAAAAAAAAGGAAATATAGAACGTTGCCCGAACTTTATAGCAAAAATAAGGAGAAACCAATAATAATAATTTTGAAGGGCAAATTATAGAATTAAATAAAAATTTAAAAATAAAAAAAATTCAAACTCATCATGTAATATATCAAAAGAAAGGTCTCATTCTGAGGAACACAAATATATTTTTTTCATTTTAAAAAAAAATTATTTAAAAAGATATTAACGAAAATATACCAAAATGTACCCATTCCCCCCCTTATCTCCGAAACTATAAAACGTAAAGTTTTGAAAAAAAATAGAGGTATAGGTTCGGACCTGAAGTTTACTGGAAAAATAAGGAGAAACCTCTACTTTTAATTTTGGGGGCAAATTACAAAATTAAATGGAACATATAAAATTAAAATTGTTTCTATAAAAAAAAATTACCTATCCCCCCCTTATGTCCAAAACCATAAGCTGGAAAATTTTGAGAAAAAATGAAGGTTCAGCCCCTCACCTGAACTTTACTGGAAAAATAAGGAGAAACCCGTAATATTTATGTTGGGGGCAAAATATAGAATTAAATGGAAAATATATAATTAAAATTGTTTCTAACCCATCATGTTATATAATAAAAGGGCTCATTATGACGAAAACAAATTTATTTTTTTCATATTTTTTAAAATAAATTAATTAAAAATATTAACAAAAATATAAAAAATTTTACCCATCCCCCCCTAACTCCGAAACGATAAGCCGGAAAATTTTGAGAAAACAATGGTGGTATAGCCCCTCATCTGAAATTTACTGGAAATTAAGAAAAAAACCCTAATATTCATTTTGGGGGGCAAATTATAGAACTAAATGGAAAATATAAAATTAAAAGTTTTTCTAACCGATCATGTTATATATCAAATGAAAGGGCTCATGATGAAGCAAACAAATATTTTTTTTCATATTTTTAAAATAAATTAATAAAAAGATATTAACAAAAATATTTAAAAAAATTACTCACCCCCCCCCTTATCTACAAAGCCATAAGCTGAAAAATTTTGAAAAAAATGGAAGTATAGCCCCTCACCTGAACTTTACTGGGAAAATAAGGAGAAACCCCTAATAATCAGTTTGGGGGGCAAATTCTAGAATTAAATGGAAAATAAAAAAACATAATTGTTTCTAAAGCGTCATGTAATATATCAAATCACAGGGCTCATTATGACGAATACAAATATATTTTTTTAATTTTTTTAAAATGAATATTTTAAAATATATTAAAAAAAAATAGCCCATTCTCCCCGTTATTCCCCAACTATAAGACATCATTTTTTTTGTTTATAGGAAAAATATGAAAAAAATTCTATTATTTAGGGGCCAAATAATAGAATTAGGAAAATAAATTATTAGAAACCCCCATAGTAATTTTAGGGACAAATTATACAATTAAATGGAAAATAAAGATTCAGTTTTCAAACGCATCATGTGATATATCAGATAAAAGGCTCATTATGTGAACTACAAATATATCATATTTTTAAATCATTTGTTTAAAAGATATTAACAAAAATATTAAACATCAACTTAATTCCCACTTTAGAAACAACACTATTTAAATTTTGAAAAATATATTTTATTTGTATTTTTTAATAATTTGAATAACAGATTTAATAATTTATAATTTAAAACTTAACCTATTTTGCCCTTTATCTTCCAATCTACAGAGCCTCAAAACTCAGACAGTAGATTATAAAAGACTTCTCTGAAAGTTTATTAATAAAATAAAACTCTAATGTTAATTTTTGGGGGCCAAATTAGAAAATTAAATACATATGTATTCTGATAAAAATCAAGCGAATCCTGAAGCAGATAAAATAAAAAGTCTATGTGTGGAAAATCAAAGTGTATATTTTTAATAAATTTAAAACGCTTCCTTTAAAAGGTATAAGGGTAAATATAAGAAAATGTACTCATTTTCTGCTTGTCTGAAACTGGAATATTAGAATCTTGAAGGTGGTACGGAACCCTAAGTATGAGAGTCCAACTCGCACTTGACCAAATTATTTTTATTTCAATCTACTCGTAAATGTGTAAGTTATTATTAGTAAATGCTTACTCAGGCATTGTAATGTTATAAAAATAACTCTAAGTTGAAAAGAATGCTTTTATAGTGCTTCAGTAAATCAAACATATCATATTGCCAGTTGGTGACATTAGTTTCTGACTGTTGTAACAACTCGATATACTATTATAAATAATGATTCACATTAAACAAAACCTTAATTTAATAAACTATCGCAGTGATATAGAAAACCTTAGTAGTATTTCTCACAGCCTAATATTCGTTTAACTCCTTAGTAGTAATAAAATCCAAAAACTGTTTTAACATTTTTATATAACTCACATCGTACATAATGTAATGTTTTTATTTTCACACTCGGGTTCAGTTCAGTTCTTGAATTTATTTAAAACACACAGTCTAACTCACTCTAATTTATTTCCACTACTTTTACACAAATTTATATTCACAGAAACTACTATTTACATTTTATCTTAACTGTACAAACGACCGACGAAAACTGAATAATCTCCTATCGCCAGCTGGTCCTTTTATACATTTATCTTGGAATTGTCTGGTACGTCCACGAACCATGGGGAAATTCCATCATGTTATGGAAGTTTTAAGGGAATTCCCAGTAACGGCAGCGGTCCGCCGGTTGAGAGACAAATATTTCGGGTTCCACGAATTTATCGGAATAATGTCCCTTCCATGAATTGGTTGAGGGCCGATTGCACCAGCTGTCGGATGAATTCTCGTAACATTGCCCCCTCCTTAAGGCCATTTCGTCCCGGAATGTCCCAGAATCGTTCCTGGTATGATGATATTTGCAGGACTCTCCATTTCGACAACGAGAAGTTTGGTGGAAGTAACAGTCAACGGTCTTCGAATCTGGGCTGCGAGTACTAAGACAGCATACCAGGATGTCGACGCCACTGAATCGGAAGATTGTTTCCATCATACTTCTCACCACCCTCCAATTCAGTCCATCCAACCCGCAGGCTATCTTTGGAACAGCCAATTTCATCAGATTTTTCTCCATCATCACATTCCTCAATTCTACCAAAGTCTTCCAAAGATCGCTGTATGTTGGCTTGTCCTGCGAGAATGTTTTCGTTACCAAATAAAAGATGTCTCTGGTACCCAATGGTTGTTTATCTTCGAGATGAAGGACATTCCCTACCACTGGATCTTGTTCCCGTAGCTTCTGGAACTGGCCGTACTTCTTGGCAAACACCTTGGCTATTCCTCTGGACATCCGGAGATCTCGAGCCACACAATGAGCCAGGGCATATTTTATGGGCACCTCAAACAGGTCTCGGGGTTCCTCTGTGGTCACGTCGTGCTGCACTTTCTGCCCATTAGAGTAAAGTGCCATAAACTGTTCGAAGGTCATCTCGTCATCGGGTGGTTGGATGCTGCGGACTTGGGCTTGGTCATCTTCGCTGTCATGACTTCCGGCATAAGGGGCTAACCTGTTGAAATGTACGACCTTTGGTTTTCGCCGAGGTAGCTTCTTTATTCGGTAGACAACATCGTTTAATTTCTTCACAATTTGGTACGGCCTCTTCCATATCCACGCCGACGTTGCGGGTTATACAACCAAACAAGGTCATCAACTTGGAATTCTCCGCTCTCGGCTTTGATGTCGTAGGCTTCCTTCATTCGGGCACTGTCATTCTCGATATTTGAACGGACTCGTTGGTGTATGTCGTCCATAATTCGACGTAACTGGCTGACATAGTCTTCACCCGCAGTCTCTTCTCCTAGGGGACATCCAAACTTCAAATCGCATGGTAGTCGTAACTCTCGTCCCGTAATAACGCTTGCCGGGGTCTGACCCGTGGACTCGTGCACAGACGGACGATATGCCATAAGAAACAAGTGCAGATACTGGTCCCAGTCTCTTTGGTGCTCAGAGACTACCTTTGACAAATGGCGGTTAATGGTTCTATTCATCCGTTCTACCATTCCATCGGATTGCGGGTGTAATGCTGTCGTCCGTGTTTTTTTGATCTTCAGAAGTTTGTAGATATCTTGGAAAAGAGTAGACTCGAAATTTCTACCTTAGTCTGAATGCAACTCCAAGGGAACACCAAAACGACTGATCCATTCCTTGACAAGGACATCAGCAACGGCCAAGGCTTCTTGATTCGGCAAGGCATATGCTTCGGCCTATTTACTAAAATAGTCCATCACCACCACATTGTATTTATTTCCAGAGTCTGATTCAGGAAATGGACCGGCAACACCAATAGCTATTCTTTCGAATGGATTGCCCACGTTATATTGCTTCATGGGAGCTTTTGGTCGCTTCTGAGGCCCATTACTTGCTGCACAAACTGTACATTTCCGGCACCAATCCTTAACATCTGCTTGGCAGTTTACCTAATAGAACCGTTCTCTTAACTTCCCCAGGGTTTTCCTCACTCCCAGATGTCCTCCAGTTGTACCATCATGTAGTTCTCGCAAAACTTCTTATCTCCAATTTCTGGAAACTACAATCTGTTTTCTGTCGTTTCCCCCCTCTGGAGTCTCCAGGACGCGCTTCAGAAGTCCATTCTCCATGATGAGGGAGTTCCACTGAGCCCAGTACGTCTTTATGGTTGGTGAGTATCGGGAAATCTCTTGCCACGTAGGTTTGCGGTCTTCTTCCTTCCACCGGATAACCTCTGTCAAATCTGGATCTAATATCTGGTCTTTTTGGATCTCCGCAGATTGCCACTGATCATCGATGGCGGTAGTTCTACAGAGAACAGCCCCTTTTTCTTCTGCTCGCTGGCAATGTTTGCAATCATCAGGGTATGGTCTCCTCGATAGGGCATCAGCCAAGAGTTCCCTGCGAGTAACGCAGTAATTTCGTTCAGGCTTGCTCCAAGGTCTTGCTAAAATAACCGATGACTTGCCCCTGACCGTCTTGGATCTGCGAAAGCACCGCACCAATTCCGACGTTGCTTGCGTCGGTATCTAAAACGAAGTTCCCATCAGGCAAAGTATAACTTAAAATGGGGACACTGGTCAATGCTCTTTTCAGTGTCTCGAATGATCGTTGGTATTCCTCGCCCCACTGGTACTGCACCTTCCCTTCTGTGAGTCTAGTAAGTGGCTTAGCGATGTTGGCAAATCCGGCTACGTATCGACGATAGTACGTGCATAACCCCAAGAAACTTCTTAACTGGTGGATATCTTTAGGTATCGGCCATTCCTGGACAGCTTTGACTTTCTGTTTATCAACAGCTACTCCTTCTGCGGAAACCACATGTCCAAGATATTGCACCTCTTCTTGGAACAGCTGACACTTCTTCGGGCTTAACTTTAGTCCAGAACTTCGAAGTCGCCGAAATACCTCCTCTAGGTTCCTCACGTGGTCTTCAAAAGATTTTCCAACCACGATAATGTCGTCAAGATACACCAGGCACGTTTTCCATGAAAGCCCTTTTAACACTGTTTCCATCAATCTTTCAAACGTTGCTGGAGCATTACACAGTCCAAACTGCATCACCGTGAATTGATAAAGTCCTGAGCCGATGGTAAAAGCAGTCTTTTCTCGGTCTTCTTTAGCAAGTTCCACCTGCCAATAACCGCTCTTCAGGTCCAGGGTGGAAAACATCTTCGATCCAGCCAGTGTATCTAGGGTATCGTCTATTCTTGGAAGGAGATAGCTGTCTTTCTTTGTAGCGTGGTTTAATTGCCGATAGTCCACGCAGAATCGGGCCGAACTATTTTTCTTTTTAACCAAGACAACTGGAGAAGCCCAAGGGCTATTGGATGGTTCAATAACACCTTCTTCCTCCATCTCGCGGACTATCCTTTCGGCTTCTTCTCTTTTAGCTAGAGGTAGTCTTCTCGCCCACTGTCGAATAGGTTGAGCGTCCCCAGTATTAATTTTATGTTTCACCAGATCAGTTCGTCCTCTTTTGCCATTCCCTACATCGAAGATATCCTGGTAGTTTCTAATGATGTCCCTCAATTTTGCTCTCTGGCTTGGTTTCAAATTCTTAGATGAATCGGTGATGAGTCTCTCCAGTTCCTCAGATAGTTTACCTGGTGGTATTTCTGCATGCTGTGTGCTTCTGACTACAGAGGAAACTGTTGAACAATGGCCCAAAGTTGTTCCTTTCTTTAGCACAACCGAGTAATGATTCAGGTTCATTACTCTTACTGGAACAATCTCCCTGGCACGAAACAGAGTCTTCCCCAGTGCAACTCCTCTGCCTACATTTCCGTCGCTAAGTTCGGGATCAAAAATCATTACGTTTCCAGTTTTAGCTTTCCCATCTAGGCAAGCATCTACAATGATTTCAGCTCTTTCCGGAACATTGACATCCTCTGCTAAGATGGCTCGAAGCATTATGTCATCTTTTTCATGAAGCACCACTTCTTCGTCATTCACTCGCAGAATTCCATCTTTAAAGTTTAACTGGAATCCCTTGGAGCTCATGACATCCATTCCAATGATTACTTCGTCTTCGATGTCTACCACTAATGCCCGATGTAGGAAGGTTGTGTTTCCCAAGGTCTTTTCAACCTCTATTTCACCATGGACTTTCGCTGCTTCTCCTGTCGCTGTTCGCAGTTGCCATTTTGTCGGTTTTATCATTGTCTCTAAAACAATGTTGGGCCTTATTACTGTTTTCGTCGCACCAGTATCCAGCAGCATTGAAAATTGCCTCCTATTAATAAGTCCATCTACGAAGACACTGTTAACGTGGTTGCGGCGAAGCGACATATGCGTTGGTAGTTGACACTTGTTTGCTACAGGTCGACGATGGTCCCTTTACATAGGCCTTCTTTAGTTTTCCCGCCGAGGAAGTCTGGACTCCGTTGCTCTCCTTGCAACGACTCTGGACATGTCCTACCTGACGACACTTCCGACATCTCACTAGTCTTTTTTCGGTAAGGACTTCTTCTATTATCTTTCTTACAGAGGCTTCATCGTTTCCGCCATCTTCGGATTCTCCATCAACGATTCGGACTCTGGCTTGACCTCTGCAGGTATTTTTCGCAGCCTCGAATTCTAAAGCTCGAGCCAGTGCATCTACTAATTGAGTCGGTCGAGCTAGGGTCAATGCCTGTCTGGCTTCGTGGTCCCGAAGTCCATCCAAAAATGCTTGCACTGCTAACCTTTTTAGTACATTTTCCGGTGTGGCTGGATAGGCAAGGCGAACCAGACGGGCAATATCCGCTTCAAACTCTTGTAGGGATTTATTAGATTTCAGGTGGCGATTTTTCAGTTGGGAGTGATAAACGTACTCCAAATGGGTTTGCCCATACCTCAGTTCTAAATGTTTGACCAGTTGTTCGTAGTCTTCTTGCTCCGAGGTATTCAACGTTTGTAAAATATCTGTAGCGTCCCCTCTTAAGGCAAGAGTTAATGCTATTGCTTTCTCCTCTGCCGACCATCCGTTTAGCTTAGCTGCAGCCTCGAATTGACGACGATAATTAGTCCATGATGATTTTCCATCAAATTGGGGAGGTTTCATTTTCTGCCTTGTCCCCTCGAGGCCAATTTTTTAATCCACTACCTCTGTACTGCTTCTGCTTTCGGTTTTTGATTGTGTTTATCCTCTTTGCATTGTGACTACCTGTTCTTTTATTTTGCTGGTCTCACCCTCCATTATCTGTTTTAGGTCTTCTATCCGCGTTTCATTTTCGACAATTGTCTGCTTTAGCTCCTCCATTTTAGCCTCATTCTCGGATATTTTCTCTTCCAGCATTGCTGAATTTTTCTGTACCATGCTTTTCAAATTTTCTTCTAGGGATTTAGAATTTTCCAGTAATTTGTCTTCCAGGGTTTTATAATTTTCTGCTAATTTATCTTCTAACGCCTCTTTCAAGTTTACAGAATTTTCCAGCAATTTATCTTCTATTGTTTTAGAATTTTCTAGCAATTTCTCTTGCAGAGTTTTAGGATTTACCAGCAATTTATCTGCTATGGTTTTAGAGTTTTCTTGTAACATTTGTAGCTTATCTTCTAAGGATTTAGTATTTTCTTGCAATGCTTCTTTCATTTGTTTTAATAGCATGCTCATGTCCCCAGAACCAGAAATCTCAAACAAATAAGTATCGGGATCGTTACCTTCATTTATTAGAGCATCTCGTAGCCGTTGTACTAATTCACTTTTCTTTCCAATAATTTTTAAATCCCTTTCCTCAAGTTCTTTTTTTAAGCCCGTCACTTTCAATTGGTCCAAACTCACGTTTTTAAACATTGTTAGTCTATTTATTTTCCACTTCTAAAAGTTCCACAAATTCACCCCACACCTGGCACCACTGTAATGTTTTTATTTTCACACTCGGGTTTAGTTCAGTTCTTGGATTTATTTAAAAACACAGTCTAACTCACTCTAATTTATTTCCACTACTTTTACACAAATTTATATTCACAGAAACTACTATTTACATTTTATCTTAACTGTACAAACGACCGACGAAAACTGAATAATCTCCTATCGCCAGCTGGTCCTTTCATACATTTATCTTGGAATTGTCTGGTACGTCCACGAACCATCGGGAAATTCCATCATGTTCTGGAAGTTTTAAGGGAATTCCCAGTAACGGCAGCGGTCCACCGGTTGAGATGCAAACATTTCGGGTTCCACGAATTTATCGGAATAATGTTCCTTCCATGAATTGGTTGAGGGCCGATTGCACCAGCTGTCGGATGAATTCTCGTAACAATAATAAAGGACAGTTGCAGATTTTTTCATCTTTTCTGTATATCGCTATATGTATTATTTTTAATTGTCACGAGTATAGTCTTGTTTAGTGTTTTTACTCCCGTGCAGCGTTTAATAAAAAATAAATAAAAACCAAATCTTCGTTGGTCTCGAAGTTATTATTTGATAAATGTATTGGCATAGTGTTAAAAATTGTAATTTTTCCTGAACATTTTAAGTAATTATTAATGTAATTTAATAGTTTAATAAATATTAATTTGTATAAAAAGTAATTTAAAAAAATATGTCATTTAGGATAGTGATTTTCAAAGCATTACTTCTTATATTATCTGATGATGGTTAACTAATGAAGCGAAACGTACGTAATAATCAATAGCATAAGTGTTTTATTGACTGTTCCCCAGCATATCGAGCATATTGCCAGTGTTTTTCATTGAATGTTTTCTTTTGAAGGAAAGTAAAAGTAATCTTTTCTAATAAATGAATACCATAAATACAAAACCTACATATTTGTGAAAGCCAATATACAAATTTAGAATTTAAATACATTTCACTATTCAGTTTGCTCTTTCGGGTTTGCACAGCCTTATTCACTCAAGGCGAGATTGCCAATTGTGTTAAAATTTTCAAAAACCCATTAATGGAATACTTCCTTAAGTATACAAGAACGATGTGTCTTGTTAAGAGTTTTTCGTTCATACCGTCTGTAGCTATCACCTGCAAAAATATCTGCAATCTAGACGCATACAAAATATGTGTATATAAATACATATGGAATAGGAAATGTGTGTTTTTTTTTTTTTTTTTTTTTTTTTTTATCCGAAGAGGGGGGAAATACATTCCGTACTTAGCTAGCACGTGCTGGCCGTCGTGCGGGACTCCCGATGTAATGACTTCAAAGCAAGAGTAAATCGTTGCATTGAAACCAGTATACCGTATACCCGCTAAAACCCTAACCTCTTTCTCCTACAACCATGATCCCCTGCGGCACTCTTAGTCAATACTACTTCGCAAGGGTGGTTCATTGCAGATGTTTACTGCTCTTACATTGAAAGCCTCTAAAGCCTACTCCTCGAACGTATTGCGGAGTTCTTTGAGGATAGTCTCCGCGTAATCTGATACCAAGTTCCAGGCTTGGGGGCCCTTCAGCATGGCTTCTACTAATTGTTCTGGAACGATATTAGTCTCCAGAATCCTCTCCACTTCAGCACGTTGATCCTGAAACCGGGGGCAGGAGAAGAACACGTGTTCCGCGTCCTCTATCACGTCCGTACAGTGTGGGCAGTTTGGGGAGTTTGCCCTCCTGAACCTGTGCAGGTATGCTCGAAAGCATCCATGTCCAGTCAGGAGTTGAGTGATGTAGAACCCAACCTCCCCATGCTGGCGGTTGACCCAACGACTGATGTTAGGTATCAATCGATATGTCCACCTTCCTATAGTAGAGCTGTCCCACCTCTCCTGCCATTGCCCTTAGACTCATGGCTCTTTCATCGCTGTTTCCTGTCGGTTGGTCTTTCTCTAACTTTCTGCGATAAAGCCGTCCCCTTTCTGCAGCCAGGATGTCGATTGGTAGGGTAGAGGCAATCACACTCACCGCCTCGTAAGACACAGTGCGGTAGGATGATGCCACTCGAATCGCTGAGAGCCGCTGGACTGATTTCATTTTCCGGCGGTACGATGGTAGCTCGAGCGATTTCTCCCATACCGGTGCCCCGTACAACAAAACAGAAGTAGTTACTGTTGCCAGTAGCTGTCTTCTTATCTGTCTAGGGCCTCCGACATTCGGCATTATTCTAGATAATGCCCCCTGTACCCCAGCTGCTTTCTTGCTGGCCGCGATTATGTGCTCTTTGAAGTTGAGCCGTGTGTCCAGGAGCACCCCCAAATAGCTGATGAAGGGCTGCGACTGTATGTAGGAGTCGCCTATTTTGAGGGTGATGGTTTCCCTTGCCTTTCGACTGCTAACAAGAAGTGTTTCGGTCTTTTGTTCTGCTAAACTCAAGTCCGCTGCGAGCATCCAATGCTGAATTGTGGCTATAGCGAATGAGAAGGTTGTTTGTATCTCCTCTATGTGCTTGCGCACTATGATCAATGCCACATCATCGGCGAATGCCACTAGCCTGACGCCCTCAGGCAGACCGAGCAGGAGCAGGTCGTTGTACATTACGTTCCATAAGAGGGGGCCAAGAACAGAGCCCTGAGGTACACCTCCTGTGATCTTATAGTCTACTGGCCCATTTTCAGTTTGGTACAACAAGATGCGGTCCTTGAAATACGCTGAAACCATTCTGCGCAAGTACTGCGGAACTTCCATCCTGGCAAGAGCCTCCAAAATGCGGTCCCAGCGGGCCGAGTTAAAGGCGTTCTTGATATCCAGGGTGGCTATTAGACAGTACTTTTTTCCACCTCTTCTCCATCTCTTTCCCGAGATAGCCTCTCTGGCGATGTTGGTAACGAGTGTCACGGCATCGATGGTTGATCTCCCCTTTCTGAACCCGAATTGGTTGGTGGAAAGTTTCGGCTCAACGTAGGGCTCCAGCCTATCTGCTATTATCCCACCTTGCAGGATATAGGCAAAAAAGTCAATAAGATCCGACGAACAGCTAAGGGAGATCTCCTGTTTTTATTCGCGAAGGCAGACGCTCAGGAGATGGAGCGCTACTGTAACGCCATCAAGAATAAGCTCCCAAGTGGGGCCACTGTACAATCTCGAATACCGCAAATCGAGATTGAAATTAAAGACCTGGATGAGATCAGTACAAAGGAAGACGTGGTAAAGCTGCTCAAAGATAATATCGACGGCCTGGCAAAGATCACTGAGGAGGCAGTGAAATCACTTCGACGGGCATATAGATCAACACAAACGGCAGTTGTTTGTCTCCCAGAGGTCCAGGCCAAGAAATCCATCGCACTTGGAAAGCTGAAACTTGCGTGGGGCACAGTACGTGTTCGCGAGAGGATCAGCCTTCGACGGTGCTTCAAATGCTGGCACTTTGGGCACAACGCCCAGGCGTGCAGAGGCAAGACTGACCGAAGCAGTTGTTGTCACAGATGCGGAGGCGCTGGTCACAATGCCTCGGCTTGTCAACAACCTGCCAAGTGCTTACTCTTGCAAAGAGAAAGATAGTAGGTCAGACTGCCGGCACGTTGCGGGTAGTTGGAAATGTCCGATCTACCAACAGGCGATGAGAGCAGCACAAGCCCGTAAATGAAAGTACTGCAACTCAACCTCAACCATTGCGAAGCAGCCCAAGACCTACTGGTACAGCGGGTGCGGGAATTGGATTGCGACGTAGCCATAATCTGCGAGCAGTACAAAAACTTCGACACCCTGTCCTGGGTAAATGACACAACGGACAGAGCAGCGATATGGGCTTGCGGTAAACTTCCGTTCCAACAACTCCCAAATACCCCCGAACCATGGCTTGTGAGAGCCAAAGTGGGAGGGGTTCACTTCTATAGCTGCTATGCACCTCCTAGTGCACAGCTCGAGGAGTTCGAGTTATTCTTGGACACCTTGGCGGAGGATGTACGGAAGCGTGAATCGGTCGCCATCGCAGGAGATTTCAACGCCTGGGCAATTGACTGGGGATGTCGGGAAACGAGCGCGAGAGGATGAGCTCTCCTTGAGACCATGTCTTCGCTCAACCTGGTACTCCTCAACACAGGAGCCGTAAGCACATATCGCAAAGGCACAGCCAGCTCAATTATCGATGTGACATTCGTTAGCAGCAACCTAATTAAAGGGGGCTGTGAGTGGCGGGTCGATGAGGAGTTTACTAATAGCGACCACCAAGCTATTATATGGGAAATCAACACCACTCCCAAACGAAGATTGTGTGTCAGTCGTGCGAGGTCACAGCCAGTCGGTTGGAACAAAAATGCTTTCGATGCTGATTCATTCGCCTTGGTTATGGAGCAGGAACCATTGTCAATAGCAACAAGCGCAGAAGCCACTGCCAAAGAGGTAATGACAAGCGTTGTCAAGTCCTGCGATGCTTCCATGCCAAGAAGACGGCAGAACAACAGCCGCCCACCAGTTTACTGGTGGAACGACACGATCTCACAACACCGACGAGAGTGTCTCAAAGCACGAAGGCTGCATCAACGAGCACGGAGACGCGACAGGGTCACAACAGAAGAACTAAGGCTCGACTATGAGATCAAAAGACAGCAACTACGAAGAGCCATTCTCTCAAGCAAGAGATCCTACTGGAAGGAGTTGTGTGACGAAGTTAATCAAGATCCATGGGGAAAACCGTATAAAATCGTGATGCATAAAATTAAGGCCCCTCCCATGACATCAACGAACTGCCCCGAATCATTGCACCGCATTGTCACTCACTTGTTTCCTGCGAAGCCTGAGCTACCCGCTTATCCTTCGTGGCAGGTGAGGGACGAAGATATACCATCAGTGACTATGAATGAGCTGATGGGCGCGTGCAACCGGCTCCAAAACGGTAAGGCTCCCGGTCCAGATGGCATACCTAACATCGCGCTAAAATGCGCCATAGCCAATAGGCCCAACATGTTTCTACACATGTATGAGACCTGCCTAAAGCAGGGGGTTTTTCCGACTAAGTGGAAAAAGCAGAGGCTTGTGCTCCTCCCTAAAGCGGGAAAGAAACCTCCCGACGAACCGTCATCATATCGTCCCCTCTGTATGTTGGACTCTGCGGGAAAACTCCTTGAAAGGATAATAGTAGGAAATGTGTGTGTGTGTATGTGTTTTTTTTTTTTTTTTTTTTTTTTTTTTTTTTTTTTTTTTTTTATCCGAAGAGGGGGGAAATACATTCCGTACTTAGCTAGCACGTGCTGGCCGTCGTGCGGGACTCCCGATGTAATGACTTCAAAGCAAGAGTAAATCGTTGCATTGAAACCAGTATACCGTATACCCGCTAAAACCCTAACCTCTTTCTCCTACAACCATGGTCCCCTGCGGCACTCTTAGTCAATACTACTTCGCAAGGGTGGTTCATTGCAGATGTTTACTGCTCTTACATTGAAAGCCTCTAAAGCCTACTCCTCGAACGTATTGCGGAGTTCTTTGAGGATAGTCTCCGCGTAATCTGATACCAAGTTCCAGGCTTGGGGGCCCTTCAGCATGGCTTCTACTAATTGTTCTGGAACGATATTAGTCTCCAGAATCCTCTCCACTTCAGCACGTTGATCCTGAAACCGGGGGCAGGAGAAGAACACGTGTTCCGCGTCCTCTATCACGTCCGTACAGTGTGGGCAGTTTGGGGAGTTTGCCCTCCTGAACCTGTGCAGGTATGCTCGAAAGCATCCATGTCCAGTCAGGAGTTGAGTGATGTAGAACCCAACCTCCCCATGCTGGCGGTTGACCCAACGACTGATGTTAGGTATCAATCGATATGTCCACCTTCCTTTAGTAGAGCTGTCCCACCTCTCCTGCCATTGCCTTAGACTCATGGCTCTTTCATCGCTGTTTCCTGTCGGTTGGTCTTTCTCTAACTTTCTGCGATAAAGCCGTCCCCTTTCTGCAGCCAGGATGTCGATTGGTAGGGTAGAGGCAATCACACTCACTGCCTCGTAAGACACAGTGCGGTAGGATGATGCCACTCGAATCGCTGAGAGCCGCTGGACTGATTTCATTTTCCGGCGGTACGATGGTAGCTCGAGCGATTTCTCCCATACCGGTGCCCCGTACAACAAAACAGAAGTAGCTACTGTTGCCAGTAGCTGTCTTCTTATCTGTCTAGGGCCTCCGACATTCGGCATTATTCTAGATAATGCCCCCTGTACCCCAGCTGCTTTCTTGCTGGCCGCGATTATGTGCTCTTTGAAGTTGAGCCGTGTGTCCAGGAGCACCCCCAAATAGCTGATGAAGGGCTGCGACTGTATGTAGGAGTCGCCTATTTTGAGGGTGATGGTTTCCCTTGCCTTTCGACTGCTAACAAGAAGTGTTTCGGTCTTTTGTTCTGCTAAACTCAAGTCCGCTGCGAGCATCCAATGTGAATTGTGGCTATAGCGAATGAGAAGGTCTCCTCTATGTGCTTGCGCATATGATCAATGGGCGAATCACTAGCCTGACGCCCTCAGGCAGACCGAGCAGGAGCAGGTCGTTGTACATTACGTCCATAAGAGGGGGCCAAGAACAGAGCCCTGAGGTACACCTCCTGTGATCTTATAGTCTACTTGCCCATTTTCAGTTTGGTACAACAAGATGCGGTCCTTGAAATAGGCTGAAACCATTCTGCGCAAGTACTGCGGAACTTCCATCCTGACAAGAGCCTCCAAAATGCGGTCCCAGCGGGCCGAGTTAAAGGCGTTCTTGATATCCAGGGTGGCTATTAGACAGTACTTTTTTCCACCTCTTCTCCATCTAGATAGCCTCTCTGGCGATGTTGGTAACGAGTGTCACGGCATCGATGGTTGATCTCCCTTTCTGAACCCGAATTGGTTGGTGGAAAGTTCGGCTCAACGTAGGGCTCCAGCCTATCTGCTATTATCCTTTCAAGGAGTTTTCCGCAGAGTCCAACATACAGAGGGGGCGATATGATGACGGTTCGTCGGGAGGTTTCTTTCCCCCTTTAGGGAGGAGCACAAGCCTCTGCTTTTTCCACTTACTCGGGAAAACCCCCTGCTTTAGGCAGGTCTCATACATGTGTAGAAACATGTCAGGCCTATTGGCTATGGCGCATTTTAGCGCGATGTTAGGTATGCCATCTTTACCGAGCCGGTTGCACGCGCCCATCAGCTCACTCATAGTCACTGATTATATCTTCGTCCCTCACCGCCACGAAGGATGCCACGAAGGATAGCGGGTATCAGGCTTCGCAGGAAACAAGTGAGTGACAATGCGGTGCAATGATTCTGGGCAGTTCGTTGATGTCATGGGAGGGGCCTTAATTTATGCATCACGATTTTATACGGTTTTCCCCATGGATCTTGATTAATTCGTCACACAACTTTCCAGTAGGATCTCTTGCTTGAGAGAATGGCTCTTCGTAGTTGTTGTCTTTTGATCCATAGTCGAGCCTTAGTTCTTCTGTTGTGAAAGCCTTCGTGCTTTGAGACACTCTCGTGGTGTTGTGAAACCAGTAAACTGGTGGGCGGCTGTTGTTCTGCCGTCTCCTTGGCATGGAAGCATCGCAGGACTTGACAACGCTTGTCATTACCTCTTTGGCTGGCTTCTGCGCTTGTTGCTAACCTGCTCCATAACCAAGGCGAATGAATGCATCGAAAGCATTTTTGTTCCAGCCGACTGGCTGTGACCTCGCATGACACACAATCTTCGTTTGGGAGTGGTGTTGATTTCCCAAATAATAGCTCGCTATTAGTAAACTCCTCATCGACCCGCCACTCACAGCCCCCTTTAATTAGGTTGCTGCTAACGAATGTTACGTCGAAATGGAATATGTGCTTACGGCTCGTGTTGACCAGGTTGAGCGAAGACATGGTCTCAAGGAGAGCTCAATCCCCAGTCAATTGCCCAGGCGTTGAAATCTCCTGCGATGGCGACCGATTCACGATGTGTGTGTATGTGTGTGTATGTGTGTGTGTGTGTGTGTGTGTGTGTGTGTGTGTAGGACATTACAAAATTTAAAAAGGGATATTTGTGCTATTGCCAGTTTGAGAGAAATATCTCGAACGAATTGCACTACTTCGAAAAACAGTTTCAGACTTGTATGATTTCAATTGGGTCATCAAATAGCTTATATTACGACTTTTGGTTTGGACAGGAAATGTCATTTTTTACCGGAAATCATTTTTTAATGGAAGTACCTAATTCTTATGGTGGAATTCGATGAAAAAACGAAAAGCAAACACTTTCTGTTTCTGCCAATGTTTTGATATAATTAATATTTTAGACGTTCCGTTTTGTATTTCATTAATCTTTCGATATCCATTGTAAATATTTAGTACTTCCATAAAATGAACACTTCCTGGCGGGAGAGGTCACTTCCTCCCCAAACCGGAAGTGAAAATCTGGACCATTTCATGCTTCTTCAACTTTTATGTGAAACTTTTGTCGAAATAACGGAATCCACTCGTGCCATCTCCTTGCTTTAAAATAATACACTCGTGACCATTTCCGGCCAAAATATCGACCGTTTCGGAAAACTGTCAAAAACGCAAAGTATTTGCTTCTTATTTTACTATCGAAATCTATGGTATGAATAGGATGTCTCCTTTAAAATTCAACTTCCGGTTGAATAAGACCATTTCCGATCCAATTTGGAAGTCGCAATACAGGCCATTTGATGACCCACTTAAAACCCCACAACTGTTATTTGGTTTTTTTCGAAATAATGAAACTCATTCGAAATATCACAGACTTAATGTAAATTCCCCACAAAATTTGAATATGACTATTTATCTAAGCTAACGGCGTTAGAAAAAACACATAAAGGGGGGCGAAAGAAAATGTGTCATCGACACTTCATCTATGTGAAGAGAGGATACAATGAATTACAGTAACTTTGACACTATATATTTCAAAAACAATGGACTCGTGTCCATTAATATACTACATCTGCAACCAATTTGACCGGGATCCAATTCCCGTTATTATTTCTTCGTTAAATTGCCTCCGTTATAATAACCAAAACCAAGGCATACACTTTACTTGCACTTAATCAGGGTCGACCAGCCTATGAACATATGCAGTTTTTTACTACATTTTTTTACAAATTCAGGTCTATGAACTGATCTATCAAATATTTTAATATATTCTTCCTTTGTGCTCAATTATAACATTTTTACACTTAATATAAATGTCTTTAATGGTTATAACAATATTTTAGAATTTCTTGTTCCTCTTATTTTTCATAATCAAGACTTCAGTCCCTAACCTTTCAATCCCCCATGAGAGCAATTATTCAGTTCCTCAAAGTTTTCTTCAACAAATTATGCAGAGAATTTTAATTTTGAAATAACGATACTTGGAAATATCAATAAGACGATAAGGAAACTTCGAAAATGGTGTGACGTACAAATGTAGAAGCCGACGAGATATCGGAATAGATACAAAGTACATATATGAAATTGGACAGCTACATAAGATTTGGAATTGGGGGTTGAATAAAAACTAAGGTCAGCAAATTAATGAATAAATATCAGCAATAATTTACACTACATACAGCTTCTACTAAGTGAAAGTTTTATCTTTTAAATTGCTATTTAGTATTAACTTGTAACACATGTATATGAATTTCGAATTTCACGGATGTCTCATAACAATAAGCAACTTCCAGAAAACTAATTATCACGTTTGGAGAACACATTCAGCTCCGACATAAAAAGTATGAAATTCAATGGAATATTTGCCATTATGAGGAGACGTTCAAAAAGTTTTGTATTAGCATTTGCTGGGAAGGGTCTTTGTTTTCCAGGCTCTTCCATTAAAACTTGCATTTAATTTATGGAATTTCAATAACTGGCACACCAAAGCGGTTGAGTTTTCCTCTAACTTCACGCCACTAAAACGTTTAATAGTAGTCTTCCGTAAGTATGGATTTGGATTTTGTGGTACATGGCAAGATCGGAACTTTCTATAACTTTGTTATATATGTTCAATTCACGTTGTTAATATGGGAAAATAATTCATATGCAATTTCTCTGGAATACATTATACGATTTGTAATATTAAATTTAAATCACACTGAAGGGAATTTGGCCAATAACACTCATCTACATTAATATTATAACACTAAATTACTTGTTTCTTGTTTGCACGAGTTAATCTCAGGAACTACCAGTCAGATTTAAAAAATTCTTTTTTGCATTTTATAGCTTATTCACTTGGGATATTCCCCGTTTCCTAAGATAACGACTCTTAGGAGGATATTGTTAGAATGTTTAAATGACCGTACTAACAGCAGAATTCTCTTGAAATTATTATCGGTAGTAAAAAAAGTTATCACCGTTAAACAAAACCTTTAGCAAAAACTTATTCTAGTAGGCAAAGACATAACGGTTCGGTACCATTTTCTCCTCTGGTTTTGAACCCATTTTCTTTACTATTGTTTTGTTAAGTAGATATTGACGAGCTTTAGTGCAGAAAGCTAAAATTCAGTTATAATAAGGGTTAATTCATTAAATAAAATAAAATGAAATATTCATTATTTGCGTGCATGCTGTTAATGCCAAATATCTAATAGTAACAGTGCCGCCAGATATCTTGGACAAATTAATTTAAATGTAAAACTAAGAAGTTTTGACCCTTTGCCAAAGTTATCCTACATAGTAACGTTATTGAAATAGGATCCACGAAAAATTATATTACATAATAATCGCGGTTTATTGGGCTTTCGCAAGTTTGCAATTTTCATTGCAATGTAAACATAATAATTTATGGCTGATAATTCTTTTATTAATTTTAACCTTATACTTTTAATTTGTATTAATTTTATTTTTGTCAGATAAGTTTCATATAAATTGACTAAGATTATTAAAATCGTCAAATTATGCACAGATCGTGATTCTGGATAATTAGGTATATAAGTCAACCCTGATATTCATGGGCTTCTGGTGAATTTGATATAAATTTTGACATTTCATTAAGTCAGGAAAGGTTTTAATGTATTTTCAAGAATAAAATTTTAATTCACTTAAAAGAAATGTGTGTTTAACTCACATTAAAGAAAATATACAGAAGCTTCAGATATATTGTTGTTTAAGGTTTATCAACATTTACTTATGTATTGTAATTATTTGTAATGTAACAGTACTCCACACTAATACAAACTTTTGTTTCTTCCATTTAATTCTTACGATTCGACATCGTAAATGTAAAGTGTCTGAATAAAGATTCTAATTTCGTTCTATTATACTCACTTAAATATAATTTAAAGTTACTGCAGTTTTATTCTCAAATCAAAAATATTATTTAATATAGTGTTAGCATTTTAAAATGAATTTGAAATTTTTTGTATTGAAAATCATACTGAATATTAAATATTATTTATACATAAATATATTTAATGTCTTTCGTTAGAAGTTAGATTCGGTTAGGTTCGCTATTTTAAATCATTCATTCGTGAATACATAATCAACCATTTACTTACTGTTTTCTTACAGTGTGGCTACCTTTTAATTTAATTTATTAACCTACTTCCAACAAGGAGGAGGTTATCAATTTTGGGGGTATTTTTTTTATGAATGTTACTTGATTTCTTCTCCTGTGGGGCACCGATTTGAACGATTAAAGTCTTGTTTAATAGAGTATATATCCGGATTGGTAAAACTTGAAATTTCGGGAAAGAAAAATTTGTGAATGAACCCATGCGGGCATGGAAATCGAACAATATCCCTAACATATTGGTCAATTTTTCCAAAACCTCTTATCGATGTGTATAGTTTTTTACCGTGTAATCTATTATAGAAGATCCCTAGGTGGTAACATATACTTTTCTGCATCGTGCAACATGAAGTAGGGGCAAAGCAAATCTAAAATCCTGCATTGCGTACTTCTACTACTTCATCAAACTTAATTATTGCCTGGCAACTTACTAGATTGGTAGGTAATTAATTTGTACATACTGAGCACCGTTTAATGTTTACATTTTTTACTTCCTGGGTAGGTACCTAACAACATTGAATGTGTTATTTATTTAAAGTTGTATTTTGTTATAATTATTTTCAGCTTTTTAATTATAGGTCGAAGTCGGTTATATATAATGTTTTATTTTACATTACAAAGTCGTGGCTATTCATACGAGGTTTACTTAAAACAAGCATATCATTAACATTTTAAAGATGTTTTTCAAATATAAAGAAATTCAATGCAGTTACTTATTTATTAGGATACATTTATTCCAGAGTAAAATATATTTTTATTCGACATGTTTTCTCGTTGAAATCTTCCATAGGTGGCGTTGAAGTTGATAACCTAACATTGTTTTTAAATTTTAAAATTCAAATCGCTCTACCACAACAACAGTCTGTGGTAAAACCACTCAGTAAATATATATGGTATATTGGTTCTCAAATGACTACACATGGCAGTAACGCTTTTTTGGATCATCAGGTTATGACCATCTTTGACTGTCCAGTGTCTGGAGTTGCCTATAGTTCAATACGAAAATATATATAATATATTATTATCACAATAGTGAGGCGCTGTCTAACAAATCATCAATCAGAAGATAATAGAAAGGATATTAAAGTTTACAGTTTTCATTGGGCTCTATGTCATCTCTGTTTATGCAATCGTTTGATCTGTAAATAACGGAAACTTTTAAGTTACGAAGAAAAAACCGTTGTTGCATAGACACTATTACATTGGTATTGTATAAGACAAATTTATATAAAAAAACCTCCAATAATATATATAAATAAAAAAATGCATAAATTATTTATAGAAATTAAACCCAAATGAAGTAATGGGGATAGCAAAGGCTTCGCCTACTTTTCTAATTTCGCCACAACTTTATTTCTTATAGAGATATACTCTTTGACAAAAAACTCTCAATAATTTTCAACGTGCAAACTAGAAAAATTAATTAATTATGGTCGAATTTCCAACAACTGGGCTACCGCTAGTTCACCAATTCTTTTGAAAGCTATTCGTCATGCACGCTAGACAGACAAGGCTTCTAGGAGAGTGAGCAGTTCAGAGTAGGAGAGGAACATCTTGTAATGTTTGAAGTATTAGTCTAGTGAACTGTGAATTTTTGATGAAAATTAAGAAAATTTATTACCGGTGTAAACTGAATTGTTTTAAAACCCACGGACTTGGCATCGGGCGAGTGGGATTCAGTGGTTTAAAACCTCAATAGATTTATGGCAACAACTAGAAGTATATTTTATCGCGAAATGAATTTCGAAATCCAGGAGTTTCAGAAAAACATAGCTCACAGAGACTCCAAATCGGGAATCGTACTGTGTGTAACGCCGTTTCCTTGTGATTCCTAGGATAGAAATCACACGAAAAAATTCTTAGGTTTACTAAAACCTGTCAAAGACTTTACGATACTAACCTTTCGAGATTTTTCAATCCATGTAATGCAAGACAATATATTGTTTCTAGTCGAGAATCTTCCTCTGTTGCGCTCATTTCAACTGATTGAATTCTCGTATAATTATTTGTGTACATAGTACATATTACTGAATTTAATATTTTATCGCGAAATGAATTCCGACATCCAGGAGTTTCAGAAAAATATAGCTCACAGAGACTCCAAATCGGGAACCGTACTGTGTGTATCGCCGTTTTCTTGTGATTCCTAGGATAGAAATCACACAAAAAAATTCGTAAGTTTATTAAAACCTGTCAAAGAAAATACGATACTAACCTTTCGAGATTTTTCAATCCATTGAATGCAAGACAATATATTGTTTCTAGTGGAAAACCTTCATCAGTTACGCTCCTTTTAACTGATTGAATTCTCAAATATTTATTAATTTATATAGTACAAATAACTGAATTTAATATTTATCGTGAAATGAATTCCTACATCCAGGAGTTTTAGAAAAATCTAGCTCACAGAGAATTCAAATCGGGAACCGTACTGTGTGCAACGCCGTTTCCTTGTTATTCCTGGGATAGAAATCACACGAAAAAATTCTTAGGTTTATTAAAACCTGTCAAAGAAATTACGATACTAACTTTTCGAGATTTTTCAATCCATTGAAAGCAAGACAGTTGCGCTCCCCTCAACTGATTGAATTCTCGAAATGGCGTTACACACAGTACTATCGTATTATTAGTAACGGCGAAAAACAAGAAACAGGTACTGGAAAATTTCGAATTTACTATAAAAAATGATATCTTCTACAAACTAGAAGTTATAGAGCTAGGAATGTGGGATCGGGTAGTAATTTACTTCAATTTTATGCATGTCAGAACCAGGCGCTATCGGTTTATTAGTTTTTGAACATTTACCGTATGAAGTTTTCAGTCCACTATTCTTTCAGTGTGCTTCTATGCGTACTGGATCGTCAGATTTAAATTTTGAAGGGTTCTTGAAAAAAGAAAATGCTGCTATTATTCATTCCTATATGCTTCCCCTGAAAAGGACCATAGTTGCGATTGGCAAACATGACAAAATATCACTGCAAATTGTTCTTAATATGATAACAGGCTCGGTATCCTGGTAGCATCTTAACGTTCTCTATACGAGATATTAGTTATACAGCAACGAACAGAGAAACAATAAATAATGTGGCCGCCAATATCTAGTAATAGACATGCACAAAAAGGAGGACTGGGACAGATAGGTATTTCATAATTAACAAGTACTTACGTACTTCTCAGCATTCGTTGAATATAACTTACATGTATTACTTAAAAACAAGAAGAACATTAGAGCAGTTTTAGCATTTCTTGAACTATAATGTGCATTCATTTGACAAATAACTCATTGGAAATAGTGAGTTGTGTGAAAAGTTGATCAATAAACTTATAGGTTTATTTGTTTTCTGAATGATATTTATGGCATATTTTTCAAAATCTAAGTACTTTTTTGGAAATAACACCACAGTTTAAAGAAAATTGCTGTATATGCCAAACGGTTCGGGGTCTAGGTCAGACCCCGTTGTCAATGGTTAAGAAACTTTGATAAAAAAGGCACAATTCTAAGATGTAAATTAAAATATTATTTGATTTCTGACGTAACTAAGAGAATTTTATTTGCAATCTACAGGGTAGCACAGAATCTTCTAAAGATCATATAATCATAAAGTTCCTTTGAAATTGGAAGAATTTGAAAGGGAGATCTTCAGAATTTTATGTGGCGCTCCTAGGTGCGACTTTGTTATAAGATAGTGCATGCGCCAAAAATGCGACCAAAGAACTTTGTTGATTCAGTGATCCCATTAAAATCATAAGGGAAAAACCTAGGCAAAAAACCTTATGAACTATCTCGATATTGGGTTGTTTACAAAGACATGACCATTAGCAATTTCTACGGAGGTAGTAGCAATACAATCGTTTTCATTTAACAAAATTAAAGCAGACTCTTTTAGTTTTCTTTTGGTGTTGTGTTCTTCTTTGTGTAATATAATTGAATTTTGAAACTGTATTTTATGACCAAGGTCCCAAGCATGTTCATAAATTTTGGATTTTTCAAATTGTCGTTTTTCTATGTAATTTTTGTGTTCGTTTATTCGAACATTTCGAGGTCTAGAGCTTTCTGCAATATAGAATTTATTACATTCACAAGGGATTTTATAAATGCAATTTTTTGTATTTTGAGTTGTGTTATTTGGTTTGGTTTTTGATATAATCGATTTTAGTGTATTTCTTGTTTTAAATGATGTTTTGATATTTTATCTGTTTCCCACTCTTTTTAGTCTTTCTGATAGACCCTGTATGTATGGTATAGTTATTGTATTAATGTGATTATCTTGGAAGTCAGTGTTGCTTGGTGAAGTTTGATATTGGTTGTTAGGGATTGTTTGGTATTCGATTTTGTTTAACTCGTTATTAATAAATATATTTGGGTAATGATTGGCAGAAAGTACATTTTTTATAAACGTTTTTTCTTTATTTAATTTATTGATGTCAGAACAGTTGGTTTTTGCTCTGTCATATAGAGATTTAATGATACCTCTTTTTACTGAATTTGGATGATTAGAGTTAAAGTTGAGATACCTGTTAGTATGAGTCGGTTTGCTGTAAACTTCTGTTTCAAATGTCGATTGTGTTTTGGTTATTAAAATGTCTAAGAATGGTAATTTGTTATTATGTTCAAGCTCTAGTGTAAACTGAATAGTTTGTTCTGTGTTGTTTATGTCCTTAAGTAGTACATGCAAATCCTCAAGATTATGTTCTCAAATAATTAATATGTCATCAACATAACGCCACCAAACCAAAGGTTTAATCTGTTTTGAGAAAATTGTTTGTTCTTCAAATTTTTCCATAAAAATGTTGCATAAAGCGGGACACAGACAGGAACCCATTGCCATGCCAAAATCTTGTTGGTAGAAGTCATCATTAAGTTGAAAATATGTTGTCTTTGTACAAAATGTTAGTAGTTCCATTATTGTATTAATGGACAATTGAATACCTTGATTTAGTAAAGAATCTTGTTCTAATAGTTCTTCTACTATGGGAAGTGTTTTGGTGACAGGAACGTTATTGTATAGATTCACAATGTCAAAACTTGCTAGTGTGAACGTATTTTTGTATTATATATGTGATAATTTTTCAAAGAAATGTGCGCTGTTTTTAAGATGAGAATTAGACTTACCAGTAAGTGGTGAAATAATTTTTAAAAGGAATTTTGAGAGCTCACTGCATGGAGAATTTATGGAGCCGACAATTGGTCTTAATGGAATGTTGGGTTTATGAATTTTAGGTAACCCGTAAAAATGAGGCGGTTTAGAATAATGTGGAGTAAGATGTTTACGTTCTTGTTCTGTAAATTCATGTTTGTGATTGTAAAGTAAGCGGTATATTTTGTTTTCTATAGAAGTTGTTGGATCTTTGTTTAATTTTGTATATTGTCCTTAGTTAATTATGTTTTGGATTTTGGAATCGTAGTCAATTTAAAATAACCGTAGCAATCATTACCCAAATAAATTTATTAATAACGAGTTAAACAAATAATCAATCGCAAATCGAATACCAAACAATCCCTAACAACAAACGTCAATCTTCACCAAGCAACACTGACTCCCAAGATAATCACATTAATACAATAACTATACCATACATGCAGGGTCTATCAGAAAGACTAAAAAGAGTGAGAAACAGATATAATATAAAACATCATTTAAAACAAGAAATACACTAAAATCAATTATATCAAAAACCAAACCAAATAACACAACTCAAAATACAAAAAATTATATACATTTATAAAATCCCTTGTGAATGTAATAAATTCTATATTGGAGAAACCTCTTGACCTCTGAATTCTCGAATATACAAACACAAAAATTACATAGAAAAACGACAATTTGAAAAATCCAAAATTTATGAACATGCTTGGGACCTTGGTCATAAAATACAGTTTCAAAATTCAATTATATTACACAAAGAAGAACACAACACCAAAAGAAAACTAAAAGAGTCTGCTTTAATTTTGTTAAATGAAAACGATTGTATCGCTGCTACCTCCGTAGAATTCAGTCGTTCCTGGTTGCCGATGATTAAGGAAAAAATTGTTAATGGTCATGTCCTTGTGAACAACCCAATATCGGGATAGTTCATAAGGTTTTTTCCTAGGTTTTTCCCTTGTGATTTCAATGGGATCACTGAATCAAAAAAGTTCTTTGGTCGCATTTTTGGCGAATGCACTATGATTGTATGATCTTTAGAAGTTTCTGTGCTACCCTGTATATTGCAAATAAAATTCTCTTAGTTACGTCAGAAATCAAATAATACACATTGTCAAATATTTTAATTTACATCTTAGAATTGTGCCTTTTTTATCCAAGTTTCTTAACCATTGACAACGGGGTCTGACCTAGACCCCGAAACGTTTGGAATATACAGCAATTTTCTTTAAACTGTGGTGTTATTTCCCAAGAAGTACTTAGACATTATAGGTTTATTTCCCCAAAGCATTTAAATTTTAATTAGCAATAATAATAATTATAGAAATCGGCCGATATTCACTTACTTCTAATTCTCTGGATGTCAACTGAACTAAATTTATCAAACAAAACACACCGTCTTCGATTAAAAATTTGTTTCTGAACGAAGCAATGAACCTGTTCTCTTTCATCTTGTGTTTCTATGGGTAAATTGCCAGACTTTCTCTCAATCGTAATTGGACCCTTTTTGTCAACGTTCCTGAAAATTTAACAACTAGTTTATGGCTCACGTTTTTTTTTTTCGACAGAAGCGGAAAGTTTTAGGCTATAATCCGATTAAGAAAAACTCTAGCGACACATACAACAATCTAAAAAGAGAAAGTCGTGAGTGCCTTAGGATTTTTGTCGATGTCAGCTGTTAGAAAAAAAATTGCTGGTCTGGTTAAACTCGTAAGGAATTTGAAGGCCGCAGAGAAGTGGATTCACATGTAATTGAGAAATGGGAATATATTGTTATCGCCAAAACCTAAAATTGGATTATCCCTTTCGGGGATACTTCACTGAAAAGTCGGACTCTTAATTTCCTTTGCAGCATGCAGTGTTGTCGTATTGCATAAAGTGGGAAACATAACGATCATTAGGCAAAGTGAATAAAGCACTTCATTATAAGCACATTTTTGTGTAGACTCTTTAAGTAAATATTTAATTGAATGAAAATATATTTTAAAAAATATCCACCATTTTCTATTTAATGTAAGTGTGTCTATAAAGTACCGAAATTTAACTTGTTTTCCATATAATTAATAGGATTTATTTGTATGCAAATTCGTAATTTGTACATTCACGGTATAAGGTATGGCAAAGAGACAATATGTGGTTATTAAACACAAAAATTTAGTCAACATGCGATTTCCTAGAAGTAGATAATTCAGCTATTACACGATACAAAAAATAAAGGTAAATGATAATTCGTTTTAGGGTCGGTATATTCACCTTCAAGTAAAGTGGCTGGTAGTATTGAATGCCTCGAAATTTCATCAGCGGTAAAAAAATTCCCATAGTTAGAATCAGAAATACGATTATCCCGAAGCAATCGATTTTTAGATTACAAAATCCTGAAATGATGAAATTTCGCCAAAATCCTCAGAACCGTTTTCAAAGAACTCAATTACATATAAATATACATGTATACAAATACAAAATAAGTAAAAATAGTTTACAGCGTATTACATCTCGTTAAGAGAATATACAACAATTTCTGAATGATTTTGCAAAAATTTTAGATGACATCTCAAAATCAATTTTCCTTATATTAACTAAAACTGCAGTTATACAAAACAATTCCTCACATTTTGTTATATAGCATTTGCATATATAGAGTACCTGGAGTATGGTGCGCAGTAAAGTTATAGTTACGCAGAGTCTTTCAAACAAGGTTAGAAAAAGTTGTAAATGAAGGGTGGTTTAAATGAAAGGCGGAGAAAAATTATACTTTAATATATCTTGAAAAAATATAAGGAAAAAATGTGAAATAGCGTAGTTCATAATAAGTTGCAAAGATAAGATAGTTGACACATAGGGTGAAGAAGTGTTATGATAATTATTTAAAAAATGTTATATTGGTTGACATATAAGCAGTACCGTATACAGGGTAGTTGTAAGACATACAAGGTGATTCAAAAACATGTTGAACAAAATTGTTATTTTCGGTGCCCCATAAGCAGTTGCGGTTTTGGTAAAATATATTTGAGATTGATGGATTTATAGTTATACAGGGTGGTAGAAAAAATGTTATACTGGGTGGCCGATAAGTAGTTGCAAATACAAGGTGGTTGAAATAGTGGGTGGAGTAGATTTATAGTATAATAGGTTGGATATATATTTTTTGTAGGATAGAACATGAGCGGTTTGATATCTGCAATATCTGAAACATGGATCGAAGTAAAATTATAGTTCATGCAGTGTGATTAGAAGTAATTAAAAAATATATATTTGGTTGCCCCTAAGCAGATGCACATACAGGGAGGTTGAAATATTTTGTAGAGTAAAATTATGGTTATATAGGGTGATTCAAAAATAAGTTGTTATGTTTGACACATTGGCAGCGGTGTATACAGGGTGGTTTTAATGTAGATAGAAGTATAGTTATACAAATTGGTTAAACATTTTTTTGAATAAAATTGTTATATAGGGTGGCCAATAAGTAGTTGCAGTTTGGATGAGTGTTTAAATAAAATTTGGTGGTAGGGTGCACAAGTGTGTTTTTAAATTTGTGACACACCAAGGGTTCTACCGGTATTTCCATCAAGGTGGGTGTAAAAATGTTAAAAAATAATTCTTATATAGGGTACACCATGAACCGTTGTATTCTACTATATGGAATATCTGAAATATGGGGAGAAGCAAGATTATAGATTAACGTGTGTTTAACATAATGTTAGAAAAAGCTGCATATAAAGGGTGATTAAAATATAGGGTAAAGAGAAATTGTAGTTTAAAAGTTGGTTCAAAAAAATATCAGAAATAATTGTAAAAAAGCGTAAAGCGTAGACCATAAGCAGTTGCATAGCTGAAATATAGGGTACAGAAAAGTTATAGCCGGGTGTTCAAAAAGTTATATTGGGTGACAAATAAACAGCAGCATATACAGGATGGTTGCGATATAGGATGAAGTAGGGTAACAGTTATTCAAGATGTTTTAAAAAAATGTCGAATAAAAAATCATTATACACGCGGGTGAAACCGCGGGTAACGGCTTGTACTCGTACTTTATAATGCCGTTGAAAAGATTTATAGGCAGGTGTTCAAAAAGTTATATTGGGTGACAAATAAACAGCAGCATATACAGGACAGCAATATAGGTTGAAGTAAGGTTACAGTTATTCAAGGAGATTAATAAAAATGTCGTATAAACTTGCAGTTTGGGTGAAATATATTCGGGATTGGTGGATTTATAGTCAAGTAGGATGGTTTAAACAAGTTAGAAAATTTTTTATTTAGGGTAATCCATATGTCTCATAAGTTATTTCTTTTTGCGAAAGCTTGAACATTGCGTACGTGGGTGAAACCGCGGGTAACGGCTAGTACTATTATAAAATTGTAGTTTGTCTGTTTGTTTGTTTGTTTGTTTGTTCGGACATCACGTAAGAACTACTTAACTGATTTTGCTGATTCTTTTTTTGTTTTGCGAAGCCTATAGTTTGACTTAAAATCTGGTAGACAGTTTATCTCTCTAAACCGACAGAAACGGTAGATATAGCGAAAAAACTTCTACCATGTTGGGTAATTCAATTACTCTATTGGTCCACCGCCCGCACAAAATATTAGTAACTGGCATCAGCTTAGCTTTTATTCAAAATTCAAAATGTGCAAATGTTACATATTTCGATTAAACAAAAATTAACATATATCAAGCGTAATTTTACAGGGTGTTATGTATATAGGAAACATAGAGCGGAGTAGAATTACATGTATTTAAAAAATCTAACAAAATGTTATATTTGGTGTCCTATAAACAGTTGGATATGTACGATTTGGTGGAAATAAGGGGGAGTGGAACTAGTTATACGGGGTGGTCCAAAAAAGTTAAATTGATTGGGCCATTAACAGTTCCATATAGCAAGTGGTTGAAAAAGGGTAGAATATTAATACAGTGAATAAAAAAACTTAAAAAATGTCTTAGGTAAGCAATTAGGATCTTTTAATTATGTTCATAAGATACTATAGTTATGATATAGGTTAAAGAAATGTTAGAAGAAGTTGTTTATACAGGGTGTTTGAAATATAAGATGGAGTGGATGGAATTATAATTTATGTTGTGGTTAAAAACTTGTTTATATCCATAAGTATTTACATATATAAGATGGTGGAAATATGTAGCGGAGTATAATTACAACTATACAGGTGGTTCTAAGGATTCTAAGGATTCAGGGTCTTACAAAAATTTTATATTTGGTGGAAAATAAGTACTTGCATATAAAAGGTTGTTCAAATATAGGGTGGCTTACAGTTAGAATTACACAGGGTGTCTAAAAAATTATAGAAAAATTTTGTTATATAGCACTTGCATATATAGGGTACCTGAAGTATAGTGCGCAGTAAAGTTATAGTTATACAGTGTCATTCAAACAAGGTCAGAAAAAGTTGTAGATGAAGGGTAGTTTAAATGAAGTGTGGAGAGAAATTATACTTTAATATATCTTGAAAAAATATAAGGAAAAAATGTGAAATAGCATAGTTCCTAATAAGTTGCAAAGATAGGAAAGTTGAAACATAGGGTGAAGAAGTGTTATGATAATTATTTAAAAAAGGTTATATTGGTTGACCAATAAGCAGTAGAGTATACAGGGTAGTTGTAATACATACAAGGTGATTCAAAAACATATTGAACAAAATTGTTATTTTCGGTGCCCCATAAGTAGTTGCGGTTTTGATGAAATATATTTGGCATTGATGGATTTATAGTTATACAGGGTGGTAGAAAAATGTTATACTGGGTGGCCGATAAGAAGTTGCAAATACAAGGTGATTGAAATAGCGGGTGGAGTAGATTTATAGTCAAACAGGTTGGATATTTTTTTTCTAGGATAAAACATGAGCTGTTGCATATCTGCAATATCTGAAACATGGATCGAAGTAAAATTATAGTTCATACAGTGTGATTAGAAGTATTTAAAAATTTTATATTTGGTTGCCCCTTAGCAAATACACATATAGGGTGGTTGAAATATTTTGTAGAGTAAAATTATAGTAATACAGGGTGGTTCTAAAATAAGTTGTAATTTTTGATAAATTGGCAGCGGTGTATACAGGATGGTTTTAATGTAGATGGAAGTAGAGGTAGTTATACAAAGCGGTTAAAAAATTTTTTGAATAAAATTGTTATATAGGGTGGCCAATAAGCAGTTGCAGTTTGGGTGAGGGTTTAAATAAAAACTGTGTTTTTATATTTGTGACTCACGAAAGGTTCCACATCATTTCCATTAGCATTGATAAAAAAGTTTTAAAAAAATGTTATATAGGGTAGACAATAAACAGTTGCATTATACTAAATGGAATATCTTAAATATGGGGAGGAGCAAGATTATTGTTTTAAAGTCTATAACACAATGTCAGAAAAAGCTCATATAAAGGTTGATTAGTATATAGAGTAAAGAGAAATTTTACTTTAAAAAGTGGTTAAAAAATATCATAAATAATTGTTATACAGAGTACACCACAAGCAGTTGCATATCTGAAATATAGGGTAGAGAAAAATTATAGTCAGGTGTTCAAAAAATTATAAAACAGCAGCATATACAGGATGGTTCCAATATAGAGTGAAGAAGAGTTACCGTTTCTCAAGGTGATTCAAAAAATGTGAAATAAAATAGTTATATAGGGTGGCCCATAAGTACTTGCAGTTTGGATGAAATATATTATATTAAGTAGGGTGGTTCAAACAAGTTAAAAAAAGAATTTATATAGGATAACCCATATGTTTCATAAGTTATTTCTTTTGGCGAAGGCTTGAACATACCGTACGCGGGTGAAACCGCTGGTAACGGCTAGTTGTTTATAAATCGAGATACATTGCCTTGAATTTTCTGCAATTTTGCTACATTGTCCATAAATAAGACGGAGATTAAGAGAAACTTCCATTGAATAGTTATTTCCCTCCTGTTTAAATTTTTTTCGAGCCACTTTCCTTACCATATGCTAAAATGTATCGAACTAATTGTCCAAATTTTACTAATGACATTTTTCGTTAAGACATTTTAACGCTATCTAGATAAATATCCCAAAATGATCCAATTCTTATACAAACTTGATTTTATTTCCGAAACCTTAGTATTTAGGTATAGGAAAGTCATATACCATTTGAAAGGGATTTTGATTGCTTTTCAGGTTAGTTAGCATAAGTTCACGAATTTTAAGACACCCCGTGTAACACAGAACAAACTTCTCTCCTCCATATTAATACATGGACCAGTGGTAAACTACTTCCAAAATTTTAAGTTTCAATAATTTCAAATACCGCCGCAACAAACATTTAATTGGAGCGATGTTTTGATAAAAACCGTTAGGGATAGATATTGGTAGTATAGTAGTAGTATTAAGACAAAATAATCAGAAAGTAATTACGAATCCAAAAATGATATTATATACAGGTTGTCCCATTTATAATATCAAAAATGTCACTAATTTTTGGTATATGCTGCACCATCGCATCGTTGAAAATATTTTACATCGATAGATCTGGAGCAATTACTTCAGTAACCAAATTTTCAGATACATCCCATATTCCGCTTTCCGTAAACGTCTAAGGGACAATCGACCGTGGGACACCCTGTATATTATATATATTGTCTTGCGTAGAAAAGAATGACACCCCGAAGAGAGTAAACATCAAAAATGTTTAAAATTTCAAAACTGGCAAAAATGTCAGAAATGTTAAAAATGTCAAAATTCAAAAATCAAATAATACACATTGTCAAATATTTTAATTTACATCTTAGAATTGTGCCTTTTTAATCCGTAGTTTCTTAACCATTGACAACGGGGTCTGACCTAGACCCCGAAACGTTTGGAATATACAGCAACTTTCTTTAAACTGTGGTGTTATTTCCCAAGAAGCACTTAGACATTGAAAAATATGCCACAAGTATCATTCAGAAAACAACAACGGGTTATATACCATCTAATATCATATGCACGCACGCACACACCACAACCATTTATCATATAGAAGAGTTCGCGGACATAAGAAATTTTCATTTCGATGAAGTAACACAATATTTTCTGCCATTTCACGCGACTATAAGCTCCATAACTTAACTTCGTCTGTAAAAGAAACTAATTTCAAATGAATCAAACTTAAAACCAGTACAAACACCCAGTACGATATACTTTCATGACATATCTTGAGGTTTAAACTAGATATTGTTACAAAATCTACCTAAGCCAACCCTGTTTCATTTCAGTACGACACCGATTGCTTCTAGGACAAAAAAATGTTCTCGAAATGGCTCGGCGGCTGTGGAGTTGATGATTAATTACATGAGAATTTTCGATGCTGGTGTTAAAAGGACCGACCCAAAATCGCGGCTGTAAGTAAGTACAGCGAAGAGATTATATGTAGAATTGTTATTGTGATTTGAATCAGCTGTTCTGTATAATTTGATGTTAATAAAAGTTCTAGAAACGTGGAAGTGAATATTAGTTTTTAAATTTTAAATTGAACCCACGAATTCTATATCAATTTGGTGATCAGAAGTGCAGGATTAAGTGCAGTTAAACTCGTAATTTGATTTATGGAAACCAGTAGCATGGAAAAAATGGACGAAACTACCAAAAAAATAGTCAAGCAGGTTACGGAGGGACTAGACGACAAAATAGCCCAGATTCTAGAAAAACGTGACAAGAAGGAACGACAACATCAAGAAGAAATTCAACAAAAGTTAGTAAAATCTTTTGATGAAAAACGTAAAATAGAATTAGAAAATCTTGTCACTACGATGAAAAGCTAACAACAAAATCTTGTTTCCACTATGAAAAATGAACAACAAAATCTCATTTCCACGATGGAAGGAAAACACCAAAATTTAATTGACGAATTATTCTCGAAATTTGAATTAACAAGACAAAATGAATTTAAAATATTAGAAGAACAGTTTGTCTGTTTGTAACTAATAGATCTATTTTAGTTGCAGAATTATTTGTAATGCGAGTATATTTATCAATTAGTTGGTAAAAACCTTGCTAATATATAACACTGTTTAATTTATTAGCATAGAAGCTGTTACATCCTAGATCAATATTTAAATCACCTATAATTACAACTATTGCATCAAGATTTGCGTTTTCCAATATATCATCAAAGTTTTGTAAGAATTTAGCATTACTTGTACTTGGTGAGTGATATAGACTATAAAAACAATATTTGTGTTTTTTTTATAACGGTTTCAATCCCAATCATTCACATATTCATATTGTTCTCTATTTTTAAAATTTCTTTATACTTATAATCTTTTTGTATATATATTACTGTCCCTCCTGTATGTGTACTTTCTAATATGCATATGCTATACACTGCATTATATCCAGTAATATTAATTTCATTTCGTGTAAAATCGTTGGTAATATGTGTCTCTGAGAGGCATATAATTAATGGTCTATATTTATTTGCTATCCATGTTAGTTGAGTTTTGTGTGCATTTAAGCCTTGAATATTTAGATACATTAATTGTGACTTTAACTGCTACATTTGATTCCCATTATTCCGCATTCCTGTATAGTTTACTTTCTCTTGCAACTTTTCCACCACTCTTTTGTAAGCCTCACAATTTGTAGTCTACATTAGGTGGCTTTAAAATTTCTGAAGCGTATTTACAGATTACATAGAATTCTTCACTTGATTTACAGTCCTTTGCTTTATGGTCACCAGCACATACTTGACATGTGCGGGATCGTTTTTTACAATCTGCTGCAATTTCCAACAGTTAAAACACTGTTTTACATTTAAACTATCCTTATCAAAATGCATTTTCCAGCCAATGTGTATTGTCTCTTTCTTTTTAACACAATCATATGTTGTCTTGTCCATTTGTACAATCAGATTAGTCTGGCCTTTTCTAATTTTCTATTTATGAACTATTCATAATTCCCCATCACTCGTATATGTTTTTATGGAATATTGTACGACTATTTTATCAATAAAAGTATTTTCTTCCGTTAACTGTTTTTCGTCTATACTGTATATTACAATTCTTGGATTTTTCTTCTTAGGAAATTTTACTTCATACTGTTGTCCTAAGGAGCTTTTTATGTTGTCACAGTCAGACATTCGACGACCACCTGAAGAACCTGGAAGAAGTATTCTCCAGAATTAATAATTAATAATGCCAACCTGAGACTCAACCCGAAGAAGTGTTCCACTTTTAAAAAAGAAGTAGAGTTTTTGGGCCACGTCGTTTCCGAGTCAGGAATCCGCACCAACGAGGAAAAGATAGAAGCCATGCGTGATTGGTCAGTCCCAAGAGACAAGCATGAACTCTGAAGCTTCTTGGGCCTTTCTTCCTACTAGAGGCGATTTATTGAGGGATTTGCCACCATTGCAGCGCCTCTACATCGGCAGACCACTGAGAAAGAGATCATCCGTTGAAATCAGGATTGTGAAACATCATTCAGCCCAATCCTAGCCTTTTGTACACATCCGGCAAGTTCATTCTAGACACTGATGCCAGCAACACAGGTTTGGGGGCCGCCCTATTCCAGGTGCAAGATGGTGAAGAGAGGGTGATCGAGTACTACAGCCGTGGATCCTTGAAACCGGAAAGAAATTATTGCGTCACCAGAAAAGAACTTCTTACAATAATAAGAGCTGTCATTTCTTAATCCGAACAGATCATACCGCCTCAAATGACTGCTGGACATGAAGACACCGGAAGGACAACTGGCCAGGTGGATGGAGAATTACAGCAATACGATTTCAAGGTGGAACACCGTGCCGGCCGTTTGCACAATAATGCCGATGCCCTATCCAGAAGACTCTGTAGAGCAGAATTCGGACGTTGTCTGAAGACGGAACAGCGAGAGGGTATCTCCATCATTCAGATCCGAGTGCAGACCAATGAAGACTGGACAATGGAACAGTGCATCCAGGAACAAATGGCTGATCCAGACATCGAACCAATCTTATCACTCCCGCCTGGGATGGTCCATACGAGGTGGTCGAGAGGCTTAATGACGTCGTCTACCGGATCCTTCGAAACCCCAAGGCTAAGTTGAAGGTAATCCATTTAGATCGACTCGCTCCGTACAATGGAGAAGATGTTTCTGACCGGGACGATCAGAATTAAAGGGGGGGCAGTGTAACGAAATTTACCTAAGCCGATGTTTCATTTCAGTACGACATCGATCGCTTCTAGGATAAAAAATATTCTCGAAATGGCTCGGCGGCTGTGGAGTTGATGATTAATTATACGAGAATTTTCGATGCTGGTTTTAAAAGGACCAACCCAAAATCGCGGCAGTTACTTAGTACAGCGAAGAGCTTATATGTAGAATTCTTATTTTGATTTGAATCAGCTGTTCTGTATAATTTGATGTAAATAAAAGTTCTTGAAAATTGAAAGTGAATATTAGTTTTTAAATTTTAAATTGAACCCACGAAAAATATAACAATATTTATGATGAAAATTTGACATTTACCATGATGTTTACATTTTTTTGCATCTATATTTCCGATTTTTAGAAAACTGGTACGTTTTACGTTACTGGAAATATATATACGGGATCAAGCTGGAACATATCTTTGTAGAATACAATTTATATTATTCAAATTTCTTGAGCCGTTTTAGAGAAAACAGTGAAGATTCATTGAAATTCACTGAAATCTAGTCCCTTATTTACTTTTTTTTTCTGATTTTCTGGAAATTATATGGTCCTTATTATAATGCAGTTTCAAACATCGAAATTTCCCAAGCCGTTTTTGAATAATCGCTCGTCATTGATAACTTCTTTCTTTTTGGAAGTCGGTTAAAAAGGCTCAAATGTAAAATTAAAATTGAGATTAATTGAACAAGTAGTAGGGCTAGTTTCTCTAATTTAATTGGATTATGAAACTGTATTTTACAGCCATATCCACAATTTTATAACTTGTCAAATTGTTATTTCTTCACGTAATTTTTCGTTCACTCGGAAGCCTAGAGGTTTCTTCAATATAAATGTTACTATATTCGCATAATAACTGGCATTTCTGGTGTCGAATGTCCTTTTAATATTGAATATGTTCTGTATTTGGAGGATTAAAGGTGCAAACAGTCTATTGTAACGTCAATGGAGCTCCTGTGATGTTTCATCGACGAAATCTCACATGCTGTCATGCCTTAAAAAGACACTCAGATCACATATGTTACCTTTCTATTGGATGTCATGAGTTCAATTTTGTTAATTAAAAGATGAAAAATTAAAATTTGTGCAAAAAATAAATATACGCATATCACAGATTAGTCAAAAAGTCAGCCAAGTAACATGTACTTTTGGATGACTAAAGATGAATGTAATTAACGTACTTATTAAAGAAGACATTAAAAAGCAAAATATACTCAATATCTAGCAGCGATTAGTATGATATTAATATGTAATATGCATTTTTATGAGTTGAGAATCTTTACCACGAAATACATAATTCTATAAGTTTTAATATAGTGTTATATACCCCGTGGGTTCAATTAAAATATAAAAACTAATATTCATTACCATTTTCTGGAACTTTTATTTACATCAAATATATACAACAGCTGATTCGAATATCACAATAATAATTCTACATAAACTCTTCTCTGCACTAACTAACTGCCGCGATTATGGGTCGCACCTTTTAAAACAAACAACGAAAACTCTCGTACAATCCATTATCAATTCTACAGCTGCCGATCCATTTCGAGATCAATTTTTTTGTCCTAAAAGCGATCGGTGTCGTATTGGATTGAAAGAGGGCCGGCTTAGGTAAATTTCGCAACACTGTCCCCCCCCTCTTTAATTCTGATCGTTGTAAGCTTTGGGGATTTACCCTTACTCCGTAGAGGGTTGTACAGCCAGAATTTGTCCCTCTCTTGGAACCCGATTCATTGGCCTTGAGGTCGTAACGCGTCTTCATCCGGTCACTGGTGGCCAACATCTGCGTTTGGGCTAATTCGTGTATTGTCAGCATGTTATGTCGGAGCTGGTCGGCATAGTCGTTGATGTCTTGGGCAGGTTCTTCGGTGGAGCCAAAAGCCAAATCGCAGGGTAATCGCAGCTCCTTTCCGAATGGGACTCTGGCTGAGGTCAGGCCTGTACCTACTATTATTTACGGCTGAGCGATATACCAACAGAAATAGGGGAATATGCTCATCCCAATCACGCTGGTTATTGCTGACGACCTTGGATAGGTGTTGTTCCAAGGTCCTGTTGAATCTTTCCACCATTCCGTCTGACTGTGGGTGTAATGGTGTTGTTCTCGTTTTCCTGATCCCCAACATCGTGCAGACCTTCTGGAATACATTCGATTCGAAGTTACGCCCCTGGTCTGAATGTAATTCTATCGGGACGCCAAACCTGCTGAATAGTTGTTCTACTAGCACCGTCGCTACCGTGGTTGCCTCTTGGTTGGGTATCGCATATGCCTCAGGCCATTTGCTGATGTAATCCATTGCGACCAGAATGTATTTGTTCCCCCTCTCAGACTCGGGAAACGAACCAGCGACATCGATGGCAATTCTCTCAAATGGGACGCCCACATTGTACTGCTGCATTCTGCCCTTGGTCCGGGTCTTCGGGCCCTTACTGGCTGCACAGATGGCACATTTGCGGCACCAAGCTCTGACGTCTTCGAAGTAATTCACCCAGTAGTACCGCTGGCGAACTTTGTCTAGAGTTTTATTCATGCCCAGATGGCCTCCGGTAATCCCATCATGTACTTCGGTCAGAATGGCTGGTACCTTTTTCTTAGGAACTACCAGTTGGGACTTGGTTTCTGGGCCATCAGTGCTTTCCCAAACTCGCTTGAGCATTCCATTCTCTACTCTTAGAGAGTCCCATTGGGCCAATAATGTTTTCAGCACGCCCGAGTATCTAAGTACCTCGTTCCATCGTGGCCTGGGTTTTGAGTGACAAGATTGGTTTGATGTCTGGATCAGCCATTTGGTCCTGGATGACTGTTCCGTTGTCCAGTCTTCATTGGCCTGCACTCGGATCTGTTTGATGGAGATACCCTCTCGCTGTTCCGTCTTCGTACAATCTCCGCATTCTGCTCTACAGGGTCCTCTGGATAGGGCATCGGCATTATTGTGCAAATGGCCGGCACGGTGTTCCACCTTGAAATCGTATTGCTGTAATTTCTCCATCCACCTGGCCAGTTGTCCTTCCGGTGTCTTCATGTCCAGCAGCCATTTGAGGGAGACATGATCTGTTCGGATTAAGAAATAATGATTATAGAGGTATTTGTGGAAATGGTCTACAGCCCTTATTATTGCAAGAAATTCTTTTCTGGTGACGCAATAATTTCTTTCTGGTTTGGAGAATCCACGGCTGTAGTACTCGATCACCTTCTCTTCATCATCTTCCACCTGGGATAGGACGGCCCTCAAACCTGTGTTGCTGGCGTCGGTGTCTAAAATGAAATTGCCGGACTGTGTAGGAAAGGCTAGGATTGGGCAGGAACATAGTGCTGCCTTCAGTCGTCTGAGTGATGTCTCGCAATCCAACGGAAGGTCTCTTTCTTAGTGGTCTACCGATGAAGAGGCGCCGCAATTGTGGCAAATCCCTCAACAAACCGCCTGTAGTAGGAACAGAGCCCCAAGAAGAGAGTTCATGCTTGTCTCTTGGGACTGACCAATCACGGATGGCTTCTATCTTGTCCTCGTTGATGCGGATTCCTGACTCGGAAACGACGTGGCCCAAAAACTCTAGTTTCTTTTTGGAACAAAGTTGGCGTTATTAATTCTGGAGAATTCTTCGCCCAGGTTCTTCAGATGCTCGTCGAATGTCTGACCTATGACCAGAATGTCGTCGAGATATACTAAACACGTCCTCCATGTTAACCTGCTCAGGACATACTACAAGGGCATGACCGTGAACTGAACAATAGTTTCATTTATGTTCGTGTTCTTTAATAGTTACTAATTAGACATGTATACTTAACTGGTAATGAATTGATAATGAATCCGTCAGAATTTACACATTTCTGGGAAAAATATATAGATAATGTGCAAGCGGCTGCTGTTCATCGGAGAACATAAGGTGGTAGGTAAAAGATAGTAAAACACAAAATTTAAATTTATTTATTATTTTTTTAGGGCCCCATTTGGTTGAAAACCTTTAAGTGAACATATCTGATGTCACATGTTCTTTATAAACAACAACTGCTAATAATCTTCTGATTAAAAATTATGTATTCAATACTTTCAATGGTGCTTCCAAAAATTCTTTCACAATCGATAGGTTAGGTGTATAAAAAAATATGCGAAATGTAAATACAGAGAGTTTAATAAAAACATCAAAAAATAATATAGTACAAAAAATTGGAATAAAAAGTTTGTTTAAAAATAAATTGGGACATTCTAATAGCGGTAGTTAAAGCGTAAAATCTGAAATATACATAACGGAATATTCAAGAATCTCATTTAAAACTACAATAAAAATTTAGATGTTTATGAAAAAAAATCTGTATCTGAAATCTACGAAACATGTACTCAACAATAATTACCTAATTAAAATGATTTTATCAAAAAAGATAATGGTATAATCTGTCGACAGAAAATAAACCTTACCTTTAAAAAAAATGATCTGAATTTGCTATTGTCACAAATTTAATGTAATATATATTTGTACTGTACTCTTGAATCTGGAAACTCAAGGCCAAATATCTCCAACTAATTCATTACCGACTGGACGTCAGTTACATTCCATTCAAACGGTTAAATTGCTTCCATACCAAATAGTAACTTCTAAATCCCATCTCAAAATTAACAGCTCCAAACCGTAGAAAATTCTAACTTTAAAAATTCTTAGTTAGAACATGGTTACAAACATAGAACTAAACTCAAAAGAAACCACAGGAAACAGGTTCCACTGTAAAACAAATCCAACATAAAACAGGATTCAGAATGTGGAAAAATCCACCGTAACTCAAAATTCTCCATAAGTATTCTCCATAAGAATGTACCATAATAATGTACCGTAATGTACCATAAGAATGCACCGTAAGAATGCACCGTAATAATACACCGTAACAATGCACCGTAACAATGCACCCTAACAATGCACTGTAACAATGCACCGTAATACCCTTTCTCAATAAGGGTTTAATCCACAGATATTTTAGCCATCATCGTCTCTTTTTAAACACAATCTTCGCCATCGAAAAATGCCACTCGGCCCTCGTCTTCTGACCACAGAAAACTTTCATACGCCAACTTCAAGAAACGCCATTTCAATTGCCTCTTAATCTGCAAATGCAAGGCCCATGCATTCACCCCGCTTCCAGGCGAAAAGAAGACTGTCCTCCCCGTTTGCGTCTCAAAATCTCTCTACTCAAACGGACCAAACATGCGTAAATGTCTCTACAGCACAGGAGCGGCTTCAGATAAATTAGGAATTAGAGAAAATGAATTAATCTAACAGATTTTTAAGAAGACTGATTTATTGATGGCGTCAAACTTAACTGACATTGTACTGTGCTAACAAAAAAGTATTGTCCTGGATATCGCCGGTTTAGCGAAATGTCGAACAGACAACGAACTAGGTACTCAAGGATGCACTAGAACACCAAGTAGTTCAGAGAGCCTACGAAAAAAAAAACAGCTCTAGCCACAGCAATTTCACAGTACCAGAGGTACATAATCTCCATCAACAAATTGTAAAATTACTCAATAAGGTTTCAATTTTTTACACGTTACAACAACACTCACAAATAAGTTATGATATAAAAAATAGTTCAGGTCTGATACCATAAGTTATTTCAATGTATTGCATTAATTCGTATCGTAAATCGGATTGAAATATAATATTTTATTTCTTCAATCAATACCACATTGATTAGAAAGGTGAATAAGAGCAGTAAATCGAATAAGGTATATTAATAAATTTTGACAGTAAATGTATAAATTCTTAACGGTTATAATATCAAATCAGTACCAGTTAAGTATGCATATCTAATTAGTAATTAATAAAGAACATGAACCCAAATATCTTAAAATTTATAGAATGACTTATTTCGTGGTAAAGACTTTTAAGTCATAAAAATGTTTATTACATAGAAATATAATAATAATCGCTCTTAGAAATTGAGTATTTTGCCTTTTAATGTCTTCTTTAATAAGTACGTTAAATTAAATTCATCTTCCTCGAAATTGAGTATTTTGCCTTTTAATGTCTTCTTTAATAAGTACCTTAAATTAAATTCATCGTCCTCGAACTCATGACAAACAAAGGTAACAAATGTGATCTGAGTGTGTTTCTAAGGCATGACAGCATGTGAGATTTCGCCGATTTGGCAACACATTAGCTCACGTGACGTGACATTAGTCTGTTTGCACCTTTAGAGTAAAAACGGAGAAAAAAATTATTGCTTTTTTGTTACTAAAATGTGTAAAAATTTATTTTGCTTCTTGTTCAATCCACCATGTGAATTCTATAATTGGTTTTCTGGCATTGAGTGCATTTAATAATTCAGGTAAATCTTCAAAAATTTATTCATACTTCCGTACTAAAATGTTATTCACTTAAAAAAATTATGCTAGTCGTATGATTATTATGTCAACGCACAACTGAGTACATTAATTTAGTAAAGAATCATGTTCTTATCGATCTCTTACTGGTTGCAGTCCCAGTTAAACTTCAATAATAGTTTTTTATTGTTTGAAATATACCTGTAATTTAGCTTAATTATTCAGCGTTCGTGTATTTTATAGTCATTTTATGTTGCAACAACTGAATTGTTAAAAATAATAGTTCAACAATGTGTAAGTTTTCATTGAGCAAAAAGTAATATTCGAAAAAAAAATAAATTAAGCAAAGGCTGTAATAAACATTCTACAGGAAAAGATGCAAAGTCTTCTTCTAATACGTCTTGCAGTAACACGACAAAGCCGTTTCATCGACTGCCAAGAGAAAATTAGCTTTTATAAAACCCTAATAGTTCCGGCCTTTAATTTTGAGGCCGGAGACAAGTCTCTATTACGAAACAACCGCGCCTTAGACTTTGTCAGTGGTGCGAACGGTCTCGAAGTAAATATAGGGAAGAGTTTAAGGAACGGTCTGTGGTCACTTTCAAGTAGTCAGTTTATTGCCTTAGTTTAGCAGATTAGAATTCCCAAGAGTTCTATTAGCTTTATATTAAATCTGACTATTGAAGCCGTTAAAGGTAATGGTTCGTGACAGTTTGAATTCAGATAACGGTTAAAGCGAAAACTGGGATATGTTTGAATTTGAGGGAGCTTGAAGGCTATTAGGAATTATCAAATTGGAAATGACAATGTCGGGTTTAATTGTCTTTTATGAGATCTTGTTGCTCTAAAATTCCGTCACTGTTTCGAACATACTCATACAAAAAATATACCTACATGTCAGTTTTATGTTGCCATAAAATATATAATGTGTAAAAATTTCTTTGTGTAGAGTTAAAATTGAAAGTCCGATTGCGCTAGGGCATATGCCAGGGCATATATACTTCGCAAACAATGTAGACTATGTATTTTTATAAAAAAATAAACAACTAGTTAGAGGCTTCAGATATATATCTCTTTCAATACTCTAAGAATAATCCACTTCCTATGAATAGGGACACGATATCGAATAGAAAGTATTGATACTGTACTCATCAGTAATATCGAAAAAAAGTATTGTACTCTTAAAAGTATCGAAAAAAAAGTATCGACACTTCAAAGTATCGAGTACTTTTCTTAGAGCCTAATGCCCACCCAACTAGATCACATGACTCAATGTCATTCGGTAACGTCAGTTCAGCTTTAATAGTAAGTAGTTTAGGCTCCCGATGGTAAACATATATCGATTCGTTTTTTTAGCGATTCTTATGCAAAAAGGGTTTTAACATATTCTGAACAACAAAGATCTTATGATTTTTCTCCATAGTTGATCGTTTTTGAGTTACAAGCGATTTAATTACCAGGAAAACCCAAAAATTACCATTTTCAAAGCTCTATAGCTCTGATGAAAATTATAACATCCGTGCGCGCGCTCTCGATACTTACCAGTGATGTTCCGTCTTTCTCGAAACTGAAATTAAAAGAATAAATAATTAACGATATATCTACTGAGTACCACAAATATTGTCAAATATCAACATGATATCAACTAATTTTCGATTTCAATGGATTGTAAAGCAGAATTGACAGTGTGGCAAGTGAAATAGTCTTACCCTCTTTCTCTAGTCTTTTCACGGTATTTATGCATTGAAGGCTATCTCTAGGAAGTAGATCCTCTAGTCGTAAACATAAGCCATAAGGCCAAGTTTTTAACAGCCATATTTCAAGATTTATTCCATAAATACGTACCTAAATGTGCTCAATGAGTAAAAATATGGAGTACAAATAATCGAGTCCAAAAGTATCGGTGTCGGAAAAAGTACTCTATACCACAAAGTATCGATACTTTTTTCCTTCCCCTACCTATAAACAGTTTTTATTTGTAATCTCTCACTTGTGACATATTGTAGAAAAGCACAATGAAAATTATAAACTATGATAATGGTTAAAACTGTATTATTTGCAACAGCGGAAGACAAATAAAATTGTATAGAACAAAGTACAGAATTGACCATTTTCATGTAACTTAACCTACTTAGTAACTGTTAGAAAAGTTTTCTGTTGCATTTTATACAAAAAGCCTATGATGAAATTCTTTCCAAAATTTCTCAAATATTTCTCTTTTCTCTTATAACCTCAATAGTTTGATGAGATTTTGTGATTAATAGTTTTCAAGCGAACCCAAAAAAAACAGTGTTCTAATTATAGTATTCTAGTGATCATTCACTGGGCCCAATGGGGTATACCAGTCCATTTATTTGTGTAATAATAATATAAATATTGCCACTCTGGGAGTGCGTAGTGAGGTGGCATTCCATTGTTTAAAGTCTATTAGCTACTAGTTGAAAATAAAAATTAGTTCTATATTTGTTTGATGTTCCAGCTCTTATATTATTACATTACATTCACCTATAAGTACTTCTATAAATAATGAAAACAACTCTAAATTTTCAGCCCAAATGCGAATCAGGAGTCCAGATTCGACAAATCCCAGGAAAGTATAGCTAGTTGTAATTATGCCATGTAAATCAACTCTGCATGTGTCGCCTAAAAAAATGGTATATGTAAATTGTCATGCTGCAACTTCTACAGACAGAGTTTCACAAAACTGATTTAGATGAAGTTATTGCAAGGGTGATCGACCGAATTTGTTTTCAGCTCTACAAAGCAATTATTTTGTCTGCCACCAAATTTAATAAGCTTTCAATAAGGTTAAAAATCAAAACAAAATATTTAATAAATATCATTTCAATAATAATGAATTTATCAAAAAACAATATAAGCTCTAATCCAAACTTGTATTAAGACTTATATTCGCTTGAAAGAATATTTCACCCTGCACTTCGGCTAGCGCACGGTGAAACTTATATAGCTTCTATGAGATACGATAAACACACTTAGCGCGTGAGATAAAAGATAGTTAATGCAAACTGTATGGAGTAATGTGCTGATTCTCGTTCGTCGCACGGAGATACCGAGCTCTGCTGATATTGACCGGACCTATCAGAACGTTTATATAATTGTGAAAATGAATATCAACTTTAACATTGACTATATTAAAATAAACAGAAAAAGTCATCTTATTTGCACAAATTGTTTTAGATCATACATATATTAAACTTGAACTAATGAAAACGTTAAGGAGAAGCTTGCATCTATGGGAAATACTTTTTTAAAGAAAGTCAAATCAATACAGGAAAGAGAATCCAACAATAAAACATATTTACAATTTTGCTGATATGACTTATATGGAATACATATAATTTCAGATGTATAATGTAAAACAACACAAAATTGATTTTATTCAACTACAGATGAAAAATGTCATACATTTTTCAGTGGTATCGTTCTAACTTAACTACAAGGAAATATATTTTACAAATTATACATAATATCAAATTTGAAATAGAATTTTGAAGTAAGAGGAAAAAAAATAGGTTTCTTTAATAAGGAAATAAGTTGTTGAATATTGTCAAATGTGATAATGGGGTGTGATAAAAAAAAATTCAAATATAAATGGATTTTTTAATAAACCATATGTTTAACAGTTAGCATGTAACTTAAGATAAGATGTTGATCTGGTATCTAATGCGAATGCCATAATGAAATTCGTTACTAAAATTTCAAGTACGGTGTGGATATGTGAAATGAGTCCTGAAAAATATTTTTTTTAGATTTCAGTAATTACATATTTGTCCTATTAAGCAGGGAGTTATGCCATAGTCAGTTGTAATCTTACTATTTTTAATAGAATCGCATGTAGTTTTAAAAAAGCAGCCAATATTCAATTGTACATTATGCATACATACAGTTAGTTTTTTAAGTTTGCAAAGTTTGATGTGGTTCCTTATAATATAGAATTAAATAATTAATGAGTTTTCAAAGCCTGATCTTCAAAACAAATATTTGAACATTTAAAGGGTGAAAAAACCCTTGTGCAAAGCGAAAACAATTTCAGTGCTTAATCCAACGTATAGTGCAACAATTAATGAGAAAATAACTTAACTGAAATACTATTCTTGTCTTTACAAAATTCTGATTTCTTACAAGGCATTCCTTATTAAATAAAGATTACAATAATTAAATTTTATACTTTGACTAACTTCATTTTTTGTTTATAATTGAAATGTAATCAGATTTTGAAAAAGTGTTTTTGTAATATTTAACCAAAGTAAGAGTAAAATACACTAGGGGGCACCACTCACTGCTTAACAGATCCAATAAAAATTGATTATTTGATGTAGTTTTTTTTGTATGAAATAATTTTAGACTCTTATTAAGATAATTAAAATAATAAAATCATAGAAATGAAATTATTCGTTAATTAAGTGAGGAGGTTTAAATAGTAATCTACTCAGAAACAATATGTTTATATAGCAAACATGGTGTAATATCGAAATCACGAGCGAAGCTCGGTCGTCCAGGTACTGATAAAAATTTGACATGTACCATTATGTTTACAGTTTTTTTGAATATATTTTTCCGATTTTCAGAAAAATGTTTTATGTTATAGAAAAATATACGGAATCAAGCTGGAACAAATCTTTGTAGAATACAATTAATTTATAATATTTCTTAAGCGGTTTCAGAGAAAACAGTGAAGATTCATTGAAACTCGCTGAAATCTAGTCCCTTAATTACTTTTTTTTTCTGATTTTCTGGAAAACCGTAAATCTGATGTTATAGACAATTATTATATTAGTCGGTTAAAAATAAATAAATACCAATAAAAAGACAGCTAACTAAATAGATTAGGCTTAAGTGAATCCATCATTAGATGGAATTAAAACTTTCTAAATTTATTCCCTCGGTCTAGTTACGAGAAAATGTTAAGACATAATGCTTGCAGATTATTAAGTACATTGCACGAAAAGGCATTTTATTTCATGCTTAACCAAATAATAGTAATATTCCCTAAATGTGTTTGCTAATAAAAAAAATTGTAAATATTCTGGAGTCTTTAAATAAAATGGAGTGTTGATAATGACTGAGCATTTACATTAACACTATAGAATTTTGCCGTGAATATAAAATCGGTAAATGATTGTTTGGTAAGTATGGAACTGTGTTGACAGGTAGTGACTGCATTTCAAATCTCGGTTAAACTGGAATAACTACAGTCTAGTTGTGTGTAGCTTTTTGAAGACAAAAACTCTTGACCCTCCTTGTCCTGTCTTTGAAAACTTTTCTTAGAACGCAGCAAATCGTATTTAATGATCGGAATGTGAGGAATATTGGTTAAATTTGGCCAATTTTCAATGCGGTGAAGTTATCAAAAATTACATATTTTGTTTGGGTTGGACTTTCAGCCTGCTGACTTCAATTTCACTCTTTATCCCTGATATAATGATAACGCAGAAAATTTGAAAGCATCCGCTCAAGCTTCTTGAGAACTTACCCTCAATGTCAAAAGAAATAATAAACCTTGAACAAAACAAAAAAAAGGAAATTCTACAATTAAACTCATACATCTCAAAATGTGAACTCCAACAGATATATGAAGAAATGTATAGAAACTGATTGGTTCAATAAAGGAGAAAAAACGCAAATAAGCATAAAACTAATACATATTGTTCTTAACCATAAATCTAACAAGCGATTAGTTAAACCAACATGTCGAAATTATTTACGATACACTTGACAAATGAATTTACGCTAAGATATTCCTTGTGATGACGATATCTCTAATATACCATTGCCTATGTGCTTTTAAGAGAAGATAGTGTCATATAAGTTTAAAATGAAAAGGATTTTTTTTGTTTGTTATACTATTGCTGATAGGTGAGTCAGTTTGTATCTAAAACGTTATCAAAGTAGAGGAAGAAACCATTGTCTTGGACTTTTCTGTTGTCTACTGTAGAACAGGTGTTGAGGTTTGGGACTAATGCTATCTTTTTTGGCGTTGTTGTTGGAGTTTTCTGTCCTTGCTTATTTTACGTAAATTGTAGTAAAATTGACAGAAATGTCTACCAGTATAGGTGTATTATATATTGTGTATATATGATATGAAAAAGTTTTATCAACAGTCAGTTCCCAGGCGCGAAGGAAGTAATTAAGTTGCTATTATTTTGATTTATCTGTGTAATGAGTTTTTTAGAAAATATTCTGCGTATTTAGAGTTTGGCAGTTAGTCTTAAGCGTTCAGCAAGTTGTCAAGAGGAGACCCGAATAATCATTTAAAGTTACTGCTTAAGTGAGAGCTAGGAAACTATTATGGTGCAGAATACTTTTAAGTTAGTTTAAAAGTAGGAGCGATCCAAAAATATGGTCTAGCGACAAAATATTATTTATTATAAATGACTTTAAAAATGTGTAAATCCGTATCTTTCAAAACAAAAAAGTGTAACACCACTAAACCATTTGTTTAGAGAAATCGACAAGTTCAGTAACTTCGTAATGGCTTTTGCGGGAATATCATGAAATTAAAACATTGATTAAATATCTATTGAGAAAAGAGTTGAGCTGAACTCCGGCAATTATTGCGCTATTGTTTTCACATAGCGTGGCTATGGAAAATTTGAACAGAGTTTGATTCACATTGTATCGTCTCAAAATTAATGTTTTAATAAAAATCTAATCATCATTAACTAGCACTATTTTCGGAAGTGTCAATAATTCTAAAGAGCAGCGGTACGCAACGCAGCAGAATTAGTCATTACGCTTATTTTGTTTTGCAAAGTAAGACAAATTTGCCGCTGAAACGTTAAAATATCCCTACTTTTAACTTGTCATCCTGTATTTGTGGCATATTTTTTCAATGTTTAATTAAGCACTTTATCGGAAATAACTGACGGATTCAAATGCGCGACTCACCGTTTTACTCAGAATATATCTTTTGAAGTTATGAAGAGTGACCAAAGGAAGTACCAGCACGTTTTAAAGTTCTTAAACAAGTCAAGTATATTTAAAACCGATCCATTACTAAAAAAGTTATAACAAGAAAATAAAATTCCGTTTTTTTTTGACAACCTTATACTATTTCTGTTAGATTCAATATTCATTTGTTATCTGAATGATAGTTTCGTGATCTGGTAGTTTGCATTTTTAGAATTTCTTCTGAATAACACCACAATTACTGAAAAATCTCTATGTTTCAAATAATTCAAACGTTTCAGTGTCTAAATCAGACACCGTTTTCAATAAATAAATGATACAAAAAAAGAAAGAAATTAAAAAAAAAGTTTGCAATAAAATTATAGCATTTAGAATGTTGCATTAAAGTGTCTAATATTTCATGTCCATGGAAAATTGGGCCTGATTTACACCCTGAAACGTTTAGGGTACTTCAAATATAAAGATTTTTCAGTAATTAATGTTGTTCCCTTGGAAATCTGAATATACTTAATATTCAATTGGTTTTATGACAATCTGAAATAATGATTTTAAACCCAGGAAATTGTTCAGATCAGAAAATTAATAATATTAAGTCTTCAGATGTTTTCTTGATTTCTTTGGCGTGTAGTCGGAGTTTTGCTAGAGCCTAAGTACAAAAGATTTATTTTTCGAAAAAAAAATACATTATTGGACATTTTGCAATCGAAAAATAGTCTTTTTTAATTAGTAAAACATCAATGAACAGCTGGTAAAATTTGCCTGCACATATTTTCCCCGCTCTCATGAAATTCCCTTCCATCATGGATCTTTGAGATTATAGTTAAAAGTTTTATTATATTTTCATCTGAGGTGGACATGAAGTTCATATTAATATTTCTCCATTTGAAAATAACTCTGTATTTCCTATGAGATTGTTTCTGAAAATACTGTAGATTTATTCACAAAAGCCTCCTTCAATAGCGCTAGGGAACATGGGCACGTTATGGTGGAAAACAGACTATCCCGATTCAGAGAAATATGAATAGCCTTTGGGAAGAAACTATTCATATTCTGTATTTGTATGTATTTCAAAGCAAAGAACTGCACTGCATTGACAATATCTTTCAATAGCTTTGAAGAAAACTTCACCTATTATAAGGAATATTGCAGAAATAAATATCCGTTGTTGTGTTAAATACGTTTTTATTTTTATATTTTTCAGACTACTATTATTTGATTTATTTGATACCAAACAACGAAACATAAGAATCTAATTTCACATTAAACAATGGTAATACGAAGTTTTCTTTGAATAAATTTGACAGATTGTATTGGGATTGGTAAAATAATATGTAAAGCATTTTAAAGACATAAGTTTACTGTAATTATACATTCAAGCAAGAAGTTAGTAACAAAATAAAACAAGCTTTTATCAGTCATTCATTCATGCTTTATCAATCTCTTTTTATAGTTGATTTAAACAGTGTGGCCCACAGAAAATAGTTCAGCAAGAATTGCCACTTAGTGTGCTCACGAAGAATGAAATGAAGGTCTAAAGCTCAGCAGAATATGATTTCCGGCTTCGTCAATGGCCAATGGTCAATCGGGGCAGGATTAAATACCAGTCTGAGACCGCTCAACACACACACCCATGCGCGAACCCAGGAACTAGATTTGCCCTTCAGAATATTTACTGGTGAGCACTTCCAGCAGCCCCCTTGTCATCCACCGCCTGAGACTTAACTCAGGTCCTCACGCAAACGCAATTTTCCTTCTGCATAATCGCTGTCTTCTTGTTGGGATAGCTTGGCTTTGGTTTTGTTCCGTTGCTTTACCTTATTGGTACTACAGCAACTGTCTTATTTGTGTTACGTGGCTCATTCTTTGCTATGATATATAGCTAATTGTACCCTTCTGTGGGCGTGCACCTTGTCGTCTTTTGTTTTGTGGGTGTGTGTTCTTCTGCCTTCTCTTTGTTTGGTAGGTTGGTTTCCCCCCAGGCCCCCCTTGTTGTCTCCTGAAAAAAAGTTTGTTATATACCTCATTTTTTACTTATCTGTTTTCTTTCTCTGGGCGTCTTTGTCTTCTTCCATTTCGCTAAGGTAGAGCTGGTTCTTAGGTCGTTTGTATCTGTCAATAAATCTGGGGTCATAGGCGATTAGTTGTCGTAGGTGAAGGTTTGGGTGTTGATGAGAGTCAGCTTGTTTAATAGTCCCAGCTTGCTTCCTCTCCCTATTAAGGGGTAAAGTTTGGCACGGGCAGCCTGCACTTTATTACGAGTCAGTTGGACATGCCTCGTGAAAGTCAACCCCTTGTCGATGATGACTCCAAGGTATTTGACTTCGTTCTTGCATGGAGTTCGTCTGCCGTTGACGGTCAGGTTTCCTGACGGAACGATCGTGCGGCTTCTCCCGTTGACAAACAGAGCTTGTGTTTTGTCCTTGTTGATGGCTATCTTCCACTAAATTGTCAGTGGATTGCTGCAGCCGCCTCAAGGCTGGCTCGAATCTGAAAGATTGGCATCCTATGGCGGTGTCGTCGGCGAACTGGGCAATTATAGCATCGGCTGGTCTTGGGATGTCTGCAGTGTAGATTGAAAATAGCATCGGGGACAGGAGTGCTCGTTGGGAACCCCTGCATCGGTGGTCCGGTATCTGGAGTGCTCTTGGCATACTTGTAATCTTACTCTTCGGTTTCTCAAAAAGGAGCCCACTAGCTGGATGATGTTAGTGGGAAATCCTAATTGATCTTGACCAATAGTCCGTCATGCCATACTCGGTCGAAAGCTTTTGCTACATCCAGGAAGATGAAGGCTATTCTTCGATTCCGGTTGAGTCCGTCTGAGGCTTATTCTGCAATGCGTATGTTGTATCTCAGAGTTCATTCATAGAATTAGGGCTTGTAATTTAATTAATACTGCCATTTATCAAACACCATCATTTATTTTCCCCCTCCTATGCCCCCTTTTTCCAGAGAGAGTGTTTATAGTTACATTCTGACTTAACATAGAGAGCAACTTATGCTGCTCTCTATGTAACATATCCAACACTCTCCCCTGGTTAAAAAAAAACAAATTTCCTTCTAATAATAATACACATACAAAAAAACTTAATATTCTAAATCCTGGCTACATTTTAGTAGTTGGTTAACATGTCGTTTCCACCGTAGTCCGTCAACCTCAACCATTAGGTCACACCTGGTACCAACACCTCAGTTATTTCTCCTAAATTTTATTATTTACTGGGTTGGGTCGTAATAATGAGAATCGACATCTTAACTCTCTACCTAACAATAGCTTTGCTGGACGGTGGCCTGTAGTTTTATGCATAGTGGTTCTATAATGAAATAAGAATAGGTTACATGCAGACTCAATGGTATGAAGACTCTCTACAATTTTTGTTATATGTGACTTAAATGATTCAACAAAGCGTTCAGCTAATACATTTGTAGGGGGATAATAGATTGGGGTGAAACTCTGAGTCACTCCAACCAATTTGCAAAATTTTCTAAACTCATCACTAGTCCATGTTGGACTTTTGCCAGTAACTAGATGTAACGGGTACCCAAACCTTACAAAAATGCTTTTGATTACCTGAATTGTTTTTTGTGCTGTAATAGTATTCATAATAAATGCTTCTGGCCATTCATATTCATATGAATCTATAATTATTAAAAACATTTTTGAATAAAAATGCCCCAAAAAATCTGCATGCAATCTATGCCAAACTGTAGGCGCTTGTGGCCACAATGTTAGTTTAGTTTTTTCAGGATTTTTACGATTTTGTAAACAAATCATACAATTTTTTGCTATATTCTCAATGTTCTTATCAATGTTTGGCACTGGTTTGTCTAAATGACTAGCATGTATTTCTAACATTAAGTCCCCTCTTAGATTCTTGGTATAATTACCCGATATCCCCACAACAAACACTCGTTTTCAATACTAATTTAATTTTTTCTGGAAAAATATGGTTCATATTCATCACCAAAATTATTTTTGTCTGGCCAACCATGTTTACAATATCTAAATATATCATATAATACTTTATTTAATAATGTTTTACCATATATAGAGAGGATATCTATATACACAATTATGTCTACACCATTTAATTTTTGTGTTATTAATCGTTGGAACGAACCAGGTCCAGTACTGACACCAAAAGGTAAGTATTAGTACTTGAAAATGCCCTCCTCAGGACCAATTGTTACTAATTTTTGAGATTCTTCATCTAGTCGGGCTTGTAAGTAGGCCTCCTGTAAGTCCAACTCGCAGACATAATTGTTTCCTTGTAATTTCATCATTATAGTGTTAATTGTTGGTAAAGGATAATGATCAATTTCCAAATAGTTATTAATCTTTATACGGTAATCACCACATAAACGCACTGTACCATCAGATTTTAAAACTGGAACCACTGGGCTACCCCACTCAGAGTACTCCACTGCTTCTATGCGTTTCTTCTTAATTAATCTATTTATTTCATCTTTAACTTTGTCTTTTAATGCAAATGGTACAGCTCGAACAGGCATGAATTCTGGTTTAGCCCCTGGTTTGATAGACAAATGAATTGGCTCTCCTTTAGAAACTCCCATTTCTGGTTGAAACAAATTATTAAATTCATGTTTTATATGGTTAATTAATGTAGTTTTTAGATTTTCCTCACATCCATTAACATTTTGGGAAAACTTTGGAGGCCATAACTACAATGAATGCAACCAATCTTTGCCTATTATTTTGGGTAATCCATCTTTTACAACAAATAATCGTTGATTAGAAATTTTTACAGATTTCTAACTAACACTTAGATTATCAATTAACCCTAGGGGGTTGATGTAGACTGGTCAAAATTTGTAAAAATGACATTATTTTTCTTTAATTGTGAATATGGGAAAAGTCTTAATTTATCAGATATAGTAATTGTACTCACATCAGCTCCAGTGTCAACTTCAAATTCTATTACCTTATCATTTACAAATACTTTCATAATAACTGATGGAATTTTTCTTTTATCACTAAAATAAAAAAATCAAAAATGTCCTTATTTGTCTGTGTGTCATCCTGTGTGTCATCCTTTTCATCTCCATTATTTTCTAAATTATCTGCTCCCAATTAGTTTACATTTGTCAGTTTAGTTTCTTCTTTTTTTCTACACATCTTGTAATTATGGCCTTTTTTCCTACACTCGCTATAAAATTTTTGTTTAAGGAAACATTTCACTCTAATATGTCCACTCTTTCAACAACAGGAGCATATATTTTGTTTATATGATGAACCTGCATTTGCCTGAGGAACACTGTTTTCGTCCTTTTCAAATTTTTTTCCTTGTTGTATTTAAACAGTTTGGGTTGTTCCTTTATCTTCTCATGGCCAAATGCTAACTTGTAGGTTGTTTCTACAGTTTTTCCAATATTGGTTAATGCTTCCAAAGTTTGGCCAGCTTGTTTCAATAATTCAAATCTCACTGAATCACAATGAGTGCCGTTTAGTAACCTTTCTTTTATTTCTTCATTCAATTCAAGTTGCAATTTTTTGACAACTTCTTCAGTTCCATTATGAACTAATCAATGGTTTCATCTGACTTTTGACACCTATTACGAAACTCAGCTTGGTTTAATGCATAATTTCTTTCAGGGTGGTAGTGTTTTTGTAAAATTTCACAAATATGTTCATATGACACATCAGTTGGTGATGTCGGTGTGCATAGTGTACTAATAAAATGTGGGTAACATTACCCACTAATAAAATTCCAGGAACGTATACAAAATTTCACAACAATCATAAAATAATCCCATTAACTGCCTCCTACCCTTCTTTTACCTGAAAATTTCGAGGGGTCAATTATTATTTCTTCGTACTTATTACTCATTTAGAATTTGTGCATAATTGTGACAAGTTGAATAAAAAGTGAAGTTTTGAAAGTGTGTTCGTGAGAAAAAGATGAAATGAATGGAGTCGCCGCCAGGTAAGTAACATTTGTTTTGTTTTTGTCTCATCCTTGAAAAAGTCCCTTATAAGTGTGGGCGAAACGTTGAAAAACTTTGTTTATATGCTGGTTTAGGTATATAAATAAATTAATTCCAAAAAAATGACGCGGTCTAAATCCGGAAAAAGCAGAATCAGCTATGACTCTGGTCGCGAAAACCTCCGTTCTCATTAGCTTTTATTGTTATCCAAAAGATTATTTTCGGTAGCCCATTCAAAAAAAGAGTGGATTTTTTTATCAATTCATATCGATATTTTTAATTTGGGAACGGTTTCCAAAAAAAAATGACTTCAATTTTTTGTTAGACGAGAGCGTTACATGTTACGACTGAAATATATTTAAATACGTTAAAATTTCTAACTATATTATTCTTTCGAATATTTTTACGTTATGGTAAGTAAATGCATATTATACAGCCAATTGTAATAAATTTCATAACAAATAAAGGAGGGCTTGAAGGAAAAAACGCTTGATTTGTATTTTTAAATACGCGTTTTGTCAACACAATATATATATATATATATATATATATATATATATATATATATATATATATATATATATATATATATATAGGGTGTGTCATGTGACAGTGGTCAATACAAACTTTCTTATTTGAAATGCAAGTCCATGTATATTATTTATTTTTTAGTTTCTCCCCAAAATTCTAGACATAATTCATGTACCATGTCCTACACATATCTTCAACTGATTCGGAAATATTAAGTGTTTTCAGATTTATTGCAAAAATTAACATTAAAATAATTTGGTCAAGTGCGAGTAGGACTAGCATTCTTAGGGTTCCGTACCACCTTCATGATTCGAAGATTCCAGTTTCAGACAAGCAGGGAATGAGTGCATTTTCTTATATTTACCCTTATATCTTTTAAAGGAAGCGTTTTAAATTTATAAAAAATAAACATTTTGATTTTTCACACATAGACTTTTTATTTTATCTGCTTTAGGATTCGCTTGATTTTTATCACAATACATATGTATTTAATTTTCTAATTTGGCCCCCAAAAAGTAACATTAGAGTTTTATTTTACTAATAAACTTTCAGAGATGCCTTTTATAATCTACTGTCTGAGTTTTGAGGCTCTGTAGATTGGAAAAAAAAGGGCAAAATAGGTCAAAGTTTAAATTATAAATTATTAAATCTGTTATTCAAATTATATAAAAATATAAATAAAATATATTTTTCAAAATTTAAATAGTGTAGTTTCTAAAGTGGGAATTAAGTCGATGTTTAATATTTTTGTTAATATCTTTTATATAGAAATGATGTAAAAATATGATATATTTGTAATTCACATAATGAATGAATGAAAATTGAATCTCTATTTTCCATTTAAATGTATAATTTGTCCCTAAAATTACTATGGGGGTTTTCTAATAATTTATTTTCCGTTTATTTCTATTCTTTGGGGGCCAAATAATAGAATTAGGGATTTTTTTCATATTTTTCCTATAAACAAAAAAATGAGTTCTTAGAGTTTGGGGAATAACGAGGAGAATGGGTATTTTTTTTTAAATATGTTAAAATATTCATTTAACAAAAAATAAAAAAATATATTTGTGTTCGTCATAATGAGCCCTGTGATTTGATATATTACATGACCCGTTAGAAACAATTATAATTTTTTATTTTCCATTTAATTCTATAATTTGCTCCACAAAATGAATATTAGGGGTTTCTTCTCATTTTTCCAGTAAAGTTCAGGTGAGGGGCTATACTTCCAGTTTTTCAAAATTTTTCAGCTTATGGTTTCGGAGATAGGGGGGGGGGAATGGGTAATTTTTTTTATATTTTTGTTAATATCTTTTAATTAATTTATTTTATAAATATGGGAAAAATATATTTGTTTTCTTCATCATTAGCCCTTTTATTTGATATATAACAACTGGGTTAGAAACAATTTTGATTTTATATTTTCCATTTAATTCTATAATTTGCCCCCCAAAAAATATTAGGGGTTTTTCCTTATTTTTCCAGTAAAGTTCAGGTGAGGGGCTATACCTCTATTGTTATTGTAAAATTTTCCAGCTTATGGTTTCGGAGATAGGGGGGATGAGTAAATTTTTTTATATTTTTGTTAATATCTTTTAATTAATTTATTTTAAAAATATCAAAAAAATATATTTGTTTTCGTAATAATGAGCCCTTTCATTTGATATATAACATGATGGGTTAGAAACAATTTTAATTTTAATTTTCCATTCAATCCTATAAATTACCCCCCAAAATAAATATTAGGGGTTTCTCCTTATTTTTCCAGTAAAGTTCAGATGAGGGGCTATACCTCCATTTTTTTCAAAATTTTCCAGGTTATGGTTTCGGAGATAAAAGGGGGGAATAGGTAAATTTTTTTATATTTTTGTTAATATCTTTTAATTAATTTATTTTAAAAATATGAACAAAATATATGTGTTTTCGTCGTATTAAGCCCTTTCATTTTATATATAACATGATGGGTTAGAAACAATTTTAATTTTATATTTTATATTTAATTCTGTAATTTGCCCCCCAAAATTAAAAGTAGAGGTTTCTCCTTATTTTTCCACTTTTTTCAGGTCAGAACTTATAAATCTATTTATTTTGAAAACTTTACGTTTTCTAGTTTGGGCGATAATAGGGGGGGGGGAATGGGTAAATTTTGGTATATTTTCGTTAATATCTTTTTAAATAATTTTTTTAAATATGAAAAAAATATATTTGTGTTCCTCAGAATGAGACCTTTTATTTGATATATTACATGATGCGTTTGAAATTTTTTTTATTATTAAATTTTTATTTAATTCTCTAATTTGCCCCCCAAAATTAATATTAATGGTTTCTCCTTATTTTTCCTGTAAAGTTCGGGCAACGTTCTATATTTCCTATTTTTTTTAAATTTTAGGATTAGTAGTTTCGGAGATCAGGGGGGGGAGGAACGGTCGATTTTTTTAGTTTTTCCCCCCAGAAGTACCCTTAAAATCAAAATTTTTTCTTTTACGAAATGTACTTCTTATCGGGTTACGAAACTATACCTTGATACCAATTGTCAACCTTTTCCTTCCAGTAGTTTAGGAGAAAATTGCTGTGATGTGACACAGGCAGAAATCCTGAGTGATATGATATTATAAGGGTATCCGTATATTGTATATACGGAACCCTAAAAAGAAAATTATTTTATTTCACAAACATTACACTCAAAACTTAATTTGCATTTAGCTTTTGATTTTGAGATAGTAAGCAAGAACCAATCCTGCGTTCCTTTTTACTGATTTGAAAAAAAAACAGTTTTGTTTATTTTCGTCAAGACTCATAGACTTAGCATCTTGTTGTCTATCTCTATGACAGTGGTGATCGGTTATGGAGATAACACATGGACACAAATGGAAGTTTCTTGCTTATTACGTGAAAATTTTCCAATTTTGCCGCCTATATCCTAAGGAACAATTAGCAAAATAGAAAACCAGTTTCGCGAGCTTGGTCATGTAAGACACATATAAAAGTAACTGCCAATGCTCTAGGTGATGATACGAAATTAGATATTATGCTTGAGTTTCAAGAAAATCCACATAATTCTGGTCGACAAGCAGCCCTAGTGTTCAACGTTAGCCACACATCACTTTTTCGAGTATTAAAGGAAATAAAATGCATTCCTATAAAATAATGCCCACTTAGGAGTTCATGGAAGACGATTTCGATAGGAGAACTTATTTCTGTGAACAAATGATGGTAAGATTAGATAACAATGTGATCCAATTAGAAGATGTTTTGTTTTCTGATGAGAGTACATTTAGACTTAACGTTCATGTTAATCGTCAAAATTGTTATTGTTCTAACGAGAATACTCACTGGATGACAGAGAAACATATGCAATAACCTGAAAAAGTTTATGTTTGGGCAGCAATTGTTGGACATCATATCGTAGGTCCCTTTTTCATTGATGGCAACTTGAATGAAGATAAATATTTTGAACTGCTCCAAAATAATGTCGTTCCAACTTTGCCCAATTCGTGCCCTGATCCTGTAAACCCACAAGTTCCTGTCAATAAAATATGGTTTCGGCAAGATGGAACACCACCCCATTACGAAATGTCCGGCAGTACCTCAACCAAATTTTTCCAAATCGGGGGATTGGGAGGCACGGATCCATTGAATGGCCAGACGATCTCCTGATTTGACGCTATTAGATTTCTGTGGGGATATGTCAGAAGTAGTGTAAACAAAACTAAACCCCTCAATTTAGATGACCTAAAAAGAGGAATCACGCTTGCGATTAGATCATTTACACCTAAGGTGTTGAGTAATTTAGAAGACATTTCTATACCAGATTAACATGTTGCCAAGACGTTCGGGGCGAGTATTTTGAACATTTCCTACATTGACATTAATAGTTTTTGGTTTTTTTATATTATTAAGAAATAATCAGTATTACTTATTAGGATTTTAGTGTAATGTAGCGAGTATGTGAAATAAAACAATTTTCTGTTTTTAATATTAATCTTTGTAATACATCTGAAAACACATCATATTTCCGAAACAGTTGGAGGTAGGTGTAGGACATTGCACATGAATTATGTCTAGAATTATCTGGAGAATCCTAAAAATAAATAATTTACAGGGGCTTGCATTTAATATAAGAAAGTTGGTATTCTCCACTGTCACATGACACACCCAATATATTTCTCTATTGAAAAAATACGCATTTAAAAATACAAGTCGACGTGTCCAAGAAGCCCTCCTTTATTCGTTATCGAATTTATTCCAGTTGGCTGTTCCATACTTTATAGTTAATTAAATACAGTTAACGTTATAACTATATTTATATATAAAAAAGATTTAGGTATGGATAATAGTTAATTTTATCAAATAAAAGTCATAGCTATTGAAAAAATATATTTAAAAAATCTTACGTAAAATTATCATTTTCAATCACTCACCTACCCCCATATCAGATTTCGTAAGATATTTGCAGACCCCCATCCACCCTAAATATCTTACCTTATTTATGGATGTTCCTTTATTTGGTTTAATAATTCAATACATAATTTAAATGTTTTACTGTTGCTGTTAAATCACTATAAAATTTAAAAAAACTGTCCTCTTTTTTGCAAACAGCAATACTAGAGTTTGTTTCAGTGATAAAAAAGCATTTTGGCATTTAATAATAAAAACTAGTAATACATTTCGAACTTCTGAGTATTTGTTCAATAAAGGCAAGATACCTATTCGCTTTAAAAGAAATATTAAAAAAATTAATACTTTACAAATATTTATTATGTACTACAAAATAGGGCTGAAACGATCCAAAAAAATTCATAAATGTACTATCACAATGTTTATTATAGCTATTTAGAGCACAAAGAATAATATAATGTAGACAACCATTAACACACAAAGAAATTTAAAATAATTGTGACGTAAGGTAGTATGACGGAATAGGCAACCGTATAGAGTTTACGGACCGTGGCTCAATATTGCTATCCAAGAATGTGCCGCTCAAGATGTCTTCTTTTGTTGCGTATGAACGTTTGAATACAATTCCAATCTAAACCTAGTTGAAATCTCGCCATTTTATCTCTCTGTGTTAAATATTTTAACTTCTAATAAGTCAATTCTAGCACTGTGGAATTTGGATATTTAATCTCCATAAACTTACACTTTCTTGAACATTTAATTATTTTGCGGTCTTCCTTACCTTCGTGTATACTTCACATCTCCAAGTTTATGGAATTTTTGTTTAATTCTTCTTCCCGTATATTATGAAATAGGCTTACCATCTGAGTGCGTTTCTTGGAAAGGGTTGCACACTTCTCTTTGTCAGTTAAACGCACTTGTGGAACAATCAGTTTTGAAAATATAATAGAATATAATTAACTTAATTTACCGTCAACATAAAAATTTGATTTGATGATTTTTTTAAAAATAGAAAGGGTGTTTGCTTTTGGACTGTTTATCAAAGTAGTTGCATATAGAGGAGATATCAGTTTATTGATATATTCACTCCATACTCTATTAATTATGTCATTAGGTATATGAAAAATATCCATGGATAACTTTTGTAGTCTTTTTAGTGTAGCCAGATTTTTCCAACACATTCGAAAACAATCTGTTTTATATGGTAACAACGTATTTTTTAATAATAATAATTTGACAGATCCTATAGTCTAAATATAAAATAGAGTATATAGTCACGACTGCCCTTACTAAATTGGCCCTCCTGGCAGGCGATGACATCAGGGTGCACGGCATCTTCAGTGGAGACGGGGTGGGTTTGCCAAATTATAGGGCCAAGTCAATTATATGGTAACTTACCTATTAGTAAGTTCTTCTGGGTGCCCTGCTAAACCGACCTAACTAACCTACCAACTTAAGTGGCTGAGAAGAAATCACATAAATGAGGGAAAAGTTGGATGCCAAAAATGTCACGCCACTGCCCCAACGAATAAAACACAACGACACTGCATAAATAAACCTTTACAATATACTACTAGTTTGTTTGTTTGTTTGTTTGTTTGTTCGGGCATCACGACTCAACTGATTTTGCTGAATCTTTTTTTGTTGCAATCCCTATAGTTTGACTTAAAATCTGGTATACATTTTATCTCCCTACATTGATAGAAACGGTAGATATAGCAAAAAAAATTCTATCATGTTGGGTTGTACAGAATTACTCTATTGGTTCCAGCGCACGCACCAAATATTAGATACTTGCATCAGCATAGGTTTTATACAAAATTCGGCATATGCCAATGTAAGATGTTTCGAGTTAAAAAAAATCAACTGATAATGAAGCTAAATTTTATAGAGTGTTCTTATATATAGGAAACTTAGAGCGGAGTAAAATTACATGAATTTAAAAAATCTATAAAAAAGGTGACATTAGGTGGACCTTAAGGTGCTGCATATATTGAATGTGAATAAATTAAGAGGGGAGTGGAATTAGTTATATGGGGTGTTTGAAAAGAGTTGAACTGAGTCGGCCATAAATAATTGCATATACCAGAAAAACGGGAAGATATTTGTATAGGGTGGATTAAAAAATGTTATAATATTTGGCTCATAAATAGTTCCATATAAAATGTGGTTGAAATATGGGTAGAAAGGATTATATTTTGGATAAAAAATGTGTAATGTAAGCAGTTAAGATATCTGAATTTATCTTCTTGAATGTTGGAAGCAGTTGTTTATAATTATAAAGTGTTGTTGAAATATAAGATGGAGTGGAATTATAGTTTACGGACTGGTTAAAAAAATTGTTTAATATCCACAAGTAGTTGCTTATATAGGATGGTTGAAATATGTCGCGGAGTATAATTACAGTTATACAGCCGGGTTTAAAAAATATTAGTAAAGAATGTTATGATCTACAAGCTGTATCATAAACAGGACGGTTGAACTATAAGGTAAAGTAGGTTTCTAAGAATAAAAGGTGGTACAAAAATGTTATATTGAGTGGCTCAGGAGTAGTTATATATACAAGTTCTACTATAGGGTAGAGTAGAATTATGTTTCTACAGGGTGGGTAAAAAATTGGTAGAAAAATTTTGTTTTATGAGCAGTTGCATAATGGAATACCTGAAATATGGGGTGAAGTAAGGTTATAGTTACAGAGTGTTATTCTAACAAGGTTAGAAAAAGTTGCAAATGAATGGTAATTAAAAAATTATGAGGAAAAATTGTAAAATAGCGTAGCTCATAATTAGTTGCACAAATAGGATAGTTGAAATATAGAATGGTCTAGAAGTACAGTAAAATATTAAAAAAGGGTATATTGGATTAACAATAAGCAGCAGCATATACAGGGTGGTTGTAATACAGGTTGAAGTAGAGATATATATACAACGTGATACAAAATTTTTTTGAACAATATTATATAGGCTCCTCATAAGCAGCTGCAAATTTGGTGGAATATATTAGAAATTGATGGATTTATCTTTATATGTAAACATTGGGTGTTATACTAGGTGGCTGATAAGTAATTGCAAATACAATATATTTAAAATAGAGGGAGGAGTAGATTTATAGTTAAAGATAGTGGATAAAAAAATGTTCGAAAAATTTTGTAGTATAGAACATGAGCTGTTGCATATATGCAATATCTAAAACATGGCGCGAAGTAAAATTATAGTTATACAGTTTGATTAAAACAATGTTAGAAAAAGTTTTATATAAGGGGTGTTTGAAATAAATGGTCGAAAGAAATTATATTTTCCAGGGTGTTTTAAAAGATATCAGAAAAATAATTATATTGCGTAGTCAATAAGCAGTTGCATGTATACGATAGTTGGAATCGAAAGTGATGCAGAGTTCTAGTTAAGTGTTTTAAAAAATGTTATATTTGGTGGTTCCTAAACAGATGCATATACATACAGGGCGGTTGCAATATTTTGCAGACTAAAATTATGGTTATATGGGATGGTTCAAAAACTGATAGAAAAATAATTTATAATGGTTCACTAATTGTCAGCACTATAAACAGTATGGTTAAAATACAGATGGAACTAGAGTTGTAGTTATACAAGGCAGCTCAATAAAAAAAATGTTATATAGGGTGGCCAATAAGCAACTGTAGTTTGGATAAAATATGTTGGGGATTGGTGGATTTATAAACAGAGGGAGGAATACAATTATTCTTATTCAATGTGAGAAAAAGAAAAAGTCCCATATAAGAGGGGGTGGACACAAATTATACTTTCCAGGGTGACTTAGAAAATAACGGAAAAATGGATGGATAAGATAGTTGAAATATATAGTGGTGCAGAGTGATAGTTAAGTGTTTAAAAAATGTTCTATTTGGTACTTCTTAAGCAAAGCATATACAAGTTGTAGAGTAAAATTATGGTTATACAGGATGGTTCGAAAACGTATGGACAAATAAGTTATAATGGTTGACTAATTGGCAGCAGTATAAACATGATGGTTTAAATAAAGATGGAAGTAGATTAATAATTATACAATCCTCTTGAACAAAATTGTTATATAGGGTGGTTAATAAGTAGTTGCAGTTTTGGAGAATAATGTTGGGGATTGGTGAATTTATAGTTATCAGAGCGGTACAAAACACGGCGGAGTAGAATTATAGTTTAATAGCGTGGATCAACAGTGTTAAAAAATTGTATAGGATAGATCATGAACAGCATCCTACTGTGCAGAAAATATGGGGCAAAGCAAAATTATAGTGATTCAGTGTGTTTAACACAATGTGAGAAAAAGTTGCATATAAAGGTGGTTAAAATATAGGTTGGAAAAAATTTTTACTTTACAAGGGGGCTCAAAAATGTTCAGAAACAATTGTTATATAGCGTAGACCATAAGCACGTGCATAACTGATATATAAGGGTGAACTAAAGGTATAGTTAGGTGTTTAAAAAATGTTATATGTGGTGACAAATAAACACTAGTATATACAGGTTGGTTGCACTAAAGCGTAAAGTAGAGTTACAGTTATACAAGGAGGTTAAAAAATGGCGAATATAACTGTTATATAGGGTCGCCTATAAGCACTTGCAGTTTGGGTGAAATATATTTGGGACTGGTTAATTTATTGTTACGTAGGGTGGTTCACAAATTAGAAAAAGTTGTTATACAGGATACTCAATGTTCCATAAGCTATTTCTTTTTGCACAGAATTGTACATTCCATACGCGGGTGAAACCGCCGGTACCGGCTAGTATATCATAAACTCATTTAATGACTAACACATTCTGACCCCAAGTCAAACAACAACAAAATACTCAGAGTCACGTCAAATGTTATACAAATACTCAATTGCAAGCAATAATGAATGAAATGAAATGATAAACAACTAATGCTGACAATTAGTTCAAATTATCTAAATCAATATGGAACATATATTAGCTGAACATCTAACTATATAGATAATCGGTATCTGAATATTATCTCAAAGTATGAACAACTAATATCACTTTAATCAAATAAGTAAGTAAGCTCAATTTATCAAATACACAATTCCTCAAAATGTTCCAATATTCAAATGCGCTATTAACTTTAACCAAATAATCAATTAGCAAAATATCTCAAAGCTGAAAATACTACTAATTTCACTATAATCAAAATACTACAAAGTTAATCTCAGAATAACCAAGTAAACAATACAACAAAAATACGGTAAGCCGATGCGAAGAGCTCTCACGACGAATATTATAGATAGATGTTATAAAATGTTTAAAATAAAATAAATCTTCATATATTTATTATTAAACTCAAGGTCTGGTATCAAAAATATTATAAATCAAATCGATGAACAAATGAAACTGTAAAAATATCTTTAAATCAGAAATGAAGTCGCACCTTTAGAATTAACCAGCAACACTCGAACTGGACAAACGTGGCTTCTGAACCACGAATCGCAAAAATTAAACATAACAGGTTTTAGAACAAATTTCAATCGAACATTTAACAATAGAATTAAATGAAACTAGTTTAAAATCACAATAAAAAGTAACACTTTTCAAAACTAATAAATGATTATTGGCGTACTTTCTTGTAATCAACAGTAATGAAGTCTTTTAACAATGTCATTTATAACATATTCCAAAGTCATGGGTTTAATGTGAATAATTTCTCCGCGAACTGATTGTTTCAGTTATCAACAGAATTAGGAGGTATCACGGATACCTTTGGGGCTACTCAACAGAAGTCTTTCTTCTTATCCATCTTTATGGCAGCATTTCACAAAGATTTTGTTTAACATGAGGTGAGGTGGAAATAGAACAACCGTCATACAGCTAACAGTATTTTTCATCATCCGTTAACTTTTGTATTATTTTCTCCTCCTCTTCTTCTTCAGTCCAACGAAGATTAACGTTTGACCACTATCTATAGTTTGGTCTATTGAGAATACCATTTAAATGTTACTTCGTCGCGAAAGAATGTGCTCACGCGTTTTATTGAAAACCTATTCGTGAAACTCCAATCTTCTAGGTATGAAAATCATCATCATGCAATTACTAAACGCTTATTAATTGGTTCGGATAAATGTTCCCCTGCAGTAAAGTGGCCCATGCCTTTGATTGAGAACAATATAGCACTTAGGCAATTTCATAAGTTGATTTGTGAGAATTATCCACAATACTTAGAAAAATATTGTTTTAAGTGACAAGATTTGTTGCGCCTTTGGCGGTTCAGTTGTTTTTAATTTTTATCTTAGAAACTCCCCAATTTTAAGAGGCTTATCAGGATGTTATTGTGTGGAATTCAACGCAAGCCACCTAAATGAAGAAAAACTAATTCAGCATTCTATTTTGGATTAAATAACTGCTTCTCATAGAAACTGAATTAAAATTTTATTTCCTACACATTCTAACCTAACACAGTAAACACAATTAGAAAGGCTTCTCTCAAACAACAAAAATTGTGTTTAATTTACAAAACCTTCTATTTCGACTTTTTAATTTCTGCAGGCAGCATATTACTTTACTTGTTTATAAAGATTGCGCTAAAACCACTATTCTACTATATAATTGTGACTTAGCATTTTTTATTTACACTGTTAAGATTTATCAAATTATTAGTAGTCTATTTTTTTTTCTATTTGAAAGTACTAATTTATCACATATAATAAAACGTTGAAAAAACACAATGTACATATGTATGTATTTAAGTATGTGCACTTGTTCATAATTTTTTTGATACAATTTGTCACCCTCACGAATTGCGAAGTTCATTGAAAAATAATAGTTACATGCCAATTTCTTATTTTCAAGAAAATATGTTTCAATATCACGGTTGTAGTAATTAGAGAAATTTGATATCGATAATCAATCCGAAATTGATAAACACTATATTTGCCTTTGTATTGAGTAACAGTTACTCGTATTCATGCTTAGCTTACCGATACCGCAAGATATACTATTTGAATCCAGTTTTGTGGTATGCAATAGAACTGAAGGTACAATTAGTAGAATAGGTTTCAGATGGACTTAAATGTAAATGAGCTTGCATAATACAACTTTAATTATGCATACTCATAAAGAATTTGGTTTCAGAGGTGAGTGTGAGAAAATTACCATTTAAGAACTAATTGAAAATTACGCCCAATTTTCTGGCTGGAATAATATTATACGAAACTTGTAAACTACTGTTGTGAAACGAATCGTTTTATTACACTTTCTATTACAATGATGTATGACTAACATTTTCTATTCGCTAGAATTCTAGCTTCAACTTATGTTTTTGCCCGCTTAAATAAATGATGACAATTAAAAAATACCAAGCTGTAGTTTTCCCGAACAAACTAAAAGAAACTTAAAAACATTTCCTATGTGTTTGTTATCGCAAGATACAATAGTTTTCATTAACGTCTATTCAGCCCATTTTTGCATGAAGAAATCAATACAGAAGTAAACCTAAGATATTTTTATATAAAAATGTAGCCTATGCTCAGAATATCTCTAGGCAAATTATCAGGACGGTACAGAAGTAAACCTCAGATATTATTCTATAAAAAATGTAGCCTATGCTACAGAATATCTCTAGGTAAATTATCAGGACGATACGACTCGGTTAAACAATATATCCAGTCAACGTAAAGTGCCTGCTTTAAAGTCCGCTACACACAGAAAACATTTTCATTAATAGGCCTAGGTAGAATTTCACTTGGCCACATGCTTATGCTTAAAATTTGAGCAAAAATACTGCCGACGACTTTCAGCAAGCTCTTTTCATAGCTGTCAAATTGATGTTTATTCGTTTTAATTGTATACTCATCATGACGTTCTTTTACAAAGTTGAGATTTTCTCAAGAAAATTCCCATATTACGTTCAAGACCACCATCGAAAATTATGAGAACTTATGGTTCCATTTGAAGTTAAAGTTGCTTCGTCTATCGACAAAATTGTGTAACGAAACTGCGTATCTTTTGCCTTTCTTTGAGACCAAAAAGAAAATCCTAAAAGAACATCTAAACCGTGATTTATAGATTTAGGCTTTAGTAGTATTTTTTTAATGTCACTGTTCACCAATAATTAAACAGACATTAATTTGAACATCTTTATCCTGTAAGAGTATGTGTTTTTTTACACAGAAACAATGCTTTGGAGTTTTGCCGTTATTCTTGATACAGTTACATAATGAACGCTTTTTCTGAATGTCAAGTGTTAAATATTTCAGCTACTTGTCTGTATGCACTGTTTTCTCAATATATCAAACAGTCCTTATTTTTTTGTAATACTGTCCGCCTCTATGTCCTAATGAAGGTGTTGATCAATAGTGATAAATACTTAACAGGTAAGCGTTCTAGAATATAAGTATTACAATCGGTGATTAAAATTCCCAGTTTTTGTAAGTAACATTAAGCATTAGCTTGTTTACCTGATTCCAGTTCTTGAATGTCAAAAAGTCTGTTGTAAGTTCGGTTTTTAGTTGTGCACAAATTTTGAATTTATAAAATATCGCCCTATCTTTCGCCTATTACTGTATAATCGGTTGCACCGGATTTTTTTAAATGAGGATTTATAAACTTATAACTAATGTTGTGATATAATTTTAAAATTCTATTCACGTCATCTTTTATGATTTTTGGATTTTTAAGCAGCAAACAGAACTTTTTTGATTTTCCAAATTATTCGTTAGCCAAAAATGTCAAAGAGAAAAATTTCAAACAATGTCAAGGGAAAAATACGTTTATTTTCTAAGCAGAATTTAAACCAATATTATGTAATATAAATTGTTGTGTAAATACAGTATGTATGGTTAAGTTTTCTACATATGGGAAACTTACCAATTATAAATTTTAAAAGGTACAAAATCGCAATTGTTATTGAGAAAAATTGATTAGAGATATTGAAATACCTTGACACGTTGATGTTACTGCTGACAATTGTACTTAAGCGCATATAAGATCATTGAAGAAAACACCGCGTTTATTTGTTTTGGCTTAGAAATTGATACAATATTGGTTATATGCCTCATGAACGAATAAAGAGCGGTCTACCTCGATGTTGGCACATATGTGTATGAATATCTCATTGGCTATTCAAAGTAACTAAACAAGATCAAATCGAAAAAAGAAAGATACAAAATATTTATTAAAAGATCTGTTCTTCGAGGTTATGTAGTTGCTCAGCTGTTTCAATCTGTATTCAGAGCGGAGAACAAAATCTTTACAAAACAAGTGTCAATTAACAATATAAGCTAAGCATATGTCACAATTAAACTAAGCACGAACATCAGCATAGCAAACCTCATGATTGTACAAAGCACATCAACTATTATGTAATCAAAAGGTAAACAGTCAAATGATATCATAAAGTAGGGATGGCGAACCCTTTTATATGCACGTGCCAGTTAAACGGTTATTTTTTTTCTTAGTTTCAGCCTGCCGGAAAATCCTGAACACTGAACATTTTGATGATAGGCTATCACTTGATACTGAGGATATCTTTTTTTGGTTATACAAATAGGTTTGTCCTTTCCCTGTCCAAATTAATTATAGATACCCCGACTTGGGCATTGTTTACAATCATAGTGATTACATGGATGGTCAAATTTGATTGGTTTTCCAAGTGTCTTCTGGAAATGTTATATTGGGGTTCCTTTTTCCTTATTTCTAAAGTTCTTCAAGTTTCATCGGTATATGCATGGCCACAATGTTCAAATATTATTTGTTTTAAAAGCCGTTTTAACATGGTATTTATTTCCGAAGCGCATAATTTTTTCAGATATACCCGGAACATATGGAATTATGTTCATAATTTTCTTCACTGTTTATGTTTCTTTGGTATATCTGGTGTGTTGGCTGTTTGTTCAGTTTTGCTGCTGTGACTTTCCTTCAAGTTCAGTTTATTATTGATAAAATCTACTTATTGTTCTTGAAGTACATATTCTTTAATAGTGTTGATGACTTCTTCGTTAAATATTTCAGTGAATGAAGATGACTTCCTCTCACTTAAGAACTTTACAATAACCTCAAGGGATGGTTGAAATTAAAAATCAAATAACCATTTCTTAATATTCATATGTTTTCCATACATATTTGTACTTATTCTGTTTATTGATGTATTGACAATTAATAGTTGGTTTTTAAATTAAAAGCGGCTACTTCCATAACTTTTTTGTAATGTGAAGAAATAAATTGTTGAAATTTATTCTTTAAATTTGTAAAGACCTGTCAACAGGTAAGTTTGTACAGAGCCTAACTATGTCGAAACTAAGCACTATATTATTTTCGTTAATAATAAATTTGTTATAAAATAGTTTCTTTGTTAAATTGTTTACACTGTTTGCATATGGTCTAATTATGATGTCGTTATTATTGTCTTTATGTTTTTCTTTGAAACGCCATATAGGTGTGGAGAATTGTTGTAGTGGGGTGTTTTAGTTTTAATGGAGTGAATTTTGTATGGGGTTTGTAATAATGTCACTAGCATCAAAATGATAGAATTCATTAAGTAAAAACTGCTGGGGTATTGAGTTTAATTTGCTCAACAACTCACAACTACCTCGGTTCTACTTGATCAAACAATCGTTCGACCATTTGCTTGAATTGAGTATTCTATGGCAAGCAGACCGGGTTTTAAGAAATGTGGCGTTAATCAGAATCAGTGTTTAAATCCATAAATTGCCAGAAATGTTTCTCTGATAAGCGGGCCATTAGTTCGCGATCCCTCTGATACAGTATGCAAATACAACTACTTTATACTATGTGAAGGTGTGGCAAGTTTAATTGTTACTTAGTATGAAACCTTAGGCCATGAACCAAGCCACAGTCAAAAACTAGGAGCTCACAGATAACTTAAACAAAGTTAAAACGAGAAAGACCTACGTCGCCTTTTGAAAGATAAAGGACTGGCAGCATAAAATACATTAAAAAACTAAATTTTGTGCTCGTTATACGTATACTACGCAGTCTACGTTAGCATTTCATAGATCTAACAGTTATAATTTTGGAAGAAATGGCATCTGTGAGCAGTGATTTGTACCAAATTTATTTAATATTTACAAATAAAAATCAATACCCAAAAGGGAAGAAAAAGATAAGTTTATTCCTGAAGATCTACTATGCATATTGGGGTATGAAAGCAGATTCGATAAATGAAGATGAAGTAAATGCTAGTGTCGAAAACAAAGAAGAAGATACTGCAAGATTGTTATTATAGATGCTTATTCATTATATTGATATTTCGATATTTGTTTAATTAGTATTAGTCGCAATATATTAAATAGGGGGGGTTCCAGCTGGTGTGATGTAATATCTATAGGGAGGACGCAGTATGACGCAGGGGGAGAGAGGGTTCCGAAAAGGTAAAATTTAGCATGATGTATTTTATGAACGGCCCCCTACCATTTTCACAGTACGATAAAACCTAACCTCTTAACCCTTCACGGTTAACCTCCAACTCGTTCAACTGCTAACCTTCGACCCACTCAACTGTCTACCTTCGAATAACTACCGAAAACTCTCAAATCCCAGGACACATGACTTTCCTCACATTCATCAAACGACAAAACTCAAATCATTACAAACTAAGAATTTCCAACCCAAATCTCTTCATCTTAAAATCGGGATCAGGATAACAAAATCTATACATATACGCTTCGAGTACCAGATACCCGACAAAATACCTACAAACGATCAGCTACGATAAAACGCCTAACGACCGAACCTAACCTTCAGCTCATAATGACAGTTCGAAATGTAAACAAAACATCGAAATCACCAACAAATACTCCAAAATAATTGTACAAATCGAACAGGAATGTATTAAGATTGACATTGACAATCCAATGGAATAAGTGAAATTTAAAAGTAACAGATCGTAACGAAATATAATGTCTAACTTTAAATAGGCAATTAAATGCCAACTTGATAAAACACTAGGAGTATCAGAAAATATTTAGCTAAGAAGGTCTTTTCGAAGATGCAAATTTTCACAGAGGTTATTATGAGTTTATAATATAACTATAATGAAAGCTGTGCGTTGTATGCTCTATAAATTTTAACTAAAATTCTCTACTTTCATGTTTAATATTCATAATTAGAAGCTAAGGTATTTTCAAGACCATTATGATAGTTAAACAAGGAAGATTCATGTTCTAATTAAGAATTTTACGAACAGTAAGGGGAAAAGTCAGTTCGATATATCGATGGGAGACAAACACAAAATGTCACTAGTACACGAAATTTCTTATTGTATTTAGTAAAAAAAATTATATTACCTAGAATTAATGAAACTGTTGGGTGAAACGTTGAGTGGCATATAAATCATTCACTACTGTAGTAACTAGTCATTTATTTTATGGGGTAAAAATCTTCGAGAGTATTGGTAATCGGCAGTTACAACTTATGAAAAGCAAAGTATTCTATTATTATATTATACGATACGATCTTCAATCCCATTGGAATTAACCTAATTATGTTAAAATTGCAGCCTAAACTGTACCGTTTTATTGTACGTTTGGCATGCTATTAAAGGAATTGTGTATTTTATTTTTATATTTCCTTATCATCATTCTCGATCGAAGGAAATGAAACTTTATAAGTAGCTCTTTGTTTGATAATACAAATTTTCTTGTAATTTTGAAATATATTTTCCCAAGAGAATTTGTGTATGCGTATTTGATAACAATAATAGATTAGGTATTGCACTTTTACAAAATTACTCCATCGCGTCAGTACTTTCTTGTAAAAAAAAAATAAAAAGACGGAGAATTCTTTGATGACGGCCGAAATATTCAGTTCGGGTAGTATGATTAGCGAGTACGAGTACATATCCAGACATAGCTCTCCCGCTGCACTTCTTGTTTCTCCCTATTGGTATCAGGTTTAAATTATAGTAAATTTTATTTTCCTAGGGTCTTTTGGTCACTAGTAATTTAAAAGTACAACAGAAATAACATATCCTACTAAAAACATACGATAATAAAAAATATTTATTCAGCCTAATTTAAAACAAAGGCGATACTTTATCCGACGCCTGTATTTGTTTTTTATGCATGTTAGTCGATTTCTGGAAACCGAGATGTCTAATCTCATATATATCTCTATGATTGATAATATGCATTTTTTCCGAAAAAATTACGATACTAACTTTTCGAGATTTTTCTCGAAAAGATAATATTGTAATTTTTTTGACAGGTTTTAGTAAACCTACGAATTTTTTCGTCTGATTTCTATCCTAGGAATCACAGGAAAACGGCGTTACACACAGTACGACCCCCCATTTGGAGTCTCTGTGAGCTAGATTTTCCTGAAACTCCTGGATGTTGGAATTCATTTCGCGATAAAATATAAAATTCAAATATATGTACTATGTACATAAATAATTATTATTCGAGAATTCAGTTGAGGGGAGCGCAAATAATGAAGGTACTCGACTAGAAACAATATATTGTCTTGCGTTCTATGGATTGAAAGATCTCGAAAAGTTAGCAATATGTTTAGTGATGGAACAAAATTAATAGCACCAGAATTACAAGATCGCCTTACGATCAGGAAAGTGAATGCCTAAAAAATTAAAATAAGCTTATCCGAACTTTTAGGCAACACTATTTGAGACATTTTGGAGCATTCTTAGGAAATAAGACCACCTCAGCTCTGATATTTCTAGCACTGAGCTATGTGAGAGAATAGTTTCAGATCTGGTTACGACAAGTACATTCATATAGTTGTGCCCCTGCCGCTTAATCTCATTTACGACCTTTAAAAATAATACATTTGTCCGAATTTTTGAAATTGGCATTAAGGATTAGGCCATTTTAAACTGTTAATTTGACCAACAGTCTCTACAAACTGACGGAATTCCACTCTTTATTCATGTATGATCAATCAAATAATTTATTTATCATAAAGATAAATGATAATTCCGCTTTAAAGAAATGAGTAGTTTGAAGAATGTAGATATACTAATTCAAAACTTGAATATAAACCTCTTTATCTTTTGTATATACTTCCGTTATTTGCTAAATGACTTTCTTTACAATGTTCATAAATAATAAACGTTCGTCTATGGAATGACCTATGTGTAAAAATTGGCAACCTTAATAACATCATAACTTTTTGAATGTTTGCCCCTGAGGCTTGTTAATTGTTACTGTAAATGCAGGTACAACAGTGAATACTTTCATTTGAAGCTCAAATGGTAAAACAGAACTGGAATAAGTCAAATTTATACATAAAACCAATATTCCCTTAATTCGTTCGATTCCAGTTAAAAGTTCGGAGTCAAAAACTATATTTTTTAAACATTAACTAATGCTTCGTTTATATCAGAATTTTTAATGAGAAGAATTGTTAATTATCTTTTTGTTTTAATACAAAGAAATAATAAAACAACGAACCGCAACTATTCGAATAATTTCTCAAAAATTTTAGATTGAAATAGAACCATACCATGTGCTTGACATTAATTTAAAATATTACCTTATATCAAATAAAAATGCAAAATAATTTTGTAAATTTCACTGATGTTTTTGTGTCAATGTAATAAATGCTAAAAAAGTAGGCAATTGCCGAATGATTTTGCTAAAGAGTTAGATGACAATATAATCATATAAAACTGCAAAATACACTTACGTAACTTTCACATTTCATTATCAGTTTTATCTCATTCTGGACACTAATCTATAGTCATGGTTTTCCAAAAATGTTGGTAGTTTTCCTTAGATTTCTGATAAATACACGCTCGGCTGCACTAGTTGTTTTTACTGCCAACGACCTTAATATCACATATCGAACATTAGCTTAAGCTACTTGTACATAGAAGACGCATATTTTGCAAAAATTCATCTATATTTTACCGACTTTAAAAAGAAATAAATAAAGATTCTTATATACAGGGTGTTTCTAAAATAGGGTTCCAAATTTCTGATGTGTATATAACTTATTAATACAAGCCCAAAAGTTCCTATTGACTGACATGTGTCCTGAAACGTACCCGTAGGATATATATATATATATATATATATATGTCCTTAAAAGGCTCAAACAAAAAACGGTCGTAAATAAATAGAAAAAATTGATGGGTGTTACATAACTTTTTATGTTAAATAACATGTGCGTTTTCGACAAGCAAATCATAATCGTCCTTTCTAGGTTCTTGAAGGGGGTCGTAATTTTTTTTATTTAATTTTTCTACAATTTTCTCTACATATTTATAAAATCTTAACAATTGAACAAAGGTAATATTTTTTACATAAACTTGTTATGATCTTGCAAATCTGTAGAGAAAATTGTAAAAAATAAAAAAATTACACGCCGAAAACCCCCTTCACCAACCTAAATAGGACGCTTATGATTTGCATGTCGAAGAACGGAGTAGCACATGTTATTTAAAGTAAAAAATAACGTAAGACGCATAAAAATTTTTCTATTTACTTTCGACCGTTTTGTCAATAACAGAAAAAAACTTCCTAATAGTTCATGTTAGGGTACATGTTGACCGAGAATTTTTGGCTTATTTTTATGAGTTATATACACAGTAAAAGTTGGGAACCCTGTTTTAGAAACACCCTGTATACACTGCATTTTCCTTCCTTTTAAAACAAAGACAAAAAAAAGGTAGTGCAATTTCTTGTTCATGTTTTAAAATATAAGATTATATTAAGGTACATGCCGTAGTGGTCCCATATTTTTTATTTCGTCAAACTTAAAGTGTTTGGGAGAATTGGAGAATCCCAATAAATCATAAAGAGCAAAGAAATGCCACATAACCATTCTTCATAAATAACTAATAATGTTTACACTTATGTCCTCATTGCTGATTATTTACTGGGACAAGGAAGTTCTGAAATGATGTATCCAGGTTATCCAGAAAAGAACTAAATGTAATAATTGGAGATGCCCAACAAAAACACGTCACAGCGAAGTGTGGCACAAGTTGTTCTCCAAAAGTTGTGATATCTATTTTTTCTTTCGTGTTTGTCGAAAGGCGGCGTTCTTTCGTGCTTTAGTTGAAGGTGCAGATCGCTAAAAGGACTGAATTAAAAGAATGACAAAAAAACTGAAACAACACGTTGGAAATAACTATTAAAACAACACTACACAATAACCACTTTCGTTGGTTAATACCTACGAAGTGCCTATGTACAATTGAAATATTTCCTACAAATAACATAATAAATACTAAGTTCATATGTACAAATTTCTTTCCTTCTGATCTAATATTTTTTTGAATTCAGGGCCAAGCAAACTTAAAATATTGGATTGCATCAATATTAACCGTTGCTTTGCTATTATAAAATGATCTCAACCTGAAACTGATATCCTTTGGAGAAGACTTGGAGTTTTCAAAACTGGAAAGCACACATAAACAATAGAATTCTAATAAAAACATAATTTAGTTTTTGTTCTAAATTTTTTAGATTAAAAAAAAAAAGTTACTAGTTTTTAACGCCATACACTTACTAAAAAACATCACAGAAATGATACAAACAATTTAACCTAATTACATTAAAATGGACCGATACCACTTCAAAAAATGTTCAATTAATGCCGCTGAAACTGAGTATTTAGTTTAGAGCAAATTGTTTGATCTGATTTTGTTGTCCATGTAAATATTACACGAAATCTGATATGAAACGAATAAAAGAACAAAATACCATAGATTAGTTTTTTATTTGCGAAAAATACATGCAATACCGAAATAATTAAGTGGTGTTATCATTTGATTCAATATTTTCAAGTGAAACATCATACATTTTAAACACTATTATAAAAAAATGTTTATTGGAGAAATTTTTGTACTGGTCCTATAAACTGTGAAAAAACTCATCGGAAAGAGTTGTAAAAAAATAGTTCGAGTTAAATTACAATAAAATATTGACAGTAACAGAGTAGATTAGAAAAATTATGTGAGTATAATAAGTTTTGTCTTCTAAATGTTATTTGTGGCACATTCTTGATTTTTTCTGTGTGTTCTTGGCAAACAACATCACAATCGAAACAGAAATCTGTATATGAATATCAATGAACCAAACGTTTCCAGGTTTATTCTGACCTCGTTTTCAATGGCTTTAAACATTGAAAATATAAAATGCAAAATGAAAGTTTGATGTACGACACTTAAGTTGACATACGAAAAATTTGTTGTTTCTAGATATACTGATAGCACAACATTTTTTAAAGATCGTGTATTACAGTTAAACAATTTTCAAGTTGAAGAATTTGAAAGAGTTGTCTTCAGAATGTATAAGTGGCGTTCCTAGGTACGACTTTGATATAAGATAGCGCATACGCCAAAAATGCGATCAAACAATTCTTTTATTTCAGTGATCCCATTAAGGTTATAAGCGAAAACCTAGGCAAAAACTTATGAACTATCCCCATATTGGGTTGTTCAGAAGGAGATGGCCATAACTAATTTCTTCCTTAATTGTCGGTAACCAAATACGATTGAATTCTGTAGACGTAGAAGCAATACAATCATCTTCATTGAAAAGAATTAACGCAGACTCTTTTATTTTTCGTTTTGTGTTATGTTGTTCTTTGTGAAGTATAGTTGAATTGTCAAATTGTATTTTATGGCGTAGGTTCCAAACATGTTCACATTTTTTTTAATACACTGAAATCACTAATATCGAAACAAAACCAACCAACAAAACTCAGAACCCAAAAAACTGCATATACAAGATTCTTTGCGAATGCAATAAATTTTATATTAGAGAAACATACTAATTAATGGACACAAGAATTACATAAAGAAACGATAATTTGAAAAATCGAAAATTTGACTCCATCTAAATTTTAATCTAAGGATACTACATATGTATCTCAACTTACTTTGGATACACGATATTGTTAGTTATGATGAAAGCTTTTATATTATATATACAGTGGGAACGCGTCGTTTGGAAGACATTCCTTTAAAATTCAGGTGTTGTTGTTTTTGGAAAAACGCTCGGACACGTCGTTTTTAACTATGGTTTTTGTGATGATAAACTCATTTATACAGGGTGGAACAGAAATAAATTACGACAATCAACTTCATTTTTTCAAATGAAAACATTGTTTTTTATTTTGTTTTTGAATTTCTGCATTGGATTCTAAATATTTTTCATGTACAATGTCCCATACCGAAAAATAACAGTTATTATAACAATTACATTTCTTTCTAAAATTAAGAAAACAACGATAAAAATAAGGTGTTTGTTGGTTTGAACCTATTTATTTACATCTAGATTTTATGATTGTTGGCACTTGTTTATTTCCATAGAAACTGTACTATAATTCTACTTGAAATAAGTAGTTGTGAATTGCAGTTGCGAATTTTGTAAGTTTGGCGCGTTTAACTGAAAAGCAGCGAATAGAAATTTTGGCTATGGTAGGATATGGCGACAGAACTCGAAAACAAGCTGAAGTTTGCGCATTGTTTAATATGAAGTAACCGGAGCGGAGCGGCTTATTACACTATCAGTAGTTAGTAAAATAGAAAAAAAAAATGTAGAATTTGGCTACGTAAGAGTCAATTACAAAAGCAAACATCTTCCAGAAGATACACAATTAAATGTTTTGCGCAATTTACAAGAAAATCCTCGCAAATTCACTAGACAAATAGCTGCAGAACAATCAATAAGTAAATCTTCTGTTCTAAAATGCGATCATAGAAATAAATGCAATGCCAATCCACACTTTTCAATTAAGATAGTTTTTTCCGACGATGCAACATTTTGTATAAATGGTTCAGTAAACAGGCAAAATGTTCGATATTGGCCATCAGAAAACCCACATGGGATTATGGAATTATCATAAACAGCTTTCCATGAAAGCTAACGTATGGGTTGGAATTGTGAGTACTTCAATTGTGGGTCCTTCTTTTATTGAGGGAACACTTAGCTCGGAAAACTATTTAGAACTATTAAAAAATGACATAATAACCCCAATATACTGGCAGATTCGGTATGGTTTCAGCAGGATGGAGCGCCCCCACACTATAAGGCGAACAGTCCGAGATTATCTTGACAATATTTTCCCAAATATATGGATCGGAAGGAGAGGTAATATAGAATGGCCAGCTAGGTCTCCAAATTTAAGGCCGATAGATTTTTATCTTCGGGGTTACGTGAAATCGAAAGTGTACTTCAATAAGCCGGAAAATATCAAGGAATTAAAGAATAGAATTAGAGCCGAAATACAACGAATCCTGCCACAAACGCTAAATGAACTGTTACGAGAATTTGAAAACCGTGTTAGGTATTCTCAGGAAGTTAATGTTTTTTTTCTTCAATTTTGAAATAAATGTTTTTTTAATAACTGTTAATTTTTGATATAGGACATTGTACATGAAAAATACTTAGAATTCGTTGCAGAATTCAAAAGTAAAATAATAAACAAATGTTTCAATTTAAAAAAATGAAGTGTATGGTCACAATTTTTTTCTGGTCCAGTCTGTTTTATCATCACAAAAACCATTTTCCGAAAAAAAAACTGACGTGTCCGAGCGTTTTTCCAAATTCTAATCTCTATTTATAGGCACCCTAATTAAAGAATTTGATTTTGTTAATATGCTGCTCAAAAGACGAAAGGTTTGATAGAGTCAATCTTCTGAATAAAAATCTTTGAGTCTGATTTGGATAATGTGTGAAAAATCTCGAATGATTTCTTGTTTAGAGCAACCATGCCAAATAAACAACAAGGTGTTAGTTTTGGGTGCAACATTGACGATTCATTCAGTTTTAATTCGGTGTTCCCTTTTGTTTCAGATGCTTTCAGGCAGTATAATATTGCAAGCCTTAGAAGTCTTCGTTACTAGTATTTTCAGCCTGATCTTGAACACACCGACGAGAGGTACGTGGTCTGACCCGATATATGTTGACAGACTTGCAATTGTTACGGAACTCGTGAGCTGGTAGTGAATTTTGTTCAGCCCTGTACTTAATCGTTTATTTTGAGGTTGCCACATAAAGGAGAAATATAAGGATATATTCTACGTGTTTTTCTCGGCGATTCTTGTGGTATCTTCAATTTATGTTTATGGACTTTTGGGATCTGACTTAGACCCCGAAACGTTTGCAATTGTTAAAATATACACAATTTTCTAGAATGTACAATTGAAATATCGATATTTTAATTTACTTATCTTTTCTGTTTAAATCAAAGTGACAAGTTGAATTAATTTTAGCTTTTTTCAGCGATTGTCGCGTTACATATTAAGATTTTCGCAAACTGATGAAATGAGTTCATTCTAAATTTCCTGTCCTTAATCCGTATTGATCTGAACCTTGCAATTCCATCAATGTATTAAACTTATTTACTAACTTTATACTTTCAAAGACACTAATGAAATTCAAAATAATGCAATTTAAGCTCGAAATTCATTTTTCACCCGCTTCGAGATCGAACCTGTTAATTTACGGAAAGCATCGTAAGCACTTCGGAGTCTTCGTTTATTCAACAAATTTCTTTTCCATTCTCGATTCGTCTCCATATAAACTAATTGTAAAATCACTTTGTTGAAGGCACAACTCCACTTGAGTTTCGATCCTCCGTCTTTTGATCTTCGACATTGCGAAAGTAATTATTAAAATGATAGAAGTTTAATAGCTTCTGGCATGGGAGGATAACATTAATGTGTCCGTTTGCAGAGGTCAAACGAAGCCTTTCCATCTTTGATTTACAACAAAATAAATGATTGTTCAGCAACAAAGATGTTGAAATTATTCCGCTGTAGTTAGGGAAGCTTTAAGTTTACCCAAGTTTCAAGTTTGTATTATTTGTTGTTGACATGAATATTCTGAAACTGAGTTGGGATGGGACGAAATACATTTAGTGGTGAAAATCCTGTGTGTATCTCTTCAGAGAATTAAGTGCTACAACAAATAAATTAATGTTTTGTCATATTATAAGTAAAATACAAAGAACTTTTTGTTTCGTATTTTACTTATTTTTGTATTAGATTCTGCCATCGCTTGCATTTACTTGCATTTAATTAACTAATCCAACAAAACAGAAAATAATATTTTAGGATCAATGTAAGTATTAGGATGGCAACTATCTGTGTCTGCTAATTTTATTAATAAGTTAGCTACATAGATAGGTTCTTCTTGTACACGATATGGATTGTACGAACCTATACAGGGCATCCTAATATTAAATAGGAACCACCAAATTCGATAATAAATGAAGACAAAAACCCTAAATAAAGCAACAAACGTGATTATTAATTTACAAATTTATAATATTCAGTTTCTGGCATTATAGCATCGCTCAACATGTTATTTTGGTTCTAATTACCGTTTGAGATAGTTCCCGATGATTTCTATATTTAAAAAAAAAACAATCTTATAGAACAAAACTATATATTTAAAAAACTAAACTGTTAAAAAAAACCTGTTTAAAAAAATCTGCAGAAACTCTCCGACTTTCTTATATAGTAAACCTTTGCTGGAGGATATAGTTTAAAAAAAAGAGGAAATGTCTATGTTCGAAACCTGGGGTTAATTAATTAATTGAAAGTATATTGGAATTAAATCAAAATAAATGTCAGTTAATCAACTTCAAGAAGAAGGTTCGGAATTGGTCTCTACATATAGAGTGTGTTCATAAATTAGGATCAAATGGAAAATTTTCTTGAACAATACTTATTATATTGTTTATAAAAGACTTGCATGGTCTGAAACGTATACTATATTTATACATTTCATGCCAGTTTTTGAACTGTATATGAGGTTTTTCTGCACACATAATTTTTGTTTTATTTATCTCAATATCTAAAAATTGTATCAGCAGAAGTAATTATAATTAAAAACTATATCTAATTTCTTCTAAATGTTATTTGTGGCAGATTCTTGATTACTTTTATGTTTTTATTTCGATTGTGGTGTTATTTCCCAACAAAACATAAAAATACATCTATTTATGTAACTGCACTAAAAATTGTATAATAAGTATTCATGTGAGTTTTCCAACTATATACCTAGTAGGTTTGACAAAAAAATCGAAAAAGTTCTTACCCAACTTTCTGATATAACAACCTTTGGTAATACTGACAGTATTAAACAAAAAGAAAAGTGTCTGTTTGAAACCCGGAGTGTTATTGTGAAAACACTGGAATTAAACTAAAATAAATGTCAGTTAGTAAATTTTAAGATGGAAGTTCTCAACTAGAAAGTGTCTGCAGTAGTTGGACGCAGGCAGAAAACTTTCTTGTGAATAATATTTAGAGAAAAACTTATTCTTCATAAAAAGATGTGGGTGATCTGAAACGTATATTGTAATCATTACATTTCAGTTTTTCTACTGTATACGAGGTTTGTAAGCAAATATGAATTTTGCTTAAAAGTGAAGTAGCTTTATTTTTGATAATATCTAGAATTTTTGTCAAACAGAAGTAATTATAAATATAAACAGTATCTATCTATTTATGTCATTGCATTAATATTTGTATAATAAATATTCATGTATCTTTTGCAAATACCATATACCAGGTTTGAGGAAAAATATGAATGTAATGTTTTTATTTTCACACACGGGTTCTGTTCAGTTCTTGGATTTATTTAAAAACACAGTCCAACTCACTCTAATTTATTTCCACTACTTAAACACAATTTATATTCACAGAAACTTATTTACATTTTATCTTAACTACACAATACGACCGTCGAAAACTGAATGCCTCTTATCGCTAGCTGTTCATATTTATATATTTCTCTCCGAATCGTCTGGTAAGTCCACAAAACATCGGGAAACTCTATCAGGCTCTAGAAGCTTTAAGGGAATTCCCAGTAACAGCAGCGGTCGGCCTGTTGAGAGACGAAACATTTCGGATTACCAGAATCACTTACTGGGGAGCGCTACTTGCATTTCTTGCAACACACTTTTCAAGACATGTTACATAATTTGAATTTGAGAACTCGTTTAGAAATTGAGTAGTTGCAACATGATGGAGCACATGCTCATAACTCGTTATTACTAAGACAACACTTAGATAATATCTATCCAAACTCTTGGATAGGAAGAAATGGCCCACGCGAATGGCCACCCCGGTCTCCCGATTTGGCAGTTATAGACTTCTATTTATGAGATGCGCTAAAAAACAAAGTATACAAAAGAAAGTATGAGACAGTTGGTGACCTAAGGGAGGCGGTATTACAAGCAATTGAAGAAATTGATAGGCGGTCTGTGAGAAAAGCGGTAATGTCAATCTTAAAAAGATGCAATTTTTGTCTAAGTAACAATGGTGAACTTTTCGAACATAAATTCGAAGTATCGGAATAATGGCCCTTCCACGAATTGGTTGATGGCCAATTGCACCAGCTGTCGGATGAATTCTCCTAACATTAATTTTGTTTAGAAGTAAAGTACCTTTATTTTTTATAATATCTGGAATTGTTACCCTGCAGAGTTTAGTAGAATTGAAAACTGAATCCTATAATGCTATATCGCCAATAGTTGTATAATGAATAATTTTTTTATGAAAAAACTGATTTATTATAAAATGTTGCGGAGTAGACGAATTTAAATGTTTATAATTGGAATTAAATCAAAATGTCCGACAATTAACAGACCCAAAAAGTTGAAGCGTTTCAAAGTGTCTACAGTAAGTGGGTCCACTTAAGTTGGAATCATATGCAAAACTTTTTTTACATAATTAGAAAACAAGTTACTCTATTCTATTCAACAGTAAACATAATTTTTGGCATTAGATTTGAAAACTGCGGTCAATTAAGCGTATACGCCCCTAAAAATTGTAAAATAAATACATAAGAAAAGTCTTTTAGTGAGACTTGGGGAGTAGGCAAATTGTGTCTAGTACATAATGTTTTCTGTTTATCTTTTTTTTTTCATTGTGTCTCTTGATAATGGCTCCAAAGCAGAATTCGAAACTTCGAGCATTTGATAAATATAGAAGCCTTTCTCACAAGAAACATAGCCCAGTTCATAATTATGACCGCGGAAACCTCACAGAACATATACAGAATATATATATATATATATATATATATATATATATATATATATATATATATATATATATAGATTTATATATAGGGTTAGGGCTAAACCTTTAGCATACATGAGAAATTTTCCAAAAATCGCTCGAACATGTAGAATTTTATTTTAAACTAGAGGACCCGACAGACGTTGTCCTGTCCCATGTAAACTTTTAAAAATTAGCTGTTACAATATTACAATATAATCTGAACGCCATCTATCAGACGTAACTGAAACTAAAGCACACTCTTGATTATTTGACACAGCGACTACAGCGCAGTCTGCAGATCCTATGAAAGTTGTGCTAACATCAACAACAATTTTTAAATAAGTAATTTAACTAAAAAAACAATATCTAGTTGACCGTATTGTGAATCTAAACCATCTTCAAACCCCCTGGAATACACACAAAAAATTTCATCAAAATCGGTCCAGCCGTTTAGGAGGAGTTCAGTGACTAACACATGTACAGAAGATTTATATATATAAAGATTGCCCATATTTGGACGTAATTAGTATGTATACACGGTCTTTCAAATAGTAGGTAAACGTCATTAATAATGTTTTTCTTATAAAAACCCCGTATATCATAGTATTTTTAAATCTCCATACGATTACATATCTCATATGACAAGATATACCTAAAGTATAATCGAGAAATTTACAATTAAATAGCTTAAAGTTAGGTATAATTTATTCAATCTTTTTATTATAAATAGAATTTAAATAAAGAAAAAACTACCTAATTTAATTTCTATTATGGGAAACGCTTGAACTGTACCTCGTTGGCTACTTGATAGTGAACAAGCCGTAAATGGAATTATACAAGCACGTTTCGTATCACTTCAGCCGATATTTGTTGAATTTCATATGTGATTTTGCTCTTTATTTCTTCTTAGCTGTTCGGCTTAGCCACATACTCGTACAGTCTAAGTTTTACAAGACCTCCCCAAGAAGTCCATAGCGGTAAGTTTAGGCGGGGTTATTTATTTAAAAGTAAAACTAGCAATAAATCCTAAAAATCCCCTTGTAGGGAATTAGTTTAAAAATAGTCAAGTAAAAGATATAGGGTTCTATTTAAAATATCTGATTTGAGTCAACATTGGATCAAATCAAAATCTACCGTTAAAAGCAAATAAATGAGACATTACTAAAGGGTGCTCTTTACAGCAGGTATAGAAATATATGGAATTTAAATTTCTCCTAGAACTTCACGCAATGGTAACTCCATTGCGGTTGGAATAAGTTCTTAAATAAATTAACCTTGAGCAGTCAAAATCAAAATGAACAAGCAAAAGAAATTTTAACTATTAATGTCAAAGCGACAACTGGGAAGTTAATAATGATTATAAGAAGAAGGATGATGTTTCACGCTCAGAAAAGGGGTGTAAACGAGATTAACGGTCCAGGTAAATGAGGTAATAACAAATCAACATTATTGCGTGATGAAGACACATTACATGGTAAAACTGCTGTAAAAGATTTCAATTTGTTACCACTCACTTTAGAAATGTTGACTCCAGAAGAAACATCATTCTAATAATTTATTCGAGTATTCGTATTTATAAGATACTTAACAATTGGACACGAAAATTTTAGTATCTTCGTTAAAACATAAAAATATTAATGTATTTCAGATTAATAATATTTGTGTTTAGTTAATATTATATGAGTACTGAAATTATTATCTTTTGATTAATAGTGAAATTTTACGTAGAAATCTTAGTTATGAATGTACATACGATATACAGTTGCACCACGCTCAAAAAATGGAATTATCCAGATATAATTTATTTCGAAAATATTGGGGATTATATTAACATGACTCAGCTACAAGTAACACCAAACCAGATGCTCCACAAGACAAATTCGTAGTTCAGTTCTACCTTTATCTAATATGATACATAAGATATAAGATAAGAAGAATTATTACTTGCGCTGCTCTTAAATGTTTGGAATCTCGAAAAGATATATATGCTTTCAGTTGGACAAATAAGGTAGGTATAAATTTAATTAAATCTACCACACAATGTTGCACACATATCGATTTCCATTTTGGAGTCTCTGCTTCTATGCCCCAAAATATCAGTTGTGGCTATGACCATTTAACATATTAACATTATTGGAGAAGAAAACTAGAGAGGGGTAAATCAATATCAAAATTGAAGTACAGAGTATGCAATTCACCATAAGGGTAATGACATAAAATAAAAAATAATATCTAACACAGTTTTACAACACATAGGGCTACCTGGTAAGCAAATTGAGCAGATGGCTAGTGGCCTAATCTTGCCAAATTTTAAGGTACATGCTGTATCTACAAATGCCTTGGTACCGAAAAATGTAACAAGAGTGGACACAAGAATAGCGATATCATAGACCAAATCAAAATAATAACCTGAAATATCTACGTATATCTCGATGTTGATAAATATAACATGATTATGATGATAACATAGGAAATGATCTCAGATAAATGAGCATGAGTAATAGAACAAATTCAAGCAGTAACCTGGAATGCCAGAGGAATAATACAGGAATAGGAAGAACTAGCAGAGCTGAACAAAGTTGCAGAATATTTAGCACAGATAACAGAAATAAATTCTTTCGAAATTGTCATACCATACTTGGCCAAGTATGACAAATCAACACCCTTTATCCTATTTATACTTTATCATTAACAAATAGTAATAGTAACGTAACTGATACCTAAGCGAATAGCATTTAAGCAGGAATGAACTACTACCGCGCCGTTGCAGATATCTGCCGCAGTTGTATTTGCAACGTTCGCAAGAAATTTTACTATTCCTCGGCTTGTTGTTGTTAAATGCTAGGTTCTCATTGTAAGTATCTCTTCTAAAGCCAGATTATTAAATAGGTTGGTAAATTAAACTAACAAATCATTTAAATTTTCTATCAAACTCTGTCAATAGACAGGGGTGGTCATTCATGTATTTATCTCCGAAAAATTGTAAAAATTTGCCACAAATACCGAAACTACTGAGCCGTCGATGTACAGAAATGTATCAGTACAAGAAAACCACTGCGGAAATTTTTGTTAATGGGGTAACATGCTTTAAAAATTTATTGGCGGAAAATATATATAGGAGTAAAGTCAAGCTTGAAAACATAATGTCAGTAGTAAATTTCATTTTTAGTGCAATAACTTTGACCGGTTCTGAACGGTTATGAAATATTTTCAGTTCAAATTTTAATTGCTTCAGAATGTAAGACAAATAAAAGGTTTGAGAAACTTTCGACTGCTGAAACTAACAGATTATTAGGCTCCCTCAGCAAGTCCAATCTCTGGACTTAACTATTTCTAAGTGATAAACTTAAGTAATTTCGAAAATATTATTGCGGAGGTTTTTCATTACTTTGCTTATTCACTAACGTCTTCTCCCTTCAGATTGTTCCTGCTTCAGATAACTATTTCAAATTGTATATGAGCAACACAGTGTCCTAAGGCAAGAACGTAAAAATCACTATTTATGTAGAGGAATACTCGTTGTTGATCATATTGCTAACGTCTCTTTCTTTCAGAATATCTGTGAGGAAGAAATTATGTACAAACTACAAGTTATACGGACAATTTTGGAAATTGCTCTACCACACTTTGTCCCCAATTTACAACTTCAAATATTTAACTGTTACTGGAAACACCTCTAAGGAGAGAAAACCCTAATGAACAGGCAAAATATAATAAACTTAACAAACACTTGAGAAAACTCAATCTCTGACATTGTTGAAATGCTACAGAGAATAAGATTAGGTTTGACTACAGATAAATATCGCGATTTACTCTTAATAATATTAATAGCTGTTAATTTTTAATTCAAATGGGGGCAAAATATTCCAAATGAATCCCGGATTTGACAACATGCATATTATTTACAAAAAGCATGCACAACAACTAAACATTGTAATGTCTTTTCCTTAACCAAAAACAAAACTTTTGTCTACAGATAGCACAATTTCGAACAGCTATGTCTAAAAATATACGTGAATACATAAAAGTGATGTGTATATGACAGCAGGGTTAAAACAGCTAGTTGTTATTAAAATTGGAGTAAAATTCATGTTCAGACGAATTATTTACGAGTATCTGGACTTAGTCAACGACTCTATCGGAATAATACAAGAAGCAAAGCTTGATCCTGTTACAAAAAGAAGAAAATACATACTATATGTGACAATGAACCAGTCCAGTCCAGTCAAAACTAAATTGGACTACTAGTAGATCATATATTCATAGCGTACCGTTTCAGGTATATTATATCATTACCATACACATATATGATGGGCTAATTCTAAACAGGGTACCGATAGCCATTGATTTCTCAGTATTCAAGTGTGATCAACCGTACGTGGTACTCCCGAAAATGACAAGTATAGTCGGATTACATTTAATTAATGTTGACTTCGGCAATGTCAAAGCTCAAAAGTCTGCAGTCTTGGGCCATAATCTACTTAGAAACACTATGCTTTCAACTTTTCAAACACTGTAAGATTAATGCCTCTAAGAAAAACACATGGAGGCGTAATAGATATAAGAAACGAGGAGACTACCTGTGAAAAGAAATAAGAACCTACCAAGGACATAACATGTACAAAACTAAAACTCTGGCAACGCACTTACGTCTGAAGGAGTCAACAGATATTTTAGTTAGAACCTCTCGGAGCATCAATTGGTGAGCAATAAATTATTTAATAGGTTATTTACAAACATTTATAGTGACCGTCCTAATGCCAGACATGTTCAATTCGATAATAAATATACTAATGACGTGGCAATCGCACAGCATTGCAGTAACATGAAAATAATTCTACTAAAACATTAGCATTGGCAGATCTAATATATGCAATATATAAATAAGAACAATTAAAGCGCTCATATAATAATAATAATAATAAATTCCGTGTGGTGGCCGGGTTAAGATATCCACCGCCTGTCGTATGAGGCGACTAAAGGGGCAGCTGTCCGCTGGCCTACTACCTAGCTTTCCTTCCTTCACATTTGTGACACCACCCATGAAAACGGAGCTACGGGGTAGATGCCTCGGAAAATTGCCGTTGCCTGGGAATTGCCAGGGCATGTCTGGGGCAGGTGCTGAACATGACAGTATGCGGGACGTCGGTGGCAGGGTGCTGAGGCGGCGGGCTCTGGCCCTCTAAACAGCTACAGCCCAAGAACCATAAAAACACTCACCAATACAGTCACAGCAACAACGTGTCCATCACCAACGGGGTCAAACCAGAACCAGTATTCCATCCGTAGAAAGTGTTGCCCAGGATTAACAGCCAGCGCTCACTCAACCAGGACTGAGAAGACAGCGCATGAAATGGACTACGGCGATGAATGAATGTATAATGCGCACGTTTTACGGAATTACAAGTCTTGACCGGGACAACACTGGATATCGCCAAATACTTCATCAAGAGTTCTTTCGTGAGTACCGAAAGCCTTCAAGTTAGAGAACAGACAGTCGTGTCATCTTGAGCAATGGTCTTATTTCGCCTGAACAACTGGACTCAATAAAGAGCGAAGTTGAGCGCGAAGTATTTGGTCGAAATTCTACCGAACCAGACCCTGAAACACCTTTGGCACAAAAGCGCACGATTCTCATGTACTTCAACAAGAACAGCCAAACAACGCTGACCTGCTAGAGAAGATCCAAACAGAAATGAAAGAAGCTCTTATACAGTATAGTGGAACAGATCTACTCAATAGACCAACTCTTCCCAAACTAAGATCTTCTTGCAGGCCACGAACAAATTTATCTTGCCAAACTATGTTTTAGGTGCTCATATGTTAGAGTCGGTACATACAATCATCTAATGTGCTGCAACATTCATCTGCAGAACAATTGGGGTCTCAATAAAACTAAAGCAGGACCCCCCCAATTTTGACCAACACCTCGAACACAACCTTGGCAAAGAAGGCTTGAAAGGAAAATCCATTCTCTTCGGAAAGACATTGGAAAACTGACCGAGTACCAACGAGGGGTCAGGAACAACAGGATAGAAAGACTTGTCAGGTCTATCACGGACAATAACCGAATTCGCTCTCAGTGGGATGGAGAAAACATCACATCTCAGCAGTGTCTGAACAGTCTACAACAAAAGCTCTCCGTCTACACAAGTCGATTGAGAAGGTACAAAACCAGTAACCAACGGAAACTAGACCACATACTATTCCGGCAATCAGAAAAAGGTGTTATAGAAAACTTAAATCAATAATAATGAAGCCCCAGAAAATGGACATCGCAGAATTCTGAAAAACACAGCTTTCCACAACAATTTTCTATAACTCCAGAGCCAGATGGATTAATGAGGAGGAGTTAGCATTTCAGAACTGACCTAGGATGCAACACCAACCATTTACAACGAAAGACACATCCAACATAATGAAGCACCTCCATATCTGGAAAGCACCAGGACCAGATTACACAGAGTCATATGCCAGGTTGATGACTCAATGCCACTGCGAGTGACAGAACAGCACCTCCAATTACACCACCAGACCACTGATCAGAACATGCTGAAATGGAAAGAGAAGCTCCTTCATGGAAGAAATATAAATGATTATGTCGACAGTGCAGCGTCGAACTACTGGTTGATTTCTGGCCATATGTTTCCTGAAACGGAAAGCCTTATACTGTCAATCCAAGATCAAGTAATTCCTTCTATAAACAACAACAGATGCAGATATGGTTACCAAAGATCTGAATCTATTCAACATATCACAGGAGGTTGTAAAGTATTCGCTGAATACAAAGAAGGACAAGATGCTGTGGCAAAAATACCACATGAGAAACTAGCAATGAAACTTGAACCATTGCAGTCGGTAAGAGTGCTATACTATGTATATAAACCAGAATCTGTTTTAGAAAATAACAACAACAAGCTGTACTGGGACCGCACACACTGACTGATCGGACTGTTGCTCACAATAGACAAGCTATAGTTTTATTAGATACAGTTTCTATTAAAAGCACCTTAATTGACATAGCAATGCCTGGGAACAATAATCTAAATATTAAGCTGGCTGAAGAAATAGCCAAATACAGGAATTTGGAATTTCAAATAAAGGCAAGTGGGACATGAATAACACACGAACTGTACCAATTGTTATGTCGACAACAGGAGTAGTCCCAAAACACCTATTAAATAATTTCAAATACCTCGGTCTGAACAACAATCTTTACCAACCAATGTAAAAAACCTTACTGTTAGGAACAGCCTGGACGGTCAGAAAATTAATGGGAAATTGAAGCCACGACGCCTGATAACTTGGTAAGATCTCCCACAGAGCTAAGTCCTTTTGATACCTGGGGTTTAGTGAATTTTCAGCTAAAGGCACCTTATGCGTGTTTTAGAGGAAGCGTGCATGCCATACATTGTATGGTCAAGTAGCTGATAATAATAAATGGACTTTATTAAAAATAATATTAGATTAACATCATTTTAGACTTAAAGAATTACTAGATAATCTGAGGGCGAAGACTAGATATTGGCTGCTCCTACTTAACCCTTATTGTATTTAGTACTTAAATTAATTGCACTTACAAAGTAAATTTATATAAACTACTAGGCTCATGGTTACGGATAGGGCAGGAAAATTAAACATGTTCAGCGATATAGCTCTTGGGAATTGGTCTGCCTGTCATATAGATAATATTAAGTAGATATATTATGTTGCCGTGCAATTGCCAAGTCATTTTATATGTATTAAGAAACAATTTATGGCAAATTTGTTAAATAGGTGCTTCCATACAATCTAAACAAAATAACTGATGATTGGGTTACATATGTTACTCTATCCTGTGGCAACTATGATCGGTTTGTTTCTTAAAAGTTTCATACTTTAGATTAAATCGTTGGTCAGTCCAAAATATTCAAGTCAAAACTGTAAATTAATTTTAAGCACCTATTGATTGTGGAAAATGGTAACTTTGTATGCGTCGAAGTGGAAAATTTAAAATCCCGTGCACTGTATCAACGAAATATCAAACTGTTGCGGTTATTCATTCGACGTAGTACGTATTTCCGTACAATTCGTGCACGAAGTCCCATCGCGTGATTGGGAAAAGTATCGAGCAGCACGTCTTAGGTGGCTATGGCCGACGGCACGCGTCCTTACAACAAAACCTGGCATGATGGCAATGGAGAAATGTTGGAATGGCGGGTAGGGCGTAACAACGTCCGAAGTTCGGGCAATTCTTGGCAGATCTTGTTCATTCGCGTGACGTGCCTTGGGTTGTTCAGTAAACTCTCCGTCGCCATCACTTTTTTCTCTTACAATTAGATATTTCAAACTTTCTTGTTCGAAACTATTACTTGGCAGCCGTATTGAAACTGGAGAACAAATTGAGCATATAGCAAGGGTCAGAACCTCATTTAATCTACTGGTTAGAAGGGCTTATTTTACCACTTTGAAAATAGTAGATCACAAAATAACAGTAATTATATATTTTTTATAACATTGGCATGACACTTTTATTAGAATGAAGTGTATCTTGCACAACGTTTAACATTAAAAAAATAAATACATACACAGATAACAATATTAGACTTTTACCCGTTGAAGCACCCAATTGTTTCTTGTAGTACTGATTTAGAGTGGAGTTTTCCGTCCATTACTAGATAATTTAAACTTTATATTCCTATTTCACTTTGTATTCAAATTTTCATTTTTTAATGTATTTTCGTTTCAGTTTATACCTTTAGTAAAATTTTTCTTAATATTTAAAATGTGTATTTTCCTTGGGTTATTATATTTTAAATTTTGTTATAGTATTAAGTTTTATTTAAAATTACTGTTGCATTATCTTTGTCAGCAGGTAAAATTGTAATTTTTTAAATTTGTAATTGCACATAATTCATTGTTCGAAAAGTTATTTTTAATATTTATAGTTTTTTCGAGTTCAATTTTTGCTCTTATTCTATATTCTTGAGCATCACTAGAATTTAGTTATTTGCAGTTTTTTCTATAGCATTTATGATATCAAATTTAGAAATTGTTTTTGGAGTAACGCCTATTTATTAATTTGATACATAACGGTAAATTTGTAGACGCTAAATGTAAAGACCGACATCTAGGATTTTCGGGGAAACTAGCACACAGAGATTCCGAATCTGGAACCGCACCTGATGAAGGGTCCCGACCAGACAGAATATATATCATATATAATGTCTTGCCTACTAAAGTATGTTACCTCGAAGAGAGTATTCAATATTTCTGACAGGTTAAGTAACTTGAAAATTTTATCACAACATTTCAAGCTAGGAGTTACGGGAAAACAACAATTACACGGAACGGCTCCAGATTCCGAATCACTGTGTGCTAGTTTCGGCGAAAATTCTTGATGTCCGTCTTTACATCTCGCGTCTACAAATTTACCATTATGTATCAATATGTGTTCGAGAGGACATTCTATTGAGGGAAGCGCAACTGATAAAGGCTCCCCACACGAAACAATATATATCATATATATATTGTCTTGCGTACAAATGAATGACACCTCGAGGGGAGTATAGTGGTTTCGGTCTTTCTGGATATCGCTGTAAGTACATATCTTGATCTAGTTCAGCGTTCCTGTGGCACAAAATGAAACAATCATACATTTCCACTTTTTCTTAAGTTGAGTACCTTCCCGTATTTTTTTTTAATCAATAGCTAGGTTGCTTAAAAATATCAGATTTACTTTGAAAAATATTAAACTCTTAAAACAGATTAGAGCCAAATAAATGATAAAGTTTTGGCAGAGAGATACGACAACAAACACACCTTTTTGTTTCACACCCAACTAAGTGAAAAACTGCTTTCTTATTAATTTACATTTGCTGTCATCCAAAGATAAGCTTGTTATACATGGTTGAAAAGCTCTTATGTGCTGATCAATTATAATTTGCTTTTTCGGAAATCCCCCTGTAGTTATTTTCCCATTCAGTTACCCGAGACTATTGGGCGTAAAATTAGAAAAAAATCTACACGAATGTTTTAATGTCAAAAAAGTATACAAAATTAAAAATCAATGGAGATCATAACATCTTAAATTAATTAAATAATTTATACATCATAATTAACCTCAAATATAAGAGGGTACTATGGAACTGTTAATATCCGAGTTCAATTCAAACTTGATAGATTTATTAGAATTTTAAATAAATATTTTTTTGTAAAAATATATAACATAAATGAACTACGTATTCAATAGTTAATATTAAGCTTGCGTTTGGATAATGTACCAATATCTGAATATTTATTTCAACTAAAATTATCTTATTGATGTGGGTATAGGTATTTGATAAGTAACATTGTGTGATAGGTATTAATAAATCAAATTGAAAGAACAAAATGAATTCATAATTTACTTCATGCCCACACGGCTAATTCCATTTTCCATTCTGAAAGGAATGAAAAGATTATTACGCACTTAATTATCCGATTAGACCAGCATGCTGACCCTAATGGGTTCTAATGTGGCTTTACACGAGTGAGTATAACACTTATTGATTAACCAAATCGTGGTGGAAACATTATGTTTGAATTGAAATTGTCCATTAATATACGACGAAGTTTCTATGATTTCGTGTTATGTACCTAGAGAATACCATAAGAGATTATATGCTCGTATATCTGGAGAAAGGTTTTGTCACATGGGTTTCGATTAAGCATTTTCAATCCCATTTTATTTCTCATTTCCTCCAGGGCTAGTCCAATTCTATTACATTTGCGTGGTAATGTACAATTACTAGTAGTACAAAAATATTTACAATAATTTTTAGGCATGGAATTTGCAGCACTAAATCTACAAGACTCGATATTGAATAAAGAAAATATATATTTTCTAATAGTAAATACATATTTTGTTACTTTTTATTTGAACAGTTTATAAAAACAACTCTGCATTTTTTTATTGTTACGCTTTAATATTGTCAGGTGTTAAATAACATTTTGATTAGCTTTTTACTGAGTGCCTGAAGAAAAATCGTACAAAAGTCGACAATCAGAGTACTTGTTAAAGTAAACTGAACCAGCCCAAACTAGAGGGTGACTTTACCAACAGCTCAATGCCAAACAGACAAACAATCTGTAACAGTAATGGGAACTTTGTTTAATGACAGCCATATAGATAGAGATATGGATTAAAAGTACAAGAAATGGTAGCAAATAAAATACTTTGGTCAAGTGCGAGTTGGGCTCGCATACTAAGGGTTCCCTACCACCTTCAGAAATCTAATATTCCAGTTTCAAACAAGCAGGCAATGAGTGCATTTTCTAATATGTACCCTACTATCTTTTAAAGGAAACGTTTTATATTTATAAAAAGTATACAAATTTATTTTCCACACATAGACTGTTTATTTGATCTGCTTCATGATTCCCGTGATTTTATTATTTTTCTCTTTTGGTCCCCAAAATTAACATTAGAGTTTTATTTTTATTTTTCTGAATTTTGAAACTCTGTAGATTGGATGGTAAAGGGGAAAATAGGTGAAGTTTTAAATAATAAATTATTAAATCTGATAGAAAAATAATTTAAAAATACAAATAAAATATATTTCTCCAAATTTTAGATAGTGTAGTTTCTAAAGTCGGAATTAAGTTGATGTTTAATATTTTTGTTAATATCTTTTAAACAAATATATTTGTAATTTTAAAATAATTTATTTTAAAAATATGAAAAAAATATATTTCGCCGTAATGAGTCCTTTCATTTAATATATTACATGATGTGTTAGAAACAATTTTAATTTAATGTGTTTCATTTAATTCTGTAATTTCCCCCCCAAAATTAACATTAGAGGTTTCTCCTTATTTTTCCAGTAAAATTCAGGTGAAGCTCTAAAATCTAAAAATTTTACGGCTTATAGTTTCGTTGATAAGGTAGGGGGAATGGGGAAAAATTTTAATTTTTTTGTTAATATCTCTAAAATAATGTATCTTAAAAATATGAAAAAAATTCATTTGATATATTACATGATGGGTTAGAAACAATTTTAGTTTTATAATTTCCATTTAATTCCGTAATTTGCCCCCCAAAATTAATAGTAGAGGTTTCCCCTTATATTTCCAGCAAAATTTTACTTCTTATAATTTCGGAGATAAGGGGGGCAACGGTCAATTTTTTCAGTACCCCTAAAATCAAAATTTCTTCATTTACGATATTGACACCTCATCGGGCAACCAAACTATACACTGAAACTAAATTTAAACCTTTTCCGTCCAGTAGTTTAGGAGAGGGAACTATATTCCTAGAAACACACAATAATATTCTATTAGTAGAGATCTATGTTGCTTAACTTAACAGTTCTTAACTAGAACGTCGAAATCAGTTCATAATACGTCGTGCTCATTATTTTAATTGTGATTTACCTTTTTAACCGACTTCCAAAAAGGAGAAGGTTATCAATTCAACGCGTATTTTTTTTGTATGTATGCTACTTTATTTCTTCTCCTGTTGTGAACCCTTTTGAATGAATATGGCGTTGAAACTTCTAATTTGGGAAAAGAATTCTATTCGTAAAGTGATGAAAATTGTGAATGAACACATTGGTAGATTTACCAAAAACCTCTTATGGATGTGTATAGTTTTTTTAACGTGTAATCTATTCAGGAAGATCCCTATATGGTCTCATAAACTTTTCTGCGACGTGCAACTTGTGGTTGTGCAGAAAATCACCGAAAATTCAAATATTGTTATCAGAAAATTCATCGAAGTGACGTAACAGACATTTCCTTATAAGTATTTTAATTCCAACGTAATAGTGCGGGAATTGTAGGCACTGGAAGTTTTGAATGCGAATTTGAAAATTTTCTATGTATATCTCATGTATATAGGTAAGTAAAGCATAGTATTTTCGGTTCCTTAAATCAATGAGTACCAAGCTCGTTATGAAAAATTTTCTATTTTGCGAAGACGGTGCTTTTGTTGTCATATTCTCCAGGCCTAATAGAAAATTCAGTGACAACACATGTCAAGCGCTAAACTGCTATTTGGTGCGATTATACACAGGATGTTTAGTTATAGCGAACAAAATCACAAAGTAAAGTGATAGGAGTTACATGTATATGATGATTGAAGTATAGGACGGAGAAGAATGATAGTTACAGAAGGCAGTTAAAAACATTATGGTGGTCCATAGGCAGTCGTATATACAGGATGGTTGGAATATAGAGTGGAGTGGACGTTTAGTGGTCTAAAACAGTTCGAAAAATTTTGGAATTAAAATTATATAGGTCATTAAAAAACTGTTATATGATGTGGCCATAAACAAATCATATACAGGATGGTTGTAATATATGCTGGAGTTGAATTATATTTATACAATGTGATTAAAAAATTATTTATTTCATAGCCCATAAGAAGTTGCATATAGTGTGGAAAGGAATTAGTGTTATACAGAGTGATAATAGAAAATGCTAAAAATGAAATAATTTATAGGGTAGCCCACAAGGATTTATATACGATGGTTGAAATATAGGACGGATTTGACTCCGTAAATATGGAATAGATTTTACTCTGTCCTATAATTTACAGAAGGCAGCTAACAAATTTATGGTTGTTCGTAGGCAGTCGTATGTACAGGATGGTTGGTACAGAGGATGGAGTGGAATTATATATAGTTATACACGGTTGTCAAAAAAAAGTTGAAAAAAGGTTACATGTCGTGCTCCATAAGGCATAAACATATTTTGGGCTTATTATGTCAACGCGCACTAGTACATTTTGTTCGTAAACTTTTACCTGTCGATTTAAATGAAAGTGTATAATTTTGTAATGATGGGGCTTTCTGTGTTGCCTGGTCCTGTCTGTTAAGGTTATACATCAAAACTACCCTAGTTAAAAAAAACTAAAAAGTTCAAAATAAATCATTTAAATAAAATAACCGACTTCCACCTACAACTAAAAAGCTGGACGTAATTATAAAAAATACAACTCTCGCCAATAAATAACACATTCAATGTTGTTAGATGTCTACTTAGAAAGTAAAATATGTAATTGTTAAAAGCTGCTCATTCTGTACAAATTAATTACCTACCAATCTTGTATATTTTTTAAGTCAGTGCCAAGCAACAATCAAGTTTGATGAAGTACTAGATAAGTACGAGATGCAGAATTTAAGATTTGCTTCGTACCAACTTCAAAAATATACTAGATTATTAGGTAATTAATTTGTACAGAATGAGCACCTTTTAATGTTTACATTTTTTCCTTTCTGGGTAGGTACCCAACAACATTGAATATGTTATTTATTGGCTAGAGTTGTATATTGTTATAATTATTTTCAGCTTTTTAGTTATAGGTGTAAGTCGATTATATATATTTTAAATGTTTTATTGTTGGTAATTTCATACAAAAAGCCTAGAATATAGCATAAACATCAATACACCGTTCACTAAGTAGATTTGGCAACATGTCATCCTCGTCCGAATACAAATACAATTTGAACAGCACATTTGGATAAATGTCGAAATAATAATGAAACGGTTCGTTTCTGACCGCATAGAAAATGTATGTATTTCTGGATCGAATTTAACATGTAATATTTAAAAAAAAAACATTAATCTAACAGCAAGCAAATTTTTACCTTCTGGAATTTCAATATCATGTTTACTCTCTTTCACAAGAGCTACTGTGAGAGGATGCTGTGCTTGACACCTTCAATATTTAATATATTTCTGAAAAGACTTGCTCTGAAAATAATAAATACAAAACACCATCTGCAATGACATTAGACATATGGATATTAAAGAGAATGTCGTTCGATTTCCTTATTGTGAATAAAATTTTCATACGACACTAGTTATGAGGTAATCTAACCCAACAACTATTACTATAAATTCTTTATCTTCCATTAATATACACGTGGGTGTTTTATGGGAGAATGGATTGCCAAAATAAACTTCATGTGGTTACACAGACATATCACAGGTAAAGGAATTTTTAAAGGAATTATAACAGGTAATGATGAAAAAATTTGGCAGTAAATTACTTAACTTAAACATAATGAACCCTTCCTAACATTCTTAATTATTTTGTTATCTATTTATTCTTTTTTATGTATATATTATATATGTAGATTTTTTAAGGATCTTTAATAATGAGAACTATGAGTTTAATGTATAAAGTGAAACTATTTATTCATGATAGTATAATAGTTTGAATGATGACCTGAGTCGTCGAGTCTTCTCTTTTTCATAATAAATATTCGCAATATGAACAAATACGCTAACGAATATATTGTTACGAAATTCACCCAAAGCCGACCCTGTTTCATTTCAGTACGACAACAAACGCTTTGAGATAAAAAATGGTTCTCGAAAACACTCGGCACCTGTAGAGACAAAATGATTTTAAAGTATTTGAAGAGAAACAAGATCAAACTGAAGAAAAAATACAAATGCAATTTGAACAAATAATGCAAATAGTATCACAAGTTAACGAAACAGTTAATGAAAGAATGCATATAGTAGAATCAGATATAAAAGAGATAAACGACGACATAAAGATCCTAAAAAATAATGTGGAGGCCTTCGAAACCAAAGTAGATGACATCGATTCCATACAGAGCCAGGTGAAATTTGAAATCAGTGCTATTCAAAGTAAAGTAGAAACAGAAATTAAAAAAAATGCAACAGGACTTACAGCGAGGAAAATACCAGAATACCGTGAGTACCAAAGGTTCCGTTAGCAAACTACCCACATTTGATGGCAGCTCATCTTGGCCCATGTATAAACGACAATTTGAAGCCGTGGCTACAGCTAATGGATGGGATAACCAAGAAAAATCCACGTCTCTGGTAATTTCGTTGAGGTCCGGCCCTAGAACTCCTCCAAAGCATTCCAGTCGAGGAACAAGGCAATTTCGACAAGATCATCGCCATCCTGGTATACCAAGTCCAACTGAGTGGAAAAACGCAAAAATCCGGTGAAAGCCTCCAAGAATTCGAAGCAGAGATTAGACGGTTAGTACATCAGAGATGTGTAAGTACAACGAAATCTAAGACTAAGTGGCGTCAAGAGAAGTAATGAAGCTCTACTTCGGGCTTTGGAAGTAGAGGCCGTCATGAACATGTCCAAGCCCGAAGGTCTGAGCAGTTTCCTTCAACCAGGAAGAGTCAGAGTCACCATTTCAAGCGCTGCTTGCTGGCCTGAACAAAATATTAGAACGGTCACAAAGAACTGGCACCAAAGGGACATGTTACCGTTGCGGACGGACAGGACACTTCCAACGTGACTGCCGAGTAAGGCTACCGGAACGGTCACCAACCAGGGGTGGCCAACAAACCGACCTTACCAACCAGGGAAACTCTAACCAGTCGGCATAAGAGAGCGAATGCTGACTCACCCTCCACCAGCCCCCAGGACAGTATCCATCCGGGGATTTTGCAGAGATAGCAGCAGCCTAGTCATCAGAGGCACCACCAATGGGCGAGCAGTTACCATCACCGTCGATACCAGCGTCGCTGTGTCCACTGCCAAGTTCAGGGTCTTGAGAGCATCAGAAATTCGGCCAGTTACCAATAACATCCAGCTCAGAACAGTCACCGGCGAGTCCATGTCATTACAGGGTGAGGCAGATGTCGTGCTACAGATAGGGGACAACATGATCCGGCATAGGGTCCTGGTAGCGAATATTAAGGACGATTTTATACTGGGAAGGACCTAATTAGCCAGCATGGATTTATGTTCGACCAGAGATATGTTGTTCTTCGGTTCCTAAATGAGGAATTTGTATTGACACGGCCCGTCAACAGTTCAGTCACCTCCATAAAAATTGTGGCAAAGTTTTCAGCTAGAATTCCCGGTCGAACGGAACAGATTATTCATGGGCAGCTAGACAGCAATCCTGGGAGCTGCGTTGGAATGGTGGAGCCCGTACACTCAGCTCATGACTACTTAGTTGGACGGGCTATAGTTAAAACTGGAACTAGATATACCAGTCAGAGTCCTGAATTTGTCCAACAACGACATTAGAATTGCCAATGATCAAGAGATAGCTTGTTTCGAGCCAGTAGAGACCATCATCAATTGCGAAGAAGAGTACCAGACGTCGCTGAAGGAGACAGGGCCCAGTAAGAGTTCCTACAACAGTTTGCTGAGCATTTGACACACCTGACACCAGAGAACCAGAAGAAAGCCAAACAATTTATCACAAAGCACTGGCAAATTTTTAACAGTCAAGATGGAACCACCGTCCGCACCAACATTATCCAGCTTCGAATTGATACCGGAAAGGCAGAATACCACCTAGACGACTACCATTGGGGCAACAACAGGCAGTCGAGGAAAACATCGAGTCCATGTTACAAAATGGAATTATTGAGCCATCCATCAGCCCATGGTCTGCTCCCGTCGTGCTAGTTAAAAAGACGGATGGAACCACCCGATTTTGTGTGGATTACAGAAAGCTGAATGACCCCGAATCGATGACACTTTGACCACACTAGCAGGCTTCTGTTGGTTCTCCACACTAGACCCAAAAAGTGGATATTGGCAGGTTGGTCTACACGCAAACGACAGAGAGAAGACAGCGTTCTCTACCAGTAAAGGGCTGTTTCAGTTCACGGTCATGCCCTTTGGGTTATGTAATGCACCCGCTACATATGAGAGGCTAATGGAGTATGTACTGAGCGGGTTAACATGGAGGACGTGCTTAGTATACCTCGACGACATTTTAGTCATGGGCCAGACATTCGACGACAATCTGAAGAACCTGGGCGAAGTATTCTCCAGAATTTATAACGCCAACCTGAGACTCAATCCGAAGAAGTGTTCCTTGTTCCAAAAAGAAGTAGAGTTTTTGGGCCACGTAGTGTCCGAGTTAGGAATCCGCACCAACGAAGACAAGATAGAAGCCATCCGTGATTGGCCAGTCCCAAGAGACAAGCATGAACTCCGAAGCTTCTTGGGCCTTTGTTCATACTAGCGGCGTTTTGTTAAGGGATTTGCCACCATCGCCGCCCCTCTACATCGGCAGACCATTGAGAAAGAGACCTTCCATTGGAATCAGGGTTGCGAAACATCATTCAGGCGACTGAAGGCAGCACTATGTTCCAGCCCAATCCTAGCTTTTCCTACACAGTCCGGCAAGTTCATCTTAGACACCGGCGCCAGCAACACAGGTTTGGGGGCCGTCCTATCCCATGTGCAAGATGGTGAAGAGAGGGTGATCGAGTATTACAGCCGTGGATTCTCGAAACCGGAAAGAAATTATTGCGTCACCAGAAAAGAACTTCTTGCAATAATAAGGGCTGTAGACTATTTCTACAAATACCTCTATGGTCGTCATTTCTTAATCCGAACAGATCATGCCGCACTTAAATGGTTGCTGGACATGAAGACACCGGAAGGACAACTGGCCAGTTGGATGGTGAAATTACAGCAATACGACTTCAAGGTGGAACACCGTGCCGGCCGTTTGCACAATAATGCCGATGCCCTATCCAGGAGACCCTGTAGAGCGGAATGCGGACATTGCCTGAAGACGGAATAGCGAGAGGGTATCTCCATCAGGCAGATACGAGTGCAAGCCAATGAAGACTGGACAACGGAACAGTGCATACAGGACCAAATGGCTGATCCAGTTATCGAACCAATCTTGTCACTCAAAACTAGAGGGGCACCTAGGCCACGATGGGACGAGGTAGCTAGATACTCCGGCGTGCTGAAATCGTTATGGGCTCAATGGGACTCTCTAAGATTAGACAATGGAATGCTCAAGCGGGTTTGGGAAAGCGGTGATGGACGGGAAACCAAGTCCCAACTGGTAGTAGCATGAATAAAACCCTTGACAAAGTTCGCCAGCGGTACTACTGGGTGAATTACTTCGAAGACGTCAGAACTTGGTGCCGTAAATGTGCCACCTGTGCAGCCAGTAAGGGCCCGAAGACCCGGATCAAGGGCAGAATGCAGCAGTGCAATGTGGGCGTCCCATTTGAGAGAATTGCCATCGATGTCGCCGGTTCGTTTCCCGAGTCTGAAAGGGGAAACAAATATATTCTGGTCGCAATGGATTACTTCAGCAAATGGCCTGAGGCATATGCGATACCCAACCAAGGGGCAACCACAGTAGCGACGGTGCTAGTAGAACAACTATTCAGCAGGTTTGGCGTCCCGATGGAATTACATCAGATCAGGGGCGTAACTTCGAATCGAATGTATTCCATAAGGTCTGCACGATGTTGGGGATCAGGAAAACGGGAACAACACCATTACACCCACAGTCAGACGGAATGGTGGAAAGATTCAACAGGACCTTGGAACAACACCTATCCAAGGTCGTCAGCAATAACCAGCGTGATTGGGATGAGCATATTCCCCTATTACTGTTGGCATATCGCTCTGCCGTACATAATAGTACAGGCCTGAGCCCAGCCAGGGTCCTATTCGGAAAGGAGCTGCGATTACCCTGCGATTTAGCATTTGGCTCCCCCTAAGATCCTCCCCAAGACATCGACGATTATGTCGACCAGCTCCGACATAACATGCTGGCTATACACGAATTAGCCCGAACGCAGATGTTGGCCACCAGTGACCGGATGAAGACGCGATACGACCTCAAGGCCAATTCAGTCGGGATCCAGGAGAGGGACAAAGTCTGGCTGTACAACCCCCAACGGAGCAAGGGTAAATCCCAAAGCTTACACCTGCCTGGGATGGTCCATACGAGGTGGTCAAGAGGCTTAATGACGTCGTCTACCGGATCTGTCGAAACCCCAAGGCTAAATTTAAGGTGGTTCATTTGGATCGACTCGCTCCCTACCATGGAGGGGATGTTTCTGATCGGGACGATCAGAATTAAAGGGAGGGGGGGCAGTGTTACGAAATTCATCCAAAGCCGACCCTGTTTCATTTCAGTACGACAACAAACCCTTTGAGATAAAAAATGCTTCTCGAAAAGACTCGGGACCGGAAGGAGTGATGATGATTTTTACGAGAATTTTCTAAGCTGGGCTTATAAAGGAAGCAAGCCACGATGGAGAGTTCAGTTATACCGCGACGACTAGCGTATATGGGAATATTATTGTGATATTTGAATCAGCTGTTTTAATGTAAATGAAGTTCTAGAAAAGTGAAAGCGAATATTAGTTTTATAATTTTAAATTGAACCCACGGACTTTACAACAATATATTTTATTTAGGTGCCCATATGTGATGTTGAAACTTTTGAAGTTAAACATTCGCATTTTATGATTTTACTGGATATGATATACATTATAATAATAGTTGCTTAAGTAAAAATGATGGAGTATTTATCTATGTTAATTCTAATCTAAAATTTGCAGTCTTCTTGAATACTATCACAAGGTTCCTAATGATCAAAATCAGTTCTATTATTCTATTAAATGAAAAAAACAATATCTCCTTCAAACATAGTTAACAAAATCTAAAACATATATTGGAACTATTCGTAGGTTAACAAACACTTCCACTATATGACTAGAATGTCAATTTCTGTCATTTGAAGCAAACTTCGCTAAATAATAACATCCGGTGATCATAGTTCATAACACCTAGTAATTCACTGAGTACCCTTTATTTTTTTTATAGGTCATATAAAACGAATTTCTATACAGATGCCAGTAATCCGGCAATTTTTCGAAATTGCCTTACAACAGTTTGTTCCCTATTTACAATATTATTATTATTACCTAAAATGTAATTGTTCAAGAGACATAATGCGTTAAAAATTTTGTCTCTCAGATAAAAAATTGTTGTTTGTTATTAGAATTTTCTGCCGAAATGTGCAACTTCATAAAATACAATACGAAAAGTTAGGATCTGTAGTCAATTTCAAGTACACTTTGAGTGAATTAATTTATATTACATAAAGTTGTAAGTCTGTCAATTCCAAGGGTTTTATAATACCTACGTTCAAATACTAGAACTTGTGATAGAATATTTCCGATTTCAGTTTTTTAATTCTTTATGTTTCCTGCGAAAACTTTTACTATAAGTACACTTCTCCCAAGGAGAATGAATTGAAAACGGCATTTGCAGTGACATCATACATACAACTATTTGAAAAGTTGTGTCGTTCTGTTTCCATGTTGAAAAATTTTCAGTCAAACATGTACTATAAAATGTTCCTACTCTAACATTGTAACTAGAGTTTGCTTAGTGAAAGTGTCAACTTCCATTTTTGTACTTAAAACTTGTGTTGAAAACAGTATGAAAAGTTACATCTGTCACCCTTTTATGAGCGGAACCGAGTCATTAAGGATAAAGAGGTCTAGCTCTTAATGTGGTGGAATAGAATTTTTTAATGTAATAGTCGGTACATGATTGTTAGGTAACAGGTGAACGGCAGTACCTACCCGGCTAAAAATTTCACTAGAACAAAAATCGTATATATGTGTAAGTCGGTTACAACATTTTTTCACCTTGAATTACCTATTTGTTGTTCAGAAAATAAATACACCTGATTTTTTTGTCTATTGAACTTCTGTAATAAATTAAATCAAAATATAACAGCAAGCAACCACTTTTAATTAGATCCATCCTAGATTTAATTATGTCTAACAAAACAAAATGTATTTTAAATTATGTAAATACTATCCATTGAAAAAGTGCAAGAAAAAATATATTAATGCTATTTTTTGTGTGTTAATTAAATTTAAAGGGGTAGTTGGAGACAGTCTTAAGTCAAATTACACGCATAGTCTAGAATTTAACAAATATGCTAATGAATACTTAACTCAGTAAGTCTGAATATTTTATATGAAATTCTAAAATGTTTCCTTTTGCTTCCAACATAATATGAAGAACGAAAGCAACACTCTAATTTAATTTTGTAATATTGAGTCCATAAAAAGTACCGACCGATCAAAATAAGGAAAAATTTTGATCAAATATAAATTAATGAAATTGTTAAAATAATTACAACATAAAACCTAAACCTTGTACTTTGGTGAAAGTAGAGAAAGAAAGTTAGAGATAAACCCACATAAGGACTGCGACCCACAATACAAGCTTTCGCTTTTCCTAGGAGTGTCCTGAACAGGAATTAGTCTAAAAATATTAATATCTTCTCTCATATCCTATCATACCCATACACCTAGAAGTCTCACCAAAAAAATAAGTTTAAACTTACCGATCAAGGTAGCAATTGAACAAAAAGGAAGAAGCTAAACTTCAGGTAACATAATCAAGTTAAATTCAGGACAAATCCTATAGTACTGAGGCCATCAATAATTTAATGTCATTTGTATTATTGGATTTCTGATATCAAATGGATAGATAAAGTAGAATGGTATGTGGGAATTATGGTCAGAATTACTTATATTACGCCGACTCCACAAGTTGGCCCGAACATTGGCGCCAACGACACTCATCCAACGTGTGGGCCTAGAAAATGGCATTGGCCCCAACGCTGGCGCGAACGTTGGCAGTCGACCGAACAGAGTCGGTTTTATCAAAGGAATCTGGGCCAACGGTCGTAATCCGTCCACACGTTGGTTATGGAAGAATGCAGAGGTATTTAAATTAAATCAATGACATGCGACAACATTCATCAAACTCTCTTGAAGGCTCTTAAATTAACTTATTTGTAATATCGGATTCCATGGAATATATGTACTAAGTATAACTCGTCAAATAATTTCGATGTCAGACATTCTCACGTTGGCCCAGTCGAAAGTAAAGCCCAAAGTGTGGATCCCAAGCAAATTAACCAGCCAACGTTGGCTCCAATGTTCGGGCCAATGTATGGAATTTACCAAAAATGAGTCCATTAAGATAATCCAAGTATTCACCCACCCAGTTGCCATAAGCATTCAACTCGAATGTTTCAAATTTTAAAAATTAAATAGTTTTATGGTATCCATACTTTACTTTATTCCAGGATGTTCTTGTAGTGATAAAAAAAGTAACACAGGTGGTAACAACCGATTAGTGAAATTCTAGTAAATATTCACTACCAAAAACCACGAACTAAAACATCCAAGAAAACTGACGCGTATAAGATTACTATAAGAAAGGGCATATGGAAGGAAATATTAGATAATCTAGATACAAAAATATCAATAAACAATACTACCTGGAATGTGAACGTCGAAAATTATTTAGCAAGTTGCTGATGAAGTACGTGAACTGAATAAAGTTGTTCAAACAAAGACTAAATATTAAAGTATATAAGGACAAAAATTTAATAGAATAAACAGAACTCACTAAATTTATAATTAAGAAACTACGTAAAGACATCAGGAAATATAAATCCAAAGTAATGGGGGAAAAATTTGGAAGAAATAAGGGATTAAATGTTAAAAAAACTCTTCGGTCTTCTAGAGAATTAAATGATTTCACCGTAACCAATTGAAAGATAAAGACAGATTTGCAATATGCCTTTGAAGGAATCCTAAATCCTGAACAGAAGTTGACGTCATTCTTATTTAGGACAAAGATGACCTATAGATACTAAATAGCTATAGACAAAAAAGACTGCTTTCCCAAATATATGTATTACCATCGCTAGTGCTAACCAAACAGATTGATGTCAAAAATCGACCAACCTAACCTAACGTATGTAGACAGCGGGCTCAAATTCGTTCAAGTCTCAATAAAATTTATGTTATTTAATAGAAAATATTTAAGAATATGATCTACATCTTTATATGACTTCTATTGATTTGGCAAAATCATTTGACACTACTGAGATATTACCAGTCCAAAACTCTATGTCTAATGTAGAATACAAAGCAGGTATAATGCATTAATAAAGAACACCTACTTAACGTCTTATGCACGACTGGCTTTGGGAACATACATCTCCAAGCTAGATAAAGAGAGGAGAGCTACAGGATGCGAAAATCTGAAAATTTAGAACTCTGGGCTGATCAAATAAAGACATTAACATCTCGTTATAAGCTGTGACTCTAATACACAAGATGATTACATAATTAGACCTTTGTTCTAAAAAGTAGGGTTAACCATTAATATTAGTATAACAAAGATAATTAAAAACACAAGATAACACATAAATATAACAGTAAATGATCAAAACCTAGGAAAAGCAGAACAAGACTTTAATAAATGTGGACAGACACTTGACAGAACAAAAGACCGCAAGAACGAATAGAACAATAGGCTGAAACGAATATTGTACGGCCAATGCATTCTTCATATACTTGCTTATGGAGCTTGAACATGTAGTCTCACAAAAAATCATTCAAATGCCTGTCCCTCCGAAATATTGAACTTTGAAGGCAATGTTAAATCTGTTTATAAGTTATTTTTCGACCATTCAACTGCTAAGTGGAAATGGACAAACTTTCGAAATGTACAATGCAGTAAATCGGTTCTCAAAAATGGCCCTTAGGACATATGGTTCGAAACGAAGACGAAAGGTTCTAAGAAGAATACTTGAATATTTGAATATACTAAAAGTTTGTCCTGTGAACTACCTTGTAGAGACAGGATTTGTGCTAATTACATTCAAGCAAAACCATATACAAGTTTCTATAATCTATACTATTAAAATAATTTTGTTCCAAAAATTTGAGGAAATAAATCGTAAAAGTTGTAAATATACAGTTTTCAATATTATTTATTATATTCGAATGCACTGTTTCAATTAAAGAATCAGCACACTATATTATACAGAAGCTAGTAAAGTTTGTTTTCAGAAATTCTTTCCAACATCCATTCGAGTTTTATTGTAAGAATTTCAAAGCTATTTCAATACAATCTGTTCCCACTTGAAATTCTGAATTTGAGCATGTTCAGTATTAGGTGACATAGTAAGAGATAAAATGCAAATACCTCGTTTTTATCATTCACATTGTTAAGTCAACCGACTGCACGTTCGGAAAACTAGAATAGAATTTTTTGTGTATTAATTGTGGTGCAACGTATTTCTATTACGTTTTGGGTAATAGGTAAATTATTTTTAAGCGACTTGAAAATGGGGTCCACTGCAAAATATCTAGAATAAGAAATGCATTTTAGAAAAATATGTTGAATAGAAAAGTTTTAGAATAGTCCCCGGGCTATCGACTGGTGACTTTGGATTTTTATCGACTTTGGCCTTTAAGGATTTTCGAGGGTCAAGTTCATTTTTTCAAATAGGAACCCAAATATTTTGTAGCACATTTGAAAAGTGCGAAAACTTTTAGGCCTAAATACGGTCTTGACCATGATCTTAACAATGACTTTGAAAGTCATTTCATTTTATAAATGAGGAAATAATAAAATCTTTATGTCTGAATGTGGGCTTGACAATATACGTAAAATCAGTTTCAAAATTAAATACATTTTTTCTTTTTGTCAATAAAAATGTTTTTCTTCTATTCATACGTAAGAAAGAAGGACATCGTTACATCTGGGCATCTTTCAGCATGTCTTTCATCATGACTTTGAAGGTTATGCTGGTGTTCATTGCAAATTTATGACTCAATAATTTTCATTTAATCAGTTATTGGTCGCTGACAGTCCTTGAAAGAAGGATCTTAAAACAACTCCACTTACACACATACACAAATTAACTTTTTTTTTTCAGGATTTTTTATTTATTTTTAATTATTACATTATTTTCGAAAAAAAATCACAAAAGAATCAAAAACTGAAATGGTAGATAAAACTAGGGGTATCCGAATTCTTTGTGTGCGTCACGGACTAACTGATCTATAAATATCAAATTTGGTATGTCGAGTTTTTTGGGTATAAGCTTGGACGAATTGTTTGAATATTAATCGTTTTTACCAGATTTTGGTACCTATAAAGAGACTCGCGTAGTTGCTGATTATGGATACGAGCTAAAATGTTTAATTCAAGGAGATATATCCAAAATGTCCGACACAATTACATCTAGAATTACAAACCCAATCTCATATCCCTAATGAATGACACCGAACACTTGGTTATACTAAATCTGATGGATATTGATTGATTTTTTAAAAGTCGCAACTTGTCACTTTGTGCCGCCATAAATAATTTTACCTAAACCGAAATTTTTTTAACATATGGTTTTTTAAAGCAGACCTCGAATTACGAAGTTGATTTGGGAAGTTTCAGTTCTCACTCGGGTTCCTGACGCTAAGGGAAGCATCCTCGATGAAACACTTCGATTAAAGTGTATGATTTAGATGTTGCAGTTCTAGTAACAGTGCTGTGCATACAATATATAATAAACGAAGGACCTTAGGAGATCAATAATAATAATAATAATAATAATAATAATAATGGCCTTTTCTGAAAAAATAGCCAAATACAGGGATTTAGAATTTCAAATACAGAGACAATGGGACATGAAAAACACTCGAACCGTACCAATTGTTATGTCAACAACAGGAGTAGTCCCAAAACATCTATTAAACAATTTGAAATACCTCGGTCTGGACGAACATTTTTACCAACTGATGCAAAAAGCCGTCCTGTTAGGAACAGCCCGGACGGTTAGAAAATTTATGGGCAACTGCAGCCACGACGCCAACCACGGGCCTGATAACCTGGCAAGGGCTCCCACAGAGCTAAACCCTTTTGATATGTAGTATATCTGGGGTTTAGTGAATTTTCCCCTAAGGGCACACTATGTGTGCCTTAGAGGGAGTGTGATGCCATACATTGTATGGTCAAGTCGGGAAGTATTCTATGGCCTTTATTTATTTTAATATTGGTTATAATATTTATAACAGTGCAACATTGTAATATCATTTTTATTCATCAGAATGCGGCGCAGTCTAGCTGTAGTAGCTACTCTACTGAACCGCAACCTGACGCATGAGATTATCTAATACATTGCAAAAGTATAGAAAAATAAGAAATGAAAATTATGTAAGGCGAGTGCAAAACGTAACCTTAATACTAAACATGTTGTTATCCTTCCCGTGACACATACATGTATATACACACACACATAGATATAAAATATATAAGATCTAAATTATCCAAACTAGTTGTTATTTTGTAAACATAATAAGTACTTTTTATATGTGATTTTAAATGTGTTAAGATTAGAAAAAGTTAAATTGTTTGGAAGAAAATTGAAATGTTTTACAACATTGTACGAGAATCCTCTCTGAAACATTGCGGTCTGATGATGAGGCATGGTTAGTCGATTAACATCACGTATGTTAACACTGTGTATGTTACTGCGGAACACAATTCGTTGCTTTATAGTTTGAGGAGCGGCAGTGTCATTAATAATTCTTATTATGAAACAGCAAAAATGCAGAGTCCTTCTTGCATCTATTTTCAACCAGTTAATATCCTTATAGAGGTGCGAGATGTGATCATATTTACGTAAACTGTATACAAACCGTAAGCAAGAATTTTGAACTCTTTGGATTCTGCATTTGCTGTCTTCATCCAAACAAAATCCATAGACATAATCACAATAATTAAAATTAGACAGTACCAATGACTCGCAAAGTTGCTTTTTTAAATTCAAGTTTAAAATAAATCTATTATTATATAATATTTTAAGGGAAATATATGATTTCTGGAAAAGTTTTTTTAGGTGACCTTTAAATCTGATTTGAGTATCCATTAGAATTCCTAAATTTTTTGCGGTTTCTACGAAGTTTAGTTTTGAGTCATTAATTCTTATATCGAGAACGTCTTTTAATAAATGAACTGTAGTCTTATTACCAAATATCATAATTTTTGACTTGGATGGATTTAGTTTTAGGTTGTGCGCTGTACACAGTTGACTTAAAATTTGTAGATCTTGGTTAACATTTGACTCGGTATCCCGATAATCTTTTACATCAAAACTGCAGTATATTTGAGTATCGTCTGCAAACGCTTGTATCTTGCAATAATTTAATGACATCAATATATCAGATGTGTACACAAGGAACAATAATGGACCCAGTATTGAACCCTGAGGAACACCGGAAAAGATCTGCAATTGATTTATTGACTGAAAATATTTTCTGGTACCTGTTAGTTAAATAAGATTTAATTAAAGAAAATGCCCTATTTTGAAAACCGTAATATTTTAACTTCGATAATAAGAGCGTATGATTAATTGTATCGAACGCTTTGGAAAAATCTAGAAGTACCAACAAAGTATTTCTTTTATCGTCATAAGAGCGTACGATATCATCAACCTCAAATCGGCGGTTGATAGACCCATTATGGCGACAGGTCGGTATTGTCCCAAAAGAGAAGATAAAACCAGCAAACTTCGTTCACAAACACTAGAATTCTGATGACCGATATTTAATCTCAATTTATACCAACGTAAGTTGCAATTAAACAAACTTTTCTGTTACATTCTACAGATATTATAAGAGCCGATATAGACACGTTGTTCTACTCGCGCGCCATCTTCAGATCAATCGATATAAACAATGTAATGTCTCGCAATAAATCACCAATTAACGTTTAGTCAGTAACCTTATGTCGAAGTTCTGAGGGTGGTGTATTCTTGGTTCTCCTATCTTCCTTACACTAAAATTTGGATGGTAAACGTTACACACATATAAGATGCCAAACAATGTTCCTCAATTTAACAAACAAATATGCACTTTTGCAAGTCTGAAAGAAACAATTAGAGCTCTCCCGTAGGGAATCAAAGAAACGGCATATTGTTACGAACGAAGTTAGGTAACTTGTACCGTCGTAACACAATAACAACAAATTAATAGCGTCCGTATCGTAGGGTGTTCGAAAAGCAAGTCTCTGAAAGTTTGTCTTATTTAGACGCAAAAAACTACGAATGTAAATTAGCATTGACGCGAATTAAATCTTTCAAAAATGTGCAAAAAAGTTGAAAAATCAATCAGCTAATTCAATTAATATTAAAGAATGACAATAAACAAATGTTCGAGAACGCAGCACGAGGTGTATAATCAATTTAGTAAAATAAAGTGGACATCTTTTTTTGGGGCCACATTTGATCTACCATGTTGTCTCAAATAAACCGCCACACAGTTGTTATAAGTAGACTTCAAAACCTTTCGATTGACCAGATACAGGGTGTTCCTAAATTGGAGGTACAAACGAAAAGGGGAGATTCCTTGAGTAGTTTTAGGAAGAAAAAGTCCCATAAACATCGGTCCGCAAAAGTTTCGTTTTCAAGATACAGAGTGTTAAAGTCTGAATTTTTTTCAAGTTTTTTTCTCATAGTATCTGCACTTCACAAGATATTCAAATGAAATTTGGCATAGATATTGCAATTAAGAGTTTACACCTTGTGACATGCCAATTTCGATTGCAAATCTACAGGGTGATATTTTTTCGGGAACACTGTCCACTGTTGTCCTTCAGAACTTTTTTTTGGTGAGCCACTGGTACTTTCAAAAATTGCAAAGAAAAGCCTTGTTGTTATACCAAACTTTATGTTCTCTTGTAGTTTTGTCGTATCTACTACCGGTTTCCAGAAAAAAATTTTGAATAATTCTCTTGAAATCCTCAGAAAATTCCCAATTGTCATAGAAATCTAGTTACCTACCTAGTAGGCTGTGGTGAATGAATAAATTTGTTGTTAGTTTTGACACATCAAATTAAACTCCTGTGTTTTGAAAATTAAAGATGGTTGCATTTTAATATCAAAACATGCCGAATTTTACGAATTCCGAAATGGCTATCCCAATAGAGTGATGCCTGGTCATCGGATGTTCTCTAATATTCACAGGCGTCGTTCAGAAACTGGATCTTTTTCTTCGAAAAATATTAATTCAGGTAGACCACGAAGTGTGAGAACACCACGACTCGAAAAGGCAGTGCTGAACGAAATAGAAGAACATCCAGGAACCAGTACAAGAAAAATTAGTGTTACCTTAAATACAAGTCATCAAGTTGTTTGGCGGATCTTGCGGGATTCTTTGTTCTATCCTTATCACATTCAGAGGGTGCAGGCGCTCTTGCCTCGAGATTGTCATCCAAGAATTATTTTTTGTCAGTGGTACCTCAACAGACTATTGAACAATCCTCATTTTGATTGCCAAATCCTATTCACTGATGAAGCCTGTTTCTCAAGGACTTCAATCATAAATTTTCATAATGAACACATATGGGCTGAGGAGAATCCACATGAAATTGCAGAAGCTTATTTTCAAGAGGAATTTTCATTAAATGTGTGGGGTGGTAATATTGGCGATTATTTGATTGGTCCTTTCTTCTTGCCAGGGGACTTACTGGTCAATCATACAGACATTTTTTAGAGAACGATTTACCCTTGTTATTGGATGATATACCTCTTATGATGCGACGTGAAATGTGGTTCATGCACGACGGTGCTCCTGCTCATTTTTAACTTTTGGCTAGGGAGTATTTGAACGAAAATTATGTAAACAGGTGGATTGGACGAGGAGGACATCAGCCATGGCCCGCCAGATCCCCAGATTTAAATAGTTTAGATTTCTTTCTATGGAGCCATCTGAAATCTCTAGTGTACATAACGCCAGTGAATACCGTAGACGAACTGAGAAATCGTATAATAGGCGCGTTTGATACAATTAGGAATACTCCAGGAGTGTCTGAAAGAGTTCGATCGTCTATGAGAAGAAGAACAGAAGCTTGTATAAGGGTTGGGGGAGGACATTTTCAACAATTGCTGTAGTTTAGTTCCTTTGTTGTTATTTAGTTTTTTTATTATGATTAATTTTTGAGTTGTACGTTTCTTGCAGTAATACATTTTTTTGATGATTATACCAGTTTATCGAATATTTAAGAATCATTGCTAGTTTAATAATTCTAATTTTTTTTCTCGAAACCGGTAGTAGACAAGACAAAACTACAAGAGAACATAAAGTTTGGCATAACAACAAAGCTTTTCTTTACAATTTTTGAAAGTACCAGTGGCTCACCAAAAAAAGTTCTGAAGGACAACAGTGGACAGTGATCCCGAAAAAATATCACCCTGTAGATTTGCAATCGAAATTGGCATGTCACAAGGTGTAAACTCTTAATTGTAATATCTATGCCAAATTTCATTTGAATATCTTGTGAAGTGCAGATACTAAAAAGAGAAAAAGACTTGAAAAAAATTGAAACTTTAACACTCTGTATCTTGAAAACGAAACGTTTGCGGACCCATGTTTATGGGACTTTTTCTTCCTAAAACTATTCAAGGAATCTCCCCTTTTCGTTTGTACCTCCAATTTAGGAATACCCTGTATAGGCCTTAAAAGGACAAAACAATTTTTGGCGTCTAGGAGATCATTCGTTCACAAGTAATGACTAACATATAGACAGTTATGGATTTTTTTTTAGTTTATTATTATTATTTATTAGTTTAGTAATTGTATAATAAATTGTTATTAGGTTAGCTTTATTTATGAATTTATTTCAATAATAAAATATTCTTCTTGTTAATAATTTACGTAGATTTAATTGATTTTAAATAGAAATTATTTTTTTTTGTTATTTGAAATTATTTGTTTATTGGAAATTAACATAAATTCACCATTTGTCTCAAGTTGAGTTCAAAGAATCAGAAATACTGTAGAATTATTGTATTCACTTACCTTGTTGTTTCTTATTTGTTCTTTCAAGTTTTGAATAGGTTCTAGGTTTTTTTAACTTTGATTAACTTATTATTAATTAACTTTCTTATTATTTAATATTGCTTAATTAATTTAACTTTATTATTATTTATTTATTTACCTATTGAATACAAATTGTTATTTTACCCAATACATTTTTAAATATAAATTATTAAACATATTTTTCATTAATACAATAACTAAATAAAATGAATCAATTTTTACTACTTATACTGCTGCAACTATACCTGGTTCAATTGACTAAGCAGTCTCTGCTTTGTCACTTTCTAATTAAAACAAGAAGTCTCAGTTTTTAATATTTCAATTTATCAGTTTTGTGATACATTTCATGGAACAAACTCTTTTAATAGTTATTCAAAGATGCACGTTGATTTATTGAATTTGTCCTGATTCTATTTATGTCTAGTGTACTTTGAAGTTTTTAAATCACAATGCCTGCCGATTGTTATGGTCTTAGAGCATCTATTTTCTAGAGATGGTCTGCAGTGCATAAATATAGTGCCAAGGCTATAAAGAAAGGGCAATTTAGCCGGTATGTGGATATTTTACTCGATTGGGAACTGTATCCAATGAGCTCATTTGCTGCACCTATCAATCGAGTGAAATAGCCTCTTGCTCTCTCTATTGCCCTCTCTTTCTGTGTTTGGCACAATTAGTGCATTGCAGGCTACTTCAAGAATGTGAGTTCTGTAAGGTTGTTGTGGAAGAAAAAGTTTGTTAAAACGAACGTTCTTCTTGATTTCCGCAAATAAGAAGATCCAAACTTTTCACTTACAAAATTTAGAGTGAACTGTTTGACAAGGTTTGACACTTCTTTAATAACTTTTTAAAAAACAACTTTTTGAAAAACAATTTCCTAGAATTTTCTTTATAGAAAAATTTTTAATATTAAATATTTATAAAGTAAAATCCCCACGTTCCGAAACGATTCTATACACTTGGATCTTGATTTTATTAAGTATTTAATTGGCAGTTTGTCTGCAAAATTATACTTCTACACTTTTATTAGAATATTTCATTTCTGCTCTAAATTGCATATTCCTGCCTTTATATTTAATACATTTTGATTAGTGAATAGTTTCCTATCTATCTATGCCCTCATTTCATTATAAATCCTTATATATAATCTAAATTGGACTAAATTTTTCTTTGAATACTACCTGCCTGTTTACTATTCTTCAAAAACTATCGTTCTAACTCAATTTCATATGAATTTCTATGTCACAAAATGTCTAATGATATTCTCCCTACATAACTGTCATTTTATAACATTTTTATTTTAATTATTATTTTTTATTTATTTATTTTCTTTCAGACTCAAATTTACTATTGTTCATTTTTATGTACTTCTGAAGAAGCCTTTACTGTTTACTGAGCAATAGTATTTGCCGATAATATTTTGAATCACAAATCACTATTTATTATTATTGAAACGTTTGCTTGTAATTTTGCCTAGTTTTGTTTGTCGTCATCAAGAATATCTCCCTTGATTTCTCTGTTTATTTATATTTCTTGTGACTAATACGTTTTTTCGTAAATGAATTATGAACCGCATTATGATGCATTGGCTGGACAAAACTTGAATATTTGGTAGAAGAATATTTTGATCTACATAACTCTGAATTAAATATTATGCTATTTTAATATGACAACAATTTATACAAGTTATAGTTTTTCATTTATATTGTGTTCTAACATATGTTTGAATCGTCTAAATCCTGTATTTCTTTCATTAAATTGCTTTATATTTCCTATACACTGTATGCAATTAACATTATACTTCTCACAATTTCATATACACCATTTGCTTAAGCCATCTATTAAATATTGTTCCTATTCTACCTACTTATTTACTTACTTTCTTCCTCCACATCTGTTGAGCAAATAAGTTTCCAACTTATTTATGTACAATTATTTTCTATTATATTTTACTTTAACTTAATGATTACTTAGTTTTATATTAAATCGTCCACAGACTAACTTTCTAGAAACAAATTATTCCTAGAATAATTATTAATGTATTTATATCTTTTCGTTCAATATGTTAATCAATATGTTAACTCTTTATGTTTAGGAATCGACATCTTTTGAATATCTAGATTGCAATGAGCTTCAATGCCAATCGTGTTATCATGAAACATAATGAAAGCTAAAATTGTACTGACAAATATCAAGCTTCAACTCCGAACTTATTGACATATCGACTAAATATGTAGGTATAAATTATGGCAGACTGTCTCCGAGTGTATGTCTATAGACACGTAATATTCGATGCATCGTTAGTATATGCTTTCACGTGTCACTTCTCCATTATTATTGTGGGTGCAAAGCACTCCACTAATATTTCAGTAATTATGTCACAAAAAATATAATCCCAGCCATACTGAATAATTTCAGTTTCGAATTGTAGGAGACAACCTACATTAAGTTTGTATTTATACACCTATGAGTTAATTTAGTTTCCGAAGACAATTGTTAACAAGTTATCGCTAATGTGTCAATACAATACAAATTATCAGCAACATCGGCTTTTGACAATATAAAATAATTGTGTTACAAAGAACAGCTACAGACTGGATCGATATAAGCTCAAAAAAATATGAAAGCAATATCCGACAGGGTTGAAAGTTTGCATGACTCTGATATTAAATATACAACACAGAAGCTTACGTTTTCAAGAATTCTAAAAATTTATTAGTAGTAAAAATATTTCAACTGACGCCTCAAAAAGTTACAAAAATAAAAATAGACTAAAATGTGTTCGAAATTTTCATCATTAACCAGCAGGATAACATCTAGAAAGTATACTACAATTTTTTGGAGCCAGACTGCAATAGTTTATGATATCGTTTGAACACCTTCGATTTAAGGTGAACAGAGAAACAATAAAACGGGGTAAGATCTGATAATCTAGATAAGATAGATAATTACATCTGCAGTAGATTGAAGAATTTGTAGCCATTTAAATTCGTGAACACCTACACTGGCCAGATCTTTTAGTTTGGGGTTATTTCAAACAACAAGCGAAACGTCAATTTATTAGTGATTTCAGCCACCAGTTTATTGTAGATGAACGTAAGCATAATACTAGAGTTAAATAGGTTGTACTGTAATGGTGAACATATTGTTACGAAATTTACCCAAAGCCGACCCTGTGTCATTTCTGCACGACAACAAACGCTTTACGACAAAAAAATACGATTCTCGAAAAGACTCGGCAGCGGAAGGAACTATGATGATTTCTACTGGAGAATTCTACGCTGGTGATATAAAAGAAGCACACCACGATCGCCGGGCAGTGATACCGCGTCGACTAGCTTATATGGGCTTGTTATTGTATTTGAATCAGATGTTTGAATGTAAATAAAGTTCTAGAAAAGTGAAAGTAAATATCAGTTGTTATAATTTTCAATTGCCCACGAATAACCCACGAAGTACATTACAATTTGGTGTTAGAAGTGAAGGATTAAGTACAGTGAAAAGCGTAATTTGATTTATGGAAACTCGAAGTATGGAAAAAACCGACGAAACTACCAGAAAAATTATCAAACAGGTTACGGAGGGACTAGACGAAAAAATAGCACAGATTCTAGAAAAACGTGACAAGAAGGAGAAACAACATCAAGAAGAAATTCAACAAAGGTTAGTGAAATCTTTTGATGATAAACTTAAAATTGAATTAGGAAATCTTGTCACTAATATCGATGAAAAACAACAAAATCTTGTTTCCACGATGAAAAGTGAACAACAAAATCTAGTTTCCACAATGAAGAGTGAACAACATAATTTAATTGAAGGATTATTCTCGAAATTTGTAGAAAAACAAGATCAAACTGAATTAAAGTGACAAAATGATTTTAAAATAACTGAAGAAAAAAGACAAATGCAATTTGAACAACTAATGCAAATAGTATCACAAGTTAATGAAACAGTTAATGAAAGAATGCAAATAGTTGAATCAGACATAAAAGAAATAAACGACGACATAAAGACCCTAAAAAGTAATGTGGAGACTCTTGAAATCAAAGTAGATGACATCGATTCCATCCAGGGCCAGGTGAAATTTGAAATCAGTTCCATTAAAAACACGGTACAAAGTGAAGTAAGTGATGTACAAGATAAAATCAGTGCCATCCAAAACAAGGTAGAAACAGAAATCAAAAAAATGCAACAGGACTTACAGCGAGGAAAATACCAGCACACCGTGAGTACCAAAGGTTCCTTTAGTAAACCACCCACATTCGACGGCAGTTCATCTTGGCCCATGTATAAACGACAATTTGAGGCCGTGGCTACAGCTAATGGATGGGATAATCAAGAAAAATCTACTTCTCTGGTAATTTCGCAGAGAGGTCCGGCCCTAGAACTCCTCCAAAGCATTCCAGTCGATGAACAAGGCAATTTCGACAAGATCATCGCCATCCTAGACAAACGCTACGACAATCAATCCTTGAGCCAGGTATACCAAGTCCAACTGAGTGGAAAAACCCAAAAATCCGGTGAAAGCCTTCAAGAATTCGAAGCAGAGATTAGACGGTTAGTTCACTTGTCCTACCCAGACCTGCCAGAGGAAACGAAAGACCAGTTGGCCACACAGAGTTTCATAAACGGCATCAGAGATGTGGAAGTTCAAAGAAATTTAAGACTGAGTGGCGTCAAGAAAAGTAATGAAGCTCTACTTAGGGCTTTGGAAGTAGAGGCCGTCATGAACATGTCCAAGCCGAGGGTCCGAGCAGTTTCCTTCAACCAGGAAGAGTCAGAGTCACCACTTCAAGCGCTGCTGGCTGGTCTGAACAAAATATTAGACCGGTCACAAAGAACTGGCACCAGAGGGGCATGTTACGGCTGCGGACGGACAGGGCACTTTCAACGTAATTGTCGAGTGAGGCCACCTGAACGATCACCGACCAGGGGTAACCAACAGAACAGCCACATGTCCAGGGACCGTCAGTCAGTCAGCATAGAGGGGCGAATGCTGACTGTCCCTCCACCAGCCCCCAAAACGTTATCCATCCGGGGATTTTGCCGAGATAGCGGCAGCCTAGTCATCAGAGGCACCATCAATGGGCGAGCAGTTACCATCACAATCGATACCGGCGCCGCTGTGTCCATTGCCAAGTCCAGGGTCTTGAGAACATCAGAAATTCGGCCAGTTAGCAATAACATCCAGCTCAGAACGGTCACCGGCGAGTCCATGTCAATACAGGGTGAGGCAGATGTCGTGCTACAGATAGGGGACAACATGATCCGGCATAGGGTCCTGGTAGCGAATATTGAGGACGATTTTATACTGGGAATGGACCTAATTAGCCAGCATGGATTTATGTTCGACCCGAGATATGATGTTCTTCGGTTCCTAAATGAGGAATTTGTATTGACACGGCCCGTCAACACATCAGTCACCACCATAAAAATTGTGGCAAAGTCTTCGGCTAGAATTCCCGGTCGAACGGAACAGATTATTCTTGGGTAGTTAGACAGCAATCCTGGGAGCTGCGTTGGAATGGTGGAGCCCGTACACTCAGCTCATGACTACTTAGTTGGACGGGCTATAGTTAAAACCGGACGGGATATTCCAATCAGAGTCCTGAATCTGTCCAACAACGACATCAGAATTACCAATGGTCAAGAGATAGCTTGTTTCGAGCCAGTAGAGACCATCATCAATTGCGAAGAAGAGTACCCGACGTCGGTGAAGGAGCCAGGGCCCGATAAAGAGTTCCTACAACAGTTTGCTGACCATTTGACACACTTGACACCAGAGAACCAGAAGAAAGCCAAGCAATTTATCACAAAACACTGGCAAATTTTTAACAGTAAAAATGGAACAACCGGTCGCACCAACATCATCCAGCATCGAATAGATACCGGAAAGGCTCAACCCATCAGAATACCACCTAGACGACTACCATTGGGGCAACAACAGGCAGTCGAGGAAAACATCGAGTCCATGTTACAAAATGGAGTTATTGAGCCATCCATCAGCCCATGGTCTGCTCCCGTCGTGCTAGTTAAAAAGAAGAATGGAACCACCCGATTTTGCGTGGATTACAGAAAGCTCAATGACGTCACGAAGAAAGACAGCTATCCACTACCCCGAATCGATGACACTTTGACCACACTAGCAGGCTCCCGTTGGTTCTCCACACTAGACCTAAAAAGTGGATATTGGCAGGTTGGTCTACACGCAAACGACAGAGAAAAGACAGCGTTCTCCACCAGTAAAGGGCTGTTTCAGTTCACGGTCATGCCCTTTGGGTTATGTAATGCACCCGCTACATTTGAGAGACTAATGGAGTATGTACTGAGCGGGTTAACATGGAGGACGTGCTTAGTATACCTCGACGACATTCTAGTCATGGGCCAGACATTCGACGACCATCTGAAGAACCTGGGAGAAGTATTCTCCAGAATTAATAACGCCAACCTGAGACTCAATCCGAAGAAGTGTTCCTTGTTTCAAAAAGAAGTAGAGTTTTTGGGCCACGTAGTGTCCGAGTCAGGAATCCGCACCAACGAAGACAAGATAGAAGCCATCCGTGATTGGCCAGTTCCAAGAGACAAACATGAACTCCGAAGCTTCTTGGGACTCTGTTCATACTACCGGCGTTTTGTTGAGGGATTTGCCACCATCGCCGCCCCTCTACATCGGCAGACCACTGATAAAGAGACCTTCCATTGGAATCAGGATGGCGAAACATCATTCAGGCGACTGAAGGCAGCACTATGTTCCAGCCCAATCCTAGCCTTTCCTACACAGTCCGGCAAATTCATCTTAGACACCGACGCCAGCAACACAGGTTTGGGGGCCGTCCTATCCCAGGTGCAAGATGGTGAAGAGAGGGTGATCGAGTACTACAGTCGTGGATTCTCGAAACCAGAAAGAAATTATTGCGTCACCAGAAAAGAACTTCTTGCAATAATAAGGGCTGTATACCATTTCCACAAATACCTGTATGGTCGCCATTTTCTAATCCGAACAGATCATGCCGCACTCAAATGGCTGCTGGACATGAAGACACCGGAAGGACAACTGGCCAGGTGGATGGAGAAATTACAGCAATACGACTTCAAGGTGGAACACCGTGCCGGCCGTTTGCACAATAACGCCGATGCCCTATCCAGAAGACCCTGTAGAGCGGAATGCGGACATTGTCTGAGGACGGAACAGCGAGAAGGTATCCCCATCAGGCAGATCCGAGTGCAGGCCAACGAAGACTGGACAACGGAACAGTGCATCCAGGATCAAATGGCTGCTCCAGACATCGAACCAATCTTGTCACTCAAAATGAGAGGGGCACCCAGGCCACGATGGGACGAGGTAGCTAGATACTCCGGCGTGCTGAAATCGTTATGGGCTCAGTGGGACTCTCTAAGAGTAGACAATGGAATGCTCAAGCGAGTTTGGGAAAGCGCTGATGGACGAGAAACCAAGTCCCAACTGGTAGTTCCGAAGAAAAAGGTACCAGCCATCCTGACCGAAGTACATGATGGAATTACCGGAGGCCACCTGGGCATGAATAAAACCCTAGACAAAATTCGCCAGCGGTACTACTGGGTGAATTACTTCGAAGACGTCAGAGCTTGGTGCCGCAAATGTGCCACATGTGCCGCCAGTAAGGGCCCGAAGACCCGGACCAAGGGCAGAATGCAGCAGTACAATGTGGGCGTCCCATTTGAGAGAATTGCCATCGATGTCGCCGGTCCGTTTCCCGAGTCTGAGAGGGGGAACAAATACATTCTGGTCGCAATGGATTACTTCAGCAAATGGCCTGAGGCATATGCGATACCCAACCAAGAGGCAACCACGGTAGCGACGGTCCTAGTAGAACAACTATTCAGCCGGTTTGGCGTCCCGATGGAATTACACTCAGACCAGGGGCGTAACTTCGAATCGAATGTATTCCAGAAGGTCTGCACGATGTTGGGGATCAGGAAAACGAGAACAACACCATTACGCCCACAGTCAGACGGAATGGTGGAAAGATTCAACAGGACCTTGGAACAACACCTATCCAAGGTCGTCAGCAATAACCAGCGTGATTGGGATGAGCATATTCCCCTATTCCTGTTGTCATATCGCTCTACATAATAGTACAGGCCTGACCCCAGCCAGGGTCCTATTCGGAAAGGAGCTGCGATTACCATGCGACTTGGCATTTGGCTCCCCCGAAGAACCTCCCCAAGACATCGACGAATATGCCGACCAACTCCGACATAACATGCTGGCAATACACGAATTAGCCCGAACGCAGATGTTGGCCACCAGTGACCGGATGAAGACGCGATACGACCTCAAGGCCAATTCAGTCGGGTTCCAGGAGAGGGACAAAGTCTGGTTGTACAACCCGCAACGGAGCAAGGGTAAATCCCCAAAGCTTACACCCGCCTGGGATGGTCCATACGAGGTGGTCAATAGGCTTAATGACGTCGTCTACCGGATCCGTCGAAACCCCAAGGCTAAATTGAAGGTGGTTTATTTAGATCAACTAGCTCCCTACCATGGAGAGGATGTTTCTGATCGGGACGATCAGAATTAAAGGGGGGGCAGTGTTACGAAATTTACCCAAAGCCGACCCTGTGTCATTTCAGCACGACAACAAACGCTTTACGACAAAAAAATACGATTCTCGAAAAGACTCGGCAGCGGAAGGAACTATGATGATTTCTACTGGAGAATTCTACGCTGGTGATATAAAAGAAGCACACCACGATCGCCGGGCAGTGATACCGCGTCGACTAGCTTATATGGGCTTGTTATTGTATTTGAATCAGATGTTTGAATGTAAATAAAGTTCTAGAAAAGTGAAAGTAAATATCAGTTGTTATAATTTTCAATTGAACCCACGAAGTACATTACAATTTTCATAAACTTTTATATTAGAATCCACAATATATTTTATATTTATTTATTAAAGTCACAATTGATACTTTTAATATATATTCAGTAAAATAGAATTTCTTCAGAATTATCGTTGTCAATTGACGATTTGGCTTATCCCATTTTAATGAGTAGTTATTAAGTTGGCTATTCAACGAGGGTGATCCGATTTAAATTTGAAGAAATAAGTAGATGGCATTCGACAAATATAATACACATTTCTTGCATTATCTGCAGCGGCAAATGAAGCCATTATTTTCTGAATAGAATTCCATTTGCATGTAGTAATGTTTAGGAAAAACGAACGGGACAAATTAATAATGAAGGTTTACTTGTAAAAAATCAATTATATAATTTATAGTTAAATGTCTCCTTACCAGGATGTGGGGCGGAAATCCTGCCTCTTTTTGTAAATAATTAACTATACTAAAATATTTGACATATGAGAAAAACGGTGAGCGGTAGATCGAACTAAGCCAGGATATTGGACTATATCGGTTAACAATGTGTTAATATTGAAAAGAACTGAGTTAAATGATTGTTTAAGTTAAGCGTTGAGCAATTCTAAATGGATAAATATACCATTATATATTTAAAAAATTATACAGTTACAACTTATATCGAAACATCATTATGGATTTCTTAAAAATATGGGTACCAAAAACGCCCTCAGTTATATCACAAACATAATATATAATAGTTTAGATAAAAACAAACCAACTATAGTAACCTTAGATTTAGCTAAAGCATTTCACACGGTAGATCATTCGCTACTCTTGGATAAACTTTATAGATATGGTATACGAGGCAATGCGCATAAAGACAACAAAGGGTTAAAATCAATGACAAGTTCAGTGATTATAAGGGTCCCTTACTGTTTTTGGTATTTGTGATGATCTCCTAGACAGTATGGAAGATGAAACCATCGTGTCTTATGCCGATGATACTGCCACTATATCTACAGCAATGACGTGGCCTGAAGCAGTATCTAAAATGAATATATTACTTAAACATATCTTATCGTGGCTTCTAGAAAATAGATTATTTCTTAACATTGAAAAGACAGTGTATATTACTTTTGGTAACTACAGCGACAGTGTGCCTGACTGCTGTGATATTAAAATAAATGACAAACCCGTAAACAGAGTAGATAATGTTAAATACCTTGGAGTAATTATTGATTATAATATGAAATGGACCAAGCACATTGAATAGGTAACAAAAAAACTAGGTATTTAACTTTTATTTTTAAGAAACTGTTAAATATCATGGATACTAAAACATTACTTTTATTATACTATGGGTTCTTTCACAGTGTCGCCTCATATGGTATTCTTGTCTGGGATGGAGCGTACAATAATACTCTTGCACAACTGCAGAATTTACAGAATAGAATCTTAAAAATAATTAGTAAAAAAATTTCTTATCTGATAAACGTCCACTAAATATGAAACAACAATTCGCATTTAATGCCCTAGTGTACCATTATCCCACTCTAAAACAAAAATTTTCTAATTCAACGAGCATTACAAGAAATAAGAGTATTATCTTACCAAAAACCTATAAAAAAATTAGTGAGAAGAACAGTATATATGAGGCTACTCTGAGATTTAATAAATTACCAAAGTGCTAAATAATAATAAATATGTATTAAAAATAAAATCAAAAGGTGGATAAAATATAAAGTCGAGTAGGTGATTAATACATAAATAATAAATTATTATAGTATGAAATGATCATAATATGACATAGAAACAACATAATCTAAGGAACTCCATTTTATTCTGATAGGCTGCAAGTTTTAATTCTTAATATTAATGTTAATTTTAAGTCTAATTTTCTGTTTAGATTTAATATAGATTGTACTATTACAGTTCCTAAGTACAGGTACCTGTGTGCCTCTCTTTAGGAATTACATTACTTACATTTGTATTGTATTGTAATTTTTTGGTAATAAATAAAAAAATCTAATGTGTGTTCAATAAAAGTTTATATATATATATATATATACCTAACAGATGTTCAGTACGATACTATGTACTCAACTTTTCTCCTTCAATCCATCAATTGCATTTATACCCTGTTCTCGATGTTTTCTGCTTCTGGTTATCCTAAGGTGTATTATTTCTAATTCCGGAACAGATTTAGAATTCTGACACTTGTTTTTTCATCAATCATATTTTTGGGAACTATCCCTTTTTGTCAACATTGTTTATTTGAATGGATTTTACAGTTAGTTTATTCGCAAGAATAGTTGCTATTTAAGATGATTAATTTCTCGAAGGGTTCCTAATTTGACAGCGTAAATAAAATGAAAATGTAGTAATTCTACCCGTCCTTATTATTAACTACAATTTTTCTTCAAGGGCAGTTGTCACAACACCGTTTTTTAGATACTGACACCATTGTTTTTAGGTTCTTTAATAGTAATATGTTTTTATGTGGAAGTACGTTACATTTATTTTATTATATTTGTCAATTAATTAAATTTATCGGTTTTGTGACATATAATTTCGAAATTATTGTTAAGGAATTCGTTGATCATTTTGATTTCTGATTGAGGTTCCCTCATCTCATTTTTTTCTGTAACAAAGGAAACTTAAGGAAGCAAGGTGTATGATGTTTAGTAATACAGAAAGGGAAACTCTGTCTTCAGATGTGGACTCTTGTCGGTAATATTTATTGCTAGCCAAGTAAAACATTGGAGCTCTCAGTATGAAGTGATCGGAAGTCAAATACGCTGCAACTGTCAATTTTATTTATTTGATAAAAAAAATTGTGCCTTTCAGTGAAAATAGAAATAGCGCTTAACAAAAAACATACGGGGATTGACAACAACTCCAAAGAGCACACAGCACGTAGCAGATAAGCATACCAAATTATACACATACTTGTATCCAGGGAGACTGGTTGACCATATTGTAGAGATTTATTTGTCTCATAATACCTCTGAGAGAGTTTTGTAAGAGACAACTCGTAATCCTCGCAATTTTACTAATTGTCCCTTCTACCGAACAGAAGTGAGAAGAGGAATCCCTAATGAGCTGTCAAAATACTTTTGTCACATGTACATATTTTATATTTAAAAAGAAGCGACTTCAGCTGACTTAGAATAAAAACCGGTTAGAAACCCTGGACAATCAATCATTATTTTGAGGTATATCTTCTTTTTGACCTGATTTAAGGTACAATTCTATTGAAAATTTTATTCTTCTCTCTCTTTCTCCCTCTCTCTTTCTCCCTATCTAATTTGCATTCTTTTACTATATTTCCAAATATTTTTATTTTTTTTATTTGTTTTATTATTTGCATCACTTTTTATAAGTGTAACTCTAATTCACTGTATATTGAGTACACACTTTATATGCTTATGTGTATTGGTCACCCCTATTTAATTCATCACCCTGTACATCTGTAATTCAACTCAACACGATATTACAACGGTCCTGATATCTTTAAAACCACCTTGTAGAAGTATAAATCCTCTCCACACTAATGACTGTTTCTTATTTTCTATTATTTAAATTATACCTGTATACCTACTGTTTTACTTCGCCCCATATATGAATACTAGGTATTCTATTTATGCAACTGCTCAAGGTCTACCCTATATAACAAAATTCACATTTTTGAACCATATTTTCTGACTATAATTATACTCTACCATTTATTTCAACCACCCGATATGTGCAACTGCGTCTCAAATTTTTTGAACCCATGTATAATTATTTTATTCCCCGTCCTATAATTCTTTCTTTCTACTTTCTGCTTTCTTATTTTTCAATTTTATTGTAGTTGATAATACTTCCAAGCTTTACATTAAGGATGTAATCAACAAAAATATTGCCTGACCGATGGTAGAGTTAAGGACAATCTGTAATTTTTACATATATTGGAAATACAAGTAGAAGTGACAACAATTCCTTAATTTATTAAGTTAATCTTTTGCTCGCTACCTATAAAAAAATTCTAAATTCTATAAGGACTCCTCAATGTCATAATAATTTGATAAAACAACGATTTTAATTGTTTGATAAAAGATTTTTCATCTCGACTTCTTAATTTTTCATTAAAATTTTCAACTAGTAACTTCCTTAAAATTATTTCGTGTTTTCAATTCTTTTAATGAAACCTGCATGGTTTTGAAAATAGTAAATAAACTAGGAAGTGTTAATGGAAAATATTTCTTCTAATAGAGTGTAAAAAATTAAATTAACAGCGCATAACTCTTAAAAACCCTAACATCCATGTAACACTTATTTCGTATATCACTAATGTGATGGACTGATCCAGATATGTGCACCAATCGTTTTTTCCACCTAACTACTGAAATAGTTTTCAATAGCAGTTATTAGTAGATCTTAATAGAGACGGGTATTTTCTCATCAATCAAAGACGGCAATAAGTGTTCTAAAGAATAAAATAATTAAACCTTTAATGCAAGTCATAGTAATAAACATTAATTAACTGACTTCCAAAAAGGAGGAGGTTATCAATTGGTACGTATTTTTTTGTATATATGTTACCTGATTTCTTCTTCTGTTGTGCAGCGATTTGAACGTTTATGGGCTTGTGTAATAGAGTATATATTCCGATTGGTGAAACTTGAAATTTTGTAAGAGAATTCCACTGGTAAAGTGATGAAAATTGAGATTGAACACATGCGCGCATGGAAATCGACCAATGTCCCTAAAATATTGGTGGATTTTTCAAAACCTGTTATCATGTGTATAGTTTTGTAAAGTGTAATCTATTATAGAAGATCCCTAAGTGGTTTTATATATTTTTCTGCGTTGTGCAGCAGTTTTGCAGAAAATCGCAGAAAGATCCAATATTCTTATCAGAAAATTTAATCGAAGTGACGTAACTGATATTTCCTCATACATATTTTAATTCCAACGTAACAGTGCGGGAATTGCAGGCACTGGAAGTTTTAATGGCCAATTTGAAAATATTCTATGTACATTCCAAGCATATAGGTAGTATAGTATAGTATTTTCGGGTCGTGAACTCAATGAGTACCAAGCTCATTTTGTTTGTATACCTGGCAAATACCGATTTAAATGAAAATCTTTCAATTTTGCGAAGGCGCTGCTTTCGATGTCACCTATTCCCGGCCTAATAGAAAATTCAGTGACAACACATGTCAAGCTCCAAACTGCTTTTTGGTGCGATTATACACAGGGTGTTTAATTATTGCAAACAAAACCACAAAGTACAATGATAAAAGCTATAACAATCACACAGATGAATCGGTAGGAATTTTATCGATATGTGAAATAACTAATATTTATCATTTCTTAGTGCAAATTTCACAGCCGATTCAATTAGGCAGTGAACTTTTTGAGGGGTGTTTTTTCTTCACAATAAGGTAAGAACAGTCACTCCTAATATGAAAACTTTAATTCAATATGGAGTTTTTGGAAGTGTTGTTAGACTGTTATGATTGACTAACTCAATGTATATATACACATATATGTATACATCCAGAAAAAATAATTATATAAGGTAGCCATCAGTAATTGAATAAATATGTTAGTGAAATTATAGGACGGAATCGAATAGTTGTTAAATATGTTGGTTAAAAAATGTTAAAATAAAGCTATACCTATAAGGTAGACCATTAGCTGTTGAATTTCGAAGGTGCTTAGAATATGGGTTGGACTGAAATTACAATTATACAGGGATATTTTGAGTGGCAATAAGTAGGTTCATATACAGGGTGGTTGAAATATATGCTAGAAGAATAGTTAAAAATTGCGTTATAAAAATGGTTTATTGCGTAGCCTAACTTGCAATATAGGGTGGAGAGGAGATATTGTTATACAGGGTGATAATAAAAACGTTAGTGAAAATGAATTATTCATAGGGCGGCCCAAAAGGAGTTGCATATATATGATGGTTGAATATGTTTCAAATATTATATCCTACGGAGTAGAATGACAGTAACAGAAGGCAATAAAAAAATTATGGTGGCCCATAGGAAGCCGTATGTACAGGATGGTTGGAATGTAGGATGAAGTGGACGTTTTCTGTCTCGAAAAATGTTTGAAAGAAAACTTATAAAGTGTGGTCCATGAATATGTGATAGTGAAATATAGGGCACAGAAGAATAATTGTTCTATAGGATAGTTAAACATTTTACAATAATGTGATACCTATAAGGTAGTAAACAGAGTAATTGAAATATCTTGTGAAGTGCAATTATTACAAAGTGTTTTAATAAAGGTGTTTTGAATTTAAACTGATTCATTTCGTCTTCGAAACAATTAGTTTACAGGGCAAATGTAAACTACTAAAATTGTCGTTCTTACTATTATTACCAATTTTAAATTTATATTTAATACATTACAGCTTAAAGTATACATATTTATTCACATACTATTCAGAGGTTAGGTGTATTAATTGTACAAGTGATGGTGTCAGGTATTTTTAAGATAATATAATATTATTTCTTTGATATAATATCGTCAAAACAAATAATTACAATCTTTATAAAACGTTTGGACAAGACAACGTCTATTGGGTTAGGTAGTTAAACATATTTTTGGCTTATTAAGTCAATGCGTACCAGTTCATTTTGTTCGTAAACATTTACTTGTCAATTTAAATGAAAATGTATCATACTGTAATGTTAGGCTGTTCGAGGTTAGGTTAGGTTAGGTTAGTTCAAAAAAACTAAAAAGTTGAAAATAAAACATTTACAAAAATATATATAACCGACTTCCAAGCATAACTAAAATGTTGAAAATAATTATAACGAAATACAACTCTAGACAGTAAATAACACATTCAATGTTGTTAGGTACCTAAACACGAAGTAAAAAATTTAAACATTAAAAGGTGCTCAATTTGTACAAATTAATTACCTATTTTTGAAATAGGTGCAAAGCAAATCTAAAATCCAGCATTATGTACTTTATTTTTTAAAACTTTACTTTATTATACATATGGTAGGTTGGAAGGTAATTAATTTGTGCAGAATGACCACCTTTTGTGTTTAAATTTTTTACTTTGTGTGTAGGTACCTAACAACATTGAATGTGTTATTTATTGTCTAGAGTTATATTTCGTTATAATTATCAATTTAATACTAAATGATTTTTTTAACTCGAATTTAGCAACAAATTTATTTTTTAAAGGTGAATCTGTATAGATCAGCCAAACATTCATTTGGTTGGTTCCTTGTTGTTTCTGGTCTTACTATGTCGAAAAATATTCTATCGTTTTTATGTCTGGATTTTTGACGATGTCATTACATTCTATTGTTTCAATAAATATTATTATGAGAAACAACATTTCAATTCTTTGAATAGAAGTCGTACGATTATGAAAATAATAAACAAGCAAATGAAAATGGGAAATTTTTCTTTGTGTAGAGTGTAAAAATCTATTTAACCGGGCATACTGCTTAAAAGCCCAACTTCCAAGTAAGACTGTGTTCGTACTTCACTAAATTAAAATATCCATCCGGATTTATCCAGATTAGTGTTCGCCCAATGGTCGAAATTCGACCATATTTCATCAAATTTTGAACAATATTGAGGTTTGTTTATCAAAAATATATGTCAAGCAGAAATAAAGTGGAAGAGAAACCAGAGAAGAAGCCGTCTTGAAATCTCTCCCCCCCCCAAGTCGTTCATATCATATTGACAAATCTATTGAAATAAAAAAAAGAATTTAAACAAATATAGGCATTCCTAATAATTTTGAAAAATGCATGATCACCCAGTGTTTGGTGGGATTGCACTTTGTAACTTAAAAGTTTTCATCACTTGCAGTTTCAATCGAGTAAAATAAAAAAATATATATGTCCAACAACCTTTTAAAAACTACAATCTTTAATATATATTTTCTGTTTTCCACTGATTGTCAATTTGTTAAACCACACCGGAACATGGTGAAAATAATGTAGTAATAAAATAATTAATTCGCAACAAAAACAGAATAATTAAAACGAAAGTTACTGCTACTTGTCCGAAAAATCAATACTGATCTACTACATTGACTATTTTACTACTAAACAATAAACAACGTTTGATGCTGAATTATCAAACATGGTCTTTAGATGATTTAACAGCAGATACCACTTCTTCCATATATAATTACTCAATAGTTTTCGAAGGAAAAATATTTTCAATAAAAATATATTTATTTGTAAAATAGACGTATGTACCTAATTTACCATAACAAATCAGTAAATACATTGAATTTTTTTATATTTTAAATACAGATCGTTAAAATATTAATGACATGTTTATTTTAGGTAAAACTATTGTAATAAAACCCGGATTTTGCAGGAATGGAAGCATGAAATAATAACTAAATTTTGTATTAGATAAAATGCATGAAACCAAAACAGTAACTAACTATTCTCTACCTAAAAATAATTGAAAGATTCGGTCTTTAAATATATTCAAATATCTAGTTATAGTTTTTAACATAAAAAAACCCTTTAATTAACTACAAAACATAAGTACATATTAATAAACCTTCAACCAAAATCTTAAGATGTAATACAATTTCATTAACTTAAATGAAACACATAGTAAGCAATGACAATTTCTGTTTTGTATGGAAAATATAAAGAAATATAGTCATCTGCTGTTAATTAATGATAAATAAGTAATACTCACATTTGTTAAAAAAATTTCGCAGTGAATGAACCTGAAATCTTGAATTTTACACATTGAAGTTACAACTTACCTTTACCATCGTGCTATAATAATCTTACACCAAACAATATTCTGAAATGTCACAATTCAAAATCAGGGCGCCACATCAAAGATAGTCATGAGTTCGGGGCTGTCAAATCTTACTATATGTCTTGAATATTACAATCAGTACATTAATTCACTTTTTTTGTCATCTTATTTAAATTATATGAAATTTATACGGTAAAAATTAAAATAATCTTTAAATTGAAAGTATAGCATTAAAATTAATAAAATACCATCAGAAATAAATTCATCAATTGCAAGATAATTCTTATTTGAGTTGACAAACCATATTTACAAAGCAATAAAAGTTGCATACTTGCGAGAACCCAATCAACGGCAATTATTATGTAATATAAATTTTGATGGGTTCTATTTCAATAGCATGACGATGTAGAATAACATTAGGAACGGGGGAAAATTTGTTACTTTTTAGTTTAATTTAATTCGTCTTTCACATTTGAGTCAATCCATCATACGATTTTCTCTCCAAGCAATCTGGCGACACTGTTACTGTTATCTGTGTGGCATTCACAGTATGGACGTAAATAATGTTTTTTTATTATATTTTATTTAATGATTGAACCAATATTATAAATAAATTTTAGCATTCTGCACTGAAGGTTGTCAATTGCTACTAAACAAAAGAAAAGTAAAGAGAATCGGTTGACAGACAGAGGAGAAAATATTACCTAACCGTTTTATCTTTGCCTATTTATATATAGATATCTCCAGCAATCAATTTTTCCAGGTTATTATTGTGAAATATTTTTCAATGGCCATTCTTAATAAATGTTAATAGATATTGTTATTTTTTTGTGAAAATCGATAACTTCTCAATCTAAAGGTAATAAGCTTTGATAAAGTAAAATATTTATTTGACATTTTGGTAATCTTTTTCGCCTAATCCTCGTTGGTAAGGGACATTCCTCATGTCTGGTATTTAGATCACTTAAAAGCTTTAGCTACGACACGCACACGTTGCCGACGCCAACGACCATGTTGAAACACCTTAAAAACCACGCAGTGAATAGAGTTTCTATGGGATGACAGAATGAGAGATTAATCCGCATGATGTATCTGGTATAGAGGTTTTAAGGATTATTCTGGCTTAATTACTTGGTGAAACCGTCCGTGCCGCAGTGTCTAATTCAAGAATGTCGTCGCTCCAACGTTACAGCATATAACTCACATGTAAGAGAGAATTTCGTTTTGAGGATGATGTCTAAAATCGGTTTGTATATCATTGAAACTTTAAACACTATACAGTGCAGAGAAATTTGAAACTTATTAAATTAAAGCATTTAATAAATGGATAAGTTTAGTAATTAGCTTTGAGATGAAAAGTACTTAGATGTAGATGTAGTTTCTTGATAAACAACATTAAGTACAGTTATGCTTACTAACATAACATGAAGATATAAAATTATATGAGTGACTTTCCTTGTTTATTTGATTCATGAGGAGAATTATGTTTGAGTATAAAACACAATCATAATTATCATCTGAAAAATAATACTTCAAAAATGAGTTCATGTAAAGATGGAATAGGTATTATTTCAACAAAGGCCTGAATAAATAAACAGATTACAGAAAAAAACATAATGTCAAAACTAAAAATATATTCCATAAATTCTAAGGGAATGCTAGTTCGGCCAGCGTCACTTATCATTACTTAATTAATATTAATAACACACGCCAACAAAAAATGTTTATAAAAAGCTTTTGATGCAATTTTTTGATAACTTATGTATACTTGAATGCGAAACCGTATTTGATAATAGTTTTATTTTTATCACTCACCATTTACTTACTCTATAGCACCGTTTATATATTTCAAAATAAGAGGGAAAAGTTGTTTAATATAAATTTAAAATATATAGTTTGTCTTATTTCGTTACAAGTTTCTATTTCAATAATTTTCAATTACTAAAAAGTGAATGTTATGAATTCGTCGGCACGTTTTATTTTTAATGTATGCTCAGTGATTATTCAAAAACGGCTTGGCCAATGTGGATGATTTAAATGGCATTATATTAAGGAATATTATAGAAAGGTACATAATTTTCTATAAAGTAAAATTTATGGTTTTGCAGAAAATCAGACAATGCGATAATTAAGGGCTTACACTTCAGTGACTTTCTACGAATCTATACAGTTTTCTCTCAAACGGCTCAACCAATTTGAATGTTTTAATTGGTATTCTACAAACGGGTGTTTCAGCTTGATTTCGAATAATTTTCTATAACCTAAAAAGTACCGTTTTTCTGAAAATCGTAAAAAGATGTACAAAAACCGGTAAATATCAATGTAAATGTCAAATTTTCATCATAAATATCTAGCTTAAATGTCAAGAGATGCCATGAAAGTATATCTTACAGGGTGTTTGTAACGGTATTTATTTTATAAGGCTTGCAGTCGAGTGAAATGACACAAAATATTCAATTAGTGAATCGAAAAGAAAAATTGTTAGGTGAGCGATCTTTCTATACGGCATGAGGTGGTAGGTGTGTGTGTGTGTGTATGCATGGAAATTCAAACAGCATGCAAATTACAGTTGAGTAGGTGGTTTCAAAAAATCTTACAAATAAATGTGAGATTGAGTAGTTGAAATATAAGGTGGAATAGAATTAAAGTTATACAAGGTCGTTCAAAAAATGTTGTATTGGGTGGCACATAAGTAGTTGCGTATACAAGGTGGTTGAAATAAGAATGAATTAAAAATATAGTTTTATAGAGTGGATCGAAATACTTAAAAAAATTATTTTGTCTATTCATTGGATTTTCTCTCCTCCAATTTTTTTCTTGTAACAGATAAGTATTTAAAAATTGTATATGTAGAACAAAGTGTAGTAAGGCAATTTCGTAAAATTGCCCGGATTACTGACTGCCTGTACCGAGATTATTTCTCACAGTTATTCTGAGAGAAAGCGATGTCTACAAAATAATCATCCAGTATTCCTCTATATAAGTAATCTATTGTATATTGTCTTAAACGTATCTGTGTTTGGAGACGTTTCAACAGCTGAGTCTGGAGTCGTTGAAAATCGTTTGTTGTTGTATTTCGTGGTTTTTTCTAAAAAATTTCGCTTGATATTGATATTGATTTTTTTTTTTGTGTGTCAAAAATTTTATAGTGACAATTTGTCTTGGGCGATCACTTGATACTGCGGGTACCGTTTTTCTGCTCTGTTAGCAATAGATTTTTCCAGTCCAAATTAAGGTCGATTGAAGATGCGTCGATTTCAATGTTGTTTATCATCTTACAGCTGGCTCCTTTAAGTTTTGTGTTTTTTAAATTTTCCTCTTTCATCAAAATCTTTGTTTTATCTCAGTCTGTCGTATGGCTGCTGGTACTGGTTTATACATCATTGCCCAAATTTGATTTGTCCACAATTCTTCTCGAAATGATATATTGATGTTCTTTTCTCCTTGCTTCTAAAGGTCTTGAAGTTTCTCCGGTATAAGAATGCCAGAGTTACATAAAACACTGTACACAAAATCCGATTTTTGGAATTCTGGATTGAGTTAAATGGTTTGGTTTGTGTGAGGATAGAGTGCAATGTATTATTTATTTATAAACAGTTTTGACACTGTATTTATTTCCTAACCACTTAATATTTTCCAATGCACCTGGGACATATGGAATTATGTTCATAATTTGTTTTTCTGTTTGTGTTTGGTTGGTATTAGTTATGTGTTGGTTAGTTGTGTTGGTTTGTTGTTGCGATTTTCTTTCTAGTTGATTTATAGTTTTATTTATAAAGTCTTAGGGGTATTCATTTTGAAGTAGATGTTGTTTGATAATATTGACTTCGTCGTTACATATTTGAGTGGATGAAGATATGTTTTTTGCTTTATCATATAAGCGCTTTACAACAACTAACCTTATGAAAACAATTATACGGGAATCTTGTACAAGGTCTGGTTATTAAATAACGAGAGTGCTTATGAATAAAGCTTTATTTTAAATATTATTCTATCATCGAATGATCGTCTTCAATGTACTGCCTCCCTCGCCCTCTCCACACACCGTCTATTAGTTTTTTACACTGCTCAAAGCAGAGCTGGAAGTATTTTGTAAGAGCAGAGAGGATTAGTAGAAGTTATATCTTTATTGTCAGAACTAAATTTTTACAAATTTGTCACTACTAGTCTATGTGTTGATATTTGTTCTCTAAATTGTTTTCTATGTATATGTTTCCCTGAGGTGTTACATTATTTTCCCTATGCTATACTTTAAAATATTCCTTCCCTAAAATATGTTGCGTGCTCTGTCTGCAGTAGCGCCCTTCTGGGTCTCTTGGTCCTCTGTGATTCTTCTTGCGTCCTCATCTGTACTTGTTGCCAGTTCCTCTTCTTCTTCAGTCCTCGGTCCTCTGAATCCCTCTCCGCTGGTTCTTGTCTCTGTCTTGGTGTGTGACTGATCTATCCATCTGGCTGCTGTTATCGTCACTGTGTTGTGGTCCGATGATAGTTCCTCCGTTGTCCCTATGTCCGTGTTCTGTTAGATAAATTTGTTCTATACGACTCCTTGACCTCCGCTTGTTAGGTGATGGGTTGATCCCGTTGGTCCTCTAACGTCGTATTTCTCTCTTTCTGCATGTTCATGTAGTCTCCTCCTTTAAGGGATGGTTGGAGTTAAGATTCTAATATCTATTAGTATTCGTAGGTTTTCGAGATGTATTTGTTCTTATTGTGTTGTTTATTTTATCTATAAGTACATCAAGATAAGCAAGTTTATACAAATTTTCCATTTCCAATGTAAATTTCATTGTGGGTTCTTGACGATTGATGTTATTTAGAAATGAGTGCAGTTCTTGATCACCATACTCCCAAACCACTAAAATGTCATCAACGTATCTCCACCGCACTTTTGGTTTATTCTTATAGTTGAATATGAAACTTACCTGAAAATATGTCATGAATAAATCAAATTGAAAATATGTTGTGTTTAAGCAAAGTTCGGTAGTTCCATAATTGTGTCAATATTATATTTAATTTTGTTTTGTTGTGTAAGGTAATATCTTGTAGCATTTTATTTTTTATAATTTGTAAGTATTTATCAACAGGTACATTTGTAAAAAGTCTAACTATGTCGAAACTTACTAGTATATCATTTCTGTTGACAATAATGCTTTTTAGTTTTGTTAAAAAATCATTCGTGTTTTTTAAATTGTTTGGATTGTTTTTATAAGTTTAATTATATTTTTCGTTCTTATGGAGTGAATACTTGTTTGTGTTTTGTTATTATGTCTCTGGCAGCTTTTTCTATATTTTGAGTAGGACCCTTTTTGAGCTTAGAAGATGATCCTGGTGGAGACATGTTGATGACATTTTTGTCGTTTGGGAGTATGGTGCTGAAGAACTGCACTCGTTCCTAGATTAAATAAATAGTCAAGAACGCATAATAAAATTTAATGGACATGGAAAATTTGAATAAACATGCTTATCTTGATGTACTTATGGATAGAACAAACAACACAATATGTACAAGCACTTATCGAAAACCTACGAATACTAATAAATTTTTGAATTCTGACTACAACCATCCCTTGAACGTAAAAAAAGTGTTGTAAAGTGCTTATAAGATAGAGGAAAAAACATATCTTCATCCACCCAAATATTGAAGAAGAACTCAATATTATCAAGGAACATCTACTTCAACAGCACAAATAACCAGAACATCACTAATACCAAGCAAACACAAACAGGCATCCAAATTATGTACATAATTCCATATGTCCCATTTTCATGGGAACAAATTAGGCGGTTAGGAAATAAATACGGTGTTAAAACTGTTTTTAAAACAAATAACATATTGCGCTATATCCTCATACATACCAAACCATTCAACACAACTCAGAATTCCAAAAATTGTGTGTACAGTGTTTTATGTGACTGTGGCCATTCTTATACCGGTGAAATTTCAAGACCTTTAGAAGTAAGGAAAAGGACATCAATATAACATTTCGGGAAGACATGTAGACAAATGAAATTTTGCCAATCATGTCTTAATCAGCACCGGCAGCCATAGGATAGACTGTGGTAAAACAAAGATTTTGTTGAAAGAGGGATTTTAAAAAAAAACTTAAAAAAGCCAGCTGTAAGATGATAATCAACACGGAAATAGGAGCATCTTCAATCAACTTTCATTTGGACTGCAAAAATTTATTGCCAACAGAGCAGAAAAGTGGTACCCTCACTATCAAGTGATCGAGAAACGACATATTTGACACACAAATTTTTTGAGAAACAACAAAATCAACATCAGCCAAATTTTTCAGAAAAATACAACACTAAACGATTGACAACGACCCCAGACTAAGTGTTGAACCGTCTCCATACACAGATAAGTATAACACAATATACAATATATTACTTATATAAAGGAATACACATTGATCATTTTGTAGACATCTCTTTCTATCAGAATAACTGTGAGAAAAAAATCTCTGTACAGACAGCCAGTAATCCGGACCATTAATCGAAATTGCCTCACTACACTTTGTTCTACATATACAATTTTCAAATACTTATGTGATGCAGGAAAAAATTTTGAGGATAGAAAACCCAATGAACATACAAAATAATTCAAGACCTCCTCAACAATCTTTATGACATTGAAGGCTTTCCTAAAATACTTTTTGTCCACTGTTTACTGGCCCTTAGACTATAGGCCGAGTTCGCCTGGTACATTGTTGTATTTGACAATTTTCAATAATAACAATAATAACTAGCAATCACTTTCCTACTTATTTAAAGTCATTGTTGTAAAATAACAAAATGGTCAATCCTTAAAATTCGAATCCATTTGGCAAAAAACTTATCTACGTTTATAGTATCACATAACCCTTAGAGCTCAGTAAATTTCCGTGGTTTCAAAATTTTCCGTCATCTTGTTATTAATGCGGAAGTTGGGAGTAGAGTTAAAATCAATCAAAAGGTACCTCAATGTTTCCAAGTTGGAACATATTTCGTTTATTAATTTTTCCTCGGAACCAAAACTGGATTATTTCAAGGGATTAAAACTCTTCCCGCTCTTAGGGTTAATTGGCCTTGAGGCCATAAAAGCTATTAGTTTTCTCTAAACTGATTTTAACCCTGCTGTCCACTTATTATTAACCAATATTAAAATAAAAATCAGAAGCCCTTAACAAAACTTTGTATTTATAGTGATTTTAATATGGTGGTGTTTTTAATTGTCGCTTAAACTTCTGGATTTTACATATTTCAGAAATTATTATATTAAGTAACATTTTCGGGGTTCTACATTATGTTGCCTAGATATTTACCACACCACGTCATTTATAAAGTACCTCATTGAAATATATAAATTTTTACAAAATTGTGGTCAAAGAAATATTTGAGTTCTTCGCCTTAGGTTTTAGAAGATCTGTCTGCTACTCAACTTTGAAACCAAACGTGACCGTTGCTATTGCAAGTTTCATGCATTGAATGCAAAAATTGCACTGGGGCGTCTGAATATCTGAACTGAAATAGGAAAAATGTTTTGTATAAAAATTTCTGATCTTCTGGCAACCTTGGATTTTAAAATCCCATTTTCATAGCGGGTTTAAAATGATAGAAATACGCTATATCTAAATTTGATCTTGCACGTGACTTCGGACTATTCCTGCTGGCTATAAACTATATATGCAATTCATTACAACTCCTTGTGAAACACTCGTTATATACAGATGACATAGTTCTATTCTATGCATAGTTACGGTGAACTAACTACGCATTGAGAATGCCAAGTGAGACCTTGGCGAAACGTCTGCAGGATTCAAAGATGAATCAATGTAACGAACGGATGTATTCCCGGATAAATATTTCTTCATATATATATATATATATATATATATATATATATATATATATATATATATATATATGTTTTTAAGTTTTCGTGGGCACTAAATATTTTAGGTGGTTAGGTGGTTTCAGGGAATTCATCCGCGTAGTTGATAACTGATCCCTGGCGGGATCGATGGTTTCGGCAGAGTCACATCTGCCCTCTTCAGGTCGTTTCGCAGAAGGCTACGAGAGACTTCGACCTAAAGAGAGCAGATGTGACTCTGCCAAAACGTCGTCATTTTACCATCGATCCCGGCAGGGATCAGTTATCAACTATGCGGATGAATTCCCGGAAACCACCTAAAACATTTAGTGCCCGCGAAAACTTAAAAACATATATATATATATATATATATATATACATATATATATATATATATATATATATATATATATATATATATATATATATATATATATATAAACAGTAAGACCAAATTTACGAAAGTTATAAGTTGATTAATATAAATTTAGTGAACTGCAATTTCCAATTAATATGAGCAAATATTTAAAAGGGTATTAACCGTTGCTAAATCAATAACTGAAATTTATAATTGGCAATATAAAGTTTGGTATTGAACAACTAAATTTGCTCTTGTGGATAATGTTTAATTTAAATTTCTACTCATAGTTAAAGGTAATACGAGGGTCTTTGAAATATAAATAAGCCTTTTATATTTAGAGACAATGTTAGGAGTCAGTGCTTTTGGATGACCCAAGGCTATGCCGACCGCCCGACCGGTTTCTTTAGATGCCCGCTCAATGTGTGAAAGAGTGGTTCATCTTCTATTTTGCAACGAACCATAATAAAGACTTTAATGAACAAAAGTACTAAATCAGCCTAATTCCAAATGAATACCTGCAGAGTTCAAAAAAATACACATTCATACCCACTAGTGAAATCCTCTTGTTTATGGTACTTTTGCTAATAATAAATTTATTAAAAATGTTTTACCTGTGCCCCCAGGTCATCTAAAAAATATTTTACCTTCATTCCTATTATTATTTGAAGACAATATTAGGTCAGAATTTTTTTTTCAGCATTCAAGCAACATTCATTTATCTTGAATCACTTGTAAAAGTCTCAAATGGTTATAGTTAGTTTCTCGTAAATATTCTGTATTGATTGTTGCAATTAAATTTAATGGCAAAGTGAATCAAATACTTTTTTAGATTTTCCTGGCAAAGATTCCACTTGTTTATTCAATTCAAAAAAGCTTGACAAAATAGTTGGGTCAAAATTATTTAATGACAATTCTTGACGTATGTGGTTCATGCACACAGAAATCTTCAGCCATGATTTGACGATCATTTTGCCAAAGAAGATGTGGCTCGGTAACTTGACTGAAGGATATTGTGATGATAAATAAATGTCTAATTGATTTAGCTGAACAGCATAAGGCAGCTTTAGAAAGCGTACTTTCCCAAATGATAGTCGTCTTCTAACAGACCCATTGTTTTACAAAGTACTTGAAATGTTTTATAAAAATTCGTAGACTACTGAAAGAAGTAAGGCCTTTATTACTATGTGGAGTAACATCTACTGCTCGGACGTCCGACTAGTCCAATTGAATCACGGCGACACGAAATTAATTTCGTTTCGTATTACATATTTAGATTTTACTGCATCTCCTAAGATATTCATTTAACTTGCATGGTGTACAGAGCAAAAATGTTCTTCATGAAATGCTCAAGCCAACTAACGTATTTAAAATGATAAGTATTAATGCCGTATTTGTCTAAATAGCATTCAAATTACCGCCTAATAATTTTTTTAAAGTATAAAAATGAGTATAGCATGTTTTCCATAAGAGATATACATATGTCGTCCAGGACTTTTTTGTAGATCTCTACCAGATACACAATTCCACACATTATTGTGTTATATCTCATAGGGTTTAGGCAGCGTTTTCGTTCAGACGGACGGCCTATTTTTTTCCCACACTTCCACAAATATCTTTATATTTCAGTCAGTTTATATAAAAACTTAACAAAATATATACCAAAATCCTCCTCGAGAACCACTCTATCCACTGGTGAAAACAGCATGAAAATCGGTGTGGTGGTTTTTGAGTTTATCGCGAACAGACAGGCAGACGCGGCGGAGGACTTTGTTTTATAATATGTAGTGATGTTGTGATAATGATGTACAATTGTAGTGTGAATATGTAATTAGTAATAAAACAAATTAAATTGTTTTGTAGTTTTTTTTTCATATAGAGATATCATTCATTCATTCATGATATAATTAGATTGTCTAATTAGAAATTTAAACTACTTACACGGTTGTCATTTCTCTCAAACTGAAGTTCAACCTGCCAATATACACTCTTTAGATCTAAAGTAGAGAACCAAAAGAGCCAGCTATGGTGGTCAGGGTTTCTTCATTTCCAGATATGGGAGAGCTTCCCGTATTTGTTACGTTATTCAATTTCCTATAAACATATAAAATCGGTTAGTTCCATTTTTTTTTCATTAGATGGAAAGATGCTGACCATAGGCTAAGTGATCGTTTAATAAGCCTAACCGCCTGTTGTTGCCCAAATTGTAGTCGCCCAGGTGAAATTTTTATGGGTTGAGTTCTTGCCTATTAAAAATTTGCCAGTGATTTAGGATTAATTTTTTGGCCTTCTGCTGGTCATTTATTGTATTGTGTGTCAAGTAGCCAGTAAACTAATTTATAAACACTTTACTTCACTGCAGCTCTGAAATGTTCTTCGCAATTGATGATAGTGTCTACTGATCCGAAAGAAGCTAGATCTTCACCACTGGCAAATCGGATATCGTTGTTGGACATATTCAATATTTTAAAAATATAGGTCTCCACCAGTTTAACGATATCTCGCTCAACCAAGTAATCATGTGCGGGTTCCACCGTTCCAATGCAGTGTTCATTTTTATTTAGATATTTTTGTACTACTAAGTTTTACGTTATAACTTATCAGAGGAAGCCTCGATTGATTACTTATTATTACTTCATTTTGTCTTCTTCTAGGCTGGTGACTGCTGTTTGTCTGTTATAAAGTAGGGGGTTATCATATTTTATTTACGTATTTAATTTTGTATATGGAACTATTTACTTTTCCGGAGACTGTTGAATACCCAACGTATCCCTTATAGTAAATTAAAATTTTAAATATCTCGAATTAAAAAGATCTATAATTGTATAAATTTTAATACCTCGGCTATTGCCGTATGCGAGAAATTTACATTACAGTTTCTATCCCCTGTTGCTACTCCCTATCGTTTGGCATATACTCGGAGCTTAATAGAATCTGAAAAGAAAGAAGATACACGCAGATTTCAGACTCTTACCAAAAGTGAGGTTATCACAATGTTCACCAAATGTTTAATGGGTTTAATTTACATGAACAAGTTGTGTTTGTATAATAATCAGATACCTACGTATTTGATCAATAACGATCTGATACAATTATTTCTTTAATGCTGCTGCTACCCACCCGAGATTCAGTTTAATCTTCTTACACTCTAATATACAACAAGATTTTGTTTTTATTTAATTCCGCACTTCATCTTGTTATTTTTTTTAACTGTCCTTCGATTGTTTGCAGATCAGTACGCCAACCTGTTCACGTTGAACTGTCAGTCATGTTTCTATTCTTCCGGTGTTGCTATTGATTTCCAGTTTATACAAATAACTATGTGTTTAGAATAAATTTGTTATAGGTAAGGCCATCAATTAGTACAATATTAATTATTAAATTAAAAGTCAGTTGGATCTAAATTAAAACAGAGAGGAACAAACTACCATGTAGACAGTAATATGTATTCTCCACATGTTGCCTCTCTAACGTGTACATATCTCATCTTTAGTTTCAGTGTACAAAATTTGCAAATTACTGATGACGATTTTCAACTTTAAGGCAGTAAGAAAACAGCTTTGTCTGACAAAAGGTCATTGGCTTATGTAATGCTTGAGTTTCTGTTACGCCATAATACATATCTAAGGGTTATTATTTCTATATTCAACGCAGATGACATATTTCGTATGAGTATTCATGAAGTTTCATTACGTTTTGGCATATTCCTTCATTTCCATAACAAAACTGGGGCTTGGTTTTGCATTATATATCACAGTGAGTATACGTTTATTACAATATCCGATTTTTAAAAGACTTATATGAGAAATAAGGTAATAATCGTAACTAGTATAACACCATAGTGAATAAGAGTACTTACAAAGTTATTATTTTTTAAGTATTTTGCTGTTGAGCTATAAGAAATATGCATATTATAAGGGACTTCAAAAACTTTGTTTGCCCACTACAAGTCACCCCAGTGTCTAGGATTATTTATTCCCGAGTGAAGTTCCTCTCATACATCCAGTTCGGTATGAAATATGGCCTAATAAGTTGTTCATATTGTTACCGCTATAAGTCGTGTATTTTGGGATAGGCTTCTGAATAGATCAATAATGCTATATAGAAATCTTTGATAGCCATTAAGTAGAGCTTTATTTATAAATAATGTTTTTGTTTCGGGTTCTTCAGAAAACAATCAAAGTGAGCAGATGCGTGAGATATTAAATCTTGGTTTAAGGTTTCTTGAAGTCTGTGCTAGGTAGCCGGACAACTAGTGCAGTCAATTTTATATATTACATTTGACTTTTAATCCTTGTGAAAGTTCTCTTTTATCTTGCTAAATATTTTATTTATAGTTTTCAATGATTTGTGAGTAAATCTGATATTATAGTCATTTATAATAATTCTTATAGTCTAGCTGTTTGAAGTAAGGCAGGGGCACATAAATATATTTAAGATTGTTAAAGTTGGGATCGTTTTCTATATTGGTTTTTTTATGAATATTAGTGTTTTTAATCGTCTTCCAAAAAGGAGCAGGTTATTAATTCGGCTACACTTTTTTTATGTGTGTTCAGTGATTATTTAAAAACTGTTTGGGCAAATTTGATGATTTAAACCGTCCTGCATTAAGAAATGTTACAGAAAGGTACCATATAATTTTCTGTAACGTGAGATTTGCGGTTTTCCAGAAAATCAGAAAAAAGAGTAATTAAAGGACAGCTCTTCAGTAAATTTCAATAAATCTACACTGTTTTCTCTAAAACGGTTCAACCAATTTGAATACTTTAAATTGTATTCTACAAAGAGATGTTCGAGCTTGATTTCTTATAATTGTCTATAGCGTAAAACATACCGTTTTTCCCAAAATCGTACAAATATTAGCAGAAACACGGTACACATCAATGTAAATATCAAATTTTCATCATAAAAAAATAAGTCCATAATAGTTGTACCTGCCCCGTATACGACCAACACCTATAATGAAATCTCAAATAAACGAGCAATTTTTTTTCGTGATCCATTCCAGAAAGAAACAAACCAACAAAACAGAACAGTGAACCTGCACTTTCGTGTGAAATTTATGTTGTGGTGATGTAAATTTGTTTTATGATAGTTTTTAGTGGTAAATGTTTTGTTAAATCATGTAAGTAATAAAATTGTATTTTAAAGTTAACTAGATTAGTCTTATTTTAATGTTTCATAGGTGTTTCTAACAAAACAATAACAATAAAATAAAATTTTGAAAAAGGATAAGACGGGGCCGAAACGTTAAAAAAAATTAAAATATTTTAATGCCAGGAATGAGCTAATCAATATTCATTTCTTAGTGGTTCCAAAATCCCAAGAAAAATTGGAATGTTTCCAAATATATATATATATATATATATATATATATATATATATATATATATATATATATATATATATATATATGTTTAAGCACAGTTGTGTTTATAGAGTTATATAGATCTATAATTTCATTAATTGTTACAATTGGAAACCAGAGTTTCCACCTACACTGCGGTAGATTAGCATGTACATTCAAATTAGAGTAATTATTCCGATATAATTAAACCGAAGACGACAAATTAGTAAACGTCCACGAATTAATTGTTTGCATGAATATGGGATAATACTCCCGATATTAGAGTTAATTATCTATGCCTTTTATAATTATTTGACTGATTTTTATTTATACCTTTTTCTTTGAATATCTGTTGCTTGACACTGGCCCGGAATTACTCAGTTTTTCAAATTACTTCTTTACCACTTCGTGCAATTTTTTTACCATCACATTGGAAAGCAGAATATTAACCGTTAAAATAACAACATAAAATCGAACAATAACTTGGACAATTTCTTACATATATCAGTCGTGATTGTGCTAACGTTTTTAGTTTATAAAAGTTTTTTTGAAAATAAACAAATAAAACAATTGTATTTGAATATTTATAAGTTGTAACATTTTGTTCATTTGGTAAATATCAAATACGTAGAAATCCCAGTCAAGAAGATATATAGATTAATCCCAGCCGACAATCTTCAAACAACCTTCAGAAAATATAGTTAATCTGTCAACATAATACGAGACGTCCCAGGTGTATCAAAGAATACTCAGAATAAGGTAGAAAGAACAAAACAATAATATTAGTTTGCTTGTTTAATGAGAATTGTCTCATTAATTTTTGCAATTTTTAACGGACACAAAGTGTAATAGGGTAATTACAAAAAATTAATCGGATTTGTGGTTATCCTTTATAGAAAGATATTCTAAGAGAAAAAAATCGCGACAGTATAATCCAACCAGTCTTCACGTCTAGAAATAAGTGAATCGTATATTGTTTAAATACTTTTAATATCTCTAGAATTCGGATTACTGGTTGTCTGGCAATATCATTGTATTATTCTTTTAACCCTTATTTTTATATTTCCTATATTTGAATAATTAATATAGTAGGAGGAATACAAATTATAAGGAAAAAACTAAATGAAACCAATACTTAATGTTTCATCTCGTAGTCTGAAGGTCGGTATCCACAAAGAGACTAAAATCTCGTGAGATTTTAGTCTCATGATATATTTATCTCAGATATGTTTCCACAGAACATGAGATATTTCTTTAAAACACTTGAATTTATGCTACTTATGAAATTTTACTCTCATTAGACTAAGGGTTTCTGAATGTGGTGTTTCCACAGTATGTTCTGTAATTTAGAAGAGGCAAACGAAATTAATTTTTCAAAAATATATTATTGATGAAATTATTAAAATTATTGTGAGTTGTGGAGTGATTTCATAAAAAGATGCCAATAAAAAAGCAAAAAATGATAGAAGGATATTTGTTGGTCCACTTATGAATTTTAGGGCATCAGAAAATTGTCATTTAACCGCTTTTAATGTGTTTACGTTTTCTGTTGATGCTTTGAAATTGACAACGAAGGTTATGTATTATATCTTTTACTTCTTTAGCTGGAATTCCTAACTTGTTAGATATTTCATCCATAGCTGATTTCCTAAGATTTTTGTTCTTATAATTTTCGGTCGAACAGTCCCACAAATTAGAACATGATTCGTATAGTCAATTAATTGCAGTGTCATGGTTGCTGTCCACTTAAAATTACACTTTTTTCTTTTTAAAAGTCCTTTCTTAATAGTTTCACTTATTATTAGGAAAAACAAATTTTTATCTCACGAAACAACAATGACAATCACGTGCAGCAGGTGAGATAAATGTCTCATGCGAGATGCGCAGTATATCATGTTTACACGTTGAAACTTGTTCACGCAACTAAACTCTCATGAGACATTGTTTCACGAGATTATCTCTTGTATATCACGTATCTCATGCCTGTTTCCACAATGAAATAAAAATTTTCCCGAGATTATTATTTCATGAGACAAAAATCTCATAAAATATTCTCATTGTGGATTCGCATCTTAAGAGACAATATTCCTGGCCATCAATAATATTTCTGTAATATTTCCATAGATGAATTTGAATTTTTTTGGCTATTCGAATTTAGTGTAGTCGATAAGTAACAGTTTGGTTTTCATTTGTTGAGAAAAAGTTTATTCGTACGAGTAAATTCAATATGCACGAATTTCAACAACAAAATTATTTACATTATCTTAAATAAAATTCATATCTTATATAATGAATGATAGCCTACAGGGTGTGTAACGAGTCGGGATTCCGTGAGCCTACACAACATCTTCAACAACTAAATTTAGGAAAAAACAGAGATATTTATATAATGCAATTAAAACAAAACAAACAGTGATTGGATTTAGATGAGGTTTCTAGACCTCATTATTCTTAGGTAGTTATCCAATAATTATTCGCGATTTTAAAACACACCATATTAAAAATATAGGATTATATGCAAGCCATATATTATATTCGTAATTTAAAAATTACTGAATTAGAAACCAGTAAATATTTGTGGGGTTGTTTGTACCTTATAGGCTGTTTTATAGTATACTAGCCGTTACCCGCGGTTTCTCCCGCGTATTGAAAGTAGAATACTTTGCAAAAAGAAATAGCTTATGAAACATATGGGCTATCCAATATAACAATTTCTTCTAACTTTATTGAACCACTTAACATAACGATAAATCTACCAATCCCGAATACATTTTACCCAAACTGCAAGTGCTTATAGACCACATTATACAACAATTTTTTCAACATTTTTTTGGAAACACCTTGTATAATTGTAACTTTGCTTCACCCTATAGTGCAACCATCCTGTATATGCTATTGCTTATTTGTCACCCAATATAACATTTTTTAATTACCTAACTATAGTTCTCTTCCACCCTATACGCTATATAACAATTATTTCTGATAATTTAACCGCCCTTTCTATGAAACTTTTTTTAAATTGTGTTAAACACAATATATAAAAAAAATTTTGCTTCACTCCATTTTTCAAGTATTTAATATAGCAGAATGCAACTGTTCCCGGTCTACCTTATACAACATTTCGATCTCCACCACCATATATTTACAGCTTATTAGCCACACAATATAACATTTTTTGTACCACTCTGTGTAACTAAATTCACCTATTACAACCCATTGCTCCCAAACCGCAACTATTGATGGCCACCCTATATAACAATTTTATTTAATATTTTTAAGGACTGCCTTCTATAACTATAACTTCAATCTATATTTAAAATATCTTGCTGCCAATTAGTTACCCATTATAACTTACTGGTCTATCGGTTTTTGAACCATCCTGTATAGCTATGCTAGGTAACCATTTTTGAGATATTTTTTAACCATCCAGGAAAATATAATTTGTCTCCACCTTATATGCAACTTTTTCTAACATGTTTTAATCACATTGTATAACTATAATTTTACTTCGCCCCATGTTTCAGATATTACATATATGCAACAGCTCATGTTCTATCTTAAATAAAATAGCACAATTTTTTATCCACACTATTTAAGTATAATTCAACTTCACCCTCTATTTCAACCAGCTTGTATGGGCACCTACTTATCGGCCAACCAGTGTGACATTTTTTGTACCACCCTGTGTAAATATAAATCTATCAATTCCCAAATTATGTCACCAAAACTGCAACTGCTTATGGAGCACCCTATGTAATATTTTTAGAGATTAAACTACTTATCATACTGTATAGCGAAAACTTGACTTCGCTCTATATTTTAGCTCATTCTCTACCCTATATAACAAAATTCTTCCAACCTTTTTACCCACACTGTATTAATATTATTATAGTCCATGCTATATTTCAACAACCTTGTATACGCAACTAGTTATGGGCCACCCAAAATAACATTTTTTCACCACTCTGTAAATTTTAGAATTCTAGTCCACCCTGTATTGCATCTATCCGCTATATGAAACAGCTTCTGGATCATAACATTCCTTTATAATATTTTTTAAACCTTCCTGTATAGCTGTATAGTTGAAATATGTAACAAAGTATAAACTTTGCTACATATTTCAACCATATTATAGGAATAATATGCTACTTGAAAACTTTTGAACTACTTGTGGATATAAAACTATTTTTTAACCACCCTATAAACTATAATTCCACTCCATCTTACATTTTAACCAACCAGAATAAACTACTGCCTCTAACATTTTTTCCAACTCATTTCATCGCTATAATAACAGCTGAAGAAAAGTCAAATATCCTACCTGCCTACATAAAATATTTATCTATACACTCTGTATAAATATAATTCTATTTTATCCTTGTTTTACCCACATTGTATATGCAACTACTTATGACCCTTACATATAATATTTTGTTATCCAACCTGCATAAATATAATTCAACTCCACCCGTTTTTCAACTACCTTGTATATACAACTGTTTATGGTCCACTCCATATATCTTTTTCGAACCACCCCACATAACTTCCCCTTATTTTAACTACATTATATATAAGCAGCTACTTACAGGCCACCTAATATACCTTTTTTTTAAGAATTCTTAAATGCGTAATTGTACTCCGATGTAAGTTTTACCTATCCTTTATATGGAGCACCCTGTAAAATTACAATTGATAAATCAGTTGATTTATCAAATATGTTACATTGGCATATTCCGAATTCTGAATAAAACCTAGGCTGATTCAAGTATCTCATATTTGGTGCATGCGCTGGAACCAATTGACTAATTGTGTATTACTGAACATGGTATTAGTTTTTTGGCTATAACTACCGGTTCTGTAAATGTAGGGAGATAAAATGTATACCAGATTATAAGTCAAACTATAACCTTTGCAACAAAAAAAGATTCAGCAAAAACAGTTCAGTAGTTATTACGTGATGAGGTAACAAACAAACAAACAAACAGACGACTACAATTTCATAATAGTATAGAAGAAGATAATGATAAGCTCGTAAATCCTAAATAATCTTAACAATTATTACATTTAGCAATTAACAAAATTTGAATATGTATATATTTAGCGGAGTGTTTGCGTCCATACGGTTTTAAAAGTACTCGTGCAATATACGATTTGTCAAAATTTGAAATTCATTAAATTTCAAAAATCTGTGGAGCAATAAATAGTTGAAATAGTTTCTTCGATAATAAAATTAGTAGCCGCGAGATGTAAAGACCTCGAAGAGAGTAACAAAAATTAGTATTCTTCAGATACTAGAAAGACAAGATACACTTAAAAAAGTCTTTTAAATATTAAAAATAACTAAAAATCAAATAAAACTAATACAAAACACTTTAACATAATTACCTCAATTATGATATATTATATACTCTCTTCGAGGTGTCATTTGTACGCAAGACAATATATATTATATATAAATATAATATATATATATATATATATATATATATATATATATATATATATATTGTTTTTCTGGTCGGGAACCTTCATCAGTTGCGCTTCCCACAATTGAATGTCCTCTCGAACACTTCTTTATGCATTTGATGCATTTCGTTAAGGGAGAACAGCAATTACACGGAACGGCTCCAGATTCGGAACCTCTGTGTACTGATTCTTTTGAAAATCCTAGATGTCGGTCTTACATCTCGCGTCTTCAAATATGATATATTTTATTGTCAAAGCATGAAAAATGATTAAGTTGTAACTGAAGATGAATATAAAACACAATATATGTAATTTTCAAAATGTGGAAATCAGTAGATTAAAAAAAACATTTGTGGGGTAGGATTATTTGAAAGTAGCCCGTGCAATATACTGTTGAGCAGATCTCGTTGGTAATGTTCAAAATTTATGAACCACACAGTTCAAATAAACTGTATAATTCTTAAGCATTGGACATGTTCGTCCTGTTTACCGGTATGGTAATATTCAAAATGAAGTGATATAAAACACATTTTTTGCACGCTATTTTTAAATGTAATATTTATGTATTAACATTTCCAAATGTCTATTCAAATACCCTTGTTAGATATGAATTTATTTACGTGATCCGAAATTTTGATGTATTACTATAAAGTTTTAAATGTACGAAACATAATCTGTTAAAAGTAACCGTATTTAGAAAGAAGTATTTGGTAAGTCCCAACAATGAGGCAGGACAACTCAAACAACGTAAGGTTTCATATTTCTTTTGTAGAAATTCCGCTAGAAGTTTCGTAATTTGTACGAATGTATTTCTTGTGCAATTGCTTGTATTTTGTTATTTTGTGACTATTTCTGCAGACATCAGTTCAATGACAGGGCAGGGCCTTCGTATAAACGATGGAGACGAAATTTCAACACAGAAGTTATGGTTGATAAAATTATTATTCGTCTCTTACCCTTTTAAAAATTACATTAATTATACACTAATCGATATGGAAATAAATCAGAACATCCGTTATTAGTAACGTTTCTTATTAAGACAAGAAACAATTATTTCCTATAAATTTCCATTAAAAAAAAAAGATAAATGACAGCAGATATTTTGGCTCTAGTAATTATTTTATTTTCGGAGAGGTCGTTTGAATGACCAATATTCTCACATACTCACCTGTTTGTTATATCTAGAATAAGAAGAATGCAAAGTTCCATGATATGAAAGGGCTAGTTTTTTATTCAGTGGCTCTCGAATGAGGAGCTCAAAACTGAGATGCAATTGTGCCAATCAAGAATGATATACAGAACACCATCCAAGAAAACTAGACCGTTAAAGTCATTTTAATTTTATGGCATTGTTTTTACATCAACGCATATAAAATTTTGAAAAATATCCATACCGTCCACGTTTTATCTTAAATCTCACTGCTGAGCATCACGAAACCGACTGCAGTGTTGCGCATAACAGCAACAGTGAATCTAGGAACGGAATAAAGTAATTAGTAATCAGGAATTCGGTAGAGAAAACATGTTTGGCTCAATTGTAGAATCTACGTTTGAGAAAATAAACTTTGAATGTGGACTTTATAGAGATAACTAACTACTAAGCTGTTCCTACAACTGGCAGGACATGACTTTGGTGGATGTTTTTGATGTTACTTATTGGTCCACTTTTCAAATGATTTCGATGAGAATTTGACAATCAAGTCTAAAATTAAAATTTATTATCAGATTGCAGCTGGTGATGATTTTCCAAACCTTCCGTGTACATGGTTTCATTTATTAATTCTGTTTAGAGTCGGAAGTAATATGTTTTTATTGACTGTCTGCTATTTTTGTGACATTGTACAGCAGATGGTCTTTACTGCTTCAGCTGTCGAGAGGAATAAGTTTAGAAACAACTAACCAATGGGCAAGGATGTATTCTTCCGGAGTATGGAGACAAAAATAAGTGGCCTTTTTTCCATCATTTTCAACGTTCATTTTTACGCAGTTTGGGATTTTGATTTATTATCGAAAGTTAAATTTTTTTTTCTAAAATTACTTTTTTTATTTCAAACTTTTTTAAGTTACTATTATAAGACGATAAATTTCTCATATTTATCACTTCATTAAAGTAGTTAATATCTTTGGGATTATTAAGTAACTTGCGGTGGTCTAAACTATAGATTACTACTAGTTCTTGTAAATTGTGTACAACAATACATCAGTAGCAACATTGTTCCCTCTATTTGACCTTGCCACACTGTGTATCTAATTCTGATGCCAATGCTTCTATCCTGACTCGTACTCCAAGGGCATTCTTTTTAAGAGCTTTTTCGTCAAATTCTATATAAACAGCCCATAGCAATTCTCGGGGTTTCAACTGGTCCCTAAGAAGAGCTGGCCACACATTTGTGCTTATAGCTCCCATTTCTGCTTGAGAAGATGGTGGCTAGCGTTCAAATTTTTCGCTATAAAACTTGACATTCTCATCCGATTAATTAATATTTAAAGATTTCTTACCCAGTAATTTATATAGTTTAGTGGTCTTGTCCAATACAGCTGTGCTATTTTTCTTTGATACATCTACGCATGAACTCAAAAAGCAATTAATTTGTAGTTTAATAATTGTGAATTTGGATTACTGTTTATTAGAGAACTACTATTATTTGTGAATATCGTGTTTAGACTTGTAGGTAGGTAAACAGGTCACTCTTAGTTCCTATATTCCGTGTATCCAAGAAATCCCGGAACCGCACATTAACTCTTCAGGAACAAACAATAAAGAAAACATATTTCATACAAAAGCTAGAGGTCGTACCCCGGGCTATCTTATGGTGGAAATGACAGTGACCTTGACTGAGATCTTGAAAGATATTGACACTTTAGATCCTAGAAATGAATATAGCCAAAAAACTTACATTCAGATATGACCTTGATAGTTACCTTAACTAACGACTTTCACACCTAAACTCAGAAATAAATAAAAAGAATATATTTAAATTCACAGAACCGCAAATTCAAGCATACAAAACGTAAACCATGTCACAGGAATGGTGGGGCAAGTACATGAATTATCATGGTATGGATTTATAAAATGCATAAGGACAGGCATGTCTATGAACACATACTTACATATAACACAAAACAAATAGGAAAATGGTAGTGCTATTAATTATATAACAGGAGATTAATTAAGGTTATTAACTCTCCCACTGTTCCAAAGTGTTCACAATAAACACTTAGAATTTTAAATATGGAACGCATCAATTACATCAGGAACAACTTGCAAGAATTTATAAATTTTGGACTCTAAGAGGTTTGTAATGCGGTCGATTTAGATTGTTGTCAAATCTTCGGATTTTCTGTAAATAAAATGAACGTTTTTATGTCAAATGGATTACCCTGTCTTTTTGAAGCGAAAGCTTCTTAACGGTGGCCAACACGTATACATATGAAAATAGATAAGCAAGGAAATGAATTGCATAACTTTAAATTTCATTTGTTTCGACCCGACCCGACCCGGGTTTAAAACTGAGAACTATTATATATTTTTAAAAATATTATGTCATTGTTGATTAATTTTATCTACTGTTTTCAACTGACATAAAATGAATAAAACTCATTTTAATATTACATAGAGTAAGAACTTAAAATTGTTGCTACCGTTGAATATTTAGGTATATAATTTATTGTTTTGTATAAATATTATGTGTATGAAATGAAAGTATATTTCGTAAGAAACTTTCGCTTCCATCGTTCAGTCTCAAATGGCTGCCACTCTTTTTCTCCTTTTCACAAATCCCTAAATGATATTGAATATTTTTCATGTACTATTTCCTATACCTAAATGTCATAACTTCGAACCTATATCTCAAATTACACTATATCCGCCAAAATTAAAATAATAAATTCAAATGGCTACGTAAATAAACTCGTTTAATCTAAAAAGTGTTTAATAATTAATATCTTAATATAAATCGCAAAACGATGCCCACTGTCAAGACATTAATAAACAGTTTAACGAAATTGGCGCAGTAAAAGGTTTATAAAAACTTTGCTATGTATTTTGCAATAGTCATAACTACTCTATTTTTTTCATCATTACGATAATCCTACTTTTTTTAATCAATTTTCTGAGAAACATTATTTAGGTACTGCTTCGTCTCACGCGCATAGTGAGGTAGAGCTCCAACATGATGTATCCAAATATTATTGTTTAGGGTGTTGTTAATTTCTGCAAGTTTCAAATAATGAAACGGCAACTGAAAATACTTTCTTGGATTTGGGAATAACTGCATCAGCTCAGAAATAACACTGTTTTCCAATAAATTTAGTTGTTTCGGGCCATTTAAGTTGTCTGCAATGAAAAATTATTTTGTCACTTATTATGCCTGCCGATGCATATAGTTTGTCGGGATACGGGTTTGGTCTCAACACAACGCAAAACATAACATTATTTAAAATAATTATAGTTAAAAAAAAAACTAAAAAATATGCTTTAATAGCAAGCCGAACTAAAAAGCAGAAAATAATTTTTAATTATGAACAGTTTATATTACAGCAGTAGTAAGTCGAACAACGTATCATGATTAATAACCTCAAAATAAAAATCTAATAAAATTTAAGTTATTAACAGAATAATTCGATTCAGAGTAAAAAGCGTGGGGTGCATTTTTACTAAATTTGCATAACACTTCTCTTATAAATAGTTGCCAATAGAATAATAATATAAACTGTCCATAATTAAAAATTATGTTCTGCATTTTAGTTCGGCTTGCTATCAAAGCGTAATTTTTTAGTTTTTTTAAACTATAATTATTTTTCAAATTTTTAGTCTCATAACGATATCTATAGTATTTATAATTAAAAAGTTTACTTCATGTTTGCATAACCTTTCCATTTCATTACTGCAAGTTCTACTACTGCCAACTAGATGGCAAACGCCGCTTTAATAGACGAATTTGGCATTTAGGCAAGAACAGTGACAAAAAGACAGCAAACGGGTACATTCAACTTAAGTTTGGGTCGTCTTCTAACGTGACACAAACATGTAAACATTTGTCTTTAGCTGATGCAGTTTTTCTGCGTCTTGATTTGAATAAATCATGAACTGCACCAGTACGGCTAAATATTTTTACTAACTTACAGTAGATCTTGTTGTGGGATTTCAATTAGGATATAAATTATTAAAAATTAATTGTTGACTTCTTCACATATCACCATATCCTAATATCATAAAATCTCAATTTTTTCTTTTTCAGGTAAACCATTCATTGTTTATTGAATTTTCAAAGTTCATATTGTTGCAGTGATGGCCGCCTGAATATCTTATTTTGGCTATAATAAAATTATGGCATTTGAGTATTAAGAGTAGGTATTACATAAAAATATTCAATATCTGTAAAGGCTTTGAAAAAAATACATTTAAAATAAGAAAGTCCATTATGTTTCCAGAAAAACGGAATATCTGAAGATAACGTAAATAGTGCTATAAAAGTTTCTTAGGTAATTGATGCATTTCATACTTAACCCTCACCCTGTATACGGTAGAAAATAAATCACTTTTTAGAACAACAACATTCAAAATGGCGGATCCAAGATGGCGGATGAAAATTTTAAAAATCAACCGATATACGCTGAAATTGGTATATAAGGGTTTTTGGGGTCTCTGGTTATGAGCACGGAACTTACAAAATTCAAGATAGCATGCGACATTATCGTCTTTTGGGTTATTTTCATCGTCCATATTGGATCAGATTCGTGATCACCGAACCCTAAAACCCCCTTATAAGAAGTTTGGGGAAAAATGGCTGATTTTGAATTTTACAATCTCACGGATTCGTGATCAGAGATCCTAAAAACCGCCATAAACCATTTTTTGTGTAATTGGCAATTATTTTAAAAATCTATTTTTTACGCTTTCTAAGTAAATACTCTAAATAAAAAAAAATGTGATTTTAAAAAATGAGTTTTCAAAAGATTGGCAAAAAGAGACCTTTAAAAAGAGGTATCACATGATACCCCTTTGTATTTAAACTTGCAGATGTGAGATTCACCCACGCATACTTGGGTGACTGATGCGTGTAAAATGTTCTAACATCTTTTCAACCCGTTTCATAACTATTACTCAAGAACTGCTTACATAACTCATTTTTTCTAAGATTTTTTTATCCACCCTGTATAAATGTAATCATTTCTACCCTTATTTATTCATGAGTCAAAGATTATAACATTTTGTTACCCACCCTGTATAAATATAATTTTTCCCCATGCGTTTTTCAACTGCCTGGTATTTACAACTATTTATGGCCCACGCAGTTCAACTCTTTTAAACGACCCCGTATAACTAATTCCACTACCATCTTATTTAGTCCACATTATTTATACGCAGCTATTTAAGGTCCACCCAATATCACTTGTTTTAAAAGATTTTTTAATTCCATGTATATCTATTCCGCTCTATATTTCACCTATCCTATATATGGAACACCCTGTACAATTAAGCTTGATGTATCAGTAGATTTTTTTATCGAAACAGGTTACATTGGCATATTCCCAATTGTTAATAAAAGCTAAGCTGATGCAAGTATCTAATATTTGGTGCGTGCGATGGAACCAATGGAATAATTGTGTTACCCATCATGATAGAAGTTTCAGTTCAATGTTGGGAGATAAAATGTATACCAAATTTTAAGTCAAACTATAGGCTTTGCAACAAAAAAAGATTCAGCAAAATCAGTTCTTACGTGATGCCCGAAGAGACAATTTAAATTTAATAAATACTCCTGATTTAGATTTTTGTGCACTACATTATCTTTAATGTCTAAGTGCTTCTTGGGAAATAACATCACAGTTTAAAGAAAATTGCTGTATATTTCAAACGTTTCGGGGTCTAGATCAGAAATATTCTAATCTTAGAATTTTGCCCTTTTTAATCCGTAGTTTCTTAACCATTAACATTGAAGAAGCACTTAGACATTGAAAAATATGCCACAAATATCATTCAGAAAACAACATTATCTTTAACTTAAGCATTTCTTGGCCTTAATCAATAACTAAAATATTTTTCTAATTACCAAGGATAAAAATCCATTGAGATCTTTAACAAATAAAGAATTCGTGCATTATACTGGACATTTTAGTTGTTTGATTTTTTGTACCCAAAAGCTACTCAATTAACCAAAATTTTAGATGTTTAGGTTTATTAATTTTCACTTAATGTAATGAAACAATTTGTTTTTAACATTTTAGTTTTATTTTACATAATTGTTTGTATCCATTTTTTGACTTTTTTTCCTAGAACTACTACTTTTTAGAATTTTCAAAATAGATAATGAAAATGAATTTTTGGTGTTTTGTTTGGATTCATCAAGTTCTCAGTAATATATAGGCTATAACTAATTAACAAAAATTTGGCACGACAGTATTTTTAACTAATATAGTAGATAGTGGTATATTTGGAAAAACACCCCATTGGAAAATAATTTAAACCATATGACTACTACAGATATCTTAGATTCAAAATGTCATATAACCGAAGCAACGACGTGGAAATAAAAATGAAAACATTCTCCAGGATGAGTCGAACAATAAACAAAACTCTTCAAAAAAAATAACTCAAATTTTACAAGAAGCGAAACATGGCTAATAACAAAGTGAGGAAAAAACATATAGAATGACAGAAAAGGAAGATTTTAATGAAGAGAAATAAAATCTTTCAGACTTACGGAATTTGAAGTGAAAATATTAGAAATAATTGAATACTTAAATAAGTTGAAAAATTACATTCATCCACAATAGAGATTCCACGAATTAAAATACACGAATTGATTGTTTCAGAGCAGGAAAGGTAGCCCTAATCCTTGTAACAAAAATATATACTAAGAAAGATAAGGATCCAGAAATCAAAAATGTAAACGCGTTGCAGTAAACATATTGTTCATCTACTATAAATATATACTCTAAAGTTATATAGAAAAGATCACTTCAACTATAAATATGGGTTTACAAAAATTCTTATTGCAAAATTTTATTATAAATTTTATATCAAGAAAACTTTCGGATTGAAAACACATATATAAGCTACAAGTTCAATAGATCGATCTGTGTATTTATGTTATGAGATTTAGGAACGAAAATCTATAGGTTTAATCAGCCAACGTTGTACTCGCGTGTTCTGGGCTACCGAAAATTATAAACCCTCTGAATTATTCATTGCGGTTAACTGCATATATTTTCTTCATGAAATCACAGATAATTTGATTTAATGGGAATTGTGGAAAATTGGAACAAGAAGTTGGTATAGATCAATAAAAGATATACTGAATGAAATAATAACAGTAATAATATTTTTTATTTTTTATTATCATTTCAACTGTATCTGTTAAATAAATTTGTACGAATATTATAAATTAGAGAACTCATATATATATATATATATATATATATATATATATATATATATATATATATATATATATATATGCATCTTTTAAATTTATTAACAATGTTATAAGCAGGATATATGCATTTTGTTATTAAATGTATAACACTTTTGTAAATCCAAACATTTCTTACTTCAAATTTATTCAAGTTGCTTCAAATTTGTACCAAGGGGGCAAAAATTTACCACGATATTGTCCTCTTTGATGAATGTAATCTGCATCACAACTGATTGAGTCAAAGTGAATGACTTTAAAAGAAGAATTGAGAAAACTAAGAAAAAGTACCAGTATGTAGTAGACACTCCGGATCATATGTTGAGTAACACAACTTGAAATTGGTAGTGCATTCCTAAAGTAGGCGGTAAAAGACAAATTTCAACCAGAGTATAAAACAGAATGCGTTGGATTTCTGTTTTATAATGTATTGTTAGATGAGACTGAACAATACAGAGTATGTCCAGATAGAGATATGATATCTTCGAAGCAATTATGAAGGGGCATTGGGTCAAAAATTATATATTGAAGAAATCTGTATTAAACACAGCACTGTCTTCAACCCGTCATGTTAATATCAGAAAAAATACGATCATTCTATACATGCATGTAAGTGTTTAGTATTTCAGGTAGGTGGGAGTAGTATAACCATGAATTTACCTATTAACTACCGTCATTTTGTGAATCTTTAGAAATTTAAGGCAAGGTAAAGAAATTGAAAATTTTTAATAATGTGATTATTGACCTTTATAATCATATGGTTGTTTCCCTTCATCAAAGAGATTGCATCAAAGGTGTACCACTGCTGCCAGAATTCCCATTTTAAACTTTTTTTATAATATAAAGAAAATAAATTAATGTTAGACTGCTTTAGAGTATCAAGTACCGGTCATGGATTAGTTTGGCTTGGTGTATAATGTACAATTTCCCGTTAATTCTATTATAATATTGGACAGACTATTTGCCCAGTAGATGTCGCATAAATATGACTGTAGAAGAGTGGAGCGTGTTATTGCATCAATATTATAAAGTTAACCAATTATTATTATTCGATGAAGCGGTTAGATTAAGGCAGCTATCCGAAGGACCGTAACATTAATGAAATGTGTTTCATAAAACTCAACAATACCTACTGTTATTAAATAAATGATACTCAAAATTTGAATTGTGTATATAAATTAATTAGAGAATGGACTAACCGAGAGTAAATTTTATGTTGCGGTTCGACTAGTAGATAGAGATATTGCTTTTGGGAAACGTCGGGTGTCAACTTCATTTCTAACGTAACATCATCTGTTACTGTTGAATTAAATCAAATATCAGGTTGTTTTTTAGAAAAAAATAAAGGAAGAAATACATTAAGCAGTTACTCACTAACGCTCAGATCCAGAATGCATTTCGAGAACAATATAATTAGTTGATCATTGCCTTCTACTAGAAATAAAAGGTTTCACAGAAATTTTGAAAACTGAATTTTGTTGAAACCTAAGTTATTCTTAGGTTTATGAGAGGTGTGTGATCGGATTAATAAAGTAAGATTGAATGACAGTAACGTGGATAAGCAATAAGAGGTAAACAATGTAAAATTCCTGAAAAAGCAGTGGCCAGAAAGTTTGGAAATCATTCTATAAAATGTGATTAACAATTTCCACATAATGATCAAGCAGATCGTGCTATCATCTTATTTAAAGACAAATATTTTATGACACATTTTGTGTAGAATCTGTTGTTAAGTTTTTCACTTGTATTTCCAACTTAGTTATATAGAACCGTTTTAACCATTAACTACATAGATGATCACAAAAATAGATGCCTTCTACTAACAGATACCATCTTTCAGGCTAGTCTAATATGAAAAGAGGAATATTTAAAAAAAATTCTATAACTATTTTTCACCTGATAATTAAGCATCACTCTTCCAAATGTCACACAAGAATCTAGTTTTAAAAATCCGAAAGTTGTTTCATGACAAAACGTAGGCTTGTTTAATGTTGAGGAATAATATTTAATATAGAAACATTCAGGTATCGAATGACGGAAAAATAGACCGAATTGGACCCATGATACAATTTCTGAATATTAGAATTTATATTCGCCGCCGCTGGAGGCACACCGCCTAAATTAGTCATACCGATGAAAATAAAACATTAATCGTCTGGAATAATAAAAACGGCACTATTCGAAATCTTCTATGGAGCAAAAAGCGTTGACATCGAAAATCCTAGAGAGGCGAAAATGAATATCAGTTTGAATTTATTTTTGAAACCTGAAGTTTATTGCAATAGTAAGATTTGGTGGAGGGGCTGGATTAAAATATGAACTTTTTCTGTTCGGAATTTGAGGTACAATAAATTGAGAAAAAATGGATTAATCAATCAATCATATACTTAATTTCAAGGTGAAAATTTTCAATTAGCCTGTATACAGTTTGTCTTCATAAATCTTTTTTTTTCAATTTTTTTATTGATAATTTTAAGAGAAAAAGTTTATTCTTCATAAACAGATTTGCATGGTCTAAAACGTATACCGTAATCATTCCATGTCACATTTTAATTGTAGCCGAGGTTTGTCAGCAATCAAGAATTTTACTTAAGTGAAGTACCTTTATTTATGTTATTATCTAAAATTGTTATCAAATAGAAGTAATTACAATTAAAAACTGCATCTAATTATACCATTGCACTAAAAACTGTATAATAAGAATTTATGTAACTTTTGCAACGATATAATAGGTTTAAAAAAATCTCTATTTTGTTTAGAAGTGAGGTACCTACCCTTATTTTTTTATAAAATCTCAAATTTTAATCAAACAAAGTTTATTAGAATGAAAATCTGCATCCCAATTATGCTGTGTGTAACATTTTTTATGCAATAAAAACACATTTGGTCAACTTATATTGTAAAAACTAAACGTCAGTTTTGTAACTGTATAGGAGGTTTGTCAGTGAATATAGTTTTGTTTAAAAGTAAAATAACTATATTCCGGATCATATCTGAAATTCTTATCAAACAGGAGTAATTACAATTTTAAAATGAATCTAATTATGTCACATCACTAAAAATTGTATAATAAATACTCATGTCACTTTTTCAAATTATTTGATTTTTACAAAAAATGTACGTTTTGTTTAAGTTAAGTACCTTTATTTTTAATAATAACTCTAATTAAACTGCGACCTATTATGCTATAATTACATAAAACTGTACAGTGCATCCCATTTTGGTTGAGATTGCCAGGTTACTCGGTTGTTATTGAAGATAGAGTCTTGCGGTTTTCACATACCTGTAAAACTCAGGTTGGCCATATCAGATTTTGCATAAGTGTTTCTATTTATAAGATACAGGACGATTTTGATAATTTATACTTTTTGGAACCCTTCTATATCTACGAAGTTATTAGAAATACTCTTGCGGTAAGAACTACGTCTAATAGAAAATTTTGCATTTTTGCATAGAATTCACTGGAGTACTCAATTTTTTTTCCGAGTATGGTTTTGAAGATACTACACAACATTATATATTTTTAAATGGAACACCCTGTATTTTATTATTTCATTGAATTCGTTATTTTTTCCCTTTAAAATAATGTATAATACAATACACATGGTATTATTAGAAATGCTAAAAAACACTAAAAAGCTGAGTTTTTTGCCAGTAGGCCATGTATTTTCCATTTAAAAGGAGAATCAAACAAATAATTCCATTTGAGAGTAAAGAAAAATAATTTTAAAAATAATTCAATAACATGAAACACGAAATTTAGGTACCTAAAAGCAACTAATAAATAGTTATACATCGTTCATTATGTATAACAAACAGAACAAGAATTATAAATCAAATATCTATTGTAAAATTAATTTTGGACATTATTTATTACCTTATTGATTTAACTGTTCAAACTGTTGTCCATTTTCCCTAACACATAATTAGGAAACCTTTTCAATACGCCTGAGTGCATTTAAAGTTATAACAGGTCGCCTTTGTAAATCCCGAAAAGCTGCCTCCGATGCGGCACGAAGGTCTTCGCGACTGTTGTGTCTGTTGGTATATATTTTATTTTTCAGATAACCCCACAAAAAAGTCCAATATAGATAAATCGGGTGATCTTGGAGGCCACCTAATTGGTCCATGTGTTCCTATCGATCATCCTTGAAAATTATTTTCTAAAAAGCGTCCAATTAATCTAGAATTGTGGGCAGGGGCGCCATCTTGTTAAAAGTGTATAGAATTGCGAAAGGCGAGGGGAACATCTTCCAATAGTTCGTGTAATAAGTCTTCTAGGAATGTCAAGTTCCTATTGGCGTAAGAGTTCCTTCAAAAAAGCGGTACTTTATTTTTGTCCCCAATATGAAACAGGGTACATTAAAACCAAATCGACCCTGCTGTTGTCGCTCAAAAATTAAGTGCGGGTTCTCATCATACCAGTATCTTGTATTCTGCCTGTTAAATATACCGGCACTGCTTATATGAGATTCGTCTGACTAAATAACTTTCCTTACAAAATCTTGTCCCTTCGGGTTTGGTCTAAAAACCAATTGCAAAAATTTTACCGTCTTGCTGCATCACCAGGATATAAATGCTGGGCAATATTGACTTTGTAAAGTTTATATTTATATATTTTTTTTAAATTTGTTGGACCCGTGATTGAGAAACTCCAGTGTAATTTTCTAATTTCGCACAAGAAGTCTGGGGATAGGCATGAACGCTAGCTAACACATTTATTTAATTCATTTCTCGATTTTCTTTGTTATACACCTTTGATCGAGGTTTAGAATATGCACCAAAACTTAGTAAATTATTCTTTAGTCTAAATATAGTTGCTCGACTGGGTTGATGCCTCTCTGGATATCTGAAAGTTTTAAATACGCGATTTCATGAAATATCTTATGGTAAAATACTCGTACTTTATACCTGTGGAAATATAGTTTTAAAGCTTCTTCAACATTCTCATAACATTGATTTAAACATTGTATCATATCGTATTTTTCGTTATTTTGAAAAACGAATTCTCTTCCAGCCATTATCAACTATCAACCAGCAAACTCACGAATAATTATTTATATAATGAACACGATAAAACACAATAGTTACTAACAATGACAGCTTGATCAGATTTGCGCTCACTAGATAAAATATTGTTCCGAAAGGCGGAATTCTATAATAATTTTAAATGGATTCATGCGAGATGGAAAGGTTTGCCAATTATGTGTTAGGGAAAATGGACAACAATTTAAACAGTTAAATCAATAAGCTAATAAATAATGTCCAAAATTAATTTTAAGATAGGTATTTGATTTGTAATACTTGTTCTGTTTTTTATACATAATGAACGATGTATAACTATTTATTAGTTGCTTTTAGGTACCTAAATTTCGTGTTTCATTTTATTGAATTATTGTTAAAATTATTTTCCTTTGCTGATAAACTCCTATAAAAAAGTTTCAAATGGAATTACTTGTTTGATTCTCCTTTTAAATGGAAAATGCACTTATATCCTGGTGATGCAGCAAGACGGTTAAATTTTTGCAATTGGTTTGGTCATTCTGAGTTTCACAAAAAAGTAGAAAAGGTATATGAAAACCGCAAGACTCTATCTTCAATAACAACCGAGTAACCTGGCAATCTCAACCAAAATGGGATGCACTGTACAACGATTTATTATAACATTCCGTTTAGAAGAGACTATTAAATGAATGTCATTATAATTAACAGACCTAAAAAATGATGATACTCAAATCGTCTACAATATAGCGGACTTAAGTTGGAATCATATGCTAGATAGGGAGGGGACTTTTCGGTTTTTTTAAGTTTTCTCGCAGAAGTATTCCTAAAATCAACATTTCTTTATTTACGATATGTTCTTTTGGTCGGATCACCAAAATATACACTGGTAACAAATTTCAACTTTTTCGTCTAGTAATTTCGGACAAAATTGCTGTGATGCGATAGTCGGAGAAATCGCGAGTGATATTATAAGAATATCCGAATATATTATAAACAGAACACTAAAAAGATAAAACTCTAATTTGTACTAACATATCACTTTATACTTTATTCAAGTATACAAATGATACTAAAATAATCCCGAAAAAGGCAAAACCCATATCGAATTTCTCTAATTAGCTGCCGGCATGTTTTAAAAAATGTAGGACGAAAAAACAAGAAAAAGAGTATTCTCTGAAATATTCATGAGTGCAATATTTACAAAATTTTAGTTCGAAAGGTAGTTTATTGGCAGACAATAAGGTGACTAAATCCTAATTAAATAATTTTAACAACCAAAAACCTTATAATAAGTCAACCAATTTGAAATTTAGTTGTGCATATGCAGATATTCCTCCCGAATATCTCGTAGACATGAAATATATTTTATCCAACTATCCTTTCCCGTTTCCTGAAATGGAGTAGACGAAGTATATTTATGAAGGAACTTTGAATGCTGCAAATATGACAAACATGGCGTCTAAGAACGGAACTTGAATATTCATCCCCTGGAGTTCAAGAGAGACTAGCTTTAGTAGAATAAATGCCTCTGAAATCAGTATAAGGTTGGGTTTGCAGAAAACACAGAAGTTGCGTAGCAGGGATAAGGAAGGGTGCATGACCTTCTTGAAAGTAAATGATGATGAATGATGAATTATGAGTTGAGTTGTGTAAATTTAGGCCGATATATTCTGGTGTCAGAATATATAATGTAGGCCAATTTACATTTAAGGAATAAAAATAGCTGGTGCATGTACTTGTATTCAAGTATATATGAATTGCTTTAATTTTACTTCATGAATTTATTTTGAAAATCATTTTGTTCGCAAATTCATTTTATTGTGTAATGGCTTTATATTTCATTTTTGGGATAGTTTAATTTATTCAAAAATTTAATTTGTAATGACTGTAATTGTCCCATTTTAATTTGTCTTTGAAAATAAAACTTGTTATCAGAACTTTTGTTATGGTATTTAATTTTCGAAAATGGAACTAATTTTATGGGTGATTATATATACTTTTCCCAACTATTTACACATATTTACAATTAACACCGGAATACCTTTTCTGTGTTCTCCTCTCTAATTGAACTGGCTGTTGTTTGTTACTTTTTAGATATACAGAGTAACGCATGTAGCGATTATATATAATAGTAGTAGGGATTATATATGTATCAAATTCAATATTTTGAAAATGCCGACTATTCGTAGCCTCAATATCATTTATGCTAAATGACTGTGAATTACTGGGTTGTGGATTTCGTTAATAATAATGCTTTTTAGTTGGAAGAACTTGAAAGTGTTGTCTTTAGAATTTATATGAGGCACTTCTTTGTAAGACAGTGCATTCGTCAAAGAAATCAAAGAGTTCTATTAATTCTGAAATCCTATTAGCATAATGAAGGAAAATCTAGGAAAATCCGTATAAACTATCCCGGTATTGGGTTGTTCAAGATAACCATTATTCATTTCCTCCTTAGTTACAGGCATTCTCGCGTAACAGAATTAAGCAGAACATATAATTTTCATGTTGTTTTGGGCTCTTTTTTACTATAGGTACAATTTTGAGAATTCCAAAACTCAAAATCAGGGTATATATTTATCGCACTGCGTTTGAAACCCGTGACAAGAAGTATGTAAGCCAAACGAACAGGACAATTTCTGATAGATTTGGAGAACACAAACTGACAATCAAAAACAAACAACCTATTTGAGCATCAATTACAAACGGGTAACAGAATCAATTCTGACAGCCTGCAAACAGAAAACTAATTATTAAACAAGCGTTGTACGAATGGCAATAAAAATACAAAATACCGGACAACTAAATCAGTGTTATGACGCCCTGCACCCTTACAATACTTGGAAATCAACCAATCACTTTCTCAACAACTTCCGACAAAGACCTATAAATGTATGGATACAATAACTCTAAGTCCACTGCTTAAGAACGTATTGGTTATGCCAAATGAGACCTGGAGAAATTGAGAGATTAAAATCAATATAACGAGTGGATGTATTCCCGGATAAATAATTCTCCATAATATTTCATGGCCAAAACTTTACGTATATATATATATATATATATATATATATATATATATATATATATATATATATATATATATTTATATATATTTATTTTATTTAAGAAACAAAAAATTAAAAAGAGTTTCAGAGTCTAGATCGAACTCGGGGCCTCAACCTGCGTACTCCCCAAGAGTCACTAGGTAACAGAACTGAAGTAAATCTGCGCTGCTTCTTTTATTTATAGTAATCGGTCGATTAGGAGGGGATGTCGTGTGATGAAGGGGCTGTGTGGTGATTGGTTGGGTGTTGGTGGGCGTGTCTGGTCTGTTTAATCTGGCAATTACGGAGGTCCAAGCTGTGGGAAAGCGAGTGCTGTCATCGCGTCTATTAGACAGAGAGGTATTTTCTCCATTTCGATGGCTTCGCGAATAGTAGATGCCCTAAGAGAATTGAGAGATATGATAGTCCTACTGTCCTCGAAGTTGATAGAGTGCCCTGTTTGGATATGGTGATGCGCGAGAGCTGAAGTCGGATCTTTTTTACGAACTGACAGAGAGTGTTCATATACTCGATGGTTAATGCGCCTATTAGTACGACCGATGTAGCTTTGTGGGCAATCACGACTTGAAATTTCGTAAACTCTTCGATCCTCGTTAGGTACTTTGTCTTTGGGGTTACCGGTTAAGTTGCCTATAGTTTGAGTGGAGGGTCAGTCAGCATTCGCCTTCTTATGCTGACTGGCTGACGGTCCCTGGACATGTGGCTGTTCTGTTGGTTACACCTGGTGGGGGATCGTTCAGGTAGCCTTACTCTACAGTCGGGTTGGAAGTGCCCTGTCCGTCCACAACGGTCACACGCTCTTCTGGTGTCAGTTCTCTGTGACTCTGCTAATAGTTTGTTCATACCAGCCAACAGTGCTTGAAATGGTGATTCTGGCTTTTCCTGGTTGAAGGAAACTGCTCGGACCCTCGGCTTGGACATGTTCATGACGGCCTCTACTTCCAAAGCCCGAAGTAGAGCTTCATTACTCTTCTTGACGCCACTTAGTTTTAGATTTTGTTGTACTTCCACATCTCTGATGCCGTTTATGAAACTCTGTGTGGCCAACTGGTCTTTCGTTTCCTCAGGCAGGTCTGGGTAGGACAAGTGAACTAACCGTCTAATCTCTGCTTCGAATTCTTGGAGGCTTTCACCGGATTTTTGGGTTTTTCCACTCAGTTGGACTTGGTATACCTGGCTCAAGGATTGATTGTCGTAGCGTTTGTCTAGGATGGCGATGATCTTCTCGAAATTGCCTTGTTCATCGACTGGAATGCTTTGGAGGAGTTCTAGGGCCGGACCTCTTAACGAAATTACCAGAGAAGTAGATTTTTCTTGATTATCCCATCCATTAGCTGTAGCCACGGCCTCAAATTGTCGTTTATACATGGGCCAAGATGAACTTCCGTCGAATGTGGGCTAAAGGAACCTTTGGTACTCACGATGTGCTGGTATTTTCCTTGCTGTAAGTCCTGTTGCATTTTTTTGATTTCTGTTTCTACCTTGTTTTGGATGGCACTGATTTTATCTTGTACTCCACTTACTTCACTTGGTACCGTGTTTTTAATGGAACTGTTTTCAAATTTCACCTGGCTCTGGATGGAATCGATGTCATCTACTTTGATTTCAAGAGTCTCCACCTTACTTTTTACGTTCTTTATGTCGTCGTTTATTTCTTTTATGTCTTATTCAACTATTTGCATTCTTACATTAACTGTTTCATTAACTTGCGATACTATTTGCATTAATTGTTCAAATAGCAATTTTTTTCGTCTAGTCCCTCGGTAACTTGCTTGACTATTTTTTTGGCAGTTTCGTCCATCTTTACTATACTCCATGTTTTCATAAATTAAGTTACGATTTTTAACTGCACTTAATCCTATACTTCTGATCACCAAATTTTTTGTAAAGTCCGTGGGTTCAATTTAAAATTATAAAATTAATATTCACTTTCACTTTTCTAGAAACTTTTATTTACATCGAATATACAACAACTGATTCAAATATCACCATTACAATTTTTCATATAAGCTCTTCACTTCATCAACTAAACTCGCGATCGTGGCCTGCTTCCTTTATAAAAGCAGCGTCGAATTCTCCAGTAAAATCAGTCATCACTCCTACAGGTGTCGAGTCTTTTCGAGAACCATTTTTTATATGCGATTGTTGTCGTACTGAAATCAAACAGGGTTGGCTTTGGGTAAATTTCCTAACAATACATTTGGAGAAAAATAAATATTAGGATAACAAATTTGATTACGATAATTATACCTTTCTTTCAAGTTACTTATTAGGTGACAGGAAAACGCTAATTTACTTACCTACCAATGTAAAACACCTGTAAGTTCACTATATTCACAAACAAACAACAGTCGAATGATGACCATATGTAAACAACGTGATATTTAAAAATTCGTAGGTTTATGGCTTCAATTGGTACAGGCATCTCATAGTACATCATATGATAAGTCGACAGGCCCATTGAAGTAGCCACAAAACCGGCAGGCGTCCAGATAACAATTTTCTTTGTGGTTTCACTGAGAAACCGGTGAGCAACAAAGGGTTTTATTGACTGTTGTCATAATTTTTATCAAAAATGGATTTGAGTTCAGAGTTGTAGCGGGCATTGTATCTTTATTACCAGACAGTAAAAATCGGTGTGGTCTCAAGAAGATCTGTGTGTTCTAGAATTATGGCGAAACGTGTTTATTTGCGGTTTTTACAAGCAGGTTCGTATATCCGGCGTCCTGGTTTAGCTCAACACAGATTGTCAAATTGTCTATAATCAAATTGTCTCTTCGAAATCAAGGTTCTATCCCAGTGCAAATTGGGAAGAAGAAGGTTAAATGAACTGAATGTCTTGCCGAAAAGTTACAAACGGGCAGGAGCTTACCCGAGGGCATTGGGTAGCCTCTCGGCAATTTGCTACAAACGTCGATACTGGACGGACAATTTCTTGTTCGCGGAAGAATCTAGATATTGTGTCATTACTGCAGATGGTCGAGAACGTGTATGACCCTGATTACGAGAAAGGTATGCCGAATGTGCTTTTACCGCACGAGTGAGCTTTCAAGACGGTTCTATTATGGTATCTCGACACAAACACGCACCCAGCTGTACGGACTTCAAAGAGGTACTCTTCAAGCTGGAACGTTGTACTATAGCAAAATTTAATGAGTTCAAGTTTTATTCCCATGCAGGATAACGGCAGATCTCATGTTACGTATAGTACAGGAATACTGGGACGAAGAAAACATAGTACTGTTCTAATGGACGGCTCACAGCTCGAACCTTTAGTACCGCAAAACGCGATCCTGGAAGAATCAAGAAGAGTTTTATTGGAAAATGGGCGGCTGTTCCTCAAGAATACGTGACTTGGTAGGCAATATGCCACGAAGAATGGGGAGGGTTGGAAACCTGCTATTTTAAAAATTGTAATCAAGGTTTTCATTTAGTGTGTTTGTGTGGGACAAATTTGAAGATTTGAATGAAATGTGTAATCTTTGATTGAAATAAGCATATTTACATAAAAAATGAAGCTATCGAGAAGATAAAAAAAAACTATTTAAAAAATATGCATCTTATTAGGAAATACATATTCTAACCTTCTAAACTGCTAGATAACTCTACATGATGAATCAAAAGTTGAAAAAAAAACATATTTGTCATTCTTCTGGTACAAAGCACCACCTGCAGGGTTATTCCAGTTATTAAAATTTGTTTTAAACAGTTTGCGTGTTTTAAAAGGATCAGTTAAATTTGTCTAAAAACAAAAAAATATATATTGAACTTTGAATTTAGTGCCCGATTTTAATGTCGGTAGGTGTATGTCTGAGAACGAAATGTTTGTAGACCATTACGAAATATTAATTAACAGTTAAATTGGAACCACGTAAAACTATATATGATATAGGACTTGACACAGGATCTGACATTAGAAATATAAAATAGATAATTTTGCAAACAGAAGATGGAACCAGACAGAGGGTCATTTTGCTTTAGGTGAACGCAACGAAAATGGAGAGAGATTAAAAAATTTCGCTCACTATAAGAAAATGTGCATATCAGATACCTACCTAACTCCTACCTAAACTTCAATAGGAAGCGAATCTGGAAAGCCCCAAGTAGGCCGGTCACGAATCAAATTGACACAATCTTGAAAAACAACACAAGGACCATCAAATATGTGAGCACAGTAAATATATGCAGGGCAGTAGGCGATCATAGGCTCGTTAGAGCAAGAATAGTCCTTAATACTAAAACTTGAACGATTCAAACTTTTCAAGAAAAAAAGGAAGCAATACAAAATAATAATATTTAACACTTTTGGCCCAAATGATGACGCGCGAGTTAAAGAGAAGGAAAGATACTAGGAAGTACCAAATGAGTTAATATCCTCAATAATTCAGAATGGTTATACTAAGGATTATAAATGCCAGAATTGGTAAAGAAAGTAACAATTGTGAAGACACCAGAAATGACAATGGTTCCACGTTAATAAATGTGTGTAAATAACACACAGAAACGTCAAACATAAAGATATCGTCACATATTCTTGAACCCATATCCCGAGAAACCCAAGATCACTGATAGACCACCTAAATATGGGACAACAATCAGAATAAAAATATACAGGACGAGCATACAGATCTGCAAAATATAAAAGTGTTCTTCATTTGTGAAAACCGAAACCAATACTCCCTACAACCGGAAATAAGGAAAACCAACGGCAACATGTACGAAACGATCTTACACTAAAAAACATTGGAACATTACAGTACAAAGTACTGAGTTTTTTTTTAATATCAGTAAAATGATGATCGAAAGCATTCACCAAGCAGCAAAGGCCTTATGAAAAAAACTCAAAATTTTTGGTGGAACGATAATCTACATGAGATGTAAGGCAAAAACATCCGCCTTCTCACAGATCGTTAAATGCTAAAGAGTACAACGATCAGAAAGAATTTATAGAACTCCTGGAAAGGTTTAAAACCTGTGATGTAGTATCGAAATACCAAAGTTGGAATAGTAAATGTCAGCAATTAGATAGGTTATCAGCAAGTGCAGGATATCACGGACGGTGTCAGTGAATAATCTATGAATTTCAGGGCTGTTTGCCGTCGTCTCTTGGAATTTCTTCCAAACGTTACTTCTGCAACTGTGGCAGACTTCTTTCCTCGTGATCTCTGTACGAGATATCACCCACGTTCTCGCCGCTGGGGACAATCCGATCTGGTAGAACATAAAACTTAACACATTAGCTCATGGTGAAATACAGATTTCTGGAGAAGCATTTACTATTAACATCTACAGTATACTATTTATATAAATTCTTAGATATGTGCAAAAAATTGCAGTAATAGTTAAACATTTATTTTTTTTAATAAGTTTCCAATGCTTGCCTAAAGATAATTTGGATGTTATTTTTTATACTAATCATCTCCGGGTTGAGAACAAGAATTATTTATATGTGGTTATATATATGACATAACATGACATAATGACATCAGCAGAAACACGCTTCTGTATAAACTATATTAAAATACTTGTTAAGCAGTCCAGAATACTATATTATTACAGAATTTATGATCATCTACCAAATGTGTCAATCTAATTATTAAACAAAGATACTTCCGAATTAAACATTGCATAATAAATGATAAGAAAGAAAATCAAGTAAACCATCTGTAAATATTAAAAAATTCTATTAACGCAACATATATGTGGTGCTTATACCGTAATTTTTTATATTCCTTTCATGTGTGCCGGTTGTAAATACTGATAATAGCAGAGTAAGGTCGTAAACCGAAATTTTAGGCAACAAAGTTCGTCAATAAAATGTAAATATGCACCCGACCGATACTTTTTCCAGAGTTGTAATTATTAGGTACTGCCCTACAGCTTTTATTCTGTATTTTTATTTACTTCTGTTTATCACTCGAAACTCAAAGTTTGAAATTACTTAGATCATACTACCTCGTAAGCTTCTAGTTGTTGATGTTTTTTCTTGTTTTGCTGGTTAGGTTTAATGTATAAGCCTGATAGATTAAAATAATTAAGTGACAATCATTTCAGGTTAGTTTGGACGGACATGTTTGTCGATGGAACTTTATACTGATGATGTCAGTTGTTCTTTAGGTGCACTTCAATTAAATTCTCATTCACAAAATTCTGAAATTTACTTATAGTTTTTGTACGAAAGTATATGGCAATCACATATCTGTTTATGTTATTTTGTTCTGTATTTTTTAATATGCTACTTTAGTTAAATGTAAGGCCCGGAACGCAGTTTCAACATTTTTAGACAAAGAATCTTGAACAAATAATTGTTAATATTTTTGAATGGCAGAAAACATGGGAGATTTTTCTATATTCTAGATCTTGTTACGAGAAAGCAGTAAAAAGGAATTTAAAATGCCAAAAGAAAACACCATGGAACTCTAAATAAGTAAAGAAAAAAAGGCTTTTCTGGAATACATGACAAATAAGACACCGGATTCATATGAACATTACAAGGAAATTCGCAATAAAACACAAATATTGTGCCGACTCACAAGAGTAAAGCAGCCAGAAAATATTGAATAAAATTATTTTTAGACGACCACACTCGACCAAGACAATAAGCTTGCTGAAAAATGAGGAAGCACAACGAAAATTTAAAAACAAAAATCTACTGTTAGCATACTAATTCCACTATAAGAAAAAGGGTATAGCGAAAACAAGAAAAATATGAAGGAATCAATATCAAGAGCACACATTTAAGAAACGAAAGATTTTGCAGAGATGTTGCAGACATATAAAGACAAATTACAGTCAAAGCATTAATTGACCTAGAAGATACAAATAACTCGGAATCAACTTAATTAACTAAAGAGATATATGGATAGAAGTAAAAACTCAAATATGAAAACCCAATACATCAGCTGGTTGCTTTAATAACACAACAGGCGGAACAAATATAATAGAGACCGGAAACTAAGATATGGCAGAACAAGACCAACGCAAACAGAGATGAGAATATTAAGAAAAATCAGGGGAATAGGAAATCGAGTAAAACAAACATGAAATTTGGAAAGAATAAACGAATGGATATAGAAAAGGAGATGAATAGTAAGAATTCGAAGAGACAAATCGTCAGCAATTAGAATAGTTGTGGCCGACCACTGAAACGATAAAGTGATAATCTATACTAAAATAATAAATTTGTTTGTTTTTTTTTTGTTTGTTGTAGGGGGTAATCTATGAAAGCAGTGAATCGATTTCAAAATTCTTTTACTAGTAGAAATCTACACCATCTGCGAGTACCATAGGCTTTATTTTATTGTGGTAAAATGTTTGATTACACGTTGGGGGCAGTGGGGTGTCTATTATTTTTACTTCAATTTAATATCTTGGAAACAAAATGTGCTACAGGCATGAAAATTGGTGCCTATAGATTGATTGATGAGCAACAAGTGGGTAAATGTCTTTTGAAAAATTTATTATTTTCGGGAACCGAAAGTAATAAAGTCATGAGACTGAACAGGTTTATTCCTTTCTTTGTGAAGTAGTAGTTATTTGTTATTTTGCAAAAATTGAAATAATAAAGGCTGGGAATGGGGGTCGCTATTATTTTAGGAAGAATTTAATGTCTTCCATACAGAAAGAAATACGGAATCTTGATAGAAACAGTCAACTAATTTAAATAGAAGCGGCTTTTATCATTTTTAAATATTGAAACATGAAATGGAGGAAATGGGAGTCACTATTGATTTACGGAGATTTCAATATCTTCGAAATAGAAAGTAATACGGGTGAAATTCTAAAATAAATAGAAGCCAGTTTTATTATTTTCAAGTTTTCCTATAGGGGTAAGTGGGGTATTTTATTATGAACTACTTACTATTTCGCGATAACAGAAAATAATACAGATATGAGAATTGCGATATTAATTCTTTTGCCAAATTTCTGTTATTGATAGAGGGTCGGTTTTAGAGATTTTTAAAGGAATAAAAAATGATGCAGGTATTATAGTTGGTATATATGCTTTTCTCCTGAAATGAATAGAACTGAATTTAATCACTTAGTGTCAATTACACACCCGATAAGTGTCAAGAGGAGAATTTATTCATTGGATGAGATATTATTCGTCAATTTCCAAATATTGAATTTATGGGATTGGGACTGAAAAGTGTTTAATATCTGATTAATCACAAAAACACGAAATGAAAACAAATTACCAAAATAATATAAACCACGAAATGTTAACAAAATTAATTACATCAAACTTCACATAAATATAAAATTTGACAAAATCGTGAGTTATTCTATCGAAAACGTAAAATGTAAAAATACACAAAACGTCAAAATGTTAACGTCATCGTAAATGTGAAAAAAAGTAAAAAATTCAAAAAGGTCATAAATGACAGGAATATTAAAACTGCTAAAAAAAAATCAAAAATATCAGAAATATCAATAACGTCAAATATGTCAAAAATGGTGTTGATAAAACTGGACCAAATTTTCTGTGGATTCTAAACAATCGTTTACACCAAATAAAAATTTTACCAAAATAAATCACATTACGTTCCGCTACAAATTTTTTAACTGGCGATGAACTCACGCCGCGATCGGATGAACGCTAGATCGCTATTTACTGAAACTGAAATCTTCCTGAATTTACTGTCAAGAAAATTACTTAAGAAAGTAGTAAACTGTTATTCTATGTAGCGTTAATTTCATTCTGAAATCTCCCGATCTTCAAAACTAATTAGTGCTGGAGTTTACTCATATATATATATATATATATATATATATATATATATATATATATATATATGCAGCTATAATAATTGTTATGGTATCCAAAATGCTTCCTTGAATATGGAAACATCTATTTCTCAACTTTAACTTATGAGACATCTATATATTTAAGTATACTAAGTTGTCGAAATTAGACCCAAATCATTATTAAATATTTCAAGATAATATATGAATTTGCACATTGCCAACATTTTTTTTTCTAAACAGTTTATAGCAATAAAATTTTTTGTGTACTTACATAAAATAGTTCACTACCATTATATTATAATAACTATTAGCCTTTAAAATAGAAACAATATAAATTAAAAGCATAATGTTAAAGTAATATAATATTATCGGAAACACATTGATCAGTTGCCACACAATATACATTTCTAATTCTAGTTGACAAACAATATTTAGATAGAAATGAAAGTTTCAAACTTGCTAGTACTAAATAAATGATCATTATCATTTAATATCAATTTTGATGCGTGATATCTGAATAGCGTGATAATGTGGAATGTTTGTTTTGGAGTCAATCCATCTTATGATTTTCTTTCCAAGCAATCTGGCGGCACTGTTTGGCGTTGGCAGTGTGGACGTAAATTATGAATTCATTTTTTTATTTTATTTAATGAATGAAACAAAATTATAAAAAAATGTAAGCACTCTGCACTGAAGCTCATTAATAGCTACTAAATAAAACAAAAATAAAAAAAAATCGGGCGAGGGATAGAGGAGAAAATGGTACCGAACTGGTTTGCCTTTGCCTACCTTTATATAGATTTTTCTGACTGTTTTTTGTTATTGAATTAAATTACAGAAAACTGTAAAATTTTGAGATGTGTTTTTATTGTTTTATAATTATTAACCTGTAAGTCATTATCCAGTTAGTATATGATACAATTTTAAAGGCTCACTAATAATATAGCCTGAAATAAATAAATGTGCCCTGATATTACAGACTAATTAAAGGGTCTTGGAAATTGACAATTTTAATCAGGAACATAAAATCCGTCAAGGTACAGCAAATTTCTTTATCAAAGCGGATTTAGATGAAGTCGTTTACTGGACGAGAACAGGAGTTATTTTGTGGGTTTTACACGATTTTCTTATTCAGCGTGGAAGTTTACGATCGTCTGATGTTCACAGGGAATACATAAAATTGATTTTTCGTGCTAGTTGTTCAACTCCCGAGAATTGTAAATATACTGTGGATGTATGCAAGCTAATATTGAATGAGCTGTAAATTTATTTAAGAAATCGTTTTTAATTCTATGACATCAATGTCTGTCAAGCGTTAATTGCATGAACCCATTATTTTTCACCTTCAATTACTCTTCAACAATGGAGAAAACCAAATGGTTTGCCTCCACACATTTCCCCATCCCTTGAGACACTCAAATCGTGAACTAACTTGATATACTAGAAATGAAAGCTGCATAATTTATTGCTCATTATTTACTTAAGATACCTTAAGATACCTTCTTTCCAGTATATTTTACTGACAATTCATTTCTGTCAAATATTTCATCCAAAAATCCTGAAACTCCTAGGACAGAATGTCACGATAAAATTTTCAGGTTACTTCACCTGTCAGAGATATTGAATACTCTCTTCGAGGAGTTAAGGGAGAACAGCAATTACACGGAATAGCTCCAGATTCGGAACCTCTGTGTGCTATTTTCCCCGAAAATCCTAGATGTCGGTCTTACATCTCGCGTCTACAAATTTACTGCTATTTATCAAATACATAAATACGTGTTCGAGAGGACATTCTATTGTGGGAAGCGCACCTCATGAAGGTTCCCGACCAGAAACAATATATATCATGTATATTGTCTTGCGTACAAAAGAATAACACCTCGAAAAAAGTATTCAAAATCTCTGACAAGTGAAGTAACCTGAAAATTTTATCGTGATATTCTGTCCTAGTAGTTACGGGAGAACAGCAATTACATGAAACGGCTCCAGATTCGGAACCTCTTTGTGGTAGTTTCCCCGAAAATCCTAGATGTCGGTCTTACAACTCGCGTCTACAAATTTACTGCTATGTATAAAATATATAAATAAGTGTTGGAGCGGACATTCTATTGTGGGAAGCGCAACTGATGAAGTTTCCCGACCAGAAACAATATATCATATATACCTCGGAGAGAGTATCCTGAAGCCATCAGTTTCTTACAACCAAAAGTTTTGACCGGGAAAAACAAAATGCTAATTTAAAAATCAACTTACATTGGCTATTTCTTTGAAAAGGTTCCAGATATCACTTACCTAAAAATGAAACAGAAAAATTAATATTAATTAAACACAAATAAATGAAAAATAGAAGTACGAAAATACACAGTAGCAAATGAATTGGAGTTAGTTACTGATCTCTGACAACCTCATATCTCTTGAAGTTGTCCAAGAACCACCCTTAATATGCAAGGATACTTAGAAAATCCACATTCTAGTGTTAGGGGTAGTTTTACTAAAAAACTTATAAGAAACAGTTTTTGACTACAAATTAACATCTTAGTTGTTTTGAGTAACGACATCAACAATTAACACTCTAGTTACATTTCTTTAATATTTATAACTGGGCAGGAATTTTATAACTATCATGCATTTATTAACCTAATTCCATCTCCATAATTTTCAACTTGAAAATACTAACAGAACACTAGAGATTTTCGCGGAAACTTTTTAACAACACCTAGAAGAAAGATTTCTGCAGTGCATTTATCCAAAAACCTTCTAGGAATTTTATACATTTCATGATATTTTTTAATTCCAAGAGAAAACGTCATCAATTTAGGTACTATAACCACTATAATTTTAGGTTCAGATAATATTAAAAATGTGAGTAATAGTGATTTTCGCCATAATTACCATAAATTCCATAATAACCCTTAAGCATTCAAAATTCAAATAACTTCTCTTTAAAAACATTTTACAAATAATTTTTCAACTTCGAAATATCTTGCTTTTCTAAATAGCATCTATAGTTTCATTATAGATGAGATCAATCTTATGCAAACCCTCTATGAACTCCCTGATACCGTGACTGTAACAAATTGCTTTGCCCCTACAGAAGTATCATGTTTAACAGATGTTATAAATATTCTACCCTTTTTCAACCACTTGGTATATGGAACTGTTTATGGCTCACTCAGTATATCTTTTTTGGACCACCCCGTATAACTAATTACACTCCACATCGTATATATCCAGCTGCTTATAGGACACCAAATATAACTTTTTTTAGATTTTTTAAATCCATGTAATTCTACTTCGCTCTAAGTTGCCTATATACAGAACACCCTGTAAAATTACGCTTGATATATGTTGACTTTTGTTAAATCGAAACATGTTACATTTGCACATTTCGAATTTTGAATAAAAGCTAAGCTGATGCCAGTATCTAATACTTTGTGCGTGCTGCGGAACCAATAGAGTAGTTTTTGTCAATTTAGAGAAATAAAATGTCCACCAGATTTTAAGTCAAACTATAGGCTTCGCAACAAAAAAAGATTCAGCAAAATCAGTTAAGTAGTTCTTACGTGATGCCCGAACAAACAAACAAACAAAAAAACATACAAACAAACAAACAAACAGACAAACTTACAATTTTATAATAGTATAGATTATGTTAAGTATGTGCGTATGATGCTAACTTCTCTAGACTTATTATCATGATGTTTATTAGGTTATCTTTTGCAAGTGTTTTCCTCAAGCTATCTTCAGTATTTATTTTCCTTTCTTTATATTTCTCTGTCAAGTATAATGAGTTCCGCAATTTTCTGTCTTACTACGGGTTGCACGTTCCCATCTGATATTTTGTCATGTAATCGTTCCATGTTTCTTGCCAGTGGACTTCTAGCATTTGTGTAAACTAACTAGATTTCATTTTTATAGTAGCTATTACATTTCTGGAAAATTTTCAGGTCATAGGGGAATACCTGGGAAGCCTCATTTGAAAATTTTCTGTATGCTGTAATTCCTCACAGTTATATGACTTTCTTAGGGCCCATCCTATAATATAATTTATTCTCCCAGTGAAAGAACGATCGTTTATTATTAGTTTATTGTAATATTCGGCTATTTAACCAACATCTAAAAAAGGAGGCAGTTTTTTATGTACATTCAGCGATTGCTTAAAAACTGATTAAGCACAAAAATTACCGTTCAAATCAAACCATACTGCAATAGTTTATTAGTGCAAAAATAAGATGTTAATGTTATATTTAATACCTATAACAATTTCTTATAGTTAAATCTGACTACTTTACCATTAGAAACATTTAAGTACAAATTTCTGATACAGGATTAGTTGTTTGTTAAGACTATGTTATCTAATATTGACTTTTCGTACTGGTAAGCCAGTTATGAGTGCGTCTGCCGGGTAGTAATATTGATAAGTATTACTGTGGATCCTTAGAGCATAAACCTTCTGGAGATAGCCTGTAATGTACAAATGTTTTGCCAAGACTAGAAAGAGAGGCCATTTCACTTTGTGGGTGAAGGCAGCCAATGAACCTGCTGCTGGACGTATTTCATTGGAAGCAGCAATCTCAAGTCAAATAGCCTCTTGAAGTATCTATTGCCCTCCGTTTTTAGTCTTGACGCTGTTTGTGCATTTCCAGTTTCCTCCTGAAGTACAAGCTCTATATGTGGATCTGAAGTTTAATGAAAACTAGAACTGAACTACTGAATGCGTTACCCAACTGAACAAATTCTTTAGTTTATATATAATTAGACGTTCTTGAGTTTTCTAGATTGCTCCATGTTACTAATCTAGAAATCTGTAGATATCTCCCTGATTGTCAGTTACCATTTACTGTCAACATGACAGTGAGCACTAGTTTAGATGTACAGGGTCCTGCCTCGGGACAATATCCATATTTTAGATGGAGCTTAGTAAAGCTTATGTAATGTTATGTAAATCGCTCTGTCATTCTGATTCAACTGGGTCTGTTGTAAATTTTAAAAAGGAATTAGTGATTGTACTGGTATTTATATATCTGGGATAAAATTTTAGCCTTAATATTATATAGTACAAATGTCCGCAAATAATGAAAGTAATTCATGTTACTTTCATAATTAGCGGAAGTAATTTAAAACAATGTCTGCTTACACATATTGTTGAGAAAATATCATCTAGTTGTCATGAGAACTCTATGTCATAAATAAGTTTATACAAATGTCACGGTATTAATCTAATTTTAAAATATCACAAAAATAGAAATAAACATTACATTACATTTGTAGATGTAAAAATGAAAAATTAACACTAAAAAAAATTTTACTTAATCATAATTATACAGGTCCAAAAGAAAAATCTAAATATTACTAAAGACACTAAAATACATTGAATGAAACTAACAATGATACAGAAACGGGTGTTCTTGTCTAGTACCAAAATCATATTAGTGTTTTGAATAAGAAAAATGGAACAAAGAATTTAAGAAAAAATGTCAAATTATTATATTGAACTTTTCACTACCAGTACAAACCAGACTAAAGTAACATAATAGAAACGTAAATAATAATACTTCTAGGTGGCCACTTATACTTTGAATAAAAACATTTTAAATAAGCTTATACGAAAATATACTTCAAATGGAGGAAAAACCTTTCCCTACAAGTCCATACAAGAAACATACCTAAGTAATTTCAGCAGATAATGAATGGTATTGTTTTCTGAATGATTGTTGTGACATTTTTATTTTTTGTTTATGGTTTTCTAGTGAACAACATTAAATTAGTAGAATAGTCTGTATATTTAAAAATTGGCACACGATTCGGGGCCTATATCAGACCTCAGTCTCAAGGCAATACAAAATTTAAGAAAATTTACAATTAATGTAAAATCTCAGATTAAAATCTTTGGCAAATTTTAAGTGAGGGAAATAAGAGAATTATTACTGGTACCATTTTACATTGCAAACTTCATATAACGAAATCTATTTGTGTGTATCAGAGCCGTAGCCAGAAAAAATATTTCGGGGGGTTTATTACTTGAGGAATTTTGTTTTGAACACGGATGAATTGATTAAGACTGCAAGGAATATTTTTCTATTCATTTACTTCCAGTATATAAGACATGTATAGAACAAAACAATATATGTTTTAGAAAAATTTTGAATTCGTTAAAATTGAGTCTTCAATACCAAACCACCCGGCCCGCTCGCTACTACCTTGGTGTGTATAATTAGGAATAAAAGATAAATATGCATTATTAAATAATCCAAATAATTCAGATCAACCAAATAAAAATGTTAAATTCAAAACAAACTTAAATCCAAAACGGGTCCAATACAAAACATAAAACAAAGAATAAGCCGACCACTTTTGTTACTTGTCTACTTACCAACTTTTAAATTTAATTGTGTACTCTTGGACAATAATGTAAATGAGGCTTACTAATTAAAATTATAATTATTTATTGTGTATTTATAACTACATTATAAATTGTAATAATAGTGCGAACACAATAATGTAGATATAGCCAATAGCATATATACAAAGTATGTATAAAAAGCTAGTTAAGAATATATATTATGGTTTAAATAGCCAATTCCATACACATATTGTATGTATGTATGGTCACGTCACCTCTTCAATTTACAGGCAACTCCTAAATTTAATGTAAAGTGACTAATTTTCGTCACACCCTGTAAAGGTCAATATAAAAAGAACATATTTTAAACACAATAGCTAGTTTAAAAAACGCTTCAAACATGTTAAACAATATAGACACCTCAAAATAATTTAAAAATCTCTCTAGATGAAGCAATATTCTGCTATTGAGGCTTGTTCTCTTTGTATTTCTTTTTATTGTTTATCTCAAACCCGTTAGACTGCATTTGCGAATTTAAGAAAAGTCTTTCGAGAAAAATTTCTGCTATTGTCTCCGCCCATGACATAGATATTCTTTGTGGCGTAACGACTGGCAAATAAAGATAAGCACTCTGCCGTTCCACCATTTCCAGGCATTGTCTGAAAATTACTCCACCATTTGCTCAATGCCTATTGAAAATAAACACAACTTTCTAAAACAAACCACGTACAACCATTGTCTGCACCGATTTGTGTTGGTTTTTGCATTAACAAAAAATATCACTAGCTTTTCAAATGGCATTCCATATTAGAATTGTTTTCAGTTTTACTTTGGCATCGCTATTGTTATTGGAGTCCGCTCTAAATGGTAACGATTGCATGACAAGTTCGGATACGTGTTTGGTATTATTAAAGCCGGTTATAAATTACATTAAAGGGGGCGCATTAGAGACGAGTAACTTCATTATGTATCAGGTCAAACAAATGAGATTAAGTAAGTATTAAAAACGTAGTTTGGCAGGTTTTATTAATATCAAAATGTTTCATGAATAATATATTTAAAGAATATAAAAATATCTTTGGAAAAATCTAATGCTTGAAAGTAAAGAAAATACTTTGGAACTGAACAAAAAAATCTCAAAACTGTAAAAAATATTTAATTCTGGTTCTATTCTAGTCCTGTTTTTCAAATGCATTTTATAAATTTATTGATCGGTCTATAATTATCAACTGTTACAGAAAGACCAAAACCTGGTATTTTATGTTGAGAAAATAAGGTAGGTACTACTTTATCTTGCACTGCTATATTGCAGGTCTTAAAGTTGATATACCCTAGAAAAACCTTTGTGCGTCCTTGCTAGAATAATAAAGAAAAAGTGTTATTCGTTACAAGATGTTTCTTATATTTTGTGGCAGCTATAGAAAGGCTACTTTTGAAATTCTAATTGGTTCATTATCATATTATCAATTTAGAGGTCATACAAAGTTAACAAAGGGAAATAAACATTTCAAAGTTTTATTAATAGGTGTAATCCAACAGTGCAAGCAGTCATTTTTACTAAAGGGATATGTCATGATTACTTATTTCCATTTGTAAAGATAAAAAAAATGTAAGATTGCAGATAAAATGAACCTTTGGAAAGAAAGCACAGAGAGAGTCTGTCTCAAAAATAACCATCCAGAATGCACTGTGGGTAACCTAGAAACTTGAACAGAGAGATGGTACCCAACTAATACCAATTGCACTACGCACGCCAAGCAAACCAATTTTGAAAAGAAGAAGAATGATATTTGACATATATCTTTCAAGATCACTTTAAACAAGATGTATTGTGCAACCAGAATAAAATAAAAATGTCAATATTTTCATTATCTTCTAAATGTTATTTGTGGCTTGTTCTTGAATATGTTTAACTTTAATTGGGAATAACACCACAAATGGATTAAAAAAGCTGTATAATGAAAGAAAATACCAAACGTTTCAAACTCGATTCTGGGTTCGTTGTCAATGGCTTTAAAATATGTAATGAAAATGTAAATTGCAAATTGAAAGGTCATGCATTAAATATTAACAGCTTTCAAGTTGGCAGAATTTGAAAGGGTTATCTTTAGAATTTATAAGTGGCGTTCCTAGGTATGGCTTTGTTATAAGATAGCGCACTCGCCAAAAATGCGATCAAAGAATTCTGCTGATTCATTGATCCCATTAATGTCATAAGGGAAAACCTATGAAAAACCTTATCCTATCCAGATACTGGGTTGTTCAAAAGGAGATGATCATTAATAATTTCTTCCTTAATCGTCGTCATTCAAAATAATTAAGGCAGACTCTGTTATTTTTCGTTTTCTGTTATGTTGCTCTTTGTGAAGTATAGTTGAATTGTCAAATTGTATTTTATGGCCTAGGTCCCATGCATGCTCACAAATTTTCGATTTTTCAAATTGTCATTTCGTTATGTAATTCTTGTGTTCATTTAATCGCATGTTTAATGGTCTCAATGTTTCTCCAATATAAAATTTATTGCATTCGCAAGGAATCTTGTTATGCAGTTTTTTGAGTTCTGAGGTTTGTTGGTTGGTTTTGTTTTCGATATTAGTGATTTCAGTGTATTTCTTGTTTGGAATGTTGTTTTAACATTAAATATGTTGCCTACTCTTTTCAATCTTTCAGACAGACCCTGTATGTATGGTATAGTTGTAACTGTAATGTGGTTGTCCTGAGTAGCAGTGTTAATAAGAGAAGTTCTGGGTTGAATCGGAAGGTTTGTTCTTTGTTCAGGTCTGTTTAACTCATTGTTGGTGCATTTTGTGGAGTAATTTTTTCCAGTGAGAACATTTTTTATAATAGTTTTTCCTTTGTTGAATTTATTCTTATCAGAACTGTTGGTCCTTGCTCTATCATATAATGATTTAATAACATCTTTCTTTACTGTATTCGGATGATTTGAATTGAAATTTAGGTATCTGTTAGTAGGTTTTCTATAAACTTCTGTTTCGAATCAAGATTCTGTTTTTGTTATTAATATATCTACAAAATACACTTCGTTATTTCGTTCAACCAACTATCACTATTCACCCTAGAAATTGTACAAAATAACAAACTGTCTTTTCTAGTCACATAAATAGCAAAAACAGAATCTTCATTCGAAACAGAAATTATTACAAAACGTACTCATACAGACACCTAAATTTCAATACAAATCATCCGAATACAGTAAAGTAAGGTGTTATTAAATCATTATATGATAGAGCAAAGACCAACTGAACTGTTCTGATAATAATAAATTCAACAAAGTAAAAAGAATTATAAATAATTTGTTCAAGTGCGAGTTGGACTCGCATACTAAGGGTTCCGTACCACCTTCAAGATTATAATATTCCAGTAATATTCCAGTTTCAGACAAGAAGAGAATGAGTGCATTTTCTTATATTTACCCTAATATCTTTTAAAGGAATCTTTTTAAATTTTTAAAAAATATACACTTTGATTTTCCACACATAGACTTTTTATTTTATTTGCTTCAGGATTCGCTTGATTTTTGTCAGAATACATATGTATTTAATTTTCTAATTTGCCTCCCAAAAATTAACACTAGAGTTTTATTTTACTAATAAACTTTTAGAGAAGCCTTTTATAATCTACTGTCTGAGGTTTGAGGCTCTGTAGAGTGGAAGATAAAGGGCAAAATAGTTTTAAATTATAAATGATTAAATATGTTAATTAAAATACAAATAAAATATATGTTTTAAAATTTAAATAGTGTTGTTTCTAAAGTGGGAATTAACTCGATGTTTAATATATTTGTTAAAATCTTTTAAACAAATGATTCAAAAATATGAAATATTTGTAATTCACATAATGAGCCTTTTATCTGATATATTACATGATGCGTTTGAAAATTGAATTTTTATTTTCCATTTAATTGTATAATTTCTCCTTAAAATTACTACTAAAAAAATTAAAAAAATACTGGTATTCGTCATAATAAGCCCTGTGATTTAATATATTACATGATCCGTTAGAAACAATTATAATTTTTATTTTCCATTTAATTCTATAATTTCTCCTTAAAATTATTATGGGGGTTTTCTAATAATATTTCTTATAAATTTCAAGTGAGCCCTAGTAACTCTAATTATTTTCAAAATTTTAGGTAGTATGGTTTCGGAAATAAAGCGCCAAATAAAATTTTTTTATATCTTTATGTTAATATCTTGTAACAATTAATTTTAAAAATATGAAAAATATATATTTGTATTCCTCATAATGAGCCCTTTCATTTGAAAAATATTTTTCCTGTAAATAAAAAAATGAGGTCTTGTAGATTGGGGAATAACGGGGGGAATGGGTAATTTTTTTAATATATTTTTAATATATTTTAAAATATTAATTAAAAAAAAAATAAAAAATACATACTGGTATTCGTCATAATAAGCCCTGTGATTTAATATAATACATGATCCGTTAGAAACAATTATAATTTTTATTTTCCATTTAATTCTATAATTTGTCCCCCAAAATGAATATTGGGGTTTCTCCTTATTTTTCCAGTAAAGTTCAGGTGAGGGGATATGCCTCCATTTTTTTCAAAATTTTCCAGCTTATTATTTCGGTGATAAGGGGGGGGATTGAGTAAAATTTTTAATATAATTTGTTAATATCTTTTAATTAATTTAGTTTAAAAATATGAAAAAACATATTTGTTTTCATCATAATGATTCTATAATTTGCCCCCCAAAATTAAAAGTAGAGGTTTCTCCCTATTTTTCCAGCAAACTTCAGGTCAGACCCTATACTTCTAATTTTTTGCAAAACTTTACGTTTTATAGTTTCGGAGATAAGGGGGGGGATGAGTAAATTTTGGTATATTTTCGTTAATTTTTTTTTAAACATGAAAAAAATATATTTGTGTTCCTCAGATTGGGATTTTTCATTTGATGTATTACATGATTCGTTTGCATTTTTTTAATTTTTAATTTTTCACTTAATTCTATAATTTGCCCCCCAAAATTAATATTAATGGTTTCTCCTTATTTTTCCTGTAAAGTTCGGGAAACGTTCCATATTTCCTATTTTTTTCAAAATTTTAGGCTTAGTAGTTTCGGAGAGGGGGGGAACGTTTATTTTTTTAGTTTTTCTCCCCAGGAATACCCCTAAAATTAAAGTTTCTTCCTTTACGATATGTACACCTGATCGAGTCACCAAACTATACATTGTTACCAAATTTCAACCTCTTCCGTCCAGTAGTTTAGGAGAAAATTGGTGTGATGTGAGAGAGGCAGAAATCCGGAGTGATATTATAAGGGTATCCGTATATTGTATATACGGAACCATAAAAATGTTCTCACTGGAAACAATTACCCCACAAAATTTATCAACAATGAGTTAAACAGACTTGAACAAAGAACAAACCTTCCGAATCAACCCAGAACTTCTCTTATTAACACTGCTACTCAGGACAACCACATTACAGTTACAACTATACCATACATACAGGGTCTGTCTGAAAGATTGAAAAGAGTGGGCAACAGATTTAATGTTAAAACAACATTCCAAACAAGAAATACACTGATATCACTAATATCGAAAACAAAACCAACCAACAAACCTTAGAACTAAAAAAACTGCATACACAAGATTCCTTACGAATGCAATAAATTTTATATTGGAGAAACATCGAGACCATTAAACAAACGAATAAATGTATACAAAATTACATAAAGAAACGACAATTTGTAAAATCGAAAATATGTGAACATGAATAAGACCTAGGCCATAAAATGCAATTTGACAATTCAACTATATTTCACAAAGAACAAAATAACACAAAACGAAAAATAATCTTTTATTTTTCTCTGCCTTAATTCCTTTGAATGAAGACGATTGTATCGCTTCTACTTCAGAATTCAATCGTATCTGGTTACCGACAGTTAAGGAAGAAATTATTAATGATCATCTCCTTTTAAACAACCCAGTATCGGGATAGTTCATAAGGTTTTTCCTAGGTTTTCCCTTATGACGTTAATGGGATCACTGAAACAGCAGAATTCTTTGACCGCATTTTTGGCGAATGCGCTATCTTATAACAAAGTCTTACCTAGGAACGCAACTTATAAATTCTAAAGATAACCCTTTCAAATTCTTCCAACTTGAAAGCTGTTTAATTTAATGCATGATCTTTATAATTTTTTGTGCTACCTTTCAATTTGCAATTTACATTTTCATTACACACTTTAAAGCCATTGACAACGAAGTCAGACTTTGAAACGTTTGATATTTTCGTTCAATATACAGCTTTTTTAATCCATTTGTGGTGTTATTCCCAATTAAACTTAAAAATAATCAAGAACAAGCCACAAATAACATTTAGAAGACAATGAAAATATTGACATTTTTATTTTGGATTCTGGTTGCACGATACTTCTTGTTAGAAGTGATCTTGAAAGATCTTTGTCAAATATACAAAGATTATCAACAGACGTTAATATTCATATTGCAAATGGTATGACAATAAAAACCAAGAAGTCAGTGGTAAAAAGTCAATTTTGGAGCTTTAGTTATTGAAGGTATGACTCATAATTTATGGTCAATTAAAAAATTAGCCCAAAGTAATGATAACGTAATTAAATTTACAAAGAATGAAGTAAATATCACTGGAAGAAATTTTGAGTTAAAATGTCAAAATTTAAATGATTTGTATGTATAAAATCCATTGTACTATTGCTAAAGAACATGCAAATAAAGATGAGAAATCTGACATATGTCATCGAAGACGAAATTATTAAAACTACCAAGAAGTCAAAAAAATTTCCTACATATGTTGAAGGAAAGGCAACAAGATTACCGTTTTACAACTGTGTAAAACTGTCTAAGCAAATTGGTGATTTAATTCATTCTGATATTAGTGGAACAATTAAAACACTTACTCAAGAAGGATGTAAATACTTTCAAGTAATTATTGATGATTATTCACATTTCCTGAAGAATTTGATCGATTACTTTAGAATAGTTAAAACACAACATGGATTAAAAACTAAAAAATACACCTTTCATAATATATTAAATCTACGGCAGTGTTCGTAATGTTTTTTATTCATTTTCTTTTCAACTGTTCCATTCATGCACTGCGCAATTCCTATTTCTCGTGAAAACCATTATTAAATTCTTGTAGCGCATGACATTTTTTACAAAAAAAAAATATAATAATCATTGGCAACAAGTTAATTTCTATTATTCTTATTTGGTTGATAAAAACGGATGTTCATATCACAGGGAATCCGTCAATAAATTTAAAGGAATGCAATTCAGTCAATCTCCGTGTCACTAAGCAGACGCTTTCATAAATTCAACTACCCATAGATCGATTATTATTGCTCAAACAATAGTTTCTTTGAAAAATTTAGTTTAACGTGGAACAAAAGACGCTGGATTTCGATTGGATCCGAAGTTGTCGCATTCAATAGTGCTGGAAGATAGAGTCCGATTATTGGTATTGTTCGAGCACAGCGCCTCTGAAAATTCCTCACTTAAGCTTATATTAATACTAATGGACGGAACAAAGATCATTCTGCCTGTGCCAACAATGAACAAAGGACTCTAGTGAGTCTTCGTCTTAATCTCCTTATAGAACGTCGCAGTGAAACAGGTGCTTCTCGGTTAATATAGCCATTTGTTTTTGGTGGATTTGTTACAATTGTCTACTTGTTTGTGTTTTCTGGTGCGAAATTGAAACACTATAATCTTGAAAATTAGTTGCATTGAGCTAAACAATTTATCACGAGTTTAAATTGTCATCCTCTTAAAACAGACACGAAAGAAATTTGTAACATTAAACCATAATTTGCTGTAGCTATTATTGCGTCAAATTCAAATAAAATAAATGATGGTGAGCAATAAATAGGTACATGATAATTGTCGATTAATTTGCGTTATTATATATGAAATAACTGTCAGTATATCGGTATCAAAATTGTATTAAGTTTCCAATGAGTGACAAATAGAAGGTCTTCACTAAACGGAGCCGCACTTATTCAATATATTCAGTATACAAAAATTAATATTTCATCTTGGTAATATAAAATAAAATAAAACCGCGAAAATCTAGAGTGACAATCTGAGATAATTCCTTCAGCACCATTATCCTGAGGAAGTAGTTCTGAACAATTGACCGAAATACACATATGACGTTGAAAATTTGCTTATTGTAATGTTTTTTATTTTCACACTCGGGTTAAGTTCAGTTCTTGGATTTATTTAAAAACACAGTCTAACTCACTCTAATTTATTTCCACTACTGTTACACAAATTTATATTCACAGAAACTACTATTTACATTTTATCTTAACTGTTCAATACCAAAGACGAAAACTGAATGCCTCTTATCGCCTGCTGTTTCTTATTTATACATTTATCTTGGAATTGTCTGGTACGTCCACGAACCATCGGGAAATTCTATCATGTTTTGGAAGCTTTAAGGGAATTCCCAGTAACGTCAGCGGTCCGCATGTTGAGAGACAAACAATTCGGTTTCCCAGAATTTATCCGAATAATGGCCCTTCCATGAATTGGTTGATGGCCGATTGCACCAGCGGTCGGATGAATTCTCGTAACATTATCCTGAGAAAGCCCCTTAGAATTCATCAGAAATTCTTAAAAAATGTTATAAAATTAGATTTCTGTAATTAGGGTGCTATATATATATATATATATATATATATATATATATATATATATATATATATATATATATATATGTGGTGTGTGTGTGTGGTGTGTGTGTCTGTGTGTGTGTGTGTGTTAGAAAGCTTACAGATAAACGAGGTTTTTGACTGACAATTTTTCTTACAGGCCAGAGTATAATAACCATTCTTTGTAAAAACAGAGTTTTGCACGCTAACACCAAACCTTTATTTCAACGTCGTTTCAACAACTCTAAGTTGTCATCTTCAAGGAGTAAACCTAAGCTACACTGAGTATTCATTCACTGAATTCACTGAGGATTCCTGAGTTTAGGTTTACCCCTTGAAGATGACAACTTAGTGTTGTTAAAACGGCGTTGAGTGTTTAAAATAAAGGTTTGGTGTTAGGGTGCAAAACTGTGTTTTTACAATTGTGACACCCCAAAGGTTCCACAGCTTTTCCAACCATTCTTTGATTGCTTAATTTTACATGTAGAGACCCCTCAAAATCTCATGCACTCTACAAAACACATTATTTCCACATGGCCAAGTTAAGAATTTAATTTAAAAACAACAATTTGTGTAATTATGTCATCGGTACAAGTGAAACAAAAATGGAACACTTAACGTTATGGTGTAGTAGGTGACAAAAAAGTAAAAATATTCATAAACGTTTAATAAGATAATTGAATGAAGAAACAAAAAATCCTTGCTATTAAACCATACGTTCTCATGGTAATCAAATATTGTTCAATACAATCTATCTATGAGAATGTTTGTCCTTTTTCGCTCTTCTAATGATTTCGTTCTATGAATATTTTTACTGTCTCATCGGCTACTACACCATAACCTTAATTGAATCGTTTTTGTTTCACTTGTACCGATGACATTATTGTACAAATTGTTATTTTTAAGTTGTATTTTTAACTTATCCATGTAGAAATAATGTGTTTTGTAACGTGTATAACATTTTTAGAGTTTTTTCATGTAAAACTAACCAATAAAATAATGGTGATTTTCTTCTGTCCTGTAAACACAATTTCAGTCAAAGAACGTCATTCATCTGTAAGGATTATAACTTTATGATTACCTGTTACCCAGTTTACCAATTATAATAAACGGACAACCGTTAGTAACATTTGACTCATATATAATTAAATTTCTTGACTTTATTTTGAACAATATCCCTAGACTAATGTTAACAGATTAAGTAGTGGCCAGGTTAGTAAGTTTTATTATTATGACATCATTACTTTGATGGAAACATGTCTACCAACTTCTATGGTTAATTATAATTTAACGCTCCTAAATTTAATCTATAAAAACCCTCTCATGACTTATAAAATGAATAGTAGTGATGTTAGATAGTGGGTGTAGATTTAAGTAAATAATATATACATATGTTACCTCTATTGAATAAATATTAGTAAAAATATGGTTTTGGTGTGTGTGTGTGTGTGTATGTGTGATGTGTCTCTTAAATCAAAGAGCTTACGATTACGAGATAATTGTATTATTTCTGAACAATGTCTCATGTTCAGGCTGGTGACAACTGTCAAGCACCTCCCCATAAATGATAGGTTTTAGCATTTAAAGAGGGGAGGGGGGAGGGAAAGGTCAGCAATTATAGGTTTATTTCACATATAACAAAGAGCCAATACTCCGGCGAGAGAGGTCACTGTCTAGTGACGCCGTTGTCACTTAACATTTGTTTTTGTAGTAGATGTCCTGTACCGCCAAATAAGTTAGTAGTTTCCGATATATTACTTTTACTACAGGTTTCGGGCCCATAGTCTGGAAGATACTGCACATTTTCAAGTTACTCTTCAGTACCAATGGTCAGTATTACGACTCAAATTTAAAAAAAATAAGTTTTACGGTAATAGTTTAGTAAGAACTTGCCGATCATAGTGATGTAAATTTAAGTTTAAAAATTTTACGAGTATAACTGCATTTGTCATGCAAATGATGAATTTACACTTATGAAATTGTTCCATTGAATACATTTTCCTAGGTGGGTTTGCCTAAGTACTAATCTCAACTATTATGCCGATTACTATAAGTTTGGTATTTTTTTAAGCTTGTGAAGTTATCTTTAACACGTAGGTAAAATATAGAGGGTCTTCTGTTTAAAACCGTTTAGAAACTGTAGGCAATCATTATTTTCTGACATATATTACTTTTTACTCTGATTTAAGGTAAAATTCCATTGATTTTTTAGCATATTCTTATCTCTCTCTAATTTGATTTTTTTTTTGTATATTTTCCACATATTATTTTATTCGTTTTATAATTTAGACCACTTTCTATTAGTGTAACTAATTCACTCTAGATAATTATGACAAAAATTTGAAAATTATATTGATTTTTCGGTATATTTTACGTTATTATACAGAATCAAGCGGGAACATCTGTTTGTAGAATACAATTTAAAATATCCAAATTGCTTGACATTTTAGAAAAAACTGTGTAGATTCATTGAAATTCAGTGTAGTCCCTTAATTACTGTTTTTTCAGACTTTCTTGAAAACCATAAATCTCACGTTATAGAAAATTATGTGGTACCTTTCTGTAATAGACCGTTTATATCATTAAAATTGCCAAGTGGTTTAAATAATCACTGAGCATACATACAAAACAGGACCGACGAATTAATAACATCCTCCTTTTTGGAAGTCGGTTAAATAAAACTACCCTCCAAACAGTGAATAATTAATACAAGCGAATTGTGTATTCAAGGATATGTAGCGTTTTAGAAGTTTTTGATTTTCCAAACCATCTTCAAATTAATTTAATAAATGGTTCAATTGTGAGTATATTTCCAACTTGGCAGCGTCCTATTCTTTTATTAGTACAACTTTTAACTCTATATATAAACTAACGTAATATATAGGAAAATCAACTGGAATAATTATACCTGGTATTCTATTTGAAAAAATATACAAGTTTGGTTCCCCACCATTTTTCTCGATAATATTTAACTTTTTGATGCGAAATTTTTCACCGTTTACATATAATCGTCCACCCTATCTCTGTTACAACACAAATTTCGAAATAGCTAAAAAATTGCTTTAAAAAGTTAAAGAAAACTACTAGAAAAAAATGTTTAGGTACAGAGAACAGCTACAAAAAACATTGCGAAGCCTACAATAATAGCTAAATAAGTGGGATAACCGTAAATACTTAGAACTACCCTACAAATGTATTTAATCAGCTTCAACGCGCTATCGAATGGAACTGGCAGTACAACCACATTTCAAGGTACAACTTCTTACTTAAGTTCTCTGGAAGACTAGATTTCACAAAGAGTTGCTTATATGTTAAGAAAGTCTTTAAGCAAGTGTTTTAGAAATGCCAGAATCCCCTGAAATCTATTTTACGTACAACTAGGTTTTCATGATAAGCAAATACTTTTTGAATATTTATGTGTTACTTGATACTTGAGTATAATTAGTATCGTACTTTCTAAAATAACCAATTTAGTTGTAATGCTTTATTTTAGAATGATATTGTGGCTGATTTAGTCCTACACTTCATTTATAATTATTTCTAGTTGCAATTCTTTACATTTGTGATATCGGCTTCTAGTTGTAATGTTTACCTGTTTTTTATATTTTGTCATTTGTGCGTGTATTGATGTAATGAACAATAAATTACTAATTTAAACAGCGAATTTCGAGATATGTAATTATCGCACACAGAATGTGTTAGCTTTGCTGTTCTGCAAGTATCAATCGACAACTCAGTGAAAGAATAATATTTGTGTAGACTGTTTGGATATCTGAAAATGAATACATTATTCCAAAATTTTGTATCACCCTGTTTCACCACTTTTAACACACGCTTTCGGCTCTACTAATGAAATGTCAACGAGGATGACATAGGATCTATAAATCAGCTGATATTTTTGGCCATCACTCATTAGTAATTTTGAAGATATTCTATTTTCATAAAATCTAAATTCTTGTAACAGTACAATGATCAAATATTAATAAGTACCCTCATCACCATCTTGTCATCAACATGGCGGCATCCTCCTACACAGCAGGAATTCCTCCAGTAGGAATCGATCTTGGGACAACTTTCTCCTGCGTGGGTGTCTTCCGAAACGGTAAGTGTACTTTCGATAAAGTTTTCACTTTCTTCTCAAGCTTGCTTAAGTATATATTTGGTATATCTTATTAGGCAAATTAAAGAGCATCTATTTTTAATAATTTTTTTTAATTTTAAGGTGGAAAATAATTATGGTTGTTGTGTGCTGGGGTTTTCTCTCCTCGCGAATATTTCTGAAAACACCTTTAGTGGTATTAATTGTAAAATAGGCACGATTTGTTATTGCAAATAATTGTAATCTGGAGTCTAGAAATTCCGCCCTCTTCTCTGAGATTACTCTCGAAAAATTGTAAGATTCATTTTAAAACTTTCAAGTTCGTGTTAATATTTTGTTATTGTCATAACTATATTTTGTAAACTGACAAAAATGACAGATAATTGGGATGGACCTCTGGCGTAATTAATTAATCAATGCCTTTTTATTTTTACCTTTAACAAATTTTCATGAAATTCGGTAAAAAGTGGATTTTTGTTTCTCAATAAAAATAAAACTGTAATTTTATTAGAGGTCTCTGTATATATTTTTTGCGAATGTAATGTAAAAAACGCCTAATTGAAAATCAAAAAAGTTCAGTTATAAAATATTTATACTCTCTTCGAGGTGTCATTCTTTTGTACACAAAACAATATATACATAATATATATTGTATCTGGTCGGGAATATCCTTTTAAACACTTATTTATAATGTTTTCCCCGAAAATCCTATTTGTCAGTATTTACATCTCGGGTCTAAAATATTTATTTCTGAAAATATCATGAAAGCAATTCTTTTGTTATAACTTCTACTTTAAGAAGATATAATAGTAGTAAGTATGTTGTTACGTTGGAAACAATTACAAAAATTGAAGAAAAAAAACAAACATCGGTTCTTCCTTCAATATTACAAATTATTTATAGTTGAGATGAAGTGTTAAACATCGTGTAAAATTACAATTTCAGTGTAATATGTAATACGTTTGAAGTTTGGACTGCTGCAAGAATTATTTTACCAATAACTTCACCCAAGAAATGGAGAAAAAGACAAAAGAAAAATAACTAATATTTTTTATGTGCATACAACAAAATACATACACAAAATTTATCTAAATCTCTCGTTTCGTTTGGAAACTGCGATTTATCAACACTGCATTATTTCTTCAGTTTTTTTTATATTCACCAAGGTCCACCTTTATATGCAATATACATTTGAACATTTGTTATTGCTTCGTCATACATCTTCTCCGAATCGCTGTGTTCTTCTAATGGTTGTATTCTAGAGTTAGATTAGTTTTTGGCTCAGGCTCGATTATAGCAAAAAACTAGCATTTCAGTCCGTGCTTTCGACAACCCCACCTTTTACTATTACAACCAGTTTCGCAGCTGCAGCAGATAGATTTCAGCAAATTTTCAGAATTTTTTTTCTCAATCAGATATGAAGATGTGAAAGACATGACATGAAAGACAGATGAGTTGGAAAAATGAACTCCATATAATGTAGTCGAAAAACTACCCTGTCTTGTAAGTAAGTTCAAATATGTTTACTAATAAAATTTTAAACATGAGCTTATAAGTAATAGAAAGATTTTCGATGACTAAAATGGCCTATGTCTTCTATTTCTTGGGTGAAATTACTAAAACATTTTTTTTTCAACAGCACGAATCTTAAAATATATTTCACTGAATGTACCGTTTTGTACGACTTTCAACAATTAAGAATTAGTAAAATTGAAGGAAAAATTGCTTTTAATTTTTTTTTGGTATTTTGGTCGATAGTTTTCCAAAGTAACAGTATATTTTCACACTATTTTAAAATGGAGTTTTCAGCGAAAGAAATGTCGTTCTGAAGTTTTTACAAAGAAAAAAATTGGCCATGAACTTTTTAACTGAAAATTAAGCATTTGTTACATTAAATTCGCAAATATAAAACAAAATAACAAATGCAGCTTCATTGTGAAACTAAAATGCACATTTCAGTTGAGTTTCATGAATATTCAATAAATTTTTAAGAAGGGAATAATAAAAAATTTTTCATTAATTTGATATCAAAAATGTTTTAAACAAAAGTTAACTGCCTAGAACTTTTACATTATTTTTTTTATTTGATAGAAATTCTCCTTTTCTCTGAAATCGGAAAGAATCAAATTTTATCCTTAAAAATATATATTTCCACATCCTCACCACATTCTGGTTTTCTCTTACACTTCAATCATTTTTCCCCATATGTGTATTATTATTTCTAAATTATCTCACCACCCTTATACGGCTGATAATTTTTATTCTGAAAATTTATTGGCTCTGGTCTACAGTCTGTGTTTCTCTATCTCTCCATTTCTTTCTTAATATACGAGTTTCTACATTAAAATAAATTTGTCTCTTTATTTACTATTCTTGTAATAGATACAACATTTCCATTTCTCTAATCTAACATTTTACAGATGTTAACACTTTTTTTTTCATATGATATAAAGAAATGGGTTAAAACGTAGTTCAAATTCTCTGTTCATTAAAAATTTTTGGAACGAAATAAATTGATTGAATTCAGCGTGGGCTCTCCTACGCAACCTGGTAAATTTAAAATAATTTGGTCAAGTGCGAGTTGGACTCGCATACTAAGGGTTCCGTACCGCCTTCTAATATTCCAGTTTCAGACAAGCAGGGACTGAGTGCATTTTCTTACATTTGCCCTAATATTTTATAAAGGAAACGTTTTAAATTTATAAAAAATATACACTTTTATATTCCACACATAGACTTATTATTATTTTTTAATCAACATTAGAGTTTTATTTTAATAATAAACTTTCAGAGAAACCTTTTATAATCTACTGTCTGAGTTTTGAGGCTCTGTAGATTGGAAGATAAAGGGCAAAATAGGTCAAGTTTTAAATTATAAATTATTAAATATGTTATTCAAATTATTTAGAAATTTAAATAGTGTTGTTTCTAAAGTGGGAATTAAGTCGATGTTTAATATTTTTGTTAATATATTTTAAACAAATAATTTAAAAATATGATATGTTTGTAATTCACATAATGAGCCTTTTATCTGATATATTACATGATGCATTTGATAATTTAATTTTATAATGTGTCCCTAAAATTACTATGGGGGTTTTTTAATAATTTTTCTTATAATTTTCAAGTCAGTCCCGGTACCCCTAATTATTTTCAAAATTTTAGGTAGTATGGTTTTGGAAATAAAGTGAGAAATGAGAATTTTTTATATCTTTATGTTAATATCTTGTAAACAGTTAATTTTCAAAAATGTGCGTTAAAAAATATTTTTTTATTTTCCATTTAATTCTATAATTTGGCACCATTAATATTAGGGATTTCTTTGTATTTTTCCTGTAAAAAAATAGGTATTATAGTTTGGGGACTAAAGGGGGGAATGGGTAATTTTTTAAATATATTTTAAAATATTTACTAAAAAATAAAATAAAAAAACGTGTTAGTATTCGTCATAATGAGCCCTTTGATGTGATATGTTACTTGATCCCTTAAAAACAATTATAATTTTTTATTTTCCATTTAATTCTATAATTTGTCTCCCAAATTGAATATTTTTCTCCTTATTTTTCCAGTAAAGTTCAGGTGAGGTGGTATACCTGTATTTTTTTCAAAATTTTACAGCTCATGGTTTCGGAGATAAGGAGGGGGGGCGGTTATTTTTTTTATATTTTTATTAAAATCTTTTAAATATTTGATTTTTAAAATATGGAAAAATATATTTGTTTTCGTCATAATAAGCCCTTTCATTTGATATATTACATGGTGGGTTAGAAACAATTTTAATTTTATATTTTCCAATTAATTCTGTAATTTGCGCCCCAAAATTAAAAGTAGAGGGTTCTCCTTATTTTTCCAGTAAACTTCAGGTCAGACCCCATACCTCTATTTTTTCAAAACTTTACGTTTTATAGTTTTGGAGGTAAGGGGGGGGATGGGTAAATTTTGGTATATTTTTGTTAATACCTTTTTAATTAATGTTTTTTTTAGTTTTCATTTAATTCTATAATTCGTCCCCCAAAATTAATACTAATGGTTTCTCCTTATTTTTCCTGTAAAGTTCGCACAACGATCTATATTTCCTATTTTTTTCAAAATTTTAGGCTCAGTAGTTTCGGAGATCAGTGGAGGAACGGTCAATTTGTTTAGTTCCCCCCCCCCCAGAAATACCCCTAAAATCATAATTTCTTCATTTACGATATGTACTCCTGAACGGGTCACCAAACTATACATTGATACCAAATTTCAACCTCCGTCCAGTAGTTTAGAAGAAAATTGCTGTGATGTGACAGAGGCATAAATCCGGAGTGATATTATAAGCGTATCCGTATATTGTATATACGGAACCCTAAAAAGAACATATCACACGACTTCAATCAAATTGAACCACATCTAAAAAAATATCGACAAACCAACATTCATGCCAAAATAGATCTCAACGCCTATAGAGCTGCCTGCGATACGAATTCAGAACTTTCAAAAGACTGTGTACTAAATAAAATCAAAAAATCTTTCTTAAACTTCCCGGCAAAAATTGATAGCAATTTGAAACCCGGCAAACAAATAGACCTGCCTACAAATTGCATAGTATTCAAACTTATTGAACTTATATTGTATAACTGACGCACCGCCATAATATTTGCCGGTATACCTTTATAGAACAAGTAATTCTCCGACTCAATCTAAGCTGTTCCAATTAAGTGATTTCCTTAACCTCCTATATCGAAGTAAGAAGAGAAAGCACTAAGGCCGTGTAAGGTTCTTAGACCCCTCTGCTGCTGTAGACACTGTGTGGCTACATGGCCTGCTCTACAATTGATCCAAATAATCTCATATAACAGGATTATTAAATTCATTGTCAGTATGATTGGAAGTAGAGGTTTTCTGGTTGTCATGTGAGAGGAGAGCAAGAAATAAAAAATATTGACAAATTACCGCAAGGGTCGACACTGGCACCGTTGCTATATAACTTGTACAAACCCGACCTGTCAGAGCTAAGCTGTAGAAAATATACGCCGATAAATGGGTCATAAGAATGAGTAAGAATATAACTTGGCAGATGTATGCATGGATTTTTCCGCTACATGGAGAAATGCATCTACTACGGCAAACAATTGCCAAAGCCTTGCGGAGAATTATTTGGCATACCTTAAGCGGTAAAAAGCTTATGCGGTAGATTTTGTAGATTTCATGTGGGCAACCCCCAAGGTAATAGATCAGATATAGAGGCATGCTTGTAAGTGACTAAGTTTGTTTATACAGTTTTATACAATTCGAACCATTATATCTACTGCTGAGATAATTTGAAAATGTTGTATACTGAAGCCATAGGGAAATAACAATTGATTGTACCATTTTTTTTGCAAGCGATGCAATGAAAAGGCAAAGGGATCAACAAGTTCCATAGTCCTCGCTCTTCTTCCTAGATATATATATTCTGATATCTGTTTTAATCTTACAAAGGGTATGGGGGCTTCTTAAATTTTAATGCACAAAATTTGTCTAAATCTTGCATTTTAATGACGCTTATAACTTTTGTAATGTATATTTATTTAAATCCGTTCAAAAATTTAGTTGATTATGGTGCAATATTTATTTTGTTAAAAATGAACACATTTTTTGAAGAAATCTATAACACTTATATTTGTGTTCACCAATTGTCAATCCAACAGCTTTATCACTATTTGTCCATACTGATCTTTTTAAATTAATATATATTATTTTATTTTGATTGCATAAACCCACAAGGAACGCTTCAAGTGGTCTGCAAGTGTGTAATGAGACCTATTTGGGACTACCGAATGGATAAATCTATATTTATAATAAACATGGCACAAGACCGTATCTACATAAAATATTCTTTGAAAACTTTGGTGGAGGTGTGACTTCATGCAAATTTAGATTTAGAATACAAAACACTAAATTTTGCCAAAATGTAAAAAACGTCAAAAATATCGAACATTTCAAACACATCAAACATATCAATAATGTCAAAAAGTCTGAAAATGTAAAAAATTCAAAAATATCAAATGTCAATATCCACAAAAATCACGAAAATCTCAAAACTCTCAAAACCTTCAGAAATGTTATGTTTCTAAAATGTCAAAAATGTAAAAAATGTTAGAACTGTTAAAAATCTCAGTAATTTAAAAAATGTCAAAAATGACACAAATGTCAAAATGTCATCCACAAAGTAAACTTTACAAAAACCTACAGCGAATGAAATATTTCCACAACTAATAAGTAAACATAATTTGCAATACATAGATTTGTACACACGAAGACTGATCATATTGTAGATATTTCTTTCCCACAACATCTGTGGGGATGACTTTCTCTAAGTATAACCAGGAAATAACTACACTTTGATCATGACAGCCTTTTAGTAGTTACCTTACTTAATAGTGTAACTTTTATTTGTCAGGTTTGGCCAACCATTTTTGAAGTACTTTTTTTAACAAAATTTGACAGAAACAAAAATTAAAGTTTGATATATGCATTTTATATTTTCAATACATGTTAAAGTCATTGAAAATGAGGTCAGAATAGATCTGGGAACGTTTTCCAAGAACATAAAAAAATAATTATATTTTTATATTTGTGAAATTTTCAAATATCTAAATGATAAAACTCATTTAATTTACAACTTTGACTGAAAGGCATAATATACAATCTCCAAATGCCTTCACTTTCTTAAGGAAAGATAGAAACTAAGAAAAAACGACCCCTGCTAGTAGCTCAATATGTTGAACAAATTGCCTACACAGATGGTCTTGAATTTTCATCATATTTGGTAAATCGCCCCTTTCCATCAGTGGCGAAACATTTTGTGTGAACATCACACATTTTCAGTAAGTTTTCGTATAACAGGACTTGAAAAACTTGAAACATGTTTCTTAAAATATTTAAATACAATGAACAAAATGCACACATGTTTATAGTAAACGAATAGGAAGGTACTTGGCAGAAATTTACTAGGATAACTAACTGACAAGTTCTACAGCATGCAGTTTCGTATCTTCGCAATTTAATAATTTAATTAAATTAACAAACTGTAGAAATAATGGTTAAAATATCACGATGCCTCAGTTATTATAGTAATAACTTTCTGTTAAGTATACACTTCTTTATGGAATTTTAATTACTTAATACCGACTATGTAAATGTTTGCCTACATGGCCGTTACTAGGTACTTTCTTTCCTCCATGGTTTTAATTATTCTCAGGCTGCTGAGGGATCGCCTCATGCAAATTTCCAATCTGCAAGCCAACCGCATGGTCGCGCTAAGATAGTTAACAGTAGAGTAATAAAAATAAAGGTAATATTATGAAATAAATGTTATACTTTCTAATAATAACATTTATAATTACTACAAGGCAACTAGTCTCGACAATATTCATACCATTTTCAATCAAAACATAAATTGATAAAAGTCAAATGTCTAATTGATCATTAAAAATAAATTAAGTAGCTGCTTTCTTGATGTTCTTAAATATTTCTATGCGTTCAAGAATCGTGGTGGTTTAAAACTATTAAAATGTAATATACTTGTTTTCCGGTACATCTCTTCAGTATTTTGAATAAAGGGGTGGGCTAGAACAGTAGAATTATGTGTAGGAGTAGTTCAAACCTTTTTTTTCAACATTTCGCGGTGCAGCTGTCCTCAGCTTGCCCGCCTGTAAATACACCTCTGCTTGTTTCTCTAATTTAGTGAAGGTATGACCTATTTGCAAACAATGATCATCAAAGTGAAAGTACGACCTGTCTGTAAACAATGATCATCAAAAGTGAAGTTACTTTTGTTTAATCTAAATGCACGTAAGTAAGGGTTTTTGAAGGTTCTGTAGCTCATACCTATGTAAAAGATGTTACATTCTGAACAGGTTGACTTGTTAATATTAACTCCGGTGAGGTGTTTGTAGTTTTGTCTTCAGCATTAAATAATAATTGATTTGATAATTCAAGTTGTGATTTAAAACGAACTGTAACAATTGGTCTATATAAAATTCGGGCTATTCTCTCACTTAGGTTTCCAAAATATGTTTGTAATTTACAATTTGTTGCTCTTTCCGAAATAAAAGCTATCGATCTGATAAGCTCCGTTTGTAAAATATTTTTGTTGACAAGGCTATATGGATCCTAGATTGATATGGTGCTCATTCATGTGATAGTTCTAAACGTTGCATTTGAAATAGTGGAACCTGTCAAAAGAGGTTTCTGTAAATATTTAAAGATACAATCTAGTCCTTATTTGTGATAGTTAGGACTAAGCAATCTCTTGGATGGGTAGTATTTAGACAGGATAAAAAGGTATTTAGTTGTCTATTTGAATCTGTATAAAACATTAAAAAAATATATAACCGACTTCCACCTATAACTAAAAAGCTAAAAATAATTATAACAAAATACAACTCTAGCAAATAAACAACACATTCAATGTTGTTAGGTACCTACCCAGGAAGTAAGAAATGTAAACATTAAAAGGTGCTCATTCTGTACAAATTAATTACCTACCAATCTAGTATATTTTTTAATACTTATCTACTACTTCATCAAACTTGATTGTTGCTTGGCACCGACTTCAAAAATATACCAGATTGGTAGGTACCTAACAATATTGAATATGTTATTTATTTGCTAGAGTTTTATTTTGTTATAATTATTTTTAGCTTTTTAGTTATAGGTGGAAGTCGGTTATATTTTTTTAAAAAATGTTTTATATATTTCATTTAAATTGACAGGTAAATGTTTACGAATAAAATGTACTAGGACGCGTTGACTTAATAAGCCCAAAATATATTTATGCCTTATGGACCACGCCATGTAACCTTTTTTTGAACTTTTTTTGACAACTCTGTATAACTATATTTAATTCCACTCCACCCTATGTACCAACCATCCTGTACATACGACTGCCCATGGACAAGCATAAATTTGTTAGCTGCCTTCTGTAAACTGTAGGACGGAGTAGAATCCATCGCATATATACGGAGTCAAATCCGTCTTATATTTCAGCCATAGTATATAACTCCTTGTTCTCTACCCCATAAATTATTTAATTTTTCACATTTTATGTTATCGCCCTGTGTAACATTAATTCCTCTCCACACATTATGCGACTTCTTATGTGCTATAAAATAAATAATTTTTTAATCACACTGTATAAATATAATTTAATTTCAAATTTTTTCCACCATTTTTATACCTCCAATCGTCCACGCCACCTTATATGCCATACATCCTGTATATACAGCTAAACGGCCTAACTTATATTTCAATCATCATATAAATGCAACTCCTTCTGTCACTTTGTGATTTTGTTTGCTATAACTAAACATCCTGTGTATAAACCCACAAATAGCAGTTTAGATTGACTTGACATGTGTTGTCATTGAATTTTCTATTAGGCCGAGAGAATGTGACAACCAAAAGCACTGTCTTCACAAAATGGAAAAATTTTCATTTAAATAGGTATTTGCCGGGTATACAAACAAAACGAGCTTGGTACTCACTGATTAAAGGAGTCGAAAAGATTATGCTTTACTACGTATATGCTTATATATAGATGTACATAGAAAATTTTCAAATTCGCAATTAAAACTTCCAGTGCCTAAAATTCCCGCATTATTACGTTGGAATTAAAATATTTATCAGGAAATGTCCGCTATGTCATTTCGAAGAAATTTTTGATAAGAATTTTGGAATTGTCGGAGATTTTCTGCAAAACTGCAAGTTGCACGTCGCAGAAAAGTATATGAGATAACCTAGGGATCTTTCTTAATAGATTAAACGTTAAAAACTATACATATCCATAAGGAGTTTTCGAAAAATCGACCAAAATGTTAGGGATATTGGTCGATTTCCATGCACGCAGGTGTTCATTCACAAATTTCTTCACTTTACCAATAGAATTCTTTTCCCAAATTTGAAGTTTCACCAATCCGGATATATACTCTATAAACAAGACTGTTTTCATACAAAAACGGTTCACCACAGAGAAGAATTCAGGTAACATACATACAAAAAAAATACGCTACGAATTGATAACCTCTTCCTTTTTAGAAGTCGGTTAAAAATGGCTTAGTATTTCAGATTACTTTAAAAACAACAAACACTTGCTCAAATTTTCTCTTTTTATTTCTTTTAATAGTACCTATGATTCACCAAGTCTGGCTTCATCAGAAATTGGCAACATAATGAATGTTAAATTTATATTTTATACAAAGAAACTACAGTAATAGTACTACAGTAATAAAATAATTAAAGTTTTAATTCTGGGAAATTCCGGGGGAAGTGGGCAGGGTGTAGGTCAGCTAAATTATTATTTACCTCTAGATTCTTTGTAAGAAATATAAATTTGGCATTCATGTATTTCGTATGTCAAATTAAAAGAAATAAGAAAAGTGAAAATTGAACCAAGTGTTTGTTGTTTTTAAGTAATCTTAAAATAAATTTTCATCAAGTGAAGACTGCAACAATCATCGGTTAGTATTTCATCAACATATCTATAACAGAATGCAATATGATTTTTGGCAAGGTGAGCTGACAATTATTTCCCCTAAATGGGAAAGGAAATGTCTGCTAAGAGACGATTTAAACCATTCTTCATTACATTAGGGTTCTTTTTTGTATAATTTTTAATTACTGTATTAATATTACTATTTTCCTAGATATTTTAATTATTAAAGGAAGACATTATGTTGTAGGATGCTTGAAAATATATTTGTGACATCAAAAAGGATGCTAAATTCCATTTTTTAGAGATTTAACGTTGTCAGTGATAAGATTGGGTACAGTATCTCAATCATTTCTTGACAATGGTAATTTATCATTTATCACGGATTTATAAGCTGCTAATTTATGTTAAATTGATGGTTTTCTGTAAATATTAGGGGTTTTTATTATTTTCTTTATTTGTAACATTACAACTAGGATATCTTCTTATTTCTAGTTCCGTTAATGGGAATATATGAACTTAATTTTGCTTACACTAATTTTCATTCAGTTTCTGTTCGAGATTTTTTATTGACAGATTTATAATTTCGGTTCAATGCTTTTGCTCTCATTCTTGTTTGGAATCCGGAATATCTAAACTTTACATTTTCTTCATTTAGTTTATCGTTTAGCTATCTAGAGTAATCATTGTTATAATCAACACCATAATAAGTACTCGATCATAGTCACTCTACGTTAATGAACTGCCAATTTTCTATCGTGTGATTTTACACGTAAATTGATTGTTTTATATTTTCTATTCGTTTATGTCAAAAACTGAATTTCATATATGGTGTGAATACAAAGCGTTGGTCGGTGATAGCACTGAAAGCTATCGAAATGACTGAATTTTTGTTAAAATGAGGGTTAAATTTTGTGTTGGATTAACAAATTCGAAACGACAAATGGAATTGAGTGACACGTCATTTTTATCTGATAGAGCTGTAATAAACGTTATGGAACTCACACTATGTTTGCAAAACGAACTGCTGTGGGCAGATTGCTGTGAAAAATTTCCGGAAATTAATTTTAATAAATTAAAAATATCCACAACTTTAATTCCACTGACTCATTCAATTACTGGAATACTGGAATATGATTTATGCACTGACATTTTGTTCATTTAATTATTATCATTAACATTATGCAACATTTCTATATATCGTTATTACTTTGTTGTACACGAGATATTAGGTCTAGAAATTATAAATAAAGAAAAGGAAGTTTAAGAAAAGAAGTTCGCATGTGTTAAACTATGTGTGTGCTGGACAGCGTAGCTTGGAGTAATGGTCTTCTTGAACCTCCTCTGGATTGACTTCACTGTGAGGAGTATAATTAACATTACTGCTAAGGTGGCCGTTATGATTGTGAGTCAGGAGATATGCTTTTCTAAGGGAATTGTTTTCATCAGCTGTTCCAGTTCCATGGAACATCTTATGGTTGGCCACATCTAGGTATTGTACATCTAATTCTTGTAACTGTAGGGGTGTTAGGTTTGACATCTCATTGATGACTGGCATGCCGTTGCAGCAGTTGAAGGGAATGTCCACTGGGTTGTTTCTTTATGTGATGTTTTGGACATTTTTGGAATTTCTTGTAGGATGGACCCTTGTGTTGTCGATGAAGACGTTGCAATCGTATTGAATTTGCATCACTGAATTTGTCGATATGGTTTATGTAACGACATCTTCCCCTTTGCATTTGATGGTGATTTGCAGTTGTCTTGAAATCGAGATCAACAAAAAGTTTACGTCAATCTCTTGGATTTTATAGTATTCTGCACTTTTGCAAGTTGCTGGAAGTGTGGCTGGCTGCCTTAGAAGCTGACCTTCGCAGATGGCATCTTTGTTTATTGGATGTGATATGGCTTTGGAACAAATCTTTTGATGTTTAGTTAATGGCTTGCAGTCACCCAGGTCTTCGAAGGATGTGCATAATAACGAATCGTCGTCTCTCGCGATAAATTTTGTCTCTAATGATGGTATATGATGAAACCCTGTTCGGTCATTCAAAATTGGTATAGGATAAAGGTGATAAAGGGTGTAAATCTCAGGATCAACTAAAGGAAATTTAATTAGAAAAATGATTTTATTTATTTTTATTTCTATCAAATCGATGTACTGAGAAACATTTGAATTGTAAATAGGAAGTGGTAAATTATTTTCATGAAGTGACTGAGAAATCTTTTGAAGGGACTCGACCAAATCTACTGGGGTTATTATTGAACTATGTAAAATTTTTAAGGGGGTGCAGTTAAAACATCATCGAGAGTGTTTTCGATAAATATGTAACTCTCCAATAAGCTTTCATGCAGATCCAAAATATTGATTTGAAATTCATGAAAATCAAGATCATTTGAAATGTATAAAATTGACTGCCTTAGTATTTCAACGTGATTCGAGAATATTTGCTCCTCGGATTGAAATTTTTGTAAAGTGCTGTTGAGACTCGAAATGACTGAAGTTGTTACACATATTTGTTTTTTAACTAAGTCTTGTTTTGGTGTTGGTCTTTGGTAATTCTAGTTATACAGTCATTTATGTATTCACTATCTGCTGCATCTAGGTTTCCTGAAATTGCTTTCCAAACTGATCCCAGTCTGTTAATAAGTCTGCGTTTTCTTCTGTTAGTAGGGTAAGTTTCAGTGTCAGCGAAGATGTCTGTATATTTAGAGTTAATGGATTTAGAAATTTGTTTCAAGAGGCTCACATGTGTCTGTATTTTTGGTTAAAATGATTTTTGTATTAGTTGTGCTTTAGTTGATAGTTTCTAAAATTCTGTTCAGTATAGCGTCATTATTTGAAATAACACCTCTGAAAGTGCCATTTGTCGTTAGAAATTTTAAGTGTGCCTTCTTCATGGAAGAAAAATCCTATTGTATTGTTATCGGGTGTGAGGGAGTATTGTTGGAGGTTCACGACTGAAAACAGTCCACAGAATCATAACAGGGTTTTAATCTGTCAAAGTAAATTTTACTAATTTGGTTAGTTTGTAAATTTTTAACGGTGGCAGAGTTTCTTCGTGTCGCGGTAATTTCAAAAGGTCCATTGAATTTTTTTTCGGATTTACTTTCAATCTGAGACTCTTTCACGTAAACTTTGTCGCCTTTTTTGTATTCTGGTTGGTAAGTTGAAACATGTTTGTCAAATCCAACTTTAGATTTTTGTATTTGTTGGTCGGTTTTTGCGCGGGTAAGTCTATAATAGTAAATCATTCTGTTGTTAAGGTCCCTAACGAATTTGGAAATGAGTTTTTCGTATATTGTTTCGGGGGGTCTACTAGAAGTGAGCCCAAAGATAAATTCATAGTGCGTGAAACCGGTAGCCTTGTTTTTAGAGTTGTTGTAGCAGATAACTGCGTAAGGGAGGAGGTTGAATGAATGTTCGTCCAGATGTTCAGTTGTATTTGTCCTTATCATTTCCGCTAAAGTCGCGTGAAACCTTTCGATAGAACCATTTGATTCGGGATGGTAAACAATTGAAAAGGATATTTTTACGTCATATAGTTCGCGCATGTCCCTTATGAGAGTGTTATCAAATTCACGTCGATAGTGACAATGGATGTGAAGAAGTGTACCGTAATGTTGGAAGAATATTATGAGGATTTCTCTACAGTTTTAGCTGTTTTGTCACCAATAGGGTAGGCTGGAATAAATTTGGTGAGTTCATCCCTAATAATCAGTGCGTAGTTTCTAGTTGGATATTGGAAAATATCAATGTTGATAAGTTCCAAGGGCGTTTTTGGTGTTTCAGTTATGACAAAAGGAGCACAATTTTTTCTACAGAACTTTACCTTTTGGCAAGTTTCGCAGGACTTAATAAATTGCCCTACACCTTTGATTAGTTCAGTCCAATTTTACTTTTCTTTAATGCGTCAAATGGTCTCGTTAATTCCACGATGAAGGTTATTTTTGCCGCAGTGGTACTGTTGCAGTATAACGGGAATTTCGTCTTGTGAAGGAGTTGTCAAAATATTTTGACAAATTTTTAGTTTTACGTCTTTGTCTGTATAAATGATAGTGTTTCAAGAATCGGTAGTTATCCGTTGTTTTCAATACAGAACGTTTCGGATTCGTCGAACTGGTCTTGGTGGTTATAGAGGATGTTGAAAAGATGTGAGACAACTGTCCCAGGATCAAAGGATAAAGGGACAATTAAATATTTTCTATGCCTTACAGTTTTACTGGCTAGAATGTTTAGAGTGTCAGTCGGTCTTCGATGATATTGTCATGCACGTCATTGAGATTATTTTGCTAGAAGAAAGTGACTATTCGTTTGTGAGATTTGTCTAGGAGATGGGCGTTAGAAATTTCTATTTTTGAATTATCGGTTATCGACTCGGTTTTATATAGTTAACGGAGTCTGGTTGTTTTGGGTCGGTTTCGTTATTTGTAAAAATGTTGATTTTGGAAAGAAAGTCAGTGCATTGTTTAAATTGGTTGATTTATTTTAATTGGGAAAGGGCATCTGCGTTGAAGTTTACCTTGTCGGGCTTGTATACGATTTTGTAGTTATACTCCACTAGCTTGAGGTGCCATCTGGTCGGTAATATCCGGCGAGACCAAGAAAAAATTTAACTTCATTAGGAGTTTGGGGCTAAGGAAATTCTGGATGCATTCAACCTTTGAAGGGTTTGGTTTTACTCCTTTTTGGGTGATCAGATTACCTAGGTTAGCATCTTCCTTACGGAGAAACTCACACTTGTCAGGTAGATTTTTTACGTTTGACTGTCTAAGACGTTTAAAGACTTCTGTCAAACGGGACATATGCTCATGAATGGTTGGTGAATAGGCTATGATGTCATCCATGTAGATGAGGCAACGTTCATTTTGGATACCCAAAATAATGTGGTCCATGACCCTTTGAAAGGTAGAAGGTGCATTTTTCGGACCAAATGGCATACGAACGAATTCGAAATGCCCATTGTCAACAGAGACGCCGGTTTTGGGAATGTCTTCCTCAAGAATTTCCAACTGGTGAAACCCGGAAGCAAGATCCAGTGTCGAAAAGTATTGACACTTTCCAAGTTGGTCGAAGAGATCAGAAATGTTGGACAGAGGATATTTATCGTCTACCGTGAGTTTGTTTAACTTCTTATAGACGATAACAACTCGCCACTTTTGCTTACCAGAAGCATTGAGCTTCTTAGGGACGACCCATACGGGGAAGGACCAAGGAGAAGAAGAAAGTCTGATAATGCCTTGATCAAGCATTTTGGAAATTTGCGTTTTCACTTCCTCCTTATGGACTTGAGGATATCTGCACTATTGTGTGAAAACGGGATTGGCGTTATTTGTGTCAATAGAATGTTTTACTGCGTTGGTAAAGGAAAAAACATCGTCTTCAAGATAGAAAATATCTTCGAATTCTAAACAGAGGTTCGTGTTAAGTTCTCGCTCTTCTCTGTCCGAATTTGTTCCCTGATAGTCAAGTTTCTGTCTAAGTTTAGAGAGTCTGTGTAGTCTTGTGTCTTGTGTATTTAAATTTAGGAGAGGAATTGTATGGTCAAGGGGTTCTAAGTGAAGGTCGGAAAAATGAACAGTGCTTAAAGCATTGCGTTCGCGTTTATTATTGAGGTCAGAAATTCTCCCTTTGACGCGTTCAACTGCGTTGGGAAGTCGTACTTTATCAATTACTTCTGTCGGTAAAATTGCGTCAGTATTAAGAAGGTCGCATTTGAGTTTGAAAATTTGTTCGGTTCTTGCAGGAATAGGTATCTGATTGTTATTTGTAAGACTTTGTGTGTTAGTATTGGGGTGTCTGTTGGTCGTGTATTAGACTGATCGTGATCGGTACTACTTTATGTAGAGGGATAGTTTTAAACTTAGTAACTAACTGTTTGGATTTTAGGTCAACTATACATTCATAATGTTGAAGAAAATCTAGACCTAAAATTCCATCAAACTCAATATCTAGATCGTAGATAAAAACCTTATTTGGATTACCTACGGCGAACGGAATGAGGGTGGATTGAGAGATCGGAATTTTCTCATGAGTGATACCTTAGATTGTCACTTTTTCGGGAAATCTTTGACGAAAATTTTTAACGGTGTTTTCTTTAATAGGATAGAAGTTTGAACGTTCCGGAAGCGTCTTGAATGTAATATAAATTTTTGGAGTTGACAGTTAGAAGACGACTCAGAGAAATGCTTTTTCCGGGAAATTCGCATTCGGGTCGAAATCTTCCAGATTCAAATTATTGCTTTGTGTTTGGACTTCGGAAAGAGTTGTTGAGTCGGGGGGTTGATCTAGGTTCGGGAGAGCTAGAAAATCCTGGTGTTCGTGACTATTCAAAAGTGTTAAGGAGTTACCTTCCAAAGTTTGAACTGTGTCATATGCAACAGGATGTTCACTGAAATCTTCATAAATGTATGGACTATTTTCAGAACTATAGCCGTAGTCGTTTTCTGAATATTCGTGATAATCAGTATTTAGGTGTTCGTTGAAATGATGTGTCCTTTCTGGATGATAGTGTAGCTTTGTCTGTATTACAGACGGTCGGAATTGATTTGGTTTAACCGGGGTCTTGTCGGTCAAAATGCTGCACCTTGATGATTTGTATTATTTGGGGTTGGATTTGGTCTCGAAGATTGATTTGGCCTTACAAAATTTGGTCTAAAATTTTTGTTGTAAGATTGAGGGTTGTTTTGCTGTCGCAACCGACAATCTACGGCAATGTGGCCTAATCGTCCCACAATTTAAGCATTTCGGTGGTTGTGGAGGTTTTCGGACCTGAAATGTGGGTTTAGGAGGAGCAGATTTGTGAGTTTTTTGTTCTTCAAAATATGACAACTGAAGTTATCGTCTGATTCGAGAGTGTGCCTCCGGAAGGTCTTAGACGTGGTTCTAATCATGTAAGAAGCGTGTTTAGAACCATGGTATCAACAAGTGTAGTCTGAGAATCTTTCTGCTCATTGCTTAGATTTGCCGATTTTTGAATACAAGAGTGCACTCAAAACTTGAAGTCTGTTGTAGAATGTCAGGGGAGACTGTTTGGCTAGTTATTGTAACCGTTGGAGATCGTGAATTAATAAAGAAACATCACGGGAATCTCCGAAATGTAGTGTGAGAAGCTGTTTAATCTCAAGGTCCGACGCAGGGTTTGTAAAGTTTATTAACTGCGCCGCTTTGCCTCTTAATTTATTTTTGATGTGGATCACTAATAAGTATTTTTAATACGCGGTCGACATGTTGTAAGCACAGTTACAAGTATGTATGAAGGTGGCCAAGGAGATTTGGTCGCCTTCATATTCCGTAATGATAAAATAAAAAAATATTTCCGATAACCGGTACTTTTCGGTTTCATCGGAAACTACATTGTTTGCTGCTTGGGCCATTTCGATGTGTTAGAATTAAAAGTGTACACAAGTTTAAAAAAAATAAAAGAATAACATAAACGAGAGATTGTATAAAAATTATTAAGCCAATGTATATAAATGGAATAAACGATATTTTGGATAATAGAACGGTAGTATGAAATAATAAAATGAATATATAAAACTAAATCAAAATATATCAAATAAATATTTCAATTCAAATTAACAAACAATATCTCAATTCAAATAATAAATTAAGAGCAACAAATAAATAAAATAATCAATGAAATAAAAATCAAATTATCAAATATATCACTCAAATCAATCAAATAAATTGTTAAAACCTAAAACGTTTCACTATTACTCACTTCAACAGAAACATTGAAGGATATATATATATATATATATATAGTCTAAATTTATATATATATATATATATATATATATATATATATATACATTTTCTATTGTAAACCTTATACTTTAAAATAACTTCAAGGGACCGTCGACATCATAACGAACGAACAAGGAAATCGAATAACACCCAGCTACGTAGCCTTCACTGATGTGGAAAGATTGGTTGGCGATGCAGCGAAAGGCCAAGTCGCAATGAACCCAGCTAATACTGTTTATGACGCCAAGAGGTTGATAGGAAGGCGTTTCGATGATCCCGTCGTTCAACAGGACATGAAGCACTGGCCGTTTGAAGTAATAAATGAGAAAGGGAAGCCTAAAATACGTGTTAAATACAAGAACGAATACAAAACATTTTATCCCGAAGAAATATCTTCTATGGTATTGAGTAAAATGAAAGAAATCGCCGAAGCTTTCTTACGGACTAACGTTTCTAAAGCTGTAATAACCGTTCCAGCTTATTTTAATGATTCTCAAAGGTATGTTGAAGTTTATTAGTGTTCCTTATAAGTTAAAAAGCGTTTAATCGTTAAAAAACTTGAAATAGCTAATCACTAACTGGCAGATCATATATATTTTCTAATTTAGATTTTTAATTAGTAACAATTTGTCCTATACAAAAAAAAATACATGGTTTTCAAAAAACAAGTCAAATATCTGAAATTGTGATAAATTTACTTCAATCACTCAGGTTTAAATAAAAAAAAATAAATGAAACATTTGTTTTGTATTACGAAATAAAAGTAAATATGGTTCATATGCAATTATATAAACTAAAAATGAGTATTATCCCCCATTGTCATAATAATATCTCACATATGTTTATGCTCAAGTTATAACACCAGTACTTATTTGGGTTGTGTTTGTGGCACGAACTCTAGCTGAAATTGATTGCTTTAGCTCATCCCGTAAATGATTGATAAGGTCTAAGTCGGGACTGTCTTGTGGCCACTCAACTGGGAACTTACTTCGGTAGTGCACTGCATAAAATCTTCTCGTTGTACTAGCAACTGTTACACCTCGTTTATTTTTGATCACTGTTATTGTCATGGATAAGGACTAGTTCTTGTTTCACACCTGATCATGCAGTAATACTATTCAAAAAAGTTCACTCCTAGATTCTTACGAGTTCCAACTCCGATGAACCAACGGAAAACGCAGTTGGGTGTGAGGACAAGCTGAGAGACGTTTTGTACAAATCGCATATGTTGTAGCTGTCAGTAAAGGGACCTAACCCTTTACTGATATTCGACTTACTCTCAAGTGATTAGTAGCCACACCTTGGAATTCACGGAACTAACGTTTGTCTTAAACTGCATAAAGACGATGATTTTTGCTGTTAAAACATCAAGATTCGTAAGTCGCTTTCTACCTACACAAGTAGCTCATAAAAAGATCTTTAGTTGTTGAAGGTCAATATTCAATAAAACCTAATACTTGAGCTGCTTTTTGCTATTCGGTATGCTTTAGATTTACACACTTGAGATCTATTAGAATCTATTAGATAAATTTTTAATGTGCTAAATTAATAACTTCAATCATTGCTCATGTAAAGTTGATCGCAAATGTAACAAAGCAAACGAAAACATGAGCCGAAGCCCGGCTAGACATTTGCCATCCAAAAATGTAAAAAAATCGATAAATGCTTGCATTTCATGATAAATACAGATTATGGATTTGTAATTATTAAAATTCAAAAATTAATGTATATTTTTTAAAATTATAATAAAGAATAAGTTTCTAAAAAAATAGAACTAAATCAATTGATTAAAATGACCACAATCAGCTTCCTTACAGGTATGTTACTAATATGGACAGTACGTTTAATTCTTCGAAATCTTTCGTGTATATAAGTTGTATTAATTCTTCTTTTTACAGAACAACAAATATCAATATCGGTAAATTATTTAAGATAAACTTAAAACTAAGCCTATTAAGGATTTCATTATGTGGAATCACGTGAGTCCAAATGTGTAAACCTTAAAATTGTTTTGCTGTGCCCTAATTCATAATAAACCTACAGAAAACAATGTTTTCCTGAGGAACACAACCCGTACACAACAACTTACACATTATTGTAAAGTACTGAGGATAAAAATGGACATTTCCTTGCTCATTAGCCTGCCGAGCATTTGACACACCTCACCCCACAGGAACAGCAAAAGGCCACGCAATTTATCGCAAATCACTAGTAGATTTTCAATAGTCAAGATTGTACTACCGGGCGCACAAACATCCTGGATGTGGATTTATAAGATATTTGTGCAAATTAATTCAGATATAGCTAGCTTCTGCCAACGTTCTCAAGAAACATCAATAAGATATTCTTTGAAGTTTCCTTGGACTTACATCGTCTTGAAATGGTAGATCTATAGCTTTATATCTGCTATCGTCATCAGCGAAATGAACCAAAATGATATGTTTTTTTAATTTTTAAGATTAGCGGCTTTGAACTTCCGGAGTTATCTGAAGCCCGAAGAAGTGTCAAATGTTTCAAAAAGTGGAGCAATATCTTATCTTGGACATGTAGTTTCCGTAGACGAAGTAACTGTGCATGAACAGAAAATCAAAGCCGTCCAAAAATGACCCACACCTAAAGATATCCACCAGCTAAGAAGTTTCCTAGGGTTATGCACGGTATGTAGGAGGATCTGGCAATATCGCCAAGCCACTCAATAAACTCACAGATGGGAAGGTGAGGTACCAGTAATGAGACGAGGAATATCAGGATTAAAATTATCCTAAAAAATATGAACTGCAAAAACAAAAAGAAAGAGAAGGAGTGATAAAAATAATCGACCAAATGACCACCAGATAGCAACGAAAGACACGAAAGATATGAAAAAAGATAGGAAGGGGCGTAGGTCCTGGTGACGCCACCTATTTCTGATGATGATGTTCAAATGCCGAAAGGGAATATTGATAGAAGAGTTATAGCTGCTCAAATTAAATCAGACCGAGATAGAAGATATTTAGTTAATAAAAAAAAAGATGAAAGAATAAAAAATCTAAAGACTAAATAGCAAGTTACAAAAAAGATTACAAAAGCCTCAATTTAGACCTAACAGCAAAGTAGAGCGAGTGATGAATTCTCCAAGTGCTAGAGACAGAATAAAGAAAAAACTACTGTTTGAAAAATTATTCTGCTTTACCAACTGAAACGGATAAACAAGTTTTTAAAAGATTTATAAGTGGGAAATTGGTTAATAAGTATGGCATTTTACATAACGAAAAACATATTATACGTTTGAGAAAATTTGGAAAAGTACAATTGATGGAAACTAACCGAAAAGCTATGAAATAATTATGAGGAATGTTATCAATTTTCTTGAAGATGATTCTAATATGAGATTATGTTCTAGTAAAAGAGACTATATAATGAAGAAAAGAGAGCACAACTAAAGAGAGTTCTTCTGAAGCTAGTAGGCAATGTAACTCGTTCTTCGAAGTTTCCTTGGACTTCCATCGCCTTGAAATGATTGATTTCACAAGGTTTCAATAGCTTTGGATCTGCTATTGTCGGCAGATGAATGATTCACATATCGCAATGTTGCAGTTATAAGATAAGTACAATGTTAAATTAAAGTTGATTGTATTCATTGATTTATTACATCAAAGTCGCTCCCCTGATGTCGATGTATTAACCCTGCCTAGGGTATTTACCTTGGCCTTCTAAAAAGTAACTGAATATGTATAAATTCTGTTGCCCTTTAGGAAATATTTACATAAAAGAGACTAAAATCGTAAAATATTTGTTTAATCAAGAAACTCCAAGATTTTCCCTTCGCCGCATTCTGTATGGATACAAAACCTCTTATCTGAGAATGACCCAATTAGAAAATAGCCTAATAATAAGATGCATTTGTATATATGAACTAAGAGAATTCCGCGACATAAGAATTATGTTCTAAATAACAAATAACTTGAGGCAATGCAATGGAGACAAGCCATGTCTTTTAGGTAATACAGAAAGTGTTAGGTAGTTACGCCGCCTTCAACGTCACAAATAATAAAATCTCTCTGCCATCTCTGTTGGCATTTCAACTGACGAATTATTTCAACGACCAAGTAAAGGCACGTTTCTTTGTCCGGATACACGTTGGAAATTTTAAAATGCGAAAAGAAGACATAAAAGTAAATAGAAACGGGTTAGCTTAAAAGCATAGAAAGTGTATCACCTACTTCTGGTGTTATCTTGTTTCTAACTCAGCGCCTTTTACCCACGGGAATTGTTCCCTGTTTATAGTACTTAAGAAGATTTACCTAGATAGTCGAATACGAAACATACCAAATATATATGTGAGCTGTTTGAAAAGTTACGTATATGCAATTGCAAATTGTGGCTTACATTTCGGTTATTTTGCTAGAAATAGGGATCGTATAAATTTTGCTACCAATTTTTTAAAGGAAAGAATATACTAAGCTATATATCTTGCTTTAATTTATAAATCATTTAACAGTTATTTTTCGTGTTCCTTCCTCAGAATTTTCCTATAACAGATATGTATTTAAAAATTGTAAATGAGGAAAAAAGTGTAGTAAGGCAATTCCGAAAAAAATTTTCCAGATTACTAGTTCTCTGTGCAGAAATTCTTCCCCAGAGATTTTCTGAGAGAGAGTACTAGAAAACGAATATGCCATATTTATCTACATAAATCTTTATTTAAAATTTTGTGATGCTTACTTCTGTGTGGAGACATTTCAACTCCAACTCTGGAGTCGTTGCCAATCGCTGTGTATTGCAGTTAGATCTGTGTTGTTCGGTTTTGCTTTGGTAGAAATTTTCCTGTTTTTCTGAGGAGAGAAACTCCGAATGAACTGGAGAAATAAAGATATTATGAGCATACTTCTCATTTTTCAAAATAGCCGAAAAGGGTATAAATTCTATAACAAATGTGGGTTATATTTGCTAATGAACTCAGATTTGCCATAATAGTGGTTATTCGGGACTTTTGGGAAGAAATTAGTACAGTCTATCTAATTAAAGAACTTGAAATGGAAAATCTAACAAGAAACTCGACTACCGTCACATTAGGTAGACAGAGTCTCTCCAGTGGAAATGGTTGGAGTTAGTGAACGCCACGTGTGCACCCTAAGGTATAATTCAAAGTCATATAGAATTCTAAAGATAGTACTTTCAAATACTTCCAATTTGAAAGGAGCTTTATAATTTTTATAAGATCATGACAATTTTTTAGTGCTACCCTGTCTATATCAAATAGTAGGAAATTTTCTTAATTGCGTCAGTTCATAATGACAAACTTTTTCTTATTATGGGTCCTAATTGACACTAAAAACGGGATATGGTTTAAAGGTTTAGATACTGAAAAATTTGGAAATTTTGAAATATGCAGACGTTAAATCCGCAGCAGTTCGCTGGTTAGATGATTTGGGATTATCAAAACGTCTTCTAATTTCATGGTTAGAGAAGTTCCAAAATTTTAGAAATACTTGTTTTTTCTGTTTGTCATTTATATATGGGAAACAGGGCGAACATACAAGCAATAGGTATTTAGTGAATGTCACATTTAAGTTTGAACCTATTTGTCGGCATTTTAGTTGCGTGAAGATTGCTCAGGCACAGAAACATGTCTTCAATTTGAAGTAATATCGTCAAAAAACCTATTAAAATGATTTCCATTTGAAGCAAGTTTTTTAGCGGACACATATATGCTATTTATTTTCTAAAGACAAACTCGTATCTTTAACTCCAAAACAAACCAGTCGAATTTGCTTATAAATTCATAGAATGTTCACATCCAATTTGGTGTTTCCCGGGAAATTTTACTAGTATTTACATTTCGTTTCGCCGTCCTCACACCTTGACGCGCCAGGCGATGTTATAGCGATGGCGCGATGAATAAAATCCATTTTAACTCTCGACGTACTTTTCATCACATCACATGAGAAATTTCCGTTCAACAATGCGCTCCTATAAATCATCAAATCATGTGCTATTTTTGATACACATTTTTGCAGACAGGCAACAAAAGATGCCGGCGCTATAGCAGGTTTGGATGTCATAAGGATAATTAATGAGCCTACAGCCGCTGCTGTCGCATACGGCCTGGACAGGAAGAGTGACGAAGATCGACACGTTTTGATTTTCGACATGGGTGGCGGTACGTTCGACGTTTCCATTTTGCTCATTTCTGGTGGCATTTTCGAAGTTAAAGCCACTGCAGGTGACACGCACTTAGGTACGACTGAAGTAAGATATTAATCTTTCCTTAATTTCATATCAAATTAAATGGTAAATACTTAATGTGAGTTTGTTGGTACCAAAATCTGGATCGTAGAGACAACAAGTATTTGAAATTAATAATATTAAAACCATCGTTGTTAGGGCTTATCGATAACTTGTGGAAGGAATTTTACAGGACATTCTTTATCGATGACAATTTTATTTTCTTAGTATAACGATAGAGAATCTCTAAAATGACAATTAGCTTTTATGAATGAAATATTAAATGTAGGTTACAAGAATATTTTGGTTAAGAGGGCGGAGCAGCCACATGTACGTAGAGATAGCAACGTTTTAAATTAAGATTTATGACGAGTAAGTATTACCAGTATAGAAATTAGTTACATAAGATAAGTAGGAAGCTATTAGTCTAATTGATACCTAGTTTTCTACTCTGTTTTTGTCTCTATTTTCAATTTCCCTTATTCCCTTAAATAATCCTAAAATAGTGATTAAATGTATTGACGTAGTCTCTTCGAGGTGTCAATCTTTTGTGAGCAAGACAATATATACTCATTGACAAAGAAATCGCAACACCTAGAAGGAGATGTTTAAATTTAATATTATTTTGCTAAAACATAGATGCTATGTTAAGGAGCAAATTGTTAAAGTTTGGTAAATGTTTTTTCATGTAAACTTTTTTTTATCAATTTCTATTGTAATGGTTTCTTACATTTTTAATATTTTAACGAAAAACAAATTGTTTGATGGGATTGGACATCGATGTGTAGTAATGTTAAAATGCCTGGAGTACAATTGGAAAGAGGTCGAATTATTGGTTTACCACAGCTGGGTTTTTCATTTCGAGAAATCGCTAATCGCTCGAACAGAAATTCAACTACTTTTATGAGATGTTGTCAAGCGTAGTTTGATAATAATCAAAATCGGAGAAGAGTTGGCACCGGACGTCGAAGGAACCCGAATGGATTTCAAGACTGACTTCTAAGACATATGGCCTTTAAAGACCGATTTACAACAACTAGAAATTTGGCTAATGAGTAGTTAGGAGAAAAAGGCCATCTTGTAAGTATCTTTTGTACTGCAGCGTTATAGAACCCATCTTATGCTCCCACTGGCCGCTGGGCATCGACGGCAACTACTACAGGGGTGCAGAGAACGTTCACATTTAAATATGGAATGGCATCAGGTAGTCTTCTCTGATGCATCACGATTCTGCTAGCGTGCACATGATGACCGAAGAAGGCACTATGATATAGGGTGGACCATTTTAATTTCCTCAGTAGAATTTCTCGAAAACAGTGGGAGCTACCGAAAAACATTTTAGGCAAAAGTTGCAAAATATCGAGGGGACATATCCTTATGACCATGCAGTTGACGTTGAAGTCGTATTCATGGTCAGTTCATGTTTTTGACTAAGGATTCTAAATGAGCCAGAAATGTTACGTTCAGATGATATAACACATATGGGGTTCGATCGACCTCCCAAGGTCTACATGTCAATTTTTTTTTGTTATTAACAATTGATTAATTTGACAAATAAATAATAAATATGAAGTACTTTAATAATGTATCGTCTTTATTTATGACCTTAATATATGGAAAGGCTACAAGCGATCACACACATGATACCTAAATCAAAAATTATTTGGTAATTTGTATATAATTTTCGGCGTTTTCCGAATCCGGGTGCAAAATAGGGGTTTTTATATTGGGTTTTGAGGTTACAGACAAACTTGAAATAATGTCTGAGGTCAGAAACAAGGTCCCTTGGAAGTTGAGCAACGTTTGCGCTCGATCACCCGGGTGGAATGACTAAGAAGAAAAATAATAAAATTGACATCCTGACCTTGGAGGGTCGCTCGAACCCCATCTATGGTACATCCTTTGTACATAGATTTTCCGGCTTATTCAGAATCCGTGTTCAAAAAATAACTAAGTGACCTTGAAATGACCTTGAGAATGACTCCAATGTCCAAGGCAAGGTCATAAGGATATGTCCTCCTTGATGTTGTGCTACTTTTGTCTAAAATGTTTTTCGCTAAGACCCACAGTTTTCAAGAAATTCTACTGGGGAAATTAAAATGGCACACCCGGTATATACCGGTCAAAATGACTGGAAGAGGCGCAAAATGTCATCGTAAAGTGCTGTGTGATAATATCCAAGGTATAACAAAACCAGCCATAAGTCGTTTAGCAAGACGTGGTGGTGTTGAACGTATATCAGGATTGATATACGAGATAACTAGAGGTGTGCTTAAAGTATTGCTTGAAAATGTTATAAGAAATGCTGTCACATACACTGAACATGCCAAGAGGAAAACAGTCGCAGCTATGGATGTTGTTTCTCTATTGAAGAGATATGGGCGTACCTTGTATGTATTTGGCGGTTAATTAATACGTTGGTGTACAAGCAACCTTGACCTTCAAGGTCAAAAACTTTATAAAAACCTGACTGTGTAACAATGACACAATCACCTGAGTGATAATTATCGTCTCACAGTAATGGAACAAATATATTTTGAAATAAATTTTCTTATTTTCTGGATAAATTGTTTAAGACGATCTTAAGGTGTGTATGCTGATTTCGTTTATTTCGTTTTATGGTCGGTCTAATAAGGTGATTAACATCGCGCAAAAGAAGAAAACAATCTCTGTACACTTGTTGTACCGAAATATTGATAAAATGTAAAAATCTATAGTTTAACATACTTCTTACATCAAACTTATTTTCTCACAATAATTTGAATCTATATCACCGCAGACGTAAAATTTCCCGCTCTTCCCGAATTCGGTGTCAAAAACACGGGTTGCCATTAAAAAAAACTCTGAGCGTCAAATGATCTTGAAAAGGAAGTTGGATGCATACCATGCTTAGGAATGAAATTATTCGGGAGCATAGATTAAAATAACCGACTCAGTATATATCGTTTGTATTTTATTTCTTCACATCTAATCTGTAACAAAATATTGGGCTATTGGTTTTCCTTTACATTCAGTTTTTGTCACAATTTTCTGAGATGGAGTTTATATAACTTGATCGCATGAAATTGTATATGGGTCGATATGTTTGTTGGAAACTACTGGCAGTACTAATCTGAAAATTTTTGTACCGTTTTTTTTTGAGAAGCTGGTTTTAGTTAAGTATTTTTAGTAGTCTACGACTTCAGGTTCTACCCAAAGTCAACCCTATTTTTGTTTTTTAGCATTTTTAGAAGTTACGTTAAATTTTTAATACAACTTTATTGGAAACATGATATATCTAAGGGACACCAGTTGAAAGTTGTTTCAATCTTCTTCAAACACTGTGACAAATGCAGACGTTAACATTTTTTTGAGTGCCAGGTCAAAAATTGCCTTGCTGCTCATTTTTTTCAAGGCCAGCTTGGAAAAACTAAACTTTTCATGTTGTTATGAGAAACATCTAAATTATCACTAGGCGATTTTGACAGAATCGACAAGAAACAATTGATCATTAATTTAATTTGTTAATCATTTATGGAGAATTTGATATGGTTATTGAAAGAGTCTGTGAAACATTTCATTCCCAACTGCATAAGATACAGGCATTTTTTTGAAAAGCAAAACAAAATTAATCTGTCGTAGATACAATTGTAAAACACACACACACGGGGACAAACACGAAATTGAACACACTTTGTAAACGTTTGAACTGGTTGCCTCCAACTCCCAAAAATTTATGAATTCTTCTTAAACATCCGGCATTTGTGGCAATCTGAATTTCTTGTGGGGGAAAAGATCGTGTTGATACCAGAGCTGATTTCAGCTCAAATGTAATAGATGTAAATAGTTTCCTAAAACTTAGAGATATCTCTCACCTAAAAATAAACGGATAATATTTTTCATTTTTTATTGCAGCAAAAAAATTAAAACGCCAATAACCTGGAAACTGTCTTTTTCTAAATACTTGTGGATTTTAATAACGTTATCACATTGCCAGTAAATTATTAACTGAATTGAAATAATCTGTGTTACCAAATCCTATACATGATAAATACAACATTTGTTTCCTGCCGATTATTTCAAAATAGCCTACTGACAATACATATATCTCTAATAACCAGGCGCAAATTTAGTTTTTCCAAATTTATACAAAAACTGTTTCATTTAGGTATGGGTTGGTAAGCATAAACTCCCTCTATTTTTTAGCCTGGAATCAATAGCCTTAAGAAAAAAAAGGGTTGCCCATTTGAAAAAAAATTTACCCGCTTTTAGAGATAGTCGAATTTGGCGCCAATTTCTGAATACTCTATACAATTATTTTGAACAAATTCCAAAGATTTAGGAAGCATCGAGTACTATTCAGGCAAAGTCTGGCAATGTATGATCTTGTTTCTAATAACAGTTTCTAATAGCAGTTAAAAAACAGAAATAATATGACGAATATTTTTCTATTTTATCGTATTTAATAACAACTTCAGATATTCAGTTGTTTCTTTTTTGTTGCCTTCTTTCGACAACATTTATTCTTGATTCATTGTATTGTATCTTACAGTTGTCTGTTCTTGACTGGTCAATCTTGATATACCTAATTATGTCCTCGAGAAATTTACTAATGTCAGTTAACTCTTTGAAGAGGTATAAATATAACACTGGTGTGTGTTTACTCTCGCAAACCCAAAGCTGGTTGTAAACAAAATTTAATTTTTGCATGGCATTCAATCATCCTTTAAATGTTGTACTGTGAAAAATCGAATAGTTTGAAGATGCATTATAAAATTATTTGTATGAAAACAAAAATCACGATAAATTGTTTTTCTGTCATCTTATAGGTTTGTAAATCATGTTGTAGAGCGTACTCTAAAA